>CM035792.1:48491896-49716896 GCA_020466265.1 Siphamia tubifer
TTGATTTTGTCTCTGTCTTGTCTTTATGTTGTGTTTTTGTTAGTAAACTATTTTCCCTTCAGCACTGTGCAATGGAGTCCTCCTTCACCTCACCCTGATCCTGACACCGTGGCAAAAAACACCAAATAAAAACAAAACAAAAACTAAATTCTGTCGATTAATTCAGAGTTATTAACATTTCATGAGTTCTCTAATCCTCGTGCTCTGCATTCCTTCTTCCCTCAGTATGTCCTGTACTGTGTTCTGTGCTCATGGTATTTTATACAGTCATAAAGTATGTGTTCTATATCTTCTTTTACTTGACATTCATCCATCCATCTGATTTCACCAATAGGGGATTCCCACCTGTTGTCACGTCATAGAGCGCCTCCATTTTGACGGTGCTAATGCTAGCCACTGAACTTCCAGTAACATTAGTCTCCTCCATTTTGACAGTGCTAATGCTAACTACTGAACCTCCAGTAACATTAGTCTCCTCCATTTTGACAGTGCTAATGCTAACTACTGAACCACCAGTAAAAATAATCTCCTCCATTTTGACGGTGCTAGTGCTAACGAGACATGAGATTAGGTTCACAAGGGCGCGATGAAAACTAAATTACAAATATGAATGGATTTGTATTTAACTAAGTTGCACATTGATTTTATAACTCTAAGCGTTAACTTTTAATGAAGTTCTTCCTCTACGAAGTGAAACTATAAATGTTATAAAAGGTAAAATAAATAAAATTACATATTTCTCTTTTTCCAAAATAAAATGTGGCTCTTGATTGTGGAAGTTGAAGTGTGAATGTGTTTGTCAGTGTTGTGTGGTTTGTTGGTGTTATTTTGACGGGTGCAGTTGTTTGAGGTACTGAGCTGTGGTTAGGGTTAAAGGTCAAAGGTTAGTGAGTACTGAGCTGTGGTAATGCTGGAAATGTCTGTGTTGTACTCGTGTTAGCTGCGATGTATGGCATTGTTTGTGTCTGGGGGTTCACACCCGGTGCTCACCTAGGGATGGGTATCGTTAGAGTTTTTTCTAATACCGGTACTTTTTATACGATACCGATACCTAAACGATACCAGAACCGATGCTTTTAAAAAAAAACAACTCATTGATTAGTTCCTGTTTTTTATTGCAATAAGCAAAAAACAAAACTAGAAATTAAGTGTAAAAAAATAAATAAGTATTCAAGTACTTTTAGTACTAGTATATTCAGTCTTTCAGTTTTGGGAGAAGCCAACAGCAAACTCCTGTAACCCTGTTATCCTAACAGCTAAAGTTGAACTTGAACTATGTCTCTTTGTACCACCAAATGGACAACTGGTGATGTCAGGGTTAATCTGTAAGAAAAAACACAAACATAAACGAGACTGGAGAGAATATGGTTTGAGATAAAAAAAAAAAAATAGAGGAGAGCAAAGCAGAGCAGAAATCAGTTGGTCTGTTCTACCTTACTCTGAGTCTGTTCTGCCTGCCAACTTATTTTATCCAGGGAAAAAAAAAAAGGGGGGGAGGTGGCTACATGCTTCCGGTAAGTCTGAGAGATTTACATTCTTTATTGTTGGATCGTCTTCAGGTTTGCATTCTTGATTGGTGGGTCGTCTTCATCTTCGTCTCCTGTCTCTTCATCACTTGCAAATTCACCTTTAGCTCTAACAGTCTTATCAATCGTTAACTCTAGGCATTTCTAATATACATTAGTGTCTTGTGAATAAGCTAGCGGCAGACATTTCCCAATAAACCTTAGAATGATAAAATTATTACATATTATGTTGGTAAACAAACTTCAGAAATGTGACCATGTCAGCTTTCTCTGGCAAAATGCGACATCTCTCCTCACTAATTGCATGTCCTGCACATGAAAATACCCTCTCAGATGGTGTCGACAAGGCCTGAATGCACAAGTAAACATTTGAAAGTTCTGACAAAATGGGGAGATAGTCTCACTTAGACCACCACCAGACTACTGGGTCCTGTCCCGATGGGATTGAAGGCAGACTTTTGTACAGTTCCAGCTCCTTCTTGACCAGTTCACCAACAGACAGGTAATTCTTTGTTCTGGACATCGCTATGAGAAGCTTTCCTCAAAAAGCACCTCGATGGACGTCTTGTGTGAAGGAGCTGGCTGAAAAAGATGACTTGAGTTTAGGCAAATTGTATGTACCCCATAATTAAATTACATACATCATACATATTAAATGATTATAAACTTACATGTTCCTCTGCCAAGTCTTCCTCCTCCTCTTCCTCATTCACATTTGGAAGGTCCTCCATTGGAAACTATAGACACATCACTATATAGCAATAGATTTTAGGAAGTCATGATGCACACAAGAAACAATGATTTAAAGAAAAAAATACACCTGCTCTGCGGCTGGGCTTGCACTTTGAATGGCAACTGCTGTCTTCTCCAACCTTTCCCACACATCTTCAACTTCATCTCCCAGTTTACTTTTGAACCGAGGGTCCATCAAAGTTGCCTCCTGGAGGAATTTCTGTACATCCTCGTCCTATAATGAAAACATTAAACTAAGTGTTCAACAGTAAAATTCTATTTTTTCCCAATTATCTGTGTAAGGTTTCACTAGGCCCTGTTTACATGGGACAAACAACCCGCTTTGGGGAGGTAAATTGGGTTAAAATGGCTCATGTATAAGAAAAACTGTCTACACACCCAATTCAGGTGGATCTGATTACATTTCTAATGGAGTGAACATGGATATGTTTAGTGTTCATCATGTATACAGATGAATGTGATTAATTTAGTCTGAATGTAATCAGATAGAAAATAAAATCTCTCTGTTAAAAATAAAAATACAATATTTAGTGCAAATGCTATACCCAATTAATTTCACATACACACAGGATAATATATGTTTGAACTTGTAAGTAGAACTTTTATCTTGGGTGGTCTCACTGTAATTGGCAATAATTGGTCAAATGTATCTTATCAAGGCGGCGTTATGGGGCTCTGAAAAATATAAGTTAAAAAACAGATCCAGATAGTGGAAAGATTCAAAGATGCTGTTTACACAGCTCCTCTCCACATTTCTTTGACGTTACCACGTCATTCAGTATCAAAGCAACAACAATGGTAAAATGTGCACCGTTACTATGCTTCCTATCGCTATTGTACCAGAATATCGTTTTTATTCATTAATACCGCATAAAACACACACTTGTAGAGATCACAATTCATGAATTTATTTTGGATTTAGCCTGGAGGACCCGAAAGACAACAAAATCTGTTCCACTATGCGGGCTGGAGTTGGCGTTATTATCCCCCACCCGAATGTGGTGCAGACCTGGGAGAATAACATGACGACGTGGCCCAACGTAACGAACAGCAAGATTTGTGCCTATTTCATGGATTCCATTGCAATAGACAGGAAAGCTATGGACAATCTGTCAGCCTCCAAGGCGTATCAGTATCTGCATATAAAGCACTAATATATAATGATAAATTGTACTCTCTCTCTCACACACACACACAGGGCTGCGAACTCCGTGAGGGGAAAATACGCTATGGCAAATCACATCAGATTCAGAGACCTCTGATTTTTTTTATATAATCATCAATGGCAAAATAAGAATTTCATCTTGTTTAAAGCTCAGCTCAATACTGGACGTAACTTTGTTTTTAATATGGGACGTATTTAAGGGATGTTTGACAACCCTACACACAGAGCACTGTAGGCGACCTGTCAATCCAACGAACACATACAGCTCTACTATCTATGATCATTAGCTTATATGCTAATCAGCTGTTTTAGCAAAACACCGGTGGTAACGTTCATGTATGACAACTTCACAATTAACAGTATTGACGGTTTCATAGCTAAAACTTTCTTTCATAGCTAAAGTTACTGAACTTACCATCAGATTGAAGTGGCGGCTGCCTTAACAGCGAATGACGGCTCACTTGACTGCAGTCTCTTTGTGGCAGGTTTGTGGTTAAAACACTCTCTATCTAACCACTTGTTTAGCTGTTTATTTGAGCTTCTACATCCAACGATAGCACATGTAGTTCCCGAACCACTTTTCCTCTTGTAGTTGTCCATAATTTTTCTCACTAAATCAGTCAGTGTTAACATGTAAAGTCAGAAAGGAAGTGAACAGCATAATCAGGAAGTAAAGCAGAAACGGGTCGTAAGTTCATGGCGCTTTACACATCTTTGAGCATGATGACGTTCCATATTTGCCAGCCAATAAACAACAGCCAGGCTGCCGGACTCACATGCATGTGCCCCGATGGCCTCGTATCAAATGCATTATGTCACGTGTAGAGTCCTGGTAGAGTGACTCTATGTTAAGTTATTGGAGAGAATGGTGGGCGCCCCGTTCGACGGAACAATTTAACGTAAGCAAAGTTTAACTGGTTTTGTGAATATGAAAGATATCATTACAAAGGATTAAATGACAAATATCAGAACGATGTTAAATAAATACTTTAATAAATATGTCAAAGATGTTAGCCTGTTAATTTAAATGTTTTGAGATCAAATTATGTTTTTTCTTTCCACGTCCGCCATGGGGCGGCACCCCTGCACCCAAGCGGACCAACCGCCACTGCTACATATTTTTTACACTCTATGTTTTGTATATTCACCTGAACCATGGTGATTCTACAGTAGAGAAAGTTTACAGTCCCTTGACTACAAACTTGGTCTCGGATCAATGGATTTCCTCCACATTATCTTTCGGCAAATTGGCCCTTTTAGCCAATGTGAAGGGAGTCGTTACTTTGCTCAGGGATACTGATGCAACTGTATAAATCCACAAATATGTGTTGGCACTAAACATAATCATTGCAGTGGTCTACTTATATTAATGCAAACATTGTAATCAATTCAATGTCATTATAGTGTCAAATTATAATCTCTTTATTTTCTTTCTAAACCGAAATTGCAGCACACACGCAAATTCTAACAAAAATGTAACATTTGGATTACCAGTGTCTAATACCGTTTTCCATCACTTAAAAACACCAAAACAAAAAAACGCTAACGTTTCCATCCAATTTTATTTCTTATTGTATTTAGCTAACCTACCTGAATGGCTGTCGTCAGTGCTGCAAATGCTTAGCGTAGCATCATCACGATGGCTCTCTGGTGTAGCAGTAGGGGTCCGCTGTAAACACTCAACACTAGCAATCCTAGCCTTTTCTGCAATACTAGAAATACTGAAGAAGTCAATTGACCTGCTCATGAATACACTAATCAGTCATTTTGTTATGGCAATGAGGCTGTTGGGTGGGGTGAGGAGGCCACACCTCACAGTGGTAACAGCCAAGACAAATTGGACAGACAAGTGTGTGGGGGAGGGAGGCACAGCTTAGGTCAGCTCCTAACTTCTAAGAACAAGTTAGTATGATTGTGCACAACCTAAAAAATATTTGGGTTTATTACAAACAGTTGTTAGTGGCTCAATTGGCTGAATGTTGCAAATGTGGCCATTACCTGAAACTGTTTTTGTGTGTTTGTGCCTGTGTGTACCTGTTGCAAACATACGGTGGATTTTTATGCAGTAAATCAACAGGATCAACAGGAATTTGGGATCAAAATTCTGACATTTATTGTTAAAAAAAAATACAAAACAAAACATATTTACAATGAATGAAAAAGCAACAGTTTTCCTAGGTTGTTTTGTGTGCCAAAAATAGAAAAAAATTTATTTACAAAGAATGCAAATGAGTGAAATACAGTCACTTACAAATCTGGCAGTACCATTGTTCATTTCGGCATTTCCCACGTGTATATTTGTAGCAGACAAGACAGCGCACAGTTGCACGATTGTCTTTGCATTTGATTGTAGAGGGTTGTTGCCGAAACACTTGCTCCTTTTGGGCCTTTTTCATACCCACATGGGAGTGAGCCAACTCTCTTTCCAGTTCAAACAGGAAATCCACCCATCTCTCCTTTCTCCCGGTGCATAATAATATTGCGGTGCGTTATAATTGTAAATGTGCATGGATTTGGATTTATTACTAACAGTTGTTAGTGGCTCAACTGGCTGAATGTTGCAAATGTGGCCATTACCTGAAACCGAATGTGGGGGAAAGGGGAGTTACAAGTTACGACTCTCTGACCAACCCAGAAGACGGCAGAAAGAAAAACTGAGCCTGAAATAGCAGTGAAAGATGACATCAATCAGACAGAGTTCCTGGAGGAGGTGGTGGAATTCCCTGTGCTGCAGGTGCTTCTGCAGGACCAGGTGAACCCAAAAGCATCTGTGTCTGGGCCTCGTATGGACGTCCAGAGCAGGTACAGGGCAGTAATCCAAATGATCTGAGCCATAGTTGACAGACTGAACTGGAGGGACACATTTTATCTGTGGTTATCCAGCGTCCAGACTCGGGCGTTGCACATTTGGAGCGTACAACGTTTTGTGTTCAGAGTGGGTGCGAGTTTCTTAGCATCCAAACTCAGGTGTTTAGGTGGCACGTTACAAGCGTACACGCAGAATTTCACGTCTGTTGTGGCCGTAGCATCCAAATCCAAATCCACACATCAATGAATCCAGCTCTTCTAATCAAACATCTAGTCCAGGAATGGTTCCTTCAGCCTCATCACTACGTTCTCAGATACCCTCTCCCCATTGGGATGGCTGGGGTCTTTTCCAAGATGTGGGATGACATTGAAAATGTACTTGGACTTCAAGTCGCAGGCCACCCAAAACTTGATCCCACACTTGTCAGGTTTGGTTGCCATGTACTGAAGGAAACAGCAGCGAGTCTTTGTCGGGAAAAGTTGTTCATCAATGGTAAAATGTTGACCAGGGTTGTAGCATGTGATGGAGTTAGTAACAAACTATCCCCACACGTCACAAATTGCAGCAAAGGTGTTTTTTTGCCAATCATCAAAGCATGATATACATGCATGATATCTTGAAAGCGGTTTGGGGGCATAGTTCCAATGATCCGTGGGTTTCCTATTTTTCCAATGTTTGGGATGAACGATATTCTGCCAATGACATCTCTGTTTGCACATCTCTTATTTTGCTAAAGTCAGCCAAGCCAGTGAAATCTGCATTAGTTTATCATAGATACAAATTTTGCACAGTTCCAGTTAGTAAAAAAAAAATATAAATAATAAAACCAAATCCATGCATATTTACAATTATAAACTAAACATTACTAGGCAAAAGTGTGTGTGTGTGTCTTTTATAGCAATAATATTTACAGCTAAGTTGTCCTTACACAATTATCCAATTTAGAAAATTTACCAATAGCCAAACTACATAAAGGCAAATTTACTGATAATGACATTATTTCTAGATATTTTTAGGTTGTGCACAACTACACTCTGCCTTTTACTAGTGTATAGGTAAGTTGTGTAAAAGTGTGTTTTGTTCTGAGGAGTTAGGAATTCAGAGCCCTAAACTGTGCCTCCCTCCCCCACACACTCTAGCCGGTTTCAGGTAATGGCTATATTTGCATAGATGCTAATACAGTTCTCAGGCCTTTTGAGTTGTTAATTTTGGTCCACAGAGTCGACCGACTCTCTGTAGTAATAAACATACATAACAGGTAATCGACTCCGCTGTAGTACTTTAAGTGTCAAAGACTGTACAGCTCTCCGCTCTCAGGTTTATCCCATGGCAAATCAAATGCTTCATTAAATTAGATGTTTACCCCTTTACAAGAAATACTTTTCAGGCATTTGTTGCCAGTGGCATTGTCACTGTCCTTGCGACTGAAATGGAGCTACAAGTTTTTCCCTTCGGCATGTCTTGTCTTGTCTTGTCTTGACTTGGTGAATACTTGCATTTTATTTACAAGATGCGCATGTTTCTTCATAATTAGGCTGGACACCTCAAGCGACAGTAAGCGGCGTGTGTGTCGGCAGCCATCTTTGGAAGGGACGACCCATTACAAATGAATTGGCTTGTCAGCATAGCAACAATCACTAAGTTGAAGTACCGTTTGCAGGAACTGAATGCTTCTATGGCTATGAACCAGGGTGGCACCGAAGCAGATGGCACCGGTACCTAAATAGAACCGATTCTCGATACCCATCCTTTAATTGTCAGTGTCTTATCACTCACTCACTTTCCATTTATTATTTTTGCTATGAACCCAAAATGCTGCCAAATAAACCATTTGAAAGTGGAGGGGGCGTGGTCAATAGTAAAACCTGTCTTTTCAGATGTCATTCTGGCTTCTTCCTGGGTAATAAATCTCATGACACAGAATTTTAATGCATCGAGAAATCTCATGAAATTATATCTCACAAGATCTCATCACGCCCCTAATATGAAGTATAATATGTGTATTTGGAGTGGTTATTTAGGGAGTATTTAGTGGTATTATAGGGTATTATTGGGTTTTTGGGTATTGGGTAATTTGGTGTGATTGAGTCCACCTGTGTTCCCAGTATTTAAGTGTGGTGTGCATGTGACTGGGTTGCGAGTGAGTCTGCTTCCATGTGTCGAACAAGTGATTTCTTCCCTGCCTTGGATACCTCTGTGTATGAATGGTTTTGTCTGTTGTCTGCTCCCTTTGGTTTTGTTGCTGGATATCTGCCTTTGTTACCGGACCTCGTGCCTGTCTCTGACCCTGCATCTGCCTTGTCCCTGTCGGATCCATTTAATGTACTGGACCTCTGGTTTGACCCACGCCTGTTTTCTGGTAGTCTTTTTGGATTTTTGGCTGGATTTCTGGTTTTAACCTTTTGCCTACATATTGGCCTATATTCTACCCTGCTTTCCAGTTGCTGAGCGCAGCCATTACCTTCTGGACATCCAACAGCACACCATTTAAAATGTCCTATAACATTTTGTAAAAAAAAATTGTTTTTAAAACGTACTCTTGTTTCAGAGTCTTGCATTTGGGTCCATTTATGGACTGAGTCCGTTAACACTTTTCCATCTTATACTGACATGAAAAAGAAACAGAGGAGGTTAAAATATACCTGAACACATTCAGCTTCTGAAACATTTCCTGTGGTTACACTCCTGTGTTCACCTCTTTATATTTTCTCTATTTTCTGTATTGTATCTGACACCACCAGAGATTGTAAATAAAGAAAACTTTCATTGCATAAGTAGAATGGTTAGTATTTTACTGTCCATTCAATAATGCTCATTGTAAATGTTCTATTCTTTTTGCAGTCAAGACTTTTTTTGAATGAAGAAAATGTGACTGTGATTGTAAGGTCATGAAACAGAAGAAGGTAAATACCAGATGGAAGTTAGTTTCTATAACTGCACTTTCACACATAATTACAACACAACTGCATTCATCATACAGCACCTTCTGTTAAGTCATTCTCTAAAAACATCCTCAGTATAGTTATTCTTTACATCTGTTATATCATTCTGCTCTAAAATTGATTTTCAATTAAAAATATCAATAATTTTGATCTGTAAGTCATCTGAGGTAAGGTATATCCTTGAAAGTGGCATTCCGCTGAAAACCATTTTTCCACTTTTCTCCTTTTGGAATCTGATGGCACACCCAGACTTACCAACACATGCTCATTTGACAGTGGTTTGTCACCTCCACTGGCTGCATACCGCATCCACACAAAACAAGAGGAACAAGGGACCCAGAAAAAGCTGGTCCACCTGTTCGTCAGATGGACTTTAACGTCACCCACATGGGGTTAAACCCTTCTACGAGAAAAGACGGCGCTACAGTAGCTTCTCCCTCAATTCTCATCGGATTTCAGTTCTGACTTTAGAGCTCTCATGGGTAAGAAACTTTCCACAGTCACAGGCTCAGAAGAAGTTTACAGCTAAGCTGGGAAGAAAATGGAAACATCCTTATAGAATTATTGAGCAGTTAGGACTCCTAAATTACCATGTTGTTCTGGAGGATACAGGTGAGGATGTACATGTGTGCAATGTGAAACCTTTCTATCCAAGTGTGGAGGACTTTGAACGCTTAGAATAATGGACATCTTCCAGGAAAGTTCAGAGTAGGAGGATTTTATTGGATTTGCGGAGTGAAATGGGATCACTTCTTGTCGAAGGGAGAAGGAGTGAAGCAGGTGCTTTGATCAGTGACATCACTGGGAGGGGAAACTATAAGGGAGGAGGAGCAAGCAAAGCAAAGACAGGAAGGAGGTCAGGAAACAAAGCAGGAGGAGTGCGAGTAAAAAAAAAAAAAAGAGAAAAAGATGACTGAAAACTGAATAGAAACTGGGAAGAGGAAACTGAAGTGGATGGAGTGGACTCAGGACCTGGAGAGAAAAGCTTGGAGTCCCTGGAGTGGGCGGAACACTTCCTGCTGAGGTCATCTCAACTGGATCACCCAACACCTTCACCCCCCCACCCCACCCCCTCTGAGTTAAGTAATTTTTCCAAACTCTCCTGGCTTCTTCTACCTGACCTGAAGAGTTCTTGGACTCTCTCACACCTCCAATACCCCTCATCACCACCTTCACCCTGGCTCTCGGACTCCACCACTTTGTTTCACCTTTACCCCACATCTATACCTTCAACCTGAAGAACTGAACTGGTCAAAGAACACCCTTATCATTCCCAGAAACCCTGAGTGGAACTGTACACCCATTCATATACCTCAGTCCCCCTAACATATCCTCGTGCAGCCGCTCATCCTTCCCCTTTCACACCCAATAGTTTTTTTTTGTTTAAGAAATTGTATTTAATGTTGAATGTACTGCATTTCTGATTGGATACTGCCAGAGGAAAATCTTACTGCTCAAAGCTTGCTCTTCTACAGCTCAGGAGACAAATTTGAGATTCTCATCGCAGCCTCATTTTAGTTTCCATTTGGTCTAAAATGTTTCTCATATGTTTCTCCTAAAATTCACTAGGAGCAATAGGTGAGACAGAATATTTAGAGGGAGTCATACTTGAGACTTAAGGGAGATACATTGTTAATCTCTATTCAGTCTCTTAAATGGCTCCTTTATTTCTCCCTTGGGAAAAAAAGAGCAATACTGGAGCTACTATGGAGCAATATGTGACGCACACGCACGCACACACACACCAAATAGCAGATGAACTGACAGACAAATGAATTTCCCTTTTTGGAAATCTGAATCTTTATTACAATTGTTAAGTACACAATGAGTATTTCAAAAAGCTATTCTAACATTAAAATAGTAAAACAGTACTTAAAACAGTAACAATGTCTCAGAACATGAACATGGTTTCAACATTTCAGTATGCAGTATCAGTTTACAGTGTTGTCGCCCTGATGCGGCATTTGTTGATGAAGGCTTTTTTGACCTTACTTTTCTCCACCGGTGTCCATCCATCCAGTGCACTACAGCGCATGATGTAAGCTGCAAGAAGAAAAGAAAAAAAAGAAACCACAAATTACAAATTGCATAATGTAACAGCAGTTACCACGACAGTATTGAGAACTTTTTTTTATCCCGATATCACAAAATTCACATTGAAATATCTCTATGGTTCACACATGAGGAAATTCAGGATTCAGGACACTGAAACAATGACAACATTAAATGTAGCTATGTGACACATGGGGTTCCAACACATCAGAAACTATGCCAAATTTAGCCAGATATGGCGGTGAATGTGAGAAGGGGCAGAAGAAAGAGGGAAAAACAAACTAAAAATAAAAACTAGAATTAAAACAAGTTCATTTTTGAAAATAATTTGTGCTTCATGATGGATACATGTTAAGCAGTACTTGAAGAAGATGAAGCATTGTTGAAAAACAAAAACATGTTGATGTTAAAACTGATTTTCTGGAGCTGCAACTATTAGTTGATTAGCTGTCAATTAACAATTAAATAAGGGGAAAAATCTGATTCCATCTTCTCAAAGGCCCAATATAGAACCCTAGCACCACTTTGGGTTAGAGGCTTGGGTTGGGCCACAAACCAAAAGCCTTAGTATTGGACAACCTGGGAATGAGAATGACAGCTGGTGATCGATAGCCTTCGTGTTAACCCTATGGGACCTTATTTCTGGAAAAATATGTATTAGGGGTGTCACAATCTTGATTGTAAATTGGATACTGATCAAAATGAAATCACAATCTCGAACTTCTAAATCAAAAGTGGAATCGAGGACTTAGTCACACCCCCAGTGTCAAGTCCAGCAGGCATGCCAAGAAGGGGGGGGGGGGGGGGGGGACCACAGCATATTGTGGTTGTAGACATTGTAGCGCAAGTTAACGTTACCTCCTCTAAAAAAATGTTACCTGATTAAAGAAAAATAAGCATGAAAATAGTGAAGTATTTAGTAGTTTTGTGTGAAACCGGTCAGTAAACTAAATGTCTCATCTTACACAATATATTATACGTCAATAGTCACCACTTTGCTGTTTCATGCACAATTGTATCTTAGCTGATGTTTTATGCAGCGAATCCTGTTCCTTTTCAGCTGGGAAGCAAAAGAACAAGCAAGACTCAATGGATGTGTGACTACATGCCGGAATGAAACACACAGGCATGTTAACACTAGCTTCAGCAGCTCTGGGTAGCATGACGTCACTTAGGCAACTCTCGGGTGTGTAGTAACTGTAACTTTTTGAGTTGTAAAGTTATATTTTAAATTGACAAAAATATGTGTAATTCATGACACAATTCAAACAGGATCAAAAGATTAATTGTCTCTTGCTGTTCACTGCCATACATATTTTTTCTAAAATAAGGTCCCTCGGGATCCACCGCGGGCGTGACTTCAGCTCTCTATACTGGGTTCCCACACATTTCTACTAATGAATTTCCACAACCTTTCCATAACATTTCCCAAAATTGTTAACTACAGAATGATCAATATACTCCCATTGAATCCCATTGACTTTGAACTTATCCAGGACCGTCTTCCCATCTGGCACCTTTCCGTGTTTCCCAAACGCCACAGCATTTCGGCACTCCTCTGCAGTAAAGAATTCATCAAAAAGAAGATGGAACAAGCGAAGGCAGTCCTTCTTTGCTTCTGCATGGATTGCAGCCAGGCGGGTAGAGGACACGAAGAGGCCACTTTCTGGATACAACTCTTGCTTCCCAGATCTGCTTTTTGGAACCCCAACACCAGCCTGAGGTTGGATCTGTTCCACTTTGTCCAGAAAGCTTTTCAATGCCTCGAGGTGCTCACCACCTGTGACATAAAAGATGAATTACAGTTTTAGCTTAAGCACCAAATAACTCCCAGTGTCCAAAGTAACAAAATTTAGTAGAACTTTACAAATCATAATTACAATTTAATGTTCATTAATTAATCACACTTGGTTATTGTCCACATTATTTGCATTATAACTCATTTTACAGTGCTTGTGTGTACTGAATTGCAATTGGGTACCTTAGGAAAATTGTGAGAGAAAAAAGTAATTGCGTTAAAGGAACAATTAATTGCAACAGACAAAATGTACTTACTTATACCACACAGCACATCTTGCAGTTTGGCCTTCTCCTCCACTATTTTTTCCACCTCTGCCTTGCATGCCCTGCATGGCTTCCATGATCTGTCTTCTCTTAATTCAGGCAGACTGAAACATGGTTCTCCAAACTCTGGAATTGGATCACGCTCAATGATGACAGTATCTGCAGATGAGCTTGAAGAAGTCTCATGTTCAGACGTACTAGTCTGGCTCTGGTCCTCAAGAACAGCAGGTTTTTGTTTTTTATTAGGACTGTACAACATTTTGAGAAAGCTTTCTTTGGGTGTTACAGTAGGAGCTGGTGGCTGTCTTTGCTGATCCAAATCCACCAAAGCAGGCTGTTGTGACAGATCTGAAGATGTGGGCAGTGCCGTGTCAGGTTGGTGATGCTTTGGATACTGCAAAGGGTGTATGACTGGAGACAGAGTGGGTCCATACTGGTGGAGTGGCTGGATGAGTGGATGTTGGTAATATGGATGCATATGTGGCGATGAGTGGGAAACTGGAAGCTGGAACTGTGGCCAGGCAGTTACAGGCTGGTGCTGTGGCTGGATAGGTAAAGATGACTCGGTAGGTGGAGGTTGTCACACTGGCCAGGCAGTTGGAGGCTGGCTGACATTGTGGTCCACAGTATTTGGGTGATCCTGTGCAGAGGTGGACTGACCTGCTTGAGGTAGGGATGGAAGGTTGTAGAATCTTTGAGCAGCCGCATCTCATTTTTTCATGTCTTTCTTTGTGGCCTTCTTGGCATCCACTGTCTTGTCAGCTGTTCCAATGAAGTCCACTGTGGCATTGTAGAACTTGTTGTCAGACCATCTTGCAAGTACTTCCTCTCCTGGCTTCAGATCTCTGAGGCAAGTGATGGGTTTATCATCTTTTCTTAGTATATCACAGACATTAAAAATCTTTGCTGTGTGTCCGTCTTCAAAGGTCAAAAATCCAAAAAGTCCTGAAAATGAGCACAGAGTAAATAAAGGAGATTTTGAGTAAACCAGTACAGGCTAAAAATCAGTCTTACTTAAACATGCTACTATATCTTATTGGTCTCATTTCTTGTATGAAAGGCGCTACACAAATTAAGTTTGCTATTACTATTAATGTATAAATCAATAAACTGCTCAGAATAGGGTAGGGTAGAATGGGGTCATTTTTAGTTTATTACTATGTTGTTAGATGAAAATATTGTATTAATATTTCAGCATTTTACTGTTGTCACCTGGTCTTACTTTGTCTCAAAATGATTTGCTTTAAATAATGGGTTGCTGAAACAGTTCAATAAATTGTCGATACATTTTAAAGAATTAAATTCTAAAATCTACAATATATTGATAATAATAATCCCAGTGATTGTCAAAGATGTTGGTTATTATAGTGTCAAAAGTAAGTTAAAAATGACAATTACTTCAAAAATTAGCTAAGCCGTGTAGTGAAATAATAACTCAATTACCATCTGAGTCATCTCTGGGTGAGCCGGGGTCTGGTTCATAAAAACTCATCTTCTTCGGTGGGTTTCGTGCTCTTTTAGGCATCTCTTTTTTTTTGTATTTCCTGCTGGGCCATCCATTCTGTTGAATACATAAAAGTGCAACACATTTTAATTAATTAAAAAGGTGGCTCAATGTCTTATTTAGTTTTATCATGTCAGTATATTTCATAATACAGCAACTTGTTGATACCTTTGGATACACAGATTGTGTGTAAAAAACATGATCTAAAATCCACCAGACAAAGCACAATAAGACACAAAGACCTTAAAGGAAAATCAGTAAAAATCCAGGCTATGACTTTTGAACATGTTTACTGAAATGTTAAGACTCTCTTTTTCATCAGAAAAAGGAAAAAGAAAGTTTGTTTCTAGCCTCTTTGAGTGTTTAGAAATCGTCCGGAGAACACAGGGTGGTTTCAGCAAAAACACCTGATTTTGAACAAAAAACTAAATAAATATCACATATAGCGTTTAACTAAATATACCATGAATGTCTTAAATTGTGTAAGGTTGTTGTTGTCATTCATGAAAAGTTTCAATCCCATCCGTTTCATAATCCGTGCGCTATAATCACCGTACCGATGTGTGCGCAGTGTTAAGAATAGCCTTGTCTATCACTTCTCATTTGGCACGCTTCAAGCAAAAGATGTAGTTCTGTTTACATTTATTTTGGACTAGTATACTATCCATACATCTCATCATCAAGGCTTTCAAAAGATTTCTAATGTATATGAAAACATGTACAGAAAGTTTCGCGGGATTCTCACGAACCCAAGCTGTCAAAAAAGGTAAATTTAGTTTTCCTCATGTTTTCCTGAAAGGAAATATTGAAAGCATAAAAATTTAACATAGCTAGATATGAAATATAACTCGTTAGGAACATAATGGTGTGTGTTTTGTTAGTTAGGACTGTGATATGCGATCCAATGTGAATTTGAATATGAGATGCACCCAACAGCTGGGAGAGCGCTTTGCCACCCGGTTTAACAAATTGACTAACATATTAACGTTAGACAAATCAATGTTACACATGACGGTATATATGTTACGGTGCATGTGGGCTGGCATTCCCCGGGGAATGCCGGCATTTACCAAGTTTATTCCGGCATTAAAAAACATACATATATCTCAAAATCGACCATTTTTATTTTCATATTTTCGTCCATTGGTGCCTTTGTAAAAGGCTATTAACATTATTCCTCCAGAGACGTTTTGATCCGGATTTCAAATCTTTAATCTGCAATATCTCAAGATTGGTAAGACCTAGAGACATAAAATAAAGTGTGTTGTCTTTCTAAGACCTTGATGATTCACATGGTATGTGAAAATAAACTCAGAAGACATTGTTTAATTTTGCCCCCTAACACCCTAAGGTTAGCTAACCTTACCAAGTTCATAGCCACATGTGGTCCGGGCTAATAGCCTCACTAGCTAGCTTCAATATTTGCCACATATGCCGACCAGTTTATTCAAAAAAGTATCAGAACCACACTCGGCATGTACATTTGACAAAGTTTTACCCAAATTACGTTTTACAAAGATGTCGCTTGTCTCGTAACGGCTCTCTCTTCTTCAATCCCTCCTCGTGGCTGCAACTCTATCCGTAACGTATGACTTAACGTCGTTATGTCAGAGGGATGTGAATTAACCAATCATAATGCAGCATTTATGACTGATGGCGCTCTCTCCCAATGAAATGTTGACGTTGGTGCTGCATCATCTACAGGTCAGGGGTCAAAATTCACGATTTTTTTGCGCCAAATGCAGCTCGGCCGCTCTGCTACTCATGACACTCTCACCCAGAATCAGGTGTTGATGCATAAAGACAAATAAAGACGCAGCTCCTGTAAGTGGTGAGTGGATTAAGCTACAGTTTTTCTAAAGAATACGTTTACTTAATAATTTTCTTTATAAGCTTATTTATTTTAGTTAGCTTTGTAAATGTACAATACATTTCAGTTATTTCTTGAGTTTTGCAAAGCCTCGTTTTTGTTTTTATTTTTATTTCTGTTAACTGAAATTATTTTTTACATTCATTATTTCGATATCATATTATTTTGTTTTCATTAACTTCAATAACCTTATAATACCCCAATAATAAAATGGTGAGAAAGATAAGTTAGTGATTATTATATGCCAGTAAGAGCTTGTGTGTTTTAAAAATGTGAAATCAGTGTAACTTACCTACCAGCTTATAAATGTTACTGTGATCATTTTCATTATGACTATGATTTAGTGATCTTTATTTTAATAAATTTCTCTTTAATAGGAAAGGTTGCACATGTGTATAATTATTTAATTTCTGTAACCCTTTTCAGTCATGATAAATTGCATATCATATTTTGTGCACCACTATATGCAAACTCATAAATGTATGAACTATCTGTGCATTTCTTTCTGTCATCCCAGTGCAGCTCCATTTCTGACACCAGCCAAGAATGAATATTGCTCTTCAATAGAAGTTACAGATGATAGTGAGGTGAGTCTTTATTACACCACCTAGTAAAACACAACCTTCACACTCACCAACACCAACACTCACTCCATCCAAATTGACCACCGATGAGAAATGTGGGACCAATGTATTAGACAGCACTCTCTTACCACCATTATCAAATAAGATAATCTTCTAAAATAGATATTTTGGAAGACTGCTATCACATCCTCCCAATGGTAACGCACCTTAAAAGATATATATATATATATATATATATATATATATATATGTGTGTGTGTGTGTAATTTGTATATGTATAATTTTCAAGTACTTATTTCTACTGTTGAAACTATTTCAGGCAAACAGTTGAAATAAACCTTAGTCTCAGTTTGGTGTCACACAGATCTCATAGTTGTCAAGGAGAAGTAAATGAAACATTTTTGAGATCTCTTTTCGAATTTTCTTTTCCTCTGGGCTTGTTTATTTTTCGTTATGATGGAATGTTTTGGTATACTTGAGTTATCCAATAAGAACCAACTGAATCCTTAATTTAATTGTGTGGTGTGATTTTTGTAGCCTGGAAGTGAGCAGCTGGGTTAACTTTTGTTTCCTTTCTCCAAATTAATTAATTTAAATTGATTGTTAAGGTACATGTCAACCTTTTCGGTCTGGCGCCCAAAATATATTTTATGGCAGAGACTTCTACACTACAATCTATTGAATGGCTCTGTTTTTTTGATAGTAAGACACCACAGCTGTGAGTTCTGGATGAGCACAGGGACATTGGTACTATCTTTTAATGTGTCGTCATGGAGACAATACACTGGAAAAACTGCTGTGGGATCTGATGGCACTAATGGCAACGGTATGCTGGAATGATCCAGACACGAGGGGGAAACGTGTGTTCTCTGCCTCTTGTTCTTAATTTCAAAGTCTCCTTTTTCAAACAATAACTACTTTCATGTGTGTACAGTTACACATCCAAACAGTTTACTTTAAGGATGACTTAAATATAGACACAGTTTCTATCAGAAAAAATAGATTTTTGTGTTTGATGAATCATTTTCTCCTTTAGTACATATTCATTGTGTCCAACATACAGTAGTGGAAAAACTTTACACATTTTACAGTTTCCAATATTATTCTGATCATTTACAGAAGTTTATTTGAAACGGGGATAGTGCACATTAATAACATTGCTGTAAATGCGCCAGAATTAGCCAAGAGGCTATTTTTCATCTGTAGTCCCTAGACAGAAATTGAGAGGTTAATAATTTTGGTGATAGGATTAGTTAGTGTAGAGCTGAGTTCTTTGAGCATTACTGCATCCATACCAAATATGTCCTTTGCTCTGGATTGTTTCAGAGATTGAATCATTTTGGTGATCTCTGATTCCTTATGCTGAACGGAGGTTCCATTGTATTAATTGGACAAACACTTGTGTAAAAAAAACAGTGTGCAATCGTAGCCACAGAATCGATAAAATACTGGTTAAAAGCTTCTGCTACTTCTGCAGGATTGTTTGTAAGGATTCCATTCAATTTAAGTTCAAGTGGTTTCCTCTCTTTATTTTGATGTCCGGTCAATTTTCTTAGCTGCTTCCAGATAATTTTAGAATTACCTCTTGCCTTTTCTGTTATGGTCAAGAAGAAATCTGCCTTTGCTTTCCTTAGTTTCCTGACCACTTTGTTTCGTAAACTAGCAAAGTGTTGTCTATCATGACTCAACTTAGATTTAATTGCCGTTTTTAAAACAAGATCCCGTTTTTTCATTAGTTTTAAAGTGTCTGCATTTATCCAAGGGACAGCAGTTTTGTTATTTTTGCGCCTAAATTTACAACAAAAATCTTTAACAATGCTCTCTAGTTTTTGTGAGAATATTTGACTACCTTCGTCATGGTCTATGCCCAACACCAAATCATCCCAGTCCATCTGTTGAACAGCACTTTTAAAGTTCTCCTGTTTGATTTTGGGGATCCCAAAGGATTCATATTCCTTAGCACTAGGGCTAAACCGCTTATTGCTTAATTTTCTAGCTACCAGTGTCAAGTTGTGGTCAGAGAGACCAGTTACCATATTATATGATTTAAAAATTCTCTCAGGTGTGTTACTAAATATTAGATCAATTTGAATACTGGTGGAATTAGTTATTCTTGTGGACCCATTAATTACTTGCATGAGGTCAAATTTGTCAGTTATCTGTTTGAGGGTCTTTCTAGAGGATTTTTCCTCCCAGTTGATGTTGAAATCTCCCATAATAATCACTTCTTTGTTGAAACTGCATTGTTTTAATAATTTCTCTAATTTCTCATAGAAACTAATATTACAAGAGGGAGGCCGGTAAATTACAACAAGAGTAAAGGACATCTGTGGTGATAAAACAATATTTAGACCAATGCACTCCAATTCCTCAGAGTCTGACCACTGGATTTCATTACACTGGAATCTATCTTTCACATAAATCATAACTCCACCTCCCTTTGAGCCCACTCTATCTCTCCTGTAAAAGTTAAAACCAGGGACCTTTAATGCTGCTGATGGAGTGTTTTTGTGCAACCAAGTCTCTGATAAACAGAGGAAGTCCAAATTAGAATCCAGCAGAAGATGGTGCACTTGATCACTTTTAGATTTAATACTTCTGATGTTCAAATGTACTCCCAAAAGACCCTTTGGCTTAGATTTCGGATCCCACACATTTTTTGAGTGATTGACAGTTCGAAAGATATCCCACTTCCTGTTCTTTGAGTGCGCCGAATTTACCAGTTTCCTGTTTGCTTTGAGCGAAGTAACTGTACGTGGATTACATGAAACAAAATCGCCAGTGGTCGGAATATTCAGCAATTCAGTCAGTGCACCGTCCCCCTCGCTCACCCCATTAGCCACGACGAAGGGACCCGCTGACAATGCCGCCACGCTCCCGGCCTCCATGCTGGCAGCCAAGCTCTCTCCCGGCGCCAACAGACCCTCAACAGCACGACGCGGCCCGCCAATCCAGGCCCCGGAAGAATCCGTCAGCTCGGCCACCGCGTCCGGCACACCAGCTCCTCCAATCCGGGTAGGAAGCACACTCCCATCCTCGCAAAACACGCGGGGGCAATGAGGAAGGTTAGTTTTTTGCACATGATCAAACGGAAACTTTTCTCCAGTGCGTACCTGTGAGACAGCTGAGCTGCATGTCGCGTCCAGCGTGGAGCGGGCCAGGGCACGGATGAATATCTTCAGACAATAGCAGACAGATGATGATGATCAGTGCATCACTGTGTTTAAGCATAGCTGGTGGCTTTGTATGTTTCTTCATCCGATGAAACCAACTCGTGACACCGCAGGGGAGGGTTGTTCCCCGGGCAGCCAAAGTGCATTTCAGTCACACATTCACTCTGTTACTGTGCGGCTGCCATCTTCAAGCAGACAGCGTGATGGTCCAGACCACAGCTTTTAATCAGCTTTTTAACCTGGATCGTGCTAAGGATTTATCTCTTCTGACACACACACACATAAACAAAACTGGCTGAGAGTGTGTCTAGAAGAATATGTTGTAACAGATGCAAGTTATTATTTTTTGTTTATAAAAAAATCTCATCTTATTTTGTGAACCTGGTCACAGGGGTCACTGGAGCCTGTCCTGGCTAAAACAGGCGAAGGCGAGGTTCACCCTGGACACATCACCAATTCATCACAGGACTGAACATACAGAGACAATCAATCACCAATCAATCCTTTTCCCTGTGGATGCAGTATGTATGTATGTGTATATATATATATATATATATATACAGTGAGAGTAAAAAGTATTTGATCCCTTGCTGATTTTGTTGGTTTGCCCACTAATAAAGACATGATCAATCTATACTTTTAATGGTAGATGTATTCTAACATGAAGAGACAGATTATCAAAACAAAAATCAAGAAAATAACTTGAAGGAATATATATGAATTTATTTGTATTTCATTGAGGGAAATAAGTATTTGATCCTCTAGTATGCATTAGGAGTTCTGGCTTTCACAGACCAGTTACACACTCCCAATCAACTTGTTACCTGAATTGAAGACACCTGTTCTAAATAATCACCTGTATAAAAGACACCTGTTCACAGAATCAGACAATCAGACAGATTCCAAACTCTCCAGCATGGGTAAGACTAAAGAACTCTCTCAGGACCTCAGAGACAGGATTGTTGACCTGCAGAAATCTGGAATGGGCTACAAAAACATTAGCAAGATGCTGGGTATTAAAGTAACAACCATTGGTGCAATTGTGAGAAAATTTAAGGAGTATAACATGACCATCAATAGACCTCGGTCTGGTGCTCCACAGAAGATTTCACCTCGTGGGGTGGCAATGATCATGAGGACAGTGAGAAATCGGCCTGCAACCACACAGCGGGAGTTAGTGAATGACCTCAAGGCAGCTGGGACCACAGTCACCAGGAAAACAATTGGCAACACTTTGCGCCGCAATGGATTAAAATCCTGCAGTGCCCGAAAGGTACCCCTGCTTAAGAAGGCACATGTGGTGGCTCGCCTAAAGTATGCCAATGATCACCTCAAAGATGCACAAAGTGATTGGAAGAAGGTTCTGTGGTCAGACGAGACCAAAATTGAACTATTTGGCCTAAACTCTACTCGTCATGTGTGGAGGAAGAAAAATGCTGCCTATGATCCCAGGAACACTGTGCCCACCGTCAAGCATGGTGGTGGAAACATTATGTTTTGGGGGTGTTTCTCTGCCAAAGGCACAGGGCTACTTCACCGCATCAGTGGGAAGATGGATGGAGCCATGTACCGAGCAGTCCTGAGGGACAACCTCCTCCCCTCTGCTAGGAAGCTGAAAATGGGCCGTGGCTGGGTCTTCCAACATGACAACGACCCGAAGCATACAGCAAAGGCAACAAAGGACTGGCTCAAGAAGAACCATATTAAGGTCATGGAGTGGCCCAGCCAGTCTCCGGACCTCAATCCAATCGAAAATCTATGGAGAGAGCTGAAGGTCCAAGTTGCCAAGCGACAGCCCACCAACCTTAATGATTTAGAGAGGATCTGCAAAGAAGAGTGGGCCAAAATTCCCCCTGATATGTGTGCTCACCTTGTGGTTAACTACAACAAGCGTTTGACCGCTGTGCTTGCAAACAAAGGCTTTGCCACCAAGTATTAAGTGCTTTCGGATAGAGGGATCAAATACTTATTTCCCTCAATGAAAAACAAATGAATTAAAATAAATTCTTTGAAGTTATTTTCTGGATTTTCATTTTGATAATCTGTCTCTTCATGTTAGAATACATCTACCATTAAAAGTATAGAATGATCATGTCTTTATTAGTGGGCAAACCAACAAAATCAGCAAGGGATCAAATACTTTTTACTCTCACTGTATATATATATATATATATATATATATATATATATATATATATATATATATATATATATATATATATATATATATATATATACACATATACAAATATATTGTAGCCGGGGAGCTAAGTTAAAGGACTGTTTGGTTAACTTTAACCTTAGCTTTGCACTGGCGGTATGTTGGTAACACTGATGAAGGCTAATCAGGGTGATTATGATAGGGTAAAAACACGATGACTTGGACTAAACACTTAAACATACATACATATATATATATATATATATAAAAATGTTCCTCTCGCCCCACGTGGGCGGTGTCTCCTTCAGGCTCGGGTCCTCTACCAGAGGCCTGGGAGCCTGAGGGTTCTGCGCAGGATCTTAGCTGTTCCTAGCAATGCGCTCTTTTGTACAGAGATCTCTGATGTTATTCCTGGTATCTGCTGGAGCCATTCTCCCAGCTTGGGGGTCACTGCCCCTAATGCTCCGATCACTACTGGTACCACCGTTGCCTTCACACTCCACATTTTCTCTAACTCCTCTTTCAGCCCTTGGTATTTCTCAAGCTTCTCATGTTCTTTCTTTCTGATGTTGCTATCACTGGGGACTGCTACATCTATCACCACCACTGTCTTCTCATGTTTATCCACCACCACGATGTCAGGCTGATTGGCCATCACCATCTTGTCAGTCTGGATCTGGAAGTCCCACAGGATCTTGGCCTGTTTGTTCTCTGTCACCTTTGGGGGGTTCTCCCATCTTGACCCTGGGGCCTCCAGTCCATACTGTGCCATACAGTATATATATCCATAATATATATATATATATATATATATATATATATATATATATATATATATATATATATATATATATATATATGTACATATGTACATATAAACACACATGCTTGTGTGTGTGTGTGTGTGTGTGTGTGCTGATGTGTTCAGGACCTGTAAGAAATGATTGAGTTCTGCACTGGTACCTTATTTTAATTATCTTGATGGTCTAGAAATGGAGATGGTACTTTAACGTATAGACCTGAGTATCTATTTAACTTGAAAAAAGAAGAGAAAAGAATATTTTCCATTTGAACACAGGTCCTTGTCAGTTTTATCTTTCTATCATAATAAGGTTTTCTTCAAAGCACATTATTTTATTCTCCATTTGAGTTTCATCCAAGTTGTCTGCTTCTATTCCTAGTCCTTGAAAACACATGGCCTCAGGCCAAAGTGAAGGACATATTCGACAGGAGTGTGTAAATGTGTTCATTATACCCCACGTATGCCCAGAGTCAATGGGTAAGAGCCAGAAATCTGAAAAGTAAATTCTGCCTCTCACCTTGGCTGATGATCAGTATCGAATGGGTTTTATCTTCTTGAAACTGTTCCAGTGGGTGCCATTTTGTCCGCAATCCTGCAAGACAATTTTCTCCATAACAAGGTAGAGGTGGCTGGCACAAATCAACCATTCAAACACCAATAATATCAGCTCATTCAGTCTGCGGGGGTGCAGCTGAGACAGAAAGCCAAGCCAAAAACAGATCAAAGCAGCCAATATGCAATGATAAACTATAGGAAAGGTTACTGGCTTAAATATGAAGTCAGGGACATTATTTTAAGCTTTGTCCTGGACTCAGAGGGTAATAACGTTCCTCAATCATTCCAAATTGGTGTATTCACTCGATAGAACAAAAGCCAGCAGTCGTCTCTACAGATATGATTCACTTCTGTTGGAAGGAAAAAGCCTCAAAGGTTTTAGTAAAAGAAAGGAACATTTCATGTTGTTGAATTTCCCCACTATTGTCTGTTTTTTGGTAAAAAGCAACTGTTAAAAAGTGATGGCTCATTCTTCTTTTGTTATAGAGACATTAGTAACTTATAAAAATGAGGAAACGCAAAACTTTTGTTGCATTTTGAATTAAAGTCAACGAGTCCAAAAAATTCATTTGGTTGATGTTCAATCACAAATTTTATTTCTCATTCCCACTGTTACAGTGTGTAGGCTGTGTTACAAAAGTAAAGTAAAAGAGGAAGTGTAATTACAAGGAACCACATGTCAGTAGTGTTTGCATTACAGCAAGTGTGACCAGATCCCAACTCCCCAGATGAGACAATGCATGGAAAAATCTAAGGTAACATAAGAACACAAATAAATAATACATTTGACCCCTTAGTTTATAACATTACTGTGCATTGACGCTTAGTTGATTCAGTAGCAGATTAACAAAGATGAAAATGAAAACTTCATATATTTTATTTAAATGAATAATTTCCAATGTCATCAGTAGGTCTATCACTTATCAGTGCAGAAAAAAAAAGAGCAGGCCTGAGGCAAAATGTCCAGGTACAGAGACCACAATGTATTTTATTAATAGTCACTCGCCAAAAAAAGCTGAAAACTATTTACAAAAGAGGCAGTGAACAAAGTTTAAAACATGCTAACTGTATGAAAAGGCATCATCTTGGTTCAGTAGACAGCACTCTCTGTTATGATTGTGGACTTGGTCTTCCTGTCATGTGAGTGTCTATCAGTCCTACTGTGTTCTTTTATTTATTTTATTGTCTTTGTTGGAGTCCTGGGCTTTTATTTTGTTATGTGCGTTTGTGTGCACATTGTCTAGTCACCAGTGTTTTCTTCCTGCCTTGTAACCTGTGTGATTGCGTCCACCTGCCCTCTTCCCTACATAAGTGTGGTATGTGTGTGTGTTTGTCCGACGCTAGTTTGTCTGTCTCCTTGCACCCAAATGAGCGTTATATTCCTGTGACTTTTCTGTGCATAAACTTCTGATGGAAATGTTATCTTGACTGTGTCATTAAATGTCACTGGTCCCCATGAACCATAAGCATTACGGTTATTATTTGTTATGAACTGAACCAACTACTGAATCAAATTGTCTTGTATTGTCTTGTGTTTGCTCATTAAAAGGAGCTTGAACTGTTTCCTGGTTGTCTGCTTTTGGGTCCTTCACTACGACCGCAACAAATTCCGAATTAAACTTAATTCAGAATAGTCACTGGTTTATTCTGATCTTAATTCTGAATCTGACAATTCTTCTGCCATGTAAACAGTTAATTCATCATTCCTGTCGTTCTGCACATGCTTCTGTTTTTGTCCGTGCCATCATTAATATGTTGATTCCTATGGTTGATTCGGTTGAGCTTCATAATTATCACAAAAATAAATGAAAAAATCACATGTAGTATCTGGTTGTCTATGTTGAGAGGTGAAAGGAATGCAAAACAGGAAGTGGACGTGATCGTTTTCTTCCAGTAGACATCCAGACGTTAAGCGGCCGTTCTGTCCAATCAGAACCCTCTGTACCTCCAGCCCTTAAAGACCAATTAACCAGAGCATGTAAACCCGTATGCTGTACATCTACATTCTTAAGCAATTTCCCAATTGTGGGATCAACAAAGTACTTCTATTCAATTCTGTATTAACATTTCCATGTAAACATGAAAGAAATAACTTTAATTCCAAATTATTTTATTCTGAATAGATATTTTGGAATTAAATAACATCATGTGACCGTAGCAAGTGTAGTATTTGAAATGTTTTGTAAGGTCACAACTTTTGGCATCATAAACAAATCCATTCGTACCAAAGCTCAGTGTCACCAAATCCCCAAAGAGAATGTCCATTCAGTCTAATAAATGACAAATAAATAGGCTAGGATTTTATACAAGAGTGTAATATTACTCTTAAATTAGATTTTACAAGGTTAATCTTTGTTGTGTAGTAAATGAGGACAATATTCCGCTAAATTACAGTACTTGTCTGAGTATGTGTGTCCTGGTTAATGTGAAGTTGATATTACAGGTCAGAGTTTATGAAAACAGAGTCTAGTTCAAGTGTAAGAATGTTATTTTTATCGTGGTAATGAAACTTTATTTCTTTTATTATTTAAATATGATCTTGTGAAATGGAGGCTTAGTTGCACAACACTTAATTTGCATACTTGTTTTATTTGAAATGTTCCAGCCAAGTAGATCAATGGTCAGACAATAAATGTGCTGCTTCACAGTTTTATATTTATTTTTTATTTATATTTTTATAACCAGAATTCAAATGAGTCCAAGGGTCAACACATGTGAATACTGCAGAAAGACTGGTATTCTGCAAAGGAAGCAGAAAAGAGACTTTATTGGTAATAGAAGTCATTTAACCTGGGTTTTAAAAAAAAATGCTTACATGAAACTTATGGTGTTAACATGAGAAATAAAAAATAATATTCTCTTATGCTCTTGAAAACATCATGCTAATGTCAGTTTAGAAGAGACAAAGTGTTGTTTTCACAGCAAAAATACAACTGTACAGTGCAATAAAATGTAAAAGTACTTAATAAATATGCAAGGCAACGAGAAAGGAAAACAAATATATAAAAATATAAAATAGCCAAGTCAAAAAAACTTTTCCATCTGTCAACAACAGTAACTCACTATTTATCACCACTTTTTGGATTTACAAGGTCATAACATTATCATTTTGAAGCCCATGTCAGGTTTCCTGTCTAACAATAGTAGTAACTCGTCTCCATTTTCCATCATAGTCATAGACCAGAATATTTTTAGGTATTGACTCAGTGACTCCTGACCTCTTGTGTCAACAATAGATCAAAATCTATACACATAAGATGCAGAGTTAAAAGACCAGCATTTTAGTGTTTATTTGAAGTTTTTAAGATGAAGAGATCAAAAGTTAAATCCCAAATTGGATTTTGACCTCCATTTTGCCCTATAACCTAAATGTTCTGCACTTTTATAGTTCTTTTCCACCTTCATGGTGCTCAAAGCTCTTTACATTAGCCTCACATTCACCTATTCACACACACTCATACGCCAGTAGGTTTCTAAGGTTCTGTCAGTCCTACTGGGAGACTAAGGGTTCAGTGTCTTTGCCCAAGGACACTTGGACATGTGGACAGAGACGGGATGCAAACCACCAACCTCTCGGTCATTGGACAACCCACTCTACCAACTGAACCACAGCTGCCCTGCTAGCTGACCTAGAGTCTTAAATTTGTCTTTTAAGGTTTCAAGGCTTATGTCAATGCATATTAACAGTGCGAGCAAAAAGAATCTATATATAAAACTGAGTAAACAGGAATGAAAAGGAAATGCGTGATTAGCTCTATCTCTGATCATTGTGAAAACACATATTTGGTGACCTTGACCTTTGACCTACTCTCACCAAAATGAAATGGGATCTATCCTGGACTACACCACAACTTTACTGAAAATGTCATGGAAATTGGCTCTGTAGTTTCTGTGTAAAGTTGCTGACAAATAGACAGACAGATGGACGGACAAACAAACAAACAATTGCCCTTGCCTCCCCAATGGGGGTGGGGGTGGTGATTATACTGTAAAACAACATTTCATAACAGTATTTTTTTGGTGTGGTTGTAGCAAGTAAAATATATACATAATATCAATAGAGCACAATGTAAAGGTCTTCAGCAGTGACTGCAATTGTTAAGAATTTTAGTAATTCTAAATATACTACACTGTAAACCTGAATGTTCAGAATAATTAAATACATTCAGTTGTGAATATTCTAAGATTCAGAAATTTCTTCTTCGACATACACCTGAAGGTGCCCACCACAGCTACCTCTTTAGGTAGCTGTTGCCTTTGGACGGGAGCAGATGTCTTCAGCCTTCACTGGGTGTTTCGGCCCTGAACCTCAACACCCTCTGGTCGGTGGGCCCGCAGTGAGTGGCCAGTTCACTGCCCATCTGCCCTTGTCCTCCAGCATTCCTCCTCTCCTGCTCCACAACCAACATGAGGCACGCTCTGCCTCTTCTCTCATTTTTCGAGCGGCCTGTTTCTTCCTCCGCTCATCCAGGCCAATAGTGGCAAGGAAATTCCACGCCGACCGTGATGGAAAGCCCCAGTTCCTGGTACTTTGTTGCTTTTCTTTGTGTGTCTCCTCGCAACCCTCTTCCCATGGCACAGTGAGCTCCACCAAGATTATCTTCTGGTTCTTGGTTGACCACAGCACTATGTCAGTATGGAGGGTTGTTTGGACCACATCGGGGAATTACAGCTTGCTCCAAAAGTCCACCCTCATTTCCCAGGTGCTTGCAGTGTGGAACATATTAGACCTCTTCCTCACTGAGGACGGTGCTAGTCTGGCCCCTTCCTTGACAAAGGTGATGTTTCTCTCTGGGTCTGTGCCAGCGGGCCTCTTCTTGACCCTCTCCCGCTCAACGACGTCGGCCAAAGAGTGGAGAACCTTGTCATGGCTCCACCTGTACTGTCCCTGGGAAAGAACTTTTTTGCACCCAGACAGTATGTGTGCTAGTGACCCCTTCTGTTTGCACAGCTTGTTCTTTTCACCCCCATGTGTGAACTGGTGAAGGAAGGGTGTCATAGAAGGACCTCAGGAGGAAGGAGATATGGTAAGGTTCCTGGCACCACATGTCTTTCCATGTGATGTTGCGCTTGGGTAAATCCCATTTTGTTCAGGCCCCCTGCACACCAAGTTCTACTGCCCTGGCCAAACGCTTCTCCTCTTCCCTGCTCTGCACTTCCGCCTGCATCATCCCCTGTCTGGTCTCCGCATTTGCTTCTCCCCAGGTTTGGAAGTGGGCAGAGCCGAGATCTTGCCGTTGGATGCATTGGTTGCCAATGATATCCCGCAGCTTTAAAGAGATCACTGCCTGCTCCACTGCTGTGTTGGTACCCCATTTTGTTCTTGACCTTGTTGTAACACCTGTATCCTTTACTAGGTCCTTGGAATCTCTCAGGCTCAGGATAACTCTGTACTTTGTACTCTTCCACTATCAATACCAGTGGGAGTTGCGCAACTGGCTGGACCTGATTTAGAGGCCCCCTGAGGAGAAACTTGGAGGGATGCCAAGCCACCGCTGCAGGTGCTTGTTGGTTTTCCTTTCGATGATTTCAACTATTGTCATAGGGAAATCATAGACTGTAAATAGCCAGAGGAACCTGGGCAAGAGACCATCTTGGTAAAGCCAGGTCTTGAGCTTACCCAGGAGCAAGGATTTATCTCTCTGTCAGCGATGAGTTGAACCACTTTCCCAAACACTTTATTGGGTTGTCCTCGATAGATGGAATGACCTCACCCTGGACTCGAAGGATAAACCTACTGGTAACTCTGCCCTTCTTGATCACCATGTGCCTAGATTTCTTGGCCTTGAACAACATGCCAGCCCAGGATGCAACATGTTTTTAATACCCATCTTGCTTCCACATGTGTCGTAGTTGTTACTGTGATGTCATCCATGTATGCTCGTAACACTGGTTGGGCTATACCGGAGTCCAATTTCAGGCCTTGGGTTGTGCCCTCAGCTGCGGATATTAGCAGGTTCATACCTATGATGAACAGGATGGGGGAGATGGTGCACCCTGTTGGAATTCCCTTTTGGAGGTCCAGCCAGTTTGTGGTGAAAAGCGCTGAAGAGAATCTGAGCTTGAATCCAGTGAGGTAGCCTGTAATCATGTTAGGTTTTGTTACTGGGATATGGTAGTGGACGAGCCCCTCTTGAATGAGGTTGTGTGGTATTGACCCATAAGCATTGGCAAGGTCTAACCAGACAACTGTTACGTCACCTTTCTTCTGTTTTGCTTCTTGGATCAACTGGTTAATCATAGAGGTGTGTTCCAAACAGCCCAAAAATCCTGGGATGCCGCCTTTCTGAATGGATGTATTGATGTAGTGGGTTTTCATCATATAGGAGGTGACCCATTTGGCCAAAACAGAGAAGAAAATCTTGCACTCTACGCTCAAGAGAGAGATTGTCCCGAACTGAGAGATTGCAGAGGACAGCTCCTCTTTTGGAACAAAACATCCCTCTGCCGATTTCCAGCTTGATGGAACAGTACCCTTTGCCCAGATCTTCCTTATGATTTTCCACAGCCTTTTAACCTCTTCCACCTTGACCCTATTTTCAGGGAAAATGCCTAAAAACATACCCAAAGTAAATGAAGAATTGCTCCACAATCCTAAGGTTTATATGGATGTTCTTTGTATCTATGGACATCTACAGGCTTCACAGAATCTATTCCCATTGTCTAAAATAGTGTAGCTACTACTATGACTGAATAAACTGGAATAAACTAAAAGATAAAATAGAATTTTTTGGTCTTGCCTGAATGTATTTATTTGACAAAAGAAAACACCCTGCTAACAATGATTCCATGAATATAGACACTATTGATCACCTCCAATAACTCCTTGACAACACAGGTACAAAAGTTGATAGAATTAGAGCAAAGGACAAAGCCTCCAGAAAGGTTTAAGTCCAGATAACACCAGGCGGACACTGCATTTGGAACAGTTTGGCACACTGTTGTGCCAAACTGTTCCAAATACATTATTTTACACTTTCAGTAAAATCTGTCTGGAAAGTACAACTCATATCCATTACAGAAGTCTATTACTGTCTACTAGAGCTTTTAGAAATGAAATTTACCTTGTGTTTCATCAACTTCTACCTTTGTGCACAACTAAAATCAATAAAACCATATAAACATGGATTATTTTGTCTCCAAATTGAATAGTTTTATTAAGAACTTACTCCAAACTATATAATAATAATAATAAAAATAACAATAATAATAATAATAATAATAATAAATCATTAATAATAATACACTTTAGTAAAAATCAAATATAAAGTTGAACAAATGTGCAAAAATATATGATAAATTCAATTAGAATAAATATAAATATCAAAATTAGTGTAAATTTACTAAACAAAATAACTAATACAAACATTCAAAACACAAACAATTGCAATAAAGTACAAAAATGTCCATGTGTTATCTTTAGGTGGGGGGTGGTTTATCATTAGGTTGGGGGGGGGGCTGGCAGCAGACTGAACTGGTCCATGTGTTTCTCCAAAAAGCAGTTTTATTTGTGTCAAATAAGGCTGTCATCCTCCTACCTAGGAAAAATGAAGACAATCGTGATTTGAGACTAAATACATAATAAAATATGTATATTTGGCCAAAAATAAATAGATAAATGTACTTCACGTATGTAAAATACTTTTCAGTAGTGTTGAATATAATTCCAACTATTCCTAAAAAGTAGGAATAACATTATTTTTCCTTCTCATGAAATCATAGAATGTGATTTATTTTTGACAGAGAAAGTGAATAAATCCTCAAACAATCATTGATTCATTGTAAACTTATCTACTTATGTGTAGAAATAACAATAAAATGAGAAATGATACTGAAAAATACTACTATAGTAAACAGTGTGTAATATGTGTTTGCATGTGTATAGTATAAAATGTAGTATTATTACTATTACTTTGTAAAACAGACAGTGTTGTACCTGAACGCGTTCATTGCACGATCGTTCACAAACTTTATCATATTTTTGACGAACGTGAACAACTCGTTCACTTTTGCCAAATGAATGGGAAGTTGTGAACGCGGTTATTCTGACATTTATTGAACTGTGCTCTTATTTAGTTCACATTTCGTTCTTATCACGTTGTAATTATTGAGTCCTATAAGGTATAAAATGGGATCAAAACACAGCATTATCATAGATGTCACTTTTGTATTTTCAGCAGCGGGGGGGGGGGGGTTGGGCGAAAGCGAGAGAGAGAGAGAAAGGTGCAGAGAGTTTTTGGGAGCGGAGAAAAAGAGTTAAATGTACAGAGTGTAACCCGCGACCGGAGCAGGTGTTGTCGCGTTCTTGGAAATAAACATTGAAAACAAAGCTGAAACCACTCCTTGTGTTCTAAGAACCTGCAGAGGGAAGTTAACCCTGGGGTAAGGTACTTACTTCTGCCCTGGAGGGGCGGCATTTTCCCCTGATTTTTTGACTACAGGATAACGTCAGAAATGGTTAATAATACATTTACAATAATAACACAAAAAAGAACGAAAAACTTCATTTTGGGGTCCATGAACTTCTAGTTCATAATTTGGAAGAATGAACGATGAACTGAATGCTAACACTAATAGCACTTCACAAAGCTTACCACAGTCAGTAACATTCAGGAAAATACACTGCCACTCACTGTTACTCACTAAAACTCTCTCAAATGACTTCAAACTAAGAATAAACTCGGTAAATATGACAATTAGCAGACCGATCTCTAGCAGTGTCTGCTCTGCTGCAGCTGTGTCTCTCTGCCGCATGCTCGTCCCGTGTGTCCGCAAAAGTAGCGTAAATCTGAACTTTCACCTTTTTTTATGCATGCATTTCCTGTCCAGAGGGAAATGTAGTTCATGGAATGTGAGGTGTCAATGGATTCAGGAGAATCTCCTCTTTCAAACGCCTACAAACATGGCTGCCTTACGACTCAATAGAAAACGATAGGGATTAATTAATTGCGCATATCGGCGATTAAAATTAGATTATATTTCACCACACACACATTAAAGATCATGTTTAAAGGTGACTTTTATCACTAAAATACACTTTATATGTACTTTTATTAACATTAGGGTCTTAACTTTGAGCAAAAGTTGAAACAAATTTCCATTGATTTATGGAATCAGCTTCCCTTTAATATTAAAGATGCCGACACAGTCTCTACATTTAAAATTAGGCTTAAAACATTCCTGTTTGAGAAAGCCTATGGTCAGGTTAGTTAAAAATTATGTGATGTATGAGTCACAGTTCAGTCTAGGCTGCCCTAGGAGTTAGAATGCTGGGGGAAGTACAGACACTGAGTTCTTTCTTCTCTTTCTCTCCCTCACACCTGTTTCTGTAATTTTTATAACATATCTTTCATACCAAGTCTGTTCATGACTAGTCACCTGGTGTCCCCTTTCGCCCCTCCCCCCCCTGGGGGGAGTGGTGGCTCTCCTGACAGTGTCTGCACGGGAGCCATGGATAACAGGATCTGCAGTATCTCGCCTGTGCCGACCTGTGACCCCGGACCACCGCCCCTGCCTGTCTGGACCAGCCCCCCTTCCTGCATTTATACATGGACGTTCATCTATAGTCTGTCCGTCCATGGGAGTGGATCTCTCCTTCAATGTGGTTCTCCTCAAGATTTCTTCTTTTTCCCACTGGGTTTGGAAGTTTTTTCTTGCTGAGAAGGAGGGTCTAAGGACAGGGGATGCCTGGGACTTTTCATGTATTTCTGTAGCTGATTGTGTTTTTGTAAAGCCCTCTGAGACGACTTTGTTGTGATTTAGGGCTTTATAAATAAAATTGAATTGAATTGAATTGAATTTATTATATGTTAATAATTAATGAAAAATGATACACCGGGCTTAAGGGGTTAAGAAGCTTTGGACACTTCTTATATGCCTTGTATGGTATGCCACTTGGGCCGGGGGCAGCTGAAGTTTTGGCTTTGCGGACGATGTCCTGGACCTCCTGCCAGGTGAGTTTTTTTGTATTCAGCTCAAAGGTTGGTTTATTAGACTTCAAGATGTTATGGTTGGTGCCTCAATCCTGATTCACTGTGGGTTTCCTCTCAGAATTTTTCTACTTCTGGCTTAGAGCTAGGGAGTGTACCAGATTTTTTCTGGCCTAGGAGTGTCTTCGTGAAGTTGTATGGGTCTTTAACAAATTGGGCTTGCCTCTTCTCTTTTTTCCACAGCTGATTCCGGAGATGTTCCGCTCTCCTGACCTTACATACTCGTTCTCGCAGCTTGTTTGTCAGATCTTTGATGCCTTCCTTCTTTGCCGGTGAGCTGGTCTCCCTGTTAAGTACTTTAATCTCCCCTCTCAGGCGGCGGATCCCCTTTTCCTTCTTGTTTGGTTGCTACTGTGGTAAGGGTTGGCCTCTCGACTCTGCTACGCCGAATCGTTCCTTGGCGAGTACTACTAACTTCTTTCTCTCTCCACCCTTCTCTCCCTTTCCCTCTCTCTCTCTCTCTGTCTGTTTTTGTCATTTTTATAACCTAGCTTACATACCAAGTCTCTTCATGGCTTGTCACCTGGTGTCCCCTTTTCTCTTTTTCAAGTCAGGAGGTTCTGCATAAAATTCAGAACCTCCTGCCTTTGAAAACACTCTCTGCTGCACTGACGCATGATGCACTTACCCAGGAAAAAGTAGTCCCACCAACCGTCTGTCATTTAGACATCATCTCAATAGTTTAGTTCATCTTCACTGTGTTCATGTTAAGGATAGACCTTACCTCAAACGACTTAAAGATCAAAATTATTAATATTTTCAATTGAAAATTGATTTTAGAGCACAATGGGTGGAATAATGTAACAGGTGATGTGTAAAGAATAACTACACTGAGAGGATGGTTTTATAGATAATGACTTAACAGAGGGTGCTGTATGATGAATGCAGTTGTGTTGTAATTATGTGTGAGAGTGCAATTATAGAAACTAAATTCAACTTCCATATGATGTTTTACATTCTTCAGCTTCATGACTGTACAGTCACGTCACATTTTCTTCATAAAAGTCTTGACTTCAAAAAGAATCGAACATTTACATTGACCATTATTGAATGGACAGTAAAATACTAACTATTGTACTTCTGCAATGAGAGTTTTCTTTGTTTTATGACACAGTGGTGCAGTGGTTAGCACTCATGCCTCAAAACAAGAAGGTCCTGGGATCGATTCCAACACCAATGGGTGGGATCTTTCTGTGTGGAATTTACATGTTCCCCCCATGTCCCTGGTTTTCTCCAGGTACTCCAGTTTCCTCCCACCATTCAAACACATGCACTGATAGGTTAATCTAAGTTTTCCATAGGTGTGAATGTGAGAGTGATTGTTTGTCTATATATGTTCAGCCCTGATATGAACTGGAGTGGTGTACCCCGCCTTGACCACCCATTGGAGCTGGATTAGCCCCCCCCCATTTGTATGCATTTGTTGAGTCTCCGTCTAACTCTTTTCTCCACAGCCATGGTTAACTGGTCCATCTGTGTGTACACTCAAACAGCAGAAAACTGTGTACAAGTCACAGAAGTGCTACGTGTGGTCATGACATCTAATCTATGAGCAGGTGCTGTTTTGGAAAACATACACAGAGTAAATCTGTTAAATGTTGCTGTCTGTGAATGATACATGACGCTGCTAGAGGCACATCACTCACTCTGTCATGACATGAATTTAAGCCAAATAGGCGTTTGGAGATTTCTACTCTAAGCTCCTTTTATGAAGACAGAACTTTCTGAGGTTAAAAAAAAATTATATATATATATATATATATATATATATATATATATATATATATATATATATATATATATATATATATATATATATATGATTTTTTTCTCCCACCCCTAGTATTTACATACTCAGCTGCAGTTACAGTCAATTAGCTTTTTCTAACACACCTCACATACATTTTCCAATGTAATTACAATAATGTCTCCCACCCCAATGTTGGGCGAGATTAAAAATACAGAATTACCTAAAGGGTAATGTATCAGTGACATATATACTTAGTGACAAATATTTAGAAAATATATCTGGAAAATAAATCTTACTGAGATCATTTCATTTGAATTTTAATTGTTGGTTGTTTTTGCTTAATTCAAAATATTTTATTGTATTTCTTTGTTTATTGATAGATTCAAGCAAAAAAAAGAGAGACAAAATTATCTTGGTATGATTTTCAAAATCTATTGTCAAAAAATAAGTTTGTTATATCTCACTGAAAAGTTATTCTTTAGATCAGGAGTGTCCAAACCTGATCCAAAATTTTCAGTGAAATATAAAGAACTTATTTTTAGACAATAGATCTGGAAAATCTTATTTCAAGACATCTTACCAAGGTCATTTGACTTGTTCCATTGGTACATTTTTTTGTGCTTAAACTAAGCAAAAAAAATCTTGACTTAAACAATAATAATAATAATAATAATAATAATAATAATAATAATAATAACAACAATAACAACAACAATAATAATAATAATAATTAATGAAAATTGCCAATGGAACAAGTAAAAATTATTTTACAGATCTAAGAAAAATAAGTTCTATCCAGCAGTCCTTCTGTTTTAAGTTTAATGAGACACACCTCACATACATTTTGCATTGTACACATTCTGACCCCCCCCATCCCTCAGGCTTGTGCTGGTCTGTGTCTCCCCCCTCTGTCCTGGTGCACCTTAGCAGAGCTGTCAGTGTTGGACATGGTCTGTGGTTATCAGAGCTGGAAGCAGGACAGGTCCGTTAAGCAGACCGACTGACAAGCTGACAGGTGTCATCTCTGTGGGATCCGGGCTGATCCAGACCTTTAACTCGCCACAGTGCTTCAAGAACAGGTGGCTCACGCTGATACATCACACATACAGCCATGTTTGCACACTGAACACGGAAACACTCCACCAGAAAAACATGCTCCCTTAGAGGCACTTGCATTTATACAGGCATGCATGAGCACATCGACTCCGACAAGCGCCATTGAGCACGCACAGACGCATTTATGCAACAGCACCTGTGCACCTACGCTGCACTATTCACTATCTGTTAAATGTCTCACACAGGTAGTTTCTTTTGCCACCTCCACAGCAGACAAATATTTTGCTGCCACTCTATGATTGCTTTTATTTGAAAGTTTTGTAAAGTGGTTAGGATTTCATATTACATGATTGTTTGCAACAAAGTGAAGAAGGAATTCAACTGCAAGAAGAATTGTGAGGATTATTGTGCCAGACAGGAGTTCTTTTTATCAATAATGGACGTCCAGAAGAAACCAGGGCGGACAGGGGTTATGAGTTGCACCAATACTGAGGAGAGTTCAGTCACACATTTATGAGAGTATCTGTCTGAACTCTGAGTTAAGTATGTAAGGAGTGTATGTTTTGACTGTGCTGGGAAGAATGTACTGCAAAAATACTAATTTTACAGGTGTATTTTTTTCTCGTTTCTCGCCCCCCCAAAAAATCTTGTATTCAGAGAATCACCCCAATTTTGTGCCAATCTCAAGTTTCTATGACAACCGTTCTTGAATTAGAGCCAATAATATGATTTTGAACTTTTTTGCTAAATGCGACCTTGACCTTTTGCAATATTGATGATTTTGTTATGTGTATATATGCATCAGTGTGTGTAATATTATGATAATATATCCAGTACTGATTAAGTTATGGAGTGATATGTCTATGTTTGACACACACAAACATAAGGTAATTTTACATGTCACCTTTGACCTCCAGAGATCTCAAAAACTATTGGTCGTAGATGATAACACCAATTATGAGAATTGTATAAATCTTCATTCTGCATCGTTTGGTACCAATCTGAAAGTTCTGTAACCCTCTGTTCTTGAGTTATAATTGATAATGTGATTTTGACCTTTTAGTTAATTGTGACCTCAAATGGATCATTGCATCTGATGTGCATTACCTATATGTATATGCCCAAGTCATTTCATGGTGATATCTACAGTATTCATCGAGTTATAGCATGATATGTCTCTGCGGACACACACACACACACACACTGATTACAATAATTTCTCCCAGCCAATCTTGGGCGAGATTAAAAATACAGAATTACCTAAAGGGTAATGTATCAGTGACATATACTGTAAAGAACTTATTTTTCGAAAATAGAAAAAAAATCATATTTGAAGAAATCTGAGATCATTTCACTTATTCCATTCATTGATTTTTTTGTGCTTAAACTAAGCAAAAAACTGTCTTGAATTAAACAATAATAATAATAATAATAATGAACATTGCCAATGGAACAAGTAAAAATTGTCTTGGTAAGACTTCTTGAACTAAAATTTAACAGAAATAAGTTATTCTATTCAGCAGTACTTCTTCAGGTGATTCCGTCTTTTTTAAAATTTAATGAGATATTTTGACTAGAACTGTGGAAAATACACTTGGTAAGTTGTGGATGTTTGTAGTGTACAGAAAAATGAACAGCGAGGAAAAAAATGTTTGTACAATAGCAAGAGTTTTTAAATTTATTACCTCCACCAAGGAGGCATTAAACTCCGGTCCGTTTGTCTGTCTGTCAGCAGGATTACGCAAAACGTTCTGAACAGATTTTGATGAAACTTTCAGGAATGATAGATAATGGGTCAAGGAAGAACCCATTAGATTTTGAACAATGAAGGTCAAAGGTCAAAGTCACACTAAAGGTCAACAGCTAAACACATCAGTGGTAATATCTCAGGATTCAGACAAGATAGAATCTGGTGTGTTTTTTATAATAGACATCAGATGGGTCAATACCTATGGCTCCATCATGTCACATGTTGATGTCAGATGATGACACATCATGCCTTGGCGGAGGTCTGCTGTCTCTGACTGACTTGTTTTGCCTTGTCTATTTGTAATATTTATGAATCCATTATGCACATGTACATAGACCATCATATATATGGATTTTTATGGATATTTGTTTTTGGATTCATCTTTTTTCTTTTTTTTTCTTATTTTTTGTCTGCATTTGTTCTCATTGTTTAACACCACAGAGAGGGTGTCAACATTGTTTGAAATCAATGCATTTTTTTAGTCTTGCAACCAAATATTTTAATATTTAGTGCATGTGTGTGACCATCATCGGTCCTCCCTGAAAGCTGAGCAGACATCCTTTATTAGAACTCTCTATTATAAGCCAGGGAGGGCAGTGCTACACCTCAGTGATGTGTGGGGGAAACAAAGACTGGAAAGGACAGGGAAAGAAATTGATAGGCGGTGCTATTGCAGTTAAAGATTGTAAGGTGGTGTTATTCCCAACTACTAACTGTCCATCACTAAAAATAAATAAATAAATCGAAAAAAGAGAAGAAGCCCAGAACAGCAATCATGACACGGCAGGGCCAGGCCAACAGGGCACCCCCCATCCCGGGCGAGCTACAGGGCGCCACCCCCAGAGAGCCACTGGGGCCACCGTGAACGACGCAAACCCGAAGAACAAGAGGGAGCAGCTACAAACCCCTCCAGCACACCAAGGCCAACCCAGGCGGCCCGAGGCACGAGGACCCACCCGCCACCCCAGCCCCCACCAAACTCCCCAACCCGCCACCCGACCTGCCCAACCCCACCCCCACACCCTCCCCCGACGGGGCCAACAGCCCCACACAGCCAGGAAGCCAGATACAGGCAGCCACAGTGGCCACCAGAACGGCCAATCCAGCCCCAGCAGCCCCCCAAGACCCATCACACCAGCTTGGACCTGACAGGAGAAACACCCCCCCCCCCAACCACAGCCCCCAGGTCCCGGGGACCCCCAGTCACAGCAACGTGGATGGTAGTCCACCCCTGCTACCCCATAGCCACACAAGGGGGCCGGGTCCCACCAGCGAGGCCATATTAGTGAACCACCCCCCATTACTCCCTATTAATATGTCTCCAGATCCCTGACTGGAGACATTATCCCTGCACCGTGATAGTGTAACCCTGAGTGTCATGTGGTGCATTAAAAGTGGAGAGGCTGGGCAAGGCATCCAGGGGGCAGGTCAGAGGATGGCTACTCTGCAGCCTACCCTAGCCCAAGTTCCCTGAGCCGTCCCAGACCTACTCCCAAGGTGTGAATGTGTGTGATGCATTAAAAAGAAATTAGAGAGCACGGGAGGCAAGCAGGGGGGTGATGGGGAAAAGACAAGGCCATAGAGCCCTGCCATCTGCCCTACCACAGAGCCCATCCCTCCCACTCTCACCCGCTCTCGAGGCTCTAACTGTTGTGTCCCTATATGTGCCTAAAGGTAGCTATATACAGTGAGGTGTGAAGTGTGTGAAGTGCACAGTAAGAAGCAGTCTGGTGTGGGTCCAGCCCATTAGGACAAGAGCAGTGGGGGAGACAGGTAGTGAGACCACTGGTACTGATGCAGAGAGCCCCCAGAGCCCCGAGGCCAGAGGCCAAGGTGGGCCCACCCGAACCCGACTGGCCCAGCCAGCACCAAAACTCCCAGGAGTAGCAGTGTTAGACCAGCGCCCCAGCAGACGCCGTAGTCCCACCACGGGCCAGCCGCATGCAGAACCCTGCCCCGGAGGGAGAACCAGGCCGCACCACCCGGAAGCGAGGGCCATGAGCCCCCGCGCCCACCCCGGAGCCGGTACGTCTGGGACGCAGGGCGCCCACCACCGAAACCCCCCCCACCCCACCATTCCCCAGGACAGCCCCTAGGCCTGGACAGAAGCCCCCAGCCAGCAGAAGCTAATCTCCAGTGGCGGCACACAGGCAAGTGCCAAGGCCTTTGCCCAGATTAGCCAGAGCCACCCTCCCAGAGAGCCCACCCAGCCCCCACGCCAGCCACCCAGGCAGCAGAGGGCCACCAGCCCCCCCAGGGGAGGGAGAGGGACGAGGACGAGCGGCCAGGCAGGAGAGGAGGGAAAGAAAGGAAAGGAACCTGGAAGAAAGGAACCTGGAACTGAGCGGACAAACTACTACTGACATGTGGACAATTACCTCATTAGGATTGGACCTAAAAAGTACTACAGTACAGATTCACAAATGTACTTTATTGTTGAAATGGAAGACCTATTTAGCATAGATGTCTTTAATGTGTGTTGTTGTGAAAATTGAAGCTAAACTAGGGATACATTTGTAAAAAAAAAAAAAAAAACCCAACAACAAACAAACTTAAAGCTGAAATAATATTTGATTAACCATAGTTACATCAGAACTGATCTAAGAATAATTTACAACTAAATTAGGAATTTTTGTGACTGACAGAGGGAGGGTAGACCGCCACTATGGTGGACATGCCAGAATGGGTCATGTGAGTGGGAATCCACTCACATGTCGGCAACCTGTGGCTCCAGGGCTGTACACGGTACTTTCATCTCTTTGCTGCGGCTGTCTTTGAAAAATAAATAAGTATTATTTAAATGAACTAACAATGAATCTCTTTTTCTTACTCTGTTAGTTTTCAAAATGCAAGTCTGTAAAGATTGTGGTCTTGCAATATTAAAATTGTTTTAATTTTAACAATAAATTTTTTGACGCTCAAAATATGCGTCACCCACCTCTGACACTAGCAATTTCTCTCTTGACCATGGAAAACCACAAGAGGCAGATACATATGCTTTCACTGCTGACGAGACTGGTTTACCAGCATGTTTGATATGTGGTGACAAATTGGGCAACATCAAAAAGTCAAATGTCATTTCCATAATAAACACAAAGCCTTTGCTGAAAAATATCCAGAGGAAAATGAGAGGAAAAATGCCATTTCAGAACTGATGCAGAGGGCTGACTGGAGCAAAAATACTTTCACAAAGTGGGTGAAGTCTTCAAGTTCAACTCCATATACGAGTTTTGTGACTGAACAGGAGATCGTCACGCATGGGAAGCTGTTCACTGATGGAGAATATATAAAATAATCATTCATTAAAGTTTCAGAACATCTATTTGCGGTCACCTCCTCCACACATTCTTTTGGGACAACCTTTCCTCCGTTAGGCTTTGTCATCCAATCTTTAGCTCCGACAACGACAACTTTTCTCATGTGGACAAAACGATCAACCTCAGCGTTTCTGTCCCAATGAGCTCCTTCTCTCGTGCGCTTTCTGGGGCAACACTGGAAGGTCAATAGTCATTCTGAGTTCTGCAGTCTTCTTCCATAGATCGGCATACCACTGCTTTACCTTTGGCTGTCTCATGTCCATTATCTTTCCATATGGTGAGATCTTCCAATAAGGCTTATACACAATAGTGGCTCTCGATCTTCCTCTTTAAAGTTTTCCATGATTGGTGTTTGTGTGGTGTCTCTTGGTGTAGGCTTTAGGGTGTTGTCTGTTGTCTGTGACACGTGCCAATGGCTCCCATTAGATCAATAGGGTCAAGCGAGGTGGTCTTTTTCACAGTGACTTCCCGCTCCCTCTGCTGGGGTTGTTGCGAGGCTGTCCTCCTCTCAACTTAGTAGTACTCTGGGAGGTCTCAGCTGCGGCCCCCTGTGTCCCGAAGATCACCTCTCATCGTCACTGTGGCTCGCACTTCCAGGTGCTGCGTACATTCTCTGCAGGGGCTGGAAGCGAAGTTGGCAGCAATGCTCACTGCCGTCTGCTTCTGGAACCCAAATCCTGAAGTTGCTTTCACTTGACCACCATTACACCATTCCCGGGATCGATTGAGTTCAATCCGGTTGGAACTTAATCCTTTTGATCAGAAGTATTTTGGAAATTCAGCAATTGTCAGACGGCTGGTACACACTGCTGACTCTCTGGTTGACTCCCAGGAAATAAAAAACTGCTCAAAAAAGTATCGCGCAAGTCTTGCGCAAGTCCCTGTTCGGGTGCCAAAATGTCGAATTCCAAGGTCACAGCCCTATGTTTCATTGGGTTAAGTCTAGTGCCAGATCAAAACAATATTGCTATGGTTCTGAGTAACTGGAACTGCCCTGAAGCTGTGGGGGATGCATTCGCCTAGCGTCTACGACTGATATGCATAGGGTACACCCCCTCTACCCCCCAGGATCCTACCCCCTGAAAACGACCACTTAGTACACAGGAGTGTAGATCCCAGGTCACCCTACTTGTAGTCGTTGCATCATGGTGAATTTGCACATTTCCAGGACAAAAAACTGAAAAAAATGAAAGAGTTAAGATCTTAAAGTGAGGTCTGCCTTGACCCTTCAGTGGCTTCGTGTGATCCCTGTGATCCTAGGGAGGATGAAGCAGGTTCAGAAGATGAGATGAAGAAGCTAACATTTGCTAGCACCAAACTTCGTTATTTGCTCATGTAATACTTGTAACTTCACTTATCTGCTCCACCATCTTCCTCTGTACTGTATTATTACATGTGAAGTATTAGAATATTTCCTCTGAAAACTGTGACGTCCATCTGAGATGTGTTTGCAAATGGAGATTTGCTAAAATCTCTACTTTGGCTGGACTTTTTAGAACCCATTATTTTTGGTGCATGTGTCCATTGTTGTCACATAAACAATAGGCACAAACACAGAGTAAATATCAGTTTTGCTTATGGTTTTGGTTATGCCTGGGAAACAGACACTAGCTGTGAAGTGAAAGTGTGAATGACTACCCCACCTCACCATAAAGGTGTTTTAGATCAATAGATATGTGATAAAAGCAAGTTGCATGTTCATGATATGCTTTGATTTAATTTCAAATAAACGTGTGTATGATTATTATTGTACTGATGGTGCAGATAGATGATCAGACTTAACACCCACATCTGGATCTTTAATCAGCCATTCTATCCTGATAAGAAATAGCACATTAATATAAAGTGTAATTGTCTGACTATTTAGAGGTTGTCTGAGTGACACTATGCAGATATAAAAACCAATCCAGGCACCTCTTAGAGATGAATTATTACATATTTAGCTTTGGCTTAATACATCCATGGCTTGGATCTGTATGTAGATCATTATTCTCTCTAATTCATGATTACAACCAAGGATATTTAGGAGGACGAGGATAATTATTAAAAATAAAAGGGGAAAAAAACTGGATGATTCATATACTAAGATCTTCAGCGAACAGGATTCTTAACACACAAAGACCCAGTGTGACTTTCTCTATTTTTATTCTTTCTTACATTTATTTATTTATTTTGCATTTCTATGTGAAAATCTGGTATTTTCTAATATTTAATGGACCGACTATGTAGATCATAAAAGCTAAACTATGAGAGTTATTATATTCAAAAGAGAGAAAAAATGAGAAAATGGATGGATGATGGATGGATAATAGATGGGTGGAGGAATGATGGATAGACATAAAATCCGTCTGTCCATCCACTGTCATTGATCCAAATGCATGAATTTTACTGGTGAATCAATGTTGTGGAAGATGACAGTGTTTCTATGGTAACTACGGAACCTTTGAACATTCAAACAGGTCATATCTGATGACCATCAAAAGATGACAAACTGTATTTTACACCTACAGTATTACTTCTGTCTTAATAGAATAAGTGGATCATCAGATATAAAACAGTTTATATCTGTCAATGATTTGGGCCACTGGTGGATGTTTGGGTTTTTAAGGATTAATAAACATATGGGTCAATAACACTTTGATAATAAACCTGTTGTGTTCCCACAGAAACTGATATACTCATGATGTATGACATTTCATTAGAAATGCCTCAGCAGGTTGTCTGCAAACTTGGTTATGACACGAAACAGTAAACTATCTACAGGTGGCTTATCTTAAAGCGAGAGGTAATGATAAGCTTTAAGCTGCTTTAAGAATATAGAACTTGACTGTTCTCCTCAGTTGAAGAAGATGCAATCAGACTGTCCAAATATGCAGCTACTTTAATGTGAGAGAGCAGAACAAGATAACAACAGTGGCACATGACACAGTTCTCTATACAGGATTTGGACTTGCAGACAAGATAGTTAGCATCTCTGTTTTCCATTTTCAGATGTACAAACAGTACAGATCAGAGTGTAGCCCCAACTGACAGACCTTATCTGAAAAAATGTAAACCTTACAAAGTGTGATTTTCTTATTTATAGTCGAAGTATTTCATTACATATCATAAAATAAAACTTAGGCAACATTTAGACTGCAGGTCTTAATGCACAATTCAGATTTTTTTTTTTTGTGAAATTTATTTTTGTATGCTCGTTTACATTACACATTAAATGTGACTTTTATCAGTCTTGAGTGTGTGAACGGAACATGACCCTGGAGTGACCTGCATGCGCAAAAGAGGCTTTGACATAATCACAAACAGTGGCGATCCTAGAGTAGTTTACTCCTTGGGCAAGAAGAAATGTAAAGTTTTAATAAGAACTGACTTTACATTATAGCCATGTAGGCCAACAGCTATGTAAGAAAGCATAAGTGAACTCCAGCACCACCTGCTGGTAAAAAAAGCTATATTTTTTTGTTCCATGTGATACCACTTTCTGCTAAAAATACAGGAGCAATTTCCATGAAATGTGCATGAAAAGTGCAGGGTAGTCCGCAATAGATCCCACTGAGTTTTGGTGAATGTAGGTTAAAGGACATGGTCACTGAAAATGTCTTTTCACGATGATAAGAGACAGAACAAATGAGGTAAAACATTTGTGAGGGGTGGGGTTTGTTGTGCCTGGAACCACTTATGTCTGATTATAAGTTTGATGAGATATTTTAACTAGAAATGAGGAAACATATACTTGGTAAGATTCAGATTTTTTGCAGTGCTCCTCCGAAATACCAGAGCAAAGCAAACATAGTCAGAAATGTTAACTTATTATGTTACTTTGAAGGGAAAGTTATGATTTCATCACTTTGGACTATACACAATAGGAGGTAGTTCTTAACTCTAGCTCTCTAATTCATCTGACTATTATTTAAGATCTGAAGTCAATGCAACAGCTGCTGATGCAATAAACTTTGTAAAGTCACTCACCATGTCTTTCTCTGATGATGCTGATATTGATGTGATGTGATCTAAAAATAGAACACAGTTAAGTGGATGATAAGTGAAGGAGAGGGACAAAAGAGAACCTGCAGTGGATGGAGACACGACCAAGGGGGTGCATCTCCTCAAACTAGTCAATAATCAGTGGAAGTGCATTTAGCTTTGTGTGGGATGGAACAGTTGTCCATTTCAATTTGACAAGAGTAAAGCTGCTGACAGGGGATGTGTATTGGCTGCAAAGCTGCTAGGCTGGCCAAAATTATGTCTCTATACATTATGTCCAGAAGCTTTCATCAAAAAGAACAGGTGAGTCTGCGCTTACTCCTGGGTTATCACATACTGCTGCATGGGCAGGAGCTAGAGGCATCTGTTTTCAAGGCCCAAGGTACTGGGTACCAGTTTTCTACATGAAGGGTATGAGATAGAGGTCATTTTACTGTGATTTGAAGATTATTAAGCACACTTAAAAACCTTGACGTGTAATTCTGTTGAAAACCACTTTTCTGGAATCTGATGGGTCACCCTGAGTTACCAACACATGTTGGATTTGCTACGTGGTGTGTCCCCTCCACTGGATGGATTTACCATCATTCATAGAAAACAACAGAGAGAAACCAGACACACAGAAAAAGTCTGTCCACTACACGTCACCAGGGATGGGCAGTAGTGTCACTCTACATGTAGTGAAGCTGTTAGTTAAACTACATTTTCAGGTAGCTTGACTGTAGCATTGCTGCTTAATGAATCAAGTAACTTTCCTGTAGTTAACGTTATTTTTTCGATCAAGTAGTGACTTTGCTTCCACAAAAGCTACAAATTCTAGGACATTACTGAGAAAAACAGAGGTTTGTTAGAAAACTCAGTCTTTTGAGACCCCCCAGCTGCTTCAATTGAGGCAAGACCTGCTTCAATTGAGGTGAGACAATCATGAATTCTGAATCATGAAGATCTCAGATTTCTTGGGGTTTATTTACATCACATGTAAAATACATAATTGATCAGTGCTGACCACCAGCCAAAAGCCAACCCATTTGTTTACACTCCATTTTGTAATATGTTGTCCATCGTCCATTTCCCCACCCAAGGTGGTGCTCGAGGTGGTCCTGTTCGTGTTCAGTTCCCATTAGCTATCCCTTCACTTGCATGTGTTGGTTCTACTTGTTTACATTTACGCAAAAACATTCTGTCTCCTGGACTCGTCCCTGTCTCATGGTTAAAGATTAGTGTGTTCCCAAACAATTGTGTTTTATGGTAATAGTTTCTGTCCCTGCTACCCCCCAAGGCCATAGCCTGGCTCCTGATTCGGTTGGACTGACCATCTGAGATGTCATACAACTACTGCACTCTGCAGTAGACTGTGTATGATTTTGAAACAACAATCAAAGTGAATGAAACCTTTTCAACATGTTCATGTGGGAGGTTCCATTCTGCTTCTCCCATGTGTGTGTGTGTCAGAAGGAGAGATAGAACACCAGTCAGCTGACCTTACATAATGGTCTTATCTGTAAAAATATGACATTTGTCAACTTGTCAGAGAAAAAGTATGTGTTCAGATGTGTGCTTTACAACCCCAAAACCAAACTGCTGTCGACATCTTAGTCCTCTAACACCAACCTCAGAACTCACATTCAGGTGAATCATTCATTTCCCTCCTGCAGTAGTGAAGTGTCTTTGTATGAAACCCAACTCATTCTAATTAAATATTATAAGTTAGTAAAAACAAAACCTAAAGAATAACATCATAATGAACATTAACCCAGCTAGCTAGCAAAGGGAAACTAGTCAAATGTCAGTAGGTCCTAGATGTTTTTAATAAATGCCTTAAACAGTGTACAGTACCTGACTATCATTTTGAATTAATCCTACATTAGATTGGTACAACATGAAGTAGTTTCTGATGTAGTGAACTACTTTTGCCACATTTGTGTAACTTAGCTTGTTATATTTCTGTAGGTGGTAGCTTTTGTGTAGTGAAGCTTAATTTATTGTTCAGCAACTGATAGCTTAGCTCATTCCACTTTACGAGTAACTTGCCCAACACTGGACATCACAAGAACATTGCCGTTACCCACATGGGGTTAAGCCCGTCCCCCATTGCAGCAAATCTGATGTAGCATTAGCATTAGCATCTACAAGAAAAGACAGCGCCACAGTAGCTACTGCACAAACCGAAAAAAAATGTTGGATCAAATTGGTTCATGTGCTCTCTGTGGAAATATAGCCTCATTTTTTCCCTGCACGTTTTCAGAACAAGCTACGGCACCAAACCTTGCTGGATGTTACTCTGGGATGGTAAACAAACACAGAGCCAGAGGGGAGGGGGAGTGTTCCTTCACACATTCTGAGCCAATCAGAGACGCCTCGTCACTGCGTCATGGACATGGAAGTACCGGTAAACTCTGTTGTTCAAGCACCAGTCATTTAGGGTTCCTGCGGCCCCTTGAAAAGTCTTAAAGGCATTGAATTCATTGATCTAAAAAAAAGGCCTTAGTTGGCATTAAAATGTCTTAAATCAAATTGTCAAATGTCTTAAAAATTTGGCCATATTATGTTAGTTTGAAATAAAAAGTATTTGGTAACATTTAGGCTGTCTATATTACAAAAAATATTTTGGGTGAGGTGAAAATGAGGACACATCATTCTGTGGGTGTAGTATTCCTTTAACTATACTGAGTTATACTGTGTGTGACTATGATGTGTGTGTTTGTGTTATATATTCAAAATTTCACAGTTATGCTTCTTGAGGCAAATGGTTCATGAATGTAGAAGCAAAAAGTGATGTTCTATTTAAAACAAGTCAGTCAGAGACAGCAGACCTCCACCAAGGCTTGATATGTCGTCATATGACGTCAAAACATGATATGATGGAGCCATAAGGGTTGACCCTTCTAATGTCTGAGGATGAGACCATGTGAATGAAAAAAAACACCAGATTCTATCTTGTCTGAATCCTGAGATATTACCACTGATGTTGACCTTTAGTGTGACCTTGACCTTCATTGTGCAAAATCTAATGGGTTCTTCATTGACCCATTATCTATCATTCCTGAAAGTTTCATCAAAATCAGTTCTGAAATTTTTACGAAATCCCGCTGACAGACAGACAAACAGACTCAAATTTAATACCTCCTTGGTGGAGGTTATAAACAGTTGGTAAAACTGCTTTCAGGTTAATTCATGTGGTGTTTTTTTTTCCCTTTTCAATTTTGGTTCATTGTCGGCTTGGTCTTAAATTTCATTTCAAACGGCATTAAAAAATTATAAAAAAGTCTTGAATTTAACTTATCCTGAGCTGTAGGAATCCTGATGAAGCACACAATATTGTTTGATTTAACTAAATATGCCAATAACCTGCTTTAAGGTAAGGGTCATATATTTACCAAATATACCATTGGCTTGACGTCATATGACTGTCAAAACATGACGTCATGGAACCTATTGGTGTTATCTCATCTGATGTCAGAAGGTCAGATGAAGTAGATGAAAAAAAACACCTGATACTATCTGGTCTGGATTCTGAGATATCACCACTGATGTGCTTTAGCTGTTGACCTTCACTGTGACCTTTGACCTTTATACTGTACCTCAAAATCTAATGGTTTCTTCCTTGACACATTATCAATCATCTCTGAAAGTTTAATCATAATCCATCCATAACTTTGTGAGTTATCTTGCTGAAAATCAAACTGTGAGGTAAAACATAGTCTCCTTCGTAGAGGAAATTAGGTTGTATTGTACTCAGAAACAGAGTTCATCTCAAGTCTTGACCTTATATGGACAAATATTATGATGTAATAAGTTATAGATTAAACAAGCTGGACTTCCATCCATTTCCGGAAGGAAATGTAACCTGTGTATTTGGTTGGAGTTGTATCTGGTAAAAGGAAGAAATATCTGCTGTTCACTTCAAATGTGGAATCTGTTTTTCTAAGTCCAGTGTGGACTTTCACCTATGGTTTTGTAGTACCAATGCTCTGTAGAATTGTTGTCCACACCAAGGCTCCGGTGGTCTTACAGGGCCAGTTTAAAGGGACCGGCTGGGGCGGTAGGTCCCTGGAGGTCCTGTAGAGGCCGGGTGTGTCTAGATTGTAGGCGGGGATAGTGAGCCTTTGTCGGGTATAGGTCCCAGGGTTAGACCCCTGGTTCTATGTGGTTTCAGGGGTCCACATGCCCGGCTACTGTGCCCCAGGACAGGGCCTTAAGATTGGGTCTGAAGCCTGGCCTTCTGAGCCCTGGTTCTATGTGGTTCCAGGGGTCCACGTGCCCGGCTGCTGTGCCCCAAGACGGGGCCTTGAGGCTGGGTCCCATGTAAATGTCATGATCGGGGTGAGGTGAGTGAGGACTCATATGCACAGTGTTGAAGGAACAATAGATTTAATAACAAAAATGCAACATAAAGACAAGACAGAGACAAAACCAAACCAAAACCTGGGCATAGAACGGCCAGAGTCCGTGGTGATGATGAATGTCCGGGTTATGGTGACTGAGGAGATGGGAAACTGTCCGGGTTATGGAGGTGACAATGTCGAATGGTCCCGCACTGGCAACTGCAAGCCTCACTGCTTTTATAGCCGCAGATGAGGAACGGCTTGCAGCTGCGCAATGGCGGACCAGGTGATTGTGGAGAGCACTGGGGGAAAGGTCAACAGAGCAGAGGTCATGACAGGGTCTGAAGCCTGGTTCCAGGGGTCCACGTGCCCAGCTACTGTGCCCCAGGACAGGGCCTTGAGGCTGGGTCTGAAGCCTGGCCTTCTGAGCCCTGGTTCTATGTGGTTCCAGGGGTCCACGTGCCCGGCTACTGTGCCCCAAGACGGGGCCTTAAGGCTGGGTCTGAAGCCAGGCCTTTTGACACCTGGTTCTACGTGGTTCCAGGGGTCCATGTGCCCGGCTACTGTGCCCCAAGATGGGGCCTTAAGTCTGGGTCTGAATGCTAGCCTTTTGAGCCCTGGTTCTATGTGGTTCCAGGGGTCTACGCCAGTGGTTATTGTGCCCCAGAATGCGTCCTTAAGGCCGGGTCTGAAGCCTGGCCTTCTGAGCCCTGGTTCTATGTGGTTCCAGGGGTCCACGTGCCCGGCTACTGTGCCCCAGGACAGGTCCTTAAGGCTGGGTCTCAAGCCTGGCCTTTTGACCCCTGGTTCTATGTGGTTCCAGGGGTCCACGTGCCTGGCTACTATGCCCCAAGATGGGACCTTAATGTTGAGTCTGAAGCCTAGCCTCCTCAGCCCTGGTTCTATGTGGTTCACGCGCGTGGGTACTGTGCCCCATAATGGGGCCTTAAGGCTGGGTCTGAATGCTAGCCTTTCGACCCCTGGTTCTATGTGGTTCCAGGGGTCCAAGCACGTGGCTACTGTGCCCCAGGACAGGGCCTTGAGGCTGGGTCTGAAGCCTGGCCTTTTGACACCTGGTTCTATGTGGTTCCAGGGGTCCATGCGCGTGGTTACTGTGCCCCAGAATGGGGCCTTAAGGCTGGGTCTGAAACCTGGCCTTTTGACCCCTGGTTCTATGTGGTTCCAGGGGTCCACGTGCCCGGCTATTGTGCCCCAGGATTGGGCCTTAAGGGTGGGTCTAAAGCCAGGCCTTTTGACCCCTGGTTCTATGTGGTTTTAGGGGTCCACGTGCTAGGCTACTGTGCTCCAGGATGGGGCCTTGAGGCTGGGTCTAAAGCCAGGCCTTTTGTTCTATGTGGTTCCATGTCCCCAGCAACTACAAAGAGACAAAACTCACCATGTGTGAAAGTTTTTCACAGGGATCCATATGTCGCTCTACTCTGCCCCGGAACAGAGCCTTATTGGTGGGTCTAAAACCTCATGACCCCTGGTTCTATGTGGTTCCAGGTGTCCAGATGCCCATGCCTTTTTACCCCAGGATAGGGCATTCTGGGTGGGTTAAAGCCTGGCCTTTTGACCCCTGGTTCTATGTTGTTCCATGGGCCAAATGCCCTGCCTCTTTACCCCATAGCCGGGCCTTTTGGGTGGGTTACATCCTGACCCCTCGTTCCTGGAGGTCCTGTCGCCTGTCACTGAAAATGAGGCGTGTACTAATTGAATTTTGGTGTATTACCAACCCAATCCTGTAGGGGGGGACCATGGGAATCGGTTTGTGGGCGGGGCACAACTGGTGTTGGCAGAGGAAGAAGGACGAGCTTGAGTGAAGATGGCGAAAAAGAGGAGATGTAGCGAACTGAGGCAGCTGGCGGTATTTCAGGAGATACTGCATTAGGTGAGCGGGAAAGAGAAGGGAGAGTAGGTCGAAGATACCCAGCAAAGAAGAAGGGTGGAGTGAGCGGGTGTGGTGCGCACCACGTGCCTTCGAAGGACCGAGGGCCCCAGTATGGTCCAGGTGAATCCAGTTCAGAGGATCCCAGTGAACCAGACCCGGATACTTCAGACGAATGGCTGCCGCCTGGTTTATCTGACACCAGCACAGCCTCATCGCCGGAGCGGGAGCCAGATTGCTCCGATAATGGACGTGACAGAGGTAAGAATTAACCCCCATTCAGTCCATATTACATGAACACCATTTTCCTCCAGTTGTATTATGGGCACTTGTTGCCAATTGTTATGGTAATTATGTGTTACAGGTGGTGGGTCCAGCAGGGCCCCCATCCCTTCTCTTGATGGAGGATAAAGAAAGAAAGGTAAAAGGTTTTATATATATATATATATATATATATATATATATATATATATATATATACATATATCCTGACCGCATTTTGGTATGCAGTCAGGTTTAGGCCTGGCTCAGGGAAGAGGACGCCCCTGCCACGCACAGTCCACCATGGGCACCGTTGGAGGTGCGACAGGCCTAAGGCCTAGCAGGAAGACCATCCTTCTGTATGAAATTATATATATATATATATATATATATATATATATATATATATATATATATATATATATATATATATATATATATATATATATATATATATATATATATATATGTGTGTGTGTGTGTGTGTGTGTGTGTATATATATATATATATATATATATATATATATATATATATATATATATATATATATATATATATATATATATATATATATATATAAATGTTTTTTTCCCCCTTTCAATATCATTGAGAATGAAAGGATTTATTACATTATGGATTATTGTCCTATATATGTACATCATTTACAGGTGTATCAGCTAGGGGCTGGGACCAGGACCAGGACCAGGGCTGGTGTCAAGCCGGCTGGGAACCCCTGGGGTTGGCGTTTACTGCAACACCGGCCCCTCAGAACGCTGCTGCGGACTTAGACTCCAATGAGCCGGCCGATTACCTAGACCTGTTTGTGACAGATGAGCTGCTGCAGCATATTCGCGATCAGACAAACTTGTATGCTCGTCAGTACTTTGAAGCCAACCCTGAGGCGCTACCACACAGCAGAGGTAATGCCTGGAAGCCAGTGTCAGTCCCAGAACGGAAAACCTTCTTTGCACTGAGTTTCCTCACTGGCTACATCAAAAAAGCCAAGCCTTGACTTATACTGGAGTGTAGAGGAAATAGATGCAACACCATATTTCAGCCGGACAATGTCCAGGAACAGATTTAAATTTATATGGCAGTTACTCCACTTCAACAACAATGGCACACAAAATACTGGTGATAAAATGTACAAAGTCTGCCCAGTGTTAGATTGTGAAATGCAAAGAACTGTACCAGCCAGGAAAAAAACATTTGTATTGATGAGGGCATGATGCAGTGGCGGGGGCGCCTATCGTTCCGAGTGTATAACCCACAAAAGCCAGTGAGGATGTGTATTTGTACATTCTGTGTGACTCTGCAACAGGGTACTGCTTCAACTTGCGGCCTTATGTGGGTGAAGGTAGTACTGTGCCAGAGATAGTGTTCTCTCTGCTTGATCGTCTCCAGGGTCATGGTTCTACTGTCTACATGGACATTTCTATAATTCTGTGTCCCTGTGTGAACGCCTACTGAGAGCACAGACAAACATCTGTGGAACCCTCAGGAATAACAGGGGAGAGCCAGTGATCATCAGGGAGCTCAAAAAGTCTGACCCGCGGGCAGCGGAACGAATTGTGCGGCACAATGGGCACATGATGGTGGTAGCTTGGCAGGACAAACGAATCGTGAAGATGGTGACAACCTGCTACCAAGACAGAATAGAAGGGTGTGGCAGAGGGGGCAAAGAAATAGAGTGACCCAGCTTAAAACAGTGTGTGTGATCGCCTACAACTCCAACATGAATGGCGTGGATTAACTGGACCAGAATGTGGCCTACTACCCCTTCATAAGGAGGTCCCTAAACTGGTCAAAGAAGTTTGTGGCTTACATGTTCCAAATTGCCATGTTTAACGCATATGTTCTTTATAGGGCCAGAAATCCACAACAATGTAAGTCACTTTTGGAGTTCACACGCAGGGTCGTGAGGATGTGGTCAGGGAAGCAGCATGGGGTGCTGGAGGCGGAGACGGCCCAGGCAGACGAAGCACACAATACCAGAGCACCGTACAACATGGACCCTGAAAGTAGGCTGGATGGCAACATGGCGAGGCACAGGCTGGAAAAGCTGATGCCCACCACCAGGAAGACCAGGCCAACACGGAGGTGTCGTGTCTGCGCGCGCAGCGGCCGCCGCAGTGAGACAAGGATGTGGTGTGTTTCCTGTCGTGTGGCGTTACATGCAGGACAATGTTTTACAGCATATCACACACAGAGAAATAGTACACTGATTAGGGCATGTTTATGAATAAATGACTGTTTTTCTATCAAACACCTTGTTTTATGTGTTGTTTTTGTTGTTTCATAGAAGTCTACACTTTGTCTTAATGTGTTCTGTGTTTATGTAGTCATAAAACTCAATATTCTGTGGGTCTTGAAAAATCACTTGAAAATTCTCCAAAACTGCTGGCACTTTGAAGCTGGCTGTTCAGAAAATAGCTGGCAGTGAATGAGTCTTTCTGTGAGTACAGGACTTTCGCCGTTGCCTCGGAGACCGGCCTGGAGTTACACACACAGACACAGGCACAGAGAGCTGACTTGGAGTAAAGCCTGTCTAACCATGCCTCTGAACTCCTGAGATTTTTGGAAAAACTGTAAAAAAAAAAATTGGTGAAAAATTGGTGAAAACAAAGGTTATCATGAGTGACATGACGTTCTGAGGGACAAGTACATATATTTATTTTTCCTGTACTGTGAAAAGTGAGCGAGATACAGCAGTTTCAAAACCACTGAACTCACCAAAATGAAGTAGCTCTGTTAGTCAGTCATATTAAAGCCCTGCCCACAGTGTTTGTCATGTTAAAGCTCCTCCCAGCGTCTTAATTGTCTGCAGGTGTTTCATAGTGCCAGGAGCACTGTTGCCATGGTGATCAGCAGTGTGTGAACATACTGCTGAACTCCTGTGGTTTTTGGGAAAACCGGAAATAATAGGTGAAAACAAAGTTGATCATAAGTGACAGGAGGGTCTGAGGAACAAGTACATGTACTGTTTATGTCTGTACTGTGAAAAATAAGTGAGTTAGAACAATTTAAAAAACACTGAACTCAACATGAGACAGAAATGATTTTTCCAATAGAAGTCTATTGACAGAAATCCCTGACATCATCCCAAACAGGTTCCTGTCATTTCACTTTAAAAAGAGCTAGATCTTCAAACCCTGGTTTGTTTGAATTCTCACAACCATGGCAACATTTGTGGAAAAGGTTGTTTGTCTACTATTTATGGTTTTGCCGTGAGGACAAGTTATTGAGACATTTTTCTGGTTAATTTTTTCTTCTCTCGTGCTCTAGCAATGACATCACCCACTGATAAAAAGTCAGATTTTGGTCTTTTCAGGGTGGATTTACTGAGTTCTCTGTCGAGAATTGTAAATCACACCCTCATGAGAATCATATCCTGTGGAGAAGAACTTTTTTTTTTAAAGTTTAAATGAAGTCTATGCGATAAAATACGGCAAAGCAGTAGTGTTGCCAAAACAGGCAATTTTTTTCATTGGCCCAATTAAGAATGAATGGGGTTTTATTTGGCATAGTAATGCAAATTCTTTACAACATATTGGAATTCTGAGACCACATGTGTAATCTTTATGCCAATGTGACAATTTTTTCCTATTTACTGCAAAATGCTACAACGTATTGTTTGGGAGTTATAGCCATGTAAACATGGCACAATTGTTTTTGATTGGACATTTTTTACTGGTTTTTGCATTTTATACGAAATCTGTGAATCACATTGTCAATCTTGATATTGACAATGTCACATCTTTTGAGACCAGTTCGCACATTTTAGTGTCAAAATTTTGGGTTCTAAAGTTTTTTGTATAATAATAAATACGATGAACAATATACCCCTGTGCTTTGAATTGCATGCAAGCACATGGAAAATTAAGGAGGAATTACAACTAGTTGTAGAAATATACTTTTTTCTCGAATGAATATAAAGGTGGCTTGGAGCACCTGGAGGGTTCAAATTCAAACTATATAAATTTTTAGGGTCCAAATACATAAATAAATGCACAAATAAATCAACCAAAGACTAACAAAAGTGGGTTTAGATAAATGTGACTGCTTTAAGGTCTCTACTGTAAACTGAGTCTGACTCATAGTACAATGGAATGTTTAACAGGTGAAATTCTATGTTAACCTCTTGACTTTTTTCATTTGTTGGAGCTCTTGACTTTTTTCATCTGTGGAGGACTAACAGTTACTTTTGGCAGCCAGATGCATTAAAAGAGAACAGAACTGATGCATTAAAATTCAGGTGAAAGGGTAGAGCTCACTTTAAAGAAAAGTCCTGATAAATTCATGTAAACCGCATATACTCAACTACAGATGTGCACAGATCCCAATACAGGAATACATTAAAATGGAAATGTAATCCATGAGCAGTTCAGTGTCAGCAGACCTGACAAAAGCAGATGAATTATAAAGTCTAATGGCACCCGTCAGGAATGACCTTGTGTATTGCTCCCTTGCAGATCGAAGTTGAACAAATCAGTGACTGAAAGTGCTCTTAACATCAGCTATCACATTGTAAAGCAGAGGGAAATGGAAGAATTGCAGCAGCTTGCCAGCATGATGTCCTTAAACACATACTCTGGTCTGGCACACATTTAAGGACCTTCAAAGAAAGCAGTGGCAGCTTTGGTCTTTCCTACAGACATGCTCAGCACTTGTCACAAACTCACATTTCACTGTAAAGTCAGTTAAAACACAAAAGGAAACCATGTATATGTGGAATATGCTACATGTTATACACAGATGTTTGACTAAATAAGGAAGTAAATGCAATTGCTCTAGAATTGACTTTGTTAGTAAGTAAGTCATTTATTTATATAGCACATTTAAAACCAAAGTGCTTCACAGTAGAGGTAAGATCAGGCCTAAAAAATCCAGCCCGACCCGACCCAGGCCCACAGGCATTAAAGCCCGACCCAGCCCAAGCCCGACCAATTAACTTGATTTGCAGGCCCGAGCCCGAAGCAAACCCGAAATTTCAATTTATCCCATCATATTTTTAGCAGAAAAATTTTTTTTTTTAAGATTAAAATAATCTACATATTTTGATTATCATGATAAATACATTTACACAGCAAAATAACACTGGAACACAGAATAAGAGGCCAGACAATGACAGTGAAAGAGAGATCTTGATGCACACTCGCTTAATTACCCGGAGGAAAAAAAAAAAATCAGCGAGCACCAGGTGACTAGCCATGAACAGACTTGGGATGAAAGATAGGTTATAAAATGACAGAAACAGATGAGAAAGAGAGTGAGAGAGAAAGAAAGAACTCAGTGTCTGTACTTCTCCCAGAATTCTAGCTCCTAGGGCAGCTTAGACTGAACTGTGACTTCAGTCTGTTTTTAACTAAACTGACCATAGGCCTTATCAAACAGGAATGTTTTCAACCTAATTTTAAATGTAGAGACTGTGTCGGCCTCTTTAATATTAAAGGGAAGCTGATTTCATAAGACAGTAACCATGGTAACTAAAGGCTCTAGCTCCTACTGTACTTTTAGAAACCCTGGGAACTTTCAATAAATCTGTATTCTGAGAACGAAGAGTTCTATTGGGCTGGTACGGAACTAGATCATCTTTAAGATAAGAGGATTAATGGTTTTATATGTAAGGAAGATTTTAAATTTAATTCTAAACTCAGCTGGTAGCCAATGTAGGGTTTTGAGCACAGGGTTGATGTGTTCTCTTCTGTTTGATCCTGTTAATAATCTTGCTTCTGCATTTTGAACCTGTTGAAAGCTTTTTAAGGAATATTTAGGACACGCTACAAGTAAGGAGTTACAATAATCTAATCTAGATGTAATAAATGCATGCATTATTTTTAGACAGAATGTTCCTAATTTTGGCTAGCGCAAGTGAAAGAAGGCTGTTCTACATGTTTGGTTAATGTGTAATTTGAATGAAATATCTGGATAAAAAAAAACGACTAAAGTTTTAACTGTGGCACTGGGTGTTACACTTAAGTTGTCTATAGCAGGGGTTCTCAAACTTTTTTGGCCCAGGTCCCCCTTGGAGGGGTGAAATTTTTCCATGTCCCCCCTCATCCTCGCGATACTGAAAATGATAAAAAAAAACACTTCAACAATGATTATTATGAAACAATGATAACCTTTTTTAATAGTGCTTTTGTGCAAACCAGCGAAATTTTCAGGTATTATAATATAAATGAGCACTTCAATAATTTTAAAATAATAAACAGAACAAAAGACACACAAAACCATGTGTGTGTGTGACAGACAGACAGACAAAGACTTCTGGTGGAATTTTGGTCTCCCATCATTGTTCTCAATGAAGCCAAACTCAATATAACTATCAATGTACTTTCTCTTTTTAGGGTTAGGACGTTTGTTTTTGTCATTTTCATTGTCATTTCTTTTACCACTTCTTGAGGAACTTTGGGGACTGAAAAATCGATCCATGTTCGCTGCAGGGTGGCTAAAAATAGCCTGTGACTCGCTCCGTCTCAATTTAGTCAAGCTGGCGTCAAACAGCGCTGCTACTTCCGCCCGCTCGCTACAAAATAAAAGTTCCGCATTTCAAAATAAAACAGCAAAAAAAAAACAAAAACAAAAAACAAAACCGTGAATAACTTTGCGTACCCCCTGGACATGCGCCACATCCCCCTAGGGGTCCGCGGACCCCAGTTTGAGAACCATGGGTCTATAGTAACTACTTGGTCCATTAGGGAGTCTCTCGCAATTTCAGGACCAATTATAATGACTTCAGTTTTTTCAGGGTTCAATAGAAGATAATTGGCACTCATCCAAGTCTTTATCTATTTGCCTGGTCTGATCAGGTTTAATCGATAAATATAGCTGTGTGTCGTCCGCATAACAATGAAAATTAATGCCATGATTTCTAATGATGTTACCTAAAGGGAGTACCTATAGTGTAAACAAAATAGGCCCAAGGACTGACCCTTGGTGCACGCCATAACTAACTCTGGAGAACTGCGATGATTGTTAATTAACGTGAACAAATTGGTAGCGATTAGATAAATCTGATTAAACCAGCAGAGGGCTGCTCCTCTAATACCTATATCACATTCTAATCTCTGTAGTAAGATACTGTGGTCAATGGTGTCAAAGTCTGCGCTAAGGTCCAATAACACCGGGACTGATTTTAATCCAACGTCAGAAGCTAAAAATAAGTTATAAGTAACTTTAACTAACGCTGTTTCAGTGCACGAAAGCCAGACTGAAACTGTTCAAATAAACTATTATCCTGCAGGAATTGGCACAGTTGTTTAACTATTACTCGTTATAAAACCTTTGACAGGAAGGAAAAATTGGATATAGGCCTATAATTGGCTAAAATGTCAGGATCTAGGGTAGGCTTTTTCAGAATTGGTTTAATAACAGCATATTTAAATGACTGCGGCACATATCCAGTAGTTAATGAAGTGTTAATTATATTTAGGATAGTGCTAATAATTAGGGGCAGAATCTGTTTAAAGAGTTTTGTTGGGATTGGATCTAAGAGGCAGGTGGCTGATTTGGAAGACATGATAATCGATATGACATCAGTTTGGTCTACAGTGGTGAAATTATTTAGTGTTACAGAGGGATTTATTAAAGGGCCTAGGTTTGAAAGCGCTACTTTTTCTGATCTAATGTTTGGGAGTAGTTTATCTATTTTATCTCTAATAGTTAATATTTTATTGTGAAAGAACTGCAGGAAATCATCAGAATGGAGCGTGGATGGAATAACTGGTTCCACGGAGGTGTGGCTGTTTGTCAGTCTGGCTACAGTACTGAACAGGAATCTAGGGTTATTCTTGTTTTCTTCTATTATGGATGAGTAATATCTAGTTTTGGCTGTACGTAAAGCTTGCTTATACTTTATTAGGCTATTTTTCCAGGCATTGAAAGAATGTTCCCAATTGGATCGCAGCCATTGCTTTTCTAATTTACGTGTTGCTTGTTTAATGGAGCGAGTGTCAGCGTTGTACCATGAAGAGGTTAATCTAACCTTAGTAGTTTTTAAGTTGAGGGGGGCAACTATATCTAAAGTAGCTTGTAGTATGCGCATGGCACTATCAACTATCTCATCACTTATACTGGGACTAAATGTGTCCTTTACATAATCACATGACATAGCGCAAAGTACAAAGAATTTGTAACAGGCTTCGGGGAACCCAAGCGCAAAACAAGAGGCGTGCGTACAAGTCCAAACAACAATTTATTGATACACAGAATAAAGTCACAGAACAGATGAGTGAGGACAAGTTCCCTTCAAAGTCTCTAAGCGCTGGGCTGTACTTATCCCAGTCGGGCACAGATGTTCTCCACAGCTCAGAAGGGGAAACTGGTCTCGGTTCGGATCCGGTCCAAGGTCGGGGCTGGCGGCGGTACTCGTAGTCGGGGTTCGGTCCAAGGTCGGGGCAGGCGGCAGGTATCAGGGTCAGCGTCAGTTCCAGGATCAGGGCAGGCGGCAAGAGACTTAACTGGTTCAGGATCAGGTTCAATAACAGACAGGGGTAACAGGCAGAAATCGGAGGTCGGACAGAAACAGGACTGGTACACGGAACACAGGGTAAACAGAATTGCTGGAGAATCAGAGCACTGGTCATGATAATCTGGCAAAGAACTGAGGTCTGAATGCAGACTATATACTCCTCACCTGATGAGTTCAGCTGCCCTCACCAGGTGAGTTGTATCTCTAATTAACCAGGCAGAACAGAACAGGGTGAAAGGTGACAGGCAGGAACACAGAACAGAACACAAGACACAGGATATGACAGAATTAACTCTTTGTACTTTTAGACAGCACGGTCACATAGTATACTTTTCATTTAATCAAAAGTGATCTGAGAGTATGTGATTATGGGGAAAAACAAAGAGGTCACTAATTTCAACACCAAGTGTTAAGATCTGATTGAGAGTATGTCTGTGAATGTGGGTTGGTTTATTAACATTTTGGATAAAGCCTAATCCGTCTAGTAGGTCACTAAATGCATTACTAAGAGAGTCAGTGTTGTTGTCAACATGTATGTTAAAATCACCAACTATTATAATCCTATCCCAGTTCAACACTACACTGGATAGAAAGTCAGAGACTTCTAATAAAAACTGTGAATAAGGGCCAGGAGGGCGGTAGACTATGACAAAAAGGACTGGTTTTTGGTTTCTGCAGTTGGGGAAAGTAATGGATAAAACTAGACTTTCAAAGGAGTGGTAAGTGTGATTAATTTTATGATTAATTTTAGGGCTAAGACCTAAACTGGAGTGGGATATTACTGCCACTCCTCCACCACGGCCACTGGTTCTGGCTGTGTGATAGTTCACATGAGTTGGTGGCGTGGATTCATTTAATGCGACATATTCATCCTGCTGAAGCCAGGTTTCAGTCAGAGCTAAAATATCAATCCTATGATCACTGATTAGATCATTTATTAATAAAGATTTGGGAGAAATAGATCTAATATTGAGCACTCTACATTGGATATAGTTGTTAGGTGTTCTTTTAATCTGATAATTACTAAAAAACTATTTTTATTAAATTATTTGATCTCACTCCTATTGGTTTTTTAATATTAGATTTATTATTATCTTTACGGGGGTTTTTATTAACTACACAGGGGATAGACACAGTTTTTCTATTACTTGCTACATGCTGGGTTTGTGACAGCTCAGAGTGAAGTTGATGCACAGAGAAGTGTTTTACACTACGACTCTGCGCCTGGGCCCGCACTCTGGATTGTCATTTTGACAGGCTAAATTTAGAAGCCACATTTTGTGCAAAGAGAGAGGCATCTTCCCAAGTGGGATGTATGCTATGTCTGCGAATGAGCCCAGGCTTTCCCTTGAATGCACGCCAATTATCTACGAAAGCAACATCGTTTTCTGAGCACCATCTAGACAACTGGCCAAATTGGGCAGGGGTCCAGAGAATGCTGCGGTGTCAAACATCGATTTAGCAAGTTTACACACCGATGCTACGTTCAGTTTAATGAACCTCTGGTTGTTTCTGTCGGATATCGTTACCACCAGCGTGGATCACGGTGCGGCAGAAGCTACCCCTAATCTGCTGTAAAAGCCTATGGTTTCCTTGGATGTCACCGACTCTGGCCCCTGGAGAACACCTGGCAGACACTGCTGGGTGCTTCACATCTCTAAGAATAGAACTGCCAATGAAAAGAGTGCCTGGTTTGGCCGGTGCGGTGTCACGGGGTCTGCTACAGACGTGAAGGTCTTGGTGCACTATGGCGCTTTTTGCGTTCAGCACCACGCTTCCCCCGTACTGTCACAAACCGATGCCTGGACTCTCCCGGCTGCACGGGACAGGCTGGGGGACTAGCCACGCTAGCATTCCTGCAGCTATTAACATGGCCTGCAGTCCCTGCAGCTACCTCGCTATAGCTAGACCTAGAATTAGCCTCCAAGCTGCAGAGCCGTGCTTCTAACTCAGAAACCCTGGCCTCCAACCTTGACACTAAATTACAATTCCAACAGCTGCTTCTATCCTCAGTGAAGGATGCAGGGGACTCACTGTACATAAAGCACACTGAGCAGAAAATATGAGAAGAAGAAGAACTAGCCATGCTAAGGGAAGCTAGGCTAGCGGAGTTAGAAGGGAAACAACACACTCACCGGATGCGACGCAGTGTCATCTCTGCTGCTGCGTCTCTCATCTGATCAGCTGTGCCCATTCCGTTACATGATAAAGAATGATTTGAATGTTGGAGAAAACTCAATAACTAATGCCAAAAAATGCAGTTACTGTCTTTTTGCTTTGTAGGACAGAATACCTTACAGATGAGACACAGTAAACTAGACAAAGTATGTATTGTTGTATTGCTGTGCTGTTGTTTCCCTAATAGGGTCTCCATCCCACAATCCCACAATTTCAAAGGATGTTGAAGGTACACCCAAACAAATGTGTTTTGAGTGAGGTTTTAAACAGTGATATCTCAAATGCAGATCTCAGTTCCTGTGATAGACTGTTCCAGAGACATGGGACATATACCTGCCCCTTTCATGGAAAGCCCTGCACGTTGGACCATTATCTGTCATCTGTCCCTGGGATGCAGATCTCAGTGCTCGTGAAGGGACATATGGACTTAACATGTCCACCTCATCTGTTGGAGCACATCCATGTCATGCTTTAAAAACTGTCAGTGCTATTTTGAACTGCATTCTAAACTTCACAGAAAGCCAATGTAGGTCTGCCAATATGGGTGTGATCACACACACAAATCCAGGAAAGACAGACAGACAGGGGCAAAGACAGAAACCAAAACTAGAATACTGCTCATAAGTCACTACCAAAGGTGATGAATTTGCACTAGACAGAGAAAAAGGGGAAATGTCTATACAGGTGAAGATAGGTGGATCACATCAAGGAGAAATTAACGAGAGGTGGGAACACCACCGGTGACATGAAGCAAAGAGCGAGAGTGTGAAAATTAAACACAGATCCCAAAATAAAAGCCCAAACATTTACGATACAAAAATACATAAAAACAAAACATCACACCAGGAGTCCAGATCGTGACAGAATTCAGCTTAATTCAGAATAAAGTAACTGGTTTATTCCATTATTAATTCTGAATTAAATAATTCCTCGGACATGGAAACAGTTTATTGTCAGAGTGAAAATGGGAAATGCTATTAATATTCTATGACAAACAAGCTGAGTCATAGTAATATGTTTATGACATTGTTATACAGACATAGTTAGACATATGTTCTTACATAATTAGTGTATGATGTTTACATATAGGTTTACAAAAATGTTAAGTTGATATTTGGTTAGAGGGGTTCTGTGGGAAATAGAGAAGGGGAGAAGTGGTGAGAGGGGAAGAAGTGTCCGATGTACTGTACAGGGAGCTGAATAAAAAGTTATAAAAAAGCCCTGTACCTATTTTGACTGAACTATTCCTCCTGACACACCCCCATTATTCCTGTTATCCTGCTCAGCTCCTTGTTTTGTCCTGATGTGATGATGAATGCATAAGGTGGGTTTACTGTCATGACCTCTGCTCCGGTGACCTTTCCCCCAGTCCCCTCCATATCCACCTGGCCCCGCACTGCACAGCTGCAAGCCGTTCCTCATCTGCAGCTATAAAAGCAGTGAGGCTTGCAATACTGTCACCTCCATAACTCGGATACTTTGTCATCTCCTCAGTCACCATAACCCGGACATTCATCATCACCACGGACTCTGGCCGTTCTATGCCCAGGTTTTGGTTTGGTTTTGTCTCTGTCTTGTCTTTATTTTGCGTTTTTGTTATTAAATCTATTCTCCCTTCAGTACTGTGCATCGGAGTCCTGCTTCACCTCACCCCGATCATGACATTTACATGGGAGATTTTATTCCTGTTTAATTCCAAATAAAAGTGAATTCCACTTTAAGGTGACCATGTAAACACTTAATTCCTGTTGAAAATGTTAATTCCCAATTAAACTTAATTCTGAATAAAATCACTGCTTTATTCCGATATTAATTCCAAACAAGAATTCCTGTCACATGTAAACAGCTTGAACATTATTCCCGTCATTCTGCACATGCTCCTGGTCTTGTCATGATTACATAAGTCGTGACGCCGGCACACATGTTCCGTGCTGCCGACATTAGTGTAGGAACATTTTCCCAGATGTCTGTATGAAGCAAGTGTTGGAGTCATGGCGAAGTAAGTATTTGATTGGAACATTGGAAGAATTAAATATAGCATGTAGTATCCAGTCTTCCATGTTGATAGTCACAATGAAAGCAAAACAGCAAGTGGATGCAATTGTTTTCTTCCGGTAGATGTCAAGACATCACATGGGCGTTCTGTCCAATCAGAAGCCTCTGTACCCCCAGTTCTTAAAGTCCAATTAACTAGAGCGGAATAAACCCGTTTCCCCTCTAAACTCTTATTTGGAATTAACATGTCCATGTAAACATGAAGGAAATAGTTTTAATTCCGAATTACTTTATTCTGAATAAATAATTCGGAATTAAAACACCATGTAAACGTACGAAGTCAGTCATAGTTCAAACAATTAAAATTAATGCATATGTGTGTCTCAGGATTCACACAAGTTATGGACCACAACCATGAAGACATGGACCACATACCATGTGGCAGCCCAGTATATTTGTTACTAACAGTTTCAACACCTGATTTATTAAAGTAACGAACATGTTGTCTGGTCACTTCCTGAAGGCGGCGTGTCCAGGCCAGTTAGTAGTGGGGCTAAGGTTGCCAGCGTTTCCATGTGTGGAGAACCTCCATTAGAACCACATTATCTGACTTGGTTAGTCCCACTTTTAAAACTCCAGTTCCGTTCCAGTCCCACACACCCTCTAGTATTATTCATGCCACTGTCAATGTTCATATTGTTTATACTTCAGTCTTGGTTGAATGTTGATGAAACCCTTTGTACCAAACTACAATAAATACTGTACAGTTGTCATAACTTTAAATGTCTTGAAGGTTTATAATATTCTGCTGTAGACCTCTCAATCTAACACTATTTCAAAAATACATATTCACATGTACCAACTGTGTTTCTGAGTAGAAAGCTGTGAACACAGATATAACAGCTGTGGCAAAAAATACAACAACAAAGAAACATCCCTGAAGGAACTGTTGGGGCAATGCGGTGGGAAGTAGAGGAGTGTGTGGTAGGCTGTGTCCTCTCTCCATCCGGAGAGAGGACACAGAGAGCAGGGTTTGATACAACGCCAGAGGCCTTTATTTGTTGCCTTTAAACAATGTATCTTGCATTGATGTAAGTATATAGGTTTGTGTGTCGAAAACGCACACTCAAATTGGCCGTCATGTGGAGAAGATGCAAAAGGGTGCACATGGGTGCAGAGCTCAAACATATAGCCTTGTGCCCCTGCTTCAGAGCCACAGGGTTTCCCAGCAGGTAGACTGGGCATGGTCGGGGAGCAGGTTCAGCCCCGCCCACCAAGGTGCCAGGTGAACACACTACCTCACCTCAGCCCCAAGAGGGAGCCAAGCGTGGGAAATGTTGTGTTGCTCAGGGAGTCTTTTCAATCCCTGTGAAAGTGTGTCTGCACTGAAAATATGATGGATGTGTTGGAAGATTTCAGAAAAGGAGAAGGGAATAATGTTCTGGTTAAAAATTGCTTTGACAAAGATACAAGTCAACGATGGAGAGGAAATGGAGTATGGCACGAAAAGGAAATTTAAGACAGAGAGAAGACAGTTGCAGAGGATGTGTCAAAAACAGCATCGAGTACAGAAAGTGTGTCCCTTCAGTCCTGGTAGTGAGATAAACACACCGTGCTTCATGTTGTGCTATTCTAATGGACTAATTTTTTTTTCACTCAAATCTAATGTGGCATATTTCTACCCAATAAAACACCAATTAAAGCCACTTTACAGAATGACCTGCAGGAGGGCACAGATACAGACTGAGAAGCAAAATATGTGGGTAGAACAAAACTTATTTTACATACTGTTTCAAAATAATTGATGACTGAACTCAAGTATTTTCCTTCACACCAAAATGTCTCATCATTGCCACAGTGAAAGCTATCATTTCCAAGCTCACCAAGAGTACAACACAAATCAAAGTGGGAACATGGCGATTCAGAGGCGTTGGAGCAGACCGCCCATAAACAGCCTAACAACAATCAAAGAACACGAAACATGTCAAAATCACAGGATGTTCCACTGCAAAAGGCTTTAAAACAAACTATTAAAAAGATGGAAAATCTAAAGTATGTTCATTTTCAGACTAGTTTGTGCTGAATAATCTCAGGTGTTTTTGTCGTCAGGAGGCAGAGGATACACTACACATGATGGTTGAGGCTGCATTGATAGAGAAGTACTATAGGAATCTAATCCATAATAATAATAATAATTATTATTATTATTATTATTATTAATAGTATCACAAGGAGCAGAAGAAATAAAGATGTCTGTCAATGTTTTCTCTCTGAAATGGTTGTTATTCCAGGACTATGGGGTGGATGGTCCCTGTTCCAAAAGGACTGAGAGTCTGGTCCGCGTAGCTGGTTATAAGTTGGACTAGTTCCCAGTGAGGGTTGGACTCCGCCAGGGCTGCCCTCTGTCACTGGTTCTGTATTGAATTTCTAGGCACAGTCGGGTGGGGGAGGGGGTTGAGTTTGGTAGCTGGAAGATCTCATTTCTGTTTTTTGCGGATGATGTGGTCCTCTTAGCTTCGATGAGCAGTGACCTCCATTTCTGATTGGAGCGGTTCGCAGCCGAATATGAAGCAGCTGGGATGAAGATCAGCACCTCCAAGTCTGAGCCACGGGTCTCAGCTGGAAAAGGGTAGTGTCCACTCTGGGTCGGGGGGAAGGTCCTGCTTTAGGTGGAGGAGTTCAAGTACTTTGGGATCTTATTCGTGAGTGACAGAAGGATGAAGCAGGAGGTCCACAGGTGGATTTAGGCAGCATCCGATCCATTGTGGTGAAGAAGGAGCTAAGCTCTCGATTTACCGGTCGATTCAGACCCTCAGTCATGAGCTTTGGGCCATGACCCAAAGAATGAGGTCACGGGTACAAGTGGTGGAAATGAGTTTCCTTCGCAGGGTGGGTGGGGCTCAGCCTTAGAGATAGGGTGAGAAGCTCTGACATTTGGGAGGGGCTCGGAGTAGAGCCGCTGCTCCTCCATGTCCAGAGGAGCCAGCTGAGGTGGGAGGTGGGGAAGTGTTCTGGGCATGTCTGTCTGAGAAGACATCAGGGCTGACCCAGGACATGCTGGAGGGATTATATCTCTCAGTTGACCTAGGAATGCCTCGGGATTTCCTCGGAGGAGGTGACGGAAGTAACTGGGGTGAGGGAAGGCTGGGCTCCTCTGCTGAGGCTGCTGCCCTGCGATCTGGATAAACAGATGACAATAGGTATGAGTCCTTTACCATGGATGAGACAGGACAGTTCAGTTTCCTTATTATGACCTGTTGTACAAACATGTTTTTACGCTTACCACAAACTGATTAGACAGCTGATCATTTCAGTGATCTGTCATCTTCTACAACATTGATTCACCAGTAAAACCCATGGAGTTGGATCCATGACAGTGGATGGACACACTGGGTTTATTTTCAATTAATGCAATTTTTATTGAAAAAGTAACTATGTTTTGATATATTAACTTTTGACATTATTCTGAGCTTTTATTAACATCTACATGATCAGTGAATTAAATATAGAAAAATAAATGATGAAAAAATGTTCAATTCAGAGGATACTATCAGAATAAATGGTGATAAATCACTTAGGAAAAGTTAAATAGAAAGAAAAAAATAATTTGAGAACTTACACAGAAGTCATACTGGGTCTTTATGGGTTAAAATTTTAAATCTACATGTTTATGAATGTTACATTTACATAATACTCTGTAAATACGTTAAGAGTTAGATGTGCATTTGGCAATCACCATTTTGTTCCATAAAGACAACAAGAGGTTTTTGTTTGTTTGTTTGTTTTATAATTTATTTTTCATACATATTTTCTCTTAAATAATAATAACTGTATATAAACCTGTATAGTTCCAGATTTTGGGCATACATTTTGTGGAAAATGTACATTGTGGGAGAGTTTGAGAAAGGAAACGGGGCAAGGTGTGAGTTTTGTAGCTTAATGAGAATTAATGGATACTGTTGCTTGGATCATTTTAACGCTTCATAAACTCCCCCTCTCGCTGTCCCTCCTACCTTTACTTTTCTTCCAGCAGCTCACTCTCTCGGGTTTCATTTGAAAGGTACATGCCTCAGAGGTTTGAGTAATATCCCAGTCAGCTGGAAGATTACATACGGAGGTAGGTTTTTTTTCTCCTCCCTAACAGCATCCGACCATGGAAGAGTGGCGTCTGGAAGAGGAGCAGTGGTGAAGGAATAAAACAGTCTAGGACAACACTGACACAGAGGGAGGAGACCATACAATGTGCACAAATGAATGTCATGTACTATCTGTCACTTTTTTTTTTGTTTTCTCCTGATTAGTGTGTTTTCAGTCGCAGGTTTAATTTGATATTAGTTAGTTTTTATCTGCCTGTGGAGACATACACAACTCTCTAAAACAAATTGGGTGACACTTAACCCTTTACAGGACACTCATTGAAATCCAAAATTTCAACCTTTGGATGTTTGTTTGTTTATTTATTTTATTAAACTTAAAGCTGTCATTCCATGGTTATTTCGTTAATATTACTGTGTTCTCCATTGTCATTGAACACATTGTGTGTTGGTTCTATTTTTAAAAAAAAAATGTTTCCAGCTGTTTTTGCACAGTAGAAAAATGACTTAAGGTGGAACAACAGAGTTTACTGGTACTTATGCTAATGCTAATGCTACTTCAGATTCGCTGCAATGGGGGACGGGCTTAACCCCACGTGGGTGACGCTAAAGTCCATCTGACGTCCCTGGTTCCCGTTGTTGTTTTGTGTGAATGCGGTATGCAGCCAGTGGAGGTGACAAATCACTGTCAAAGGAGCATGATTGGTACATCTGGGTGAGCCATCAGATTCCAAAAGGAGAAAAGTGGAAAAGTGGTTTTGAGCGGAATGACACCTTTAAGAGAAGCGGTTTGTTTTCTACTCACTTAGGTTTCTCAGCTGTAGTTCTACAGGGTGTCCCATAAGTCTCCATGCATACGAGAAATAAACCTTTTTTGACATAAACCATTTTTACTTCTACGATATGTGTAGAAGTGTATGTGTATGTATCAGTGGTTCTCAAATGGGGGTACGTGGAGGTACTGCAGTGGGTATGTGAAGCTTTTAAAATTCTTCTAAAAATCATCAGGCTCATCCTAATAATAAATCTTGGAATGGACTTTACTTATATTTAAATAAAATTTTAATTTAATGACAGACAGACATATAGATAGATAGACAGACAGACAGACAGACATATAGATAGACAGACAGACAGACAGACAGACAGACAGACAGACAGACAGACAGACAGACAGACAGATAGATAGATAGATAGATAGATAGATAGATAGATAGATAGATAGATAGACAGACAGACAGACAGACAGACAGACAGACAGACAGACAGACAGACAGACAGACAGACAGATAGATAGTGGGTGGCTTGGGTCGGTCGATAGATAGATACTTTATTAATCCCCATGGGGAAATTCCAGTTATTGCTCCACACACACTCATACTACATCAACAATTAAATAAATGAATAATTACAGAATGTAAATGGCTGTAAGATAAAACAAAATAGCTCAGAATAAATTACGATTAAAAGAAGAAAAGTTAAATACGACTCTCCACCCCCCCAGTCCCTCTCATTCATCGTACATTTATCGTTATGGAGGTAAAACTGCCCATTTTATGATGATATTAATTTCAGGTCATATCGCCATACCTACTGTTTTATAATGTGAGTGGAAATGACCAAAATAATCACTTGACTGATAAAGGATTAAAAAGTTCAAAGTAAAAATCTGATGCTGGGTAATTGTCCTCTGGGGTTTCAAGCTTGGAATTGATTTTGTCATCAACTGAGCCCAAAATTATGATCAGGTAGTTGTGGACACACTGTATCAGACTCTACAGAATGTTGCTCAAATTTAAATTCTTCCACTCATACCTTAATTTTTTTTTCAGCCAGTTTGGGGGATGTAAGTGATGAACATGGTTTCTGAGACGGAACCAGAAACACCCAAAAAGTGCCTCTAACAGCCAACTGTAATATCCCATAACTATAATAAAGACAATTTATGTATTGGAGTTGTATTGGAGCCCAATATATTGTTTGAGCATCGACTTCAAAATGTATGTGTCTGCAATAGTCACATGACAGGTCGTGTTAATGTAGGAGACGAATGACCTCAGTCTGACACGGAACACATCAGTATCATTCTGAACCAGTTTGGACTGAGTCGATGCTAACAAGTAGCGATGGGCAAATGAAGATTGATGAAGCACTGATGGGGTTTTATAGCCTTCTAGACCAATCAATCAATCAACTGTATTTATATAGCACATTTAAAAATATCCACAGGGGAAACCAAAGTGCTGTACAAAAAAAATAAGGAAAACAAATAAAAACACAAAAACAAAAGACACAGATTTATGTCGGCTTTAAGAGTTAAAAGAGAAATAATGTGTTTTAACCATGATTTAAAAACCAGGAGAGGAGAGACCTGTCTTAGACCCACTGGAGCAACAGTAAAGTGTAAAGTCAGTAACTGACACCAAACTGACAAAAATAACCTTACAGTTCTGTTGTTGTTCAGTCCCAGTAGTTGTAGGTAGATTATTGGACATATTGTTACTGTATATTAACTAGTTCTGCAAAAAACGCAGTGTGACTGATATATGGATTAATTCTGGTAGTGATTAGTGACTGGGAATTTAGACTTTTTATCAGATAATTTTTACTTTTTATCTGATCATTTTGACATTTTATCTGATAATTTTGACTTTTTATCTGATAATTTTGACTTTTTATCTGATAATTTAGGCTTTTTTATCTGATAATTTTTAAATTTGGACTTTTTATTTGATAGTTTTGGTCTCTTTTGTTTTGTTTTACTAGTACTTTAACAGTTACTGTACAAACACTCACCAATTTTCTCCAAAACGACAGACATTTGAGATGAGATATTTTATTACATACAAAAAATGATTTGAATGTTGAAAAAAACAAAATAACTCATGTTCACCAAAAAGTACAGTTAGTGTCTTTTTACTTTGTAGGACAGAATAGATCCAAATGCTCTGTGGCCTCTAAACCTCGTTTTAGGGACCACCAGAAGCAGCTGGTCAGCTGATCTTAGGGATGGGGTTGGGTGATGAGGCTGAAGCAGCTCAGATAAATATGATGGCGTAAGGTTATTTAGACATTTAAAAAACAACTATAAAAGCTTAAAATGGATTGTGTGATGCACAGGTTAGGACAGGACTACACTGTATATTTTGCAGTGTTAATTTGGAGACAATGGGACCAAATACACTCTAGAAGAAGTTAAATAAACTCTCAAAATTTACTGTGTAATGTGCTCATGCCTACAGGTTAACAGGTGAGCAGCAGAGTTCTGTTGAAGAAACGGTTGAACATTTAAACAATTTCAACTGTTTGTTAAACATAGAGCATGTATGACCATGTAGAATGAAGAAAAACTGTGACAGAAAGAAAAGAAACACCAGTTATGTGGAATTATTGTAATTTTTTTTCTTTATTGATTTATTTTACTATCTATTTATTTGTGTTATTTTTGGAAATGTTTTGTTAATCTTTTTAAATGTATTTATTTGTATTTATTCATATGTTTTATTTATGTTATTTTTAATAGCTTTGGTATATTTTTTAAAAGTCATTCATTCATTTTAATTACTGATTTTATTGAATTAGTTCAGTTAAGAAAGATGAAACTGAAACATATGTTCTGTGTCACCTGGTAATCTGTTTGACCATTTGTGTCGGCACCATACAGCTGTTATTTCAATATTTTTCATATTGCAATATCGCAGGGTTTTAAAAAAATCGCAATGTCAGTTTTTTATAATATCGTGTAGCTCTATTATGTATTTAGATCACCTGGTGTAGTTACAATCAGATTTTAAAACTGTTGTTGTTGTTCAGTGCAATCAGTGGTTAAATTAGCTTTTGTGAGGAGGAAGAGGAAGAGGAAGAGGAGCTCATGTGTAGCTGGTCATCTTATTTTACAGGCATCTAATTACACTGCTGTCACATTGCCAACAATTTATGTAATAGATGTTTTTTATTAATGTGTAGGCTGTGACTGGATAGTTATATAAGCAACAAAGATGCAAATACTTTTCAATTTATTATCTTTTTAATTTGATTGTGCAACCATGACAAGTCACTTATTTGGACATTACAGAACTGCATGAAGATAAAATATAGAACAGCAGATACAATGAACAGTAAACTATGTCTCATACAGTTCAAGTTGAAAGTGTCACAATAAAGTACACTGTAAAAATCTACATCTTACCAAGTGTCTGCTTTTCATTTCTTTCTCATTACACTTAAAATACGACATAATCAACTAAAGAGTAACTTCTCAGTGTGGTATAAGAACTTATTTTTAGACAATAGATCTGGAAAATCTTATTTCAACAAATTTTATTTCAAGAAAACTTGAATTAGGCAAAAAAAAAAAAACAATAAAGATATTAGAACATTCAAAAAGTATTTTGGTAAGATGTTCCAGATCTAATGTCAAAAAATAAGTTCTTGTATGTCACTGAAAAGTTACTCTTTGGGTGCTTATGTCTTATTTTAACTGTGATGACATATTTTTACAGTACACTTGGCCAAATGTGGAAGTTTGCCGTCTATAGATGAGTGAACAGTTACGGTTAGGTGAAAACTGGGATTCTTGTGTTTTTTTGGTGGTGAAAATAATTTATCAAACATGTTTGTTCCTTCATATATTGATACCAGATTGTTTCTGAAACACTGAGGTATTGCCTGAATTTCATTGAAAAAAAAAAAGTCTCTCATCTCATCATCTGAAACTACTTTATGCTCACTAGGGTCACAGGGGTCAGTGGAGCCTAATCCCGCTATAATGGGTGAAGGCGGGGTACACCCTACAGTTCATCTCAGAGCTGAACATATATAGACAAACAATCACTGTCACATTCACACCTATGGACAATTTAGATTAACCAGTTAATGTGTAACGGGTACCGTAGCAACGGCACCGTGGTTGACAGATATACTCCTGAGATGCAGGAGAGAAACGAGGAGACGACTTATTAGTTTCCAGGATCTTGCAGTAATTTATTAAACATTCACTTTTATATGTTCTGTTTCTTTTCTTTATGTTCAACATATCCAAAGTTCAATGTCATTTAGGCATTTTCAATGAATTTAAGTGCACATGTCAACACAAAACCCATAATGTCTTTTAGTACACAATACATACAAAATCAATCTCTTATTACAATACATGTTCACTTACTCTTCAAGTTTGTATTTTAAACTACTTATGAAAAATGAAATACAAAGACAATGGTAATATTAACCAACTTAGCATTCACGTTACTTTTCAACTCCTGAAAATGTTTCACTTTTTAAAGTTTCACATCAAGACAATACCTTCAGAACAATTAAGTGTTTAAATTAAACAGAGCTTCATTTTATAAAAAATAACCTTTTTTCTTCTTCTGAACACATTGAGCAAAAACACATTTAACAGTAATGATGTGGACCTTACAGACAGCAAAATAAATAAAACATATACAATTGTAAGTTTCTAAAACATAACTGGTGCATATGTTCACGTGGGCGAAACGTGTGTGCTTAACTGCCTGTTTCTATTATCACGCAGACAGTGCGTGATCACTCAACGGTTACTCGGCTAGATCTCGCCTTCGTGTCTCAAGCTAACTTAAAACAAAATACTAACAAATCTCCGTTTAAACTTACAACATAGAAATGGTTCACTAACATCCCAAATACATTTCAGCATGGCTAATTCCTAGTTTCAAGGCATATTTGTACATTTACCAAACTGAGATGCAGGAGAGAAACGAGGAGACGACTTATTAGTTTCCAGGATCTTGCAGTAATGTCGTTAGAAACAATGCAAGACGCTAAACTCGTCACCCGCCATCGCCCCCTGCTGGCGTGGGGCAAACATTACAGCATACACAATGAATTGCAAACATTGTATAAGTAAATGCAAAATATTGAGGCTTCTTTCTCAAAATGAAATACAATACAATAACTTGTATTCAGAATAAAATAACTATTTCTTTCTCAAACACAAATGTAACACTTTTGTGGTCGTCACAAATGCATGTGCACGTACATGCAGTGCTTGTGTTTCGATGGTGGGAGCAGGAGAAAACCCTAGCAGACATGAGGAGAACATGTAAACTCCACACAGAAAGGTCTGGTGTGGGAATAGAACCAACAACCTACACCACCTGTCTGCATAAAAATTTGTTGCTCCAACCAAGCCTCCAAGGCAGCTGTGCCTGGAAGGCAGCACCCACTCCCATCAGCTCTAGCCAATCTCAGCACTCAAGATAGATTTTTGTACTTTTCCATCTACATTTGAAATTTTTCCTGACTACAGTTCAGCTATGGTGAGTCGTCTGTACCTTGATAAAGTTATTTATCTGTAACCTTTTGAAATGTTGTAAACTGTGTGTAACTGTAAATACTGCAGTTGTCATATCGGCTATATATGGTTAACTGACTAGGCAGCTATGCTAACGAGCTAATTAGCTTTTTACTGTTGAGGAGGTTTAGCACAAGAATCAGACTGCTTTTGTATTTGCTTTTAGAAATAGCTGTTTATGCTGCATGCTGTCTGACCTATGTTTACTTGAAATATTTAAATATATATATATATATATATATATATATATATATATAAAATGTGTGTGTGTGTGTGTGTGTGATATTCAGATTGGTTGCACTGATATACTGTATGTCTGACTCATTTCTATTTTCATTTTCCTCCAGCCTTTTAGAGTTGCACAGTCATGCTCTGTAAACACTTGTGGACAAAAACCTAGAAACCTGTCTTCATGCAAAAGTTTCAGCTGTGATTTGTTCTCGCACACACTGTGATATGACCTAACAGGAAAAGACAGAAAAGGAAGCAGACAGGCTGAGCACACACTGTCCACATGCCAGTAGTCAGTAATTTGGACTAAAAAGGTCAGAGCAGATGATGGCTCCATCCATCTAAAGTGGCAGCTGACCTGTGAGACCGGGTCTGGGGTCAGAGTGGATTAGAGGGGGGTGGGGGTGAGGGGCATGTCATAACCACAGAACAGTTTCAGCTCAAATACAGAGCAGTAGTAGACTAACTGAGCTGCTGTTGTGAGCAGAATCAGACTAAATGTTGAACATTTCTCCCAGACAGGCAGGTCTGTTTCCATTTCATTATGTCTATGATGTCTCCTAATGCGACTCCTTCATCTCAGCTGAGTCACATCAGGCTGTCTGATGTCTCAATCCATCTAACATAACTCTTGACCCCTGTCGGTGCAGACAGAATGTGGGTGGAAACAATAAAAGAATAAAAAACTACATGCACAGTCTCTGCCTAAAAGTAAAAAGACACAGAGGAGAAATAATAGAAGTGAAAGTAATGTATGAAATATCAGAAAAGAAAGATTAATCAAATGTAAAAGAAAAGCAAGACTTGTATTTTTTAGTGTGATGTTTTGATGTGCATGTCCTGTCCCTTGGTCATATTTAATGGTCCTCTACATCACCAGTAGCTGTTGATGGCGTCATCCATCTAACATGACAACCAACCTCTAAGAACTGCTGTGGGGTCATGCGGGGTCAAAATCTCGAAAGAGAATAAAACAGATACAAAAAAAACAATGAGAGAAAGACAGCCTTTGAATTCATTGTTTATTAAAACAGTTCTGGTGACAAATGATGTAATCAGACATCAGTATTGACATGATGAATGCTGTGAAAACTGTGGTGAAGGCTAATTTATTATTATTTAAAAAAGAAAAAAACCTCTACTTTCTATAACACACAATCACATGTTTGATTGACTTAACCTTTTTGTACGTGTGGACGGTCCAGTTTTAGAGCCATGGGTCCAGACCAAATCACCAGACATCATCACCTTCTGATGATGTTCAGTTACATTTAACAGAAAACTCTTTGCTAACATAAGCCTTTGTTTTATTGGGGTTAAAATGCTGTTTGTGTCTTGTCAGTGGACATTGTTATGTTACAGTGAACTTTAATACAAGTTGTTCATTGCTGGACAGTAGTGTGTCTGTGTTTCGTTTTATTTTTAGCCATGTGTCTGTTGTTTCTCTGCTGACAATGTCAACGTCATCACGACACACCGACTTGACTTTGACTTTATTGACAGATAAGTCGAAAAACTGAAGTCGTTAATGCCCTAGTTCCTTGTAACATCCCTAACACGTCATGAAATTTTCATCAAGATCCATCCATAACTTGCTAACTAACTAACAGACAGACAAACATAACCTCCTTGGCGGAGGTATATATTTATATATATATATATATATATATATATATATATATATATATATATATATATATATATGTTTTGTTTTAGATTTCAGCATTATTTTTTCTTACTATTTTTATGTATTTGGTAGATGACATCTTATTTAATGTATTCTTTTCATAAGGACCCCTGGGGGATAAACACACATCACTTTGGGAACCCCTGTACTAAATAATAGTAGTATCTAATAAAACTTTATCACCTATATTAATTTATTAAAAGCCTACCCAATAATAGGTTTAGTATACCATTGTAGTGCATATTTTAAAAACATAATCTTTCCTAAAACCTACCGATCATTTGTTCACTGTCATTTATCATCAGTTTCTCACCACAAATAACACAAACATGGAAGAATTGGAAATTAATGCCAAACTAGCTCATAGTAAAGAACTTTCATCCAGTTTCAGCTCATCCTTGTTCACCACTGCTGATATTTTAATTATTGAAGATTCCAGTATCAATTTAAATAATGTATTTGACCTGACATCATTACTATCTGGGTTTGTATATGAATGAGCCACTATGACTATGTCTGATGGCATCAATCTGCCATGTTCTTTAACCCTATTGGACCCTCATAAATTGTTCATTAGGATACATGTAAAAAACACTTCACCTGGTCGACAGCCCAGAACCTCATCTAGTCAAAGTTGGAAATGTGTAAAAAATACATGTAGATCAACTGCAAGTTTAAAGCTCATAGATCTGCTGACAATCTGGATCTATCTGTTTATAACAGATTAAATACACAAAGACAGTACAAGTGATGTTTTCAGATGATGCTTCTATGAAACTGATCTGAAAAACAGGACATGGGGGGAAACATTGAAACCAGATGTGGACTAATGTTATGAAGCAAATTTGATAACATTATGGGTTTTAAAAAATAAATACTGAGATAAAAGACTCCATTTGTCATATTTTTATTGTGCATACAAAAATCCATGTCACGCGATAAAAAGGAAATGGAAATTATACAGTACTATTTTTTCAAATATGTTTTAATACTCTTACAGGTACATTTTTAGAACATTAGTACACCCTCCTTAGACCCAGGAACGTGAAAGGTTTATTTTTTTTTAACTACATTAACTAAATACAAACTACATAATGAAACGGTTTTGTATTCTTTTTAAATAATTTTTATTTAGTTATTGAATGGAATGTCCTTCACAGTGAACAGGATTTATTTTATGTATTTAAAGAAAACTCTCTCTCTCTCTCTCTCTCTCTCTCTATATATATATATATATATATATATATATATATATATATATATATATATATATATATATATATATATATGTATATACGCAATTACGGGTCATTAAAAAATATTTTTAATGATATTCAGGTTGCGGTCGGGTCATTTGTCATCTGAGGTAAACATTAAAATAACCTGGTGAATATGCTTCATTAACTGAATGTCTGTGAAGGTGACGTACTTGGTCAGTATCCTACAATATGGAGGGAGCAAGAGAGAAAGTCAAGTTAGGAGAGTGGAAGCTTTGGAAACATATAAACAAAGAACTAAGGTTTGGGACACATTCACTGAGATTTTTTAAAAATGATGAGCAGCTCCCAGTGTTTTTTTTCCGTGGAAAGTGGGTTTAAATGTCCCTTTGGGTGTTTGTTACAGGTTGCCGACCCCAATGACATTGGATTTTAACATCAGGTATGTGATAATATATATACACACATATATATATATATATATATATATATATATATATATATATATATATATATATATGATATAATGAAGGACCCCCAGAAGGGAACAATACCATCTAACTACCGGCCTATAACCTGCCTCAGCACCACATGGAAGCTTCTATCAGGCATCATAGCGACTAAGATGAGTAGGCACATGGAGCAATACATTAGCAGAGCACAGAAAGGAATAGGCAACAACACCAGGGGAGCCAAACACCAGCTACTGGTTGACAGGGCAAATTGCCTGAGATTGCAAGACGAGGAACACCAACCTGTGCACTGCCTGGATTGATTACAAGAAAGCCTATGACTCAATGCCACATACATGGATACTGGAATGCTTAAAACTGTATAACATCAACAGGACACTAAGAGAGTTCATCCAGAACTCAATGAGGCTGTGGAAGACAACTCTGGAGACCAACTAAAAGCCAATTGCACAAGTGAACATCAGATGTGGCATTTACCAAGGAGATGCTCTGTCCCCCCTGCTGTTCTGCATAGGCCTAAACCCCCTCAGCCAGATCATCTCAAAGAGTGGCTTCGGATACCAGTTCCGAAGTGGAACATCCATCAACCACCTCCTCTACATGGATGACATCAAGCTGTATGCCAAGAATGAGCGTGACATTGATTCCCTAATTCACCTCACCCGGATCTACAGCAAAGACATTGGGATGTCATTCGGACTAGATAAATGTGGGCGGATGATATCTAGAAGAGGAAAGGTGATCACAACTGAAGGGGTTGACCTACCTGAAGGGAATATCACAGTATAAGGTACACCTGTGCACTAATCATGATGTCAGATCAACATCTTGATGTGGCACACCTGTGAGGTGGGATGGATTATCTCAGCAAAGCAGAAGTGCTCACTATCACACATTTAGACAGATTTGTGAACAATGTTTGGAGAAATGGTAATATTGTGTATCTGGAATGAATTTTAGATCTTTAAGTCCATCTCATGAAAAATGGGAGCAAAAACAAAAGTGTCGCATTTATATTTTTGTTGAGTGTATATATATATATATATATATATATATATATATATATATATATACATATATATACAGTGATATCTCAGCTCACGAACATAATTGGTTCCCAGAAAGTGTGTGTTAGGCAAAAAGTTCGTCTTCTTTATTTCCCATAAGAAACCATTAAAATGAGAATAATCCGTTGCCAGGTCCCCATAAAACATAATTTTCTACTAAATAAGCCTTAAAACTACACAAAAATATACCTCATTTTATGTATAATAAATGTGCTATTGTATTGTAATTAAAGAAATAAACTGTACTGTATAATAAAGTCGTTTTATTTACCTTTGTGAATTGTGTGGTTAGGGTTAGGGTTCGGTCCCATAATAGCAAAAGTACACTCAATGTGGTCCAAAATGTCTATCAAACACAAACTGGGACGCCATGAGCGCGCGTCAGCTTCTCATGGCCGGCACCGTGGCGCTGTTCGACCGCATGGTTTGGTTCATCCGCCGAAAACTAGTTCGTCAGCAGAGACTATATTCTTGCGAATCGAATTTAATGTTCTTGAGGCAAAAAGTTCATGAGCTTAAGCGTTCGTCAGGGAAGGTTTTACTGTATATAAATATATATATATATATATATATATATTGTATATATATATATATATATATATATATATATATATATATATATATATATATATATATACACACACACACATTGGAAGTATTGTGTGTTAGTGCGTACTGTAATCTCACATGAATAGATTTATCAATGATCAATACAAATTTTGATATTAAGGGTATTCCTAACAGATTTTTCGCTCTTTGAAAAGATATATTTTAAATTTAAATAAATGAAGTAAGAATCACTGAAGCCTGTAAAATTAAATGACTTACACTTGATCATTCTTCAGTTAAGCTTCTCTTTTCCTTTTTCACTGGACCATGGCTCATTACTACAACATAACGATAAACACACTGTTCTGTTGTGATGAGTATTTGGTCAATTATACTTTAATAAGTGCACTTGTAACTTGTCGAATTAGTTGAAACATTCTGAAGTCAAAACTGAAGCTCCACTTGAAAAATAAAATCATTTAATTTCATTTTTCATACAGTATAAAACCCTCATAACACATTAATTACTGGTTCAGTAGGAGTTCAAATAATTGCTAAACTAACACACTCTGAGGAGAAAAAATTATAAAGTAAGAATAAAACTAACATTTCTGCTAGTGTCAGCCCAGTGGGTATGCATTTTCAGACTTGGTGTATTTAGAAAGGAACCACGTTCCAAGAAAGCACTAATTATCAGTACATGAGAAGTATCTCCCTGATCGTAGAATCCTAGAACAGCAATAAAAAAGAAGTAAAAAATTAAAGAGAAGATGTGATTAAAGACATATTACATCATTATTGTGGAATGTGTCCATATTTAAATGGACTCTTAAGGTTTATAATGTATGTAAATGCTCTTTAAGCTACCAGCACTTCTTTTTAAACTAGATATGTGGCATTAATTCTGAAATAGAATATGGAAAATGTTCTCTGGAGGCAACATGATCTGACCTTTAAAATTTGTCTAAGGTAGTGCCATGAAAGACACAAAGAAATGCGAAAATGACTGTCAGCTGCACACTCTAAACAGCCTCATGTGAACTGACTGAATGACATAGAATATCAATGTATTTCAATGTATTTCAGTGACGGTTTGCTTTGGCTGTCATCCCTTTGAAGTCAGTATTTGTTGAGAACTGTCTGACTTTGGTAGCATCAAAAAAAGACAGTGTGTGGTTCAGTTCACTGTAATTAAGACGCTGCAGGTAATATGAAGCAACCAGTATTCACTACAGGTTCATACGAATTACTGTATTTTAATGACATTTTCAGGGGAGGTTGGTAATGTGGAGATCTACAAATGATTAGAGTTGTCAAACATCGTGAAGCCAAAACTGAAGCTACACTTGTAAAATAAAATCATATAATTTCATTTTTCATACCCTCATAACACATTAATTACTGGTTCAGTAGGAGTTGAAATGATTCCTTGGCTACAATATCATTCTCAAACGTTAATGACTTAATTCCACTCAGTTGTACCTCACATGTTGTTAAGTTATGTTCACTTATATCCACAATAGTTCGTCTGAATAAAATAAATATTAGTTGAAAGAACGTAAAAAGAAGTACATGTTACAGCAACTGAATACATTTGAGTTAGTGGAACTATAACTGAAACTGTGAGTACTCACAACTGAATATATTTAATTATTATGAACGTTCAGATTTACAGTCATCTGCCTCCACCGTTGGGGTGCCGGTGGGAGTAGGACAAAACATTATATATACTATTATATATGTGGGTGTGGGCAGGAGTGGGACAGAAACTTGCAGGAGTGTGTGTGTTATGGGTTTATGAAATTAAACCGGAAAAATAACAACAGTTGGTGTTAGCCTAGATGAGCTAAAGTCTAAATCTACATTTTCTTTTAACAGGCTATATTTTATTCATATTTTTCTCTATATTCTTATTTATATTTTACTTACTTTAGATTTTACATTATTCTCATTCTAGTCTTTCTTATCTTGTATATTTTTGTATATTGTTATATTTGTATAGCTATATTTTGCTTTTTGTATCTTTGCACGGTCTTAATAGGTTATTCTAAAATGTCCCATAGGTGTGAATGTGAGAGTGATTGTTTGTTTCTCTATCAGGGGGGGCAATCCTTTTAAATCATCCTTCTTCCATCCTTCTTCCAGCGGTCGTTATCAGTCTTATGCAGAACTTGATGATGAGCTGATCATTTGAATCAGAGGTGTTAGAAGAGGGATAACATCTAAAACATGCAGGTAAACCCCACCTTTGGTTAGGCTGGGATAGGCTCCATGTGACCCTGATGAGGATAAAGTGGGCTCAGAAATGGATGGATTGCTTTCTATAATCAGGGCAGTTCAAGAACATATTATGTGTCTGAGCCTTTTATTTGTTTTCATTGTAGGCGTGGTGGCCAAGTGGTAAGGTCTTGGTTTTGTAAATCTAAAATCATGGATTCGACCCCCATCCATACCTCTGGTGGCACTGGTCTGGTAGTCTCTGTCTGTGTCAGTGACACAGACACACTTCTGTCCAGCAATGAATAACTTGCATTAAAGTTCACTGAAACGTAACAGTGTCCTAGTGCTGCAGCTATCGAATATTTTTGTAATCGAGTACTCTGTCGAGTAATTTTTTCGAGTACTCTAATAAATTACACTTTGTTTTTGAAAATATATATAAATAGTTTAGTTCAAAATTAAATGATTAAGTAACCCATAGTCCAGGGTTACACAAAAAAATACTTTATTTTAAATATTTCAACAAAAAGAAAATGTGCACTTGAACAACAATAACATGAAAAGTGCATTTTCAATGGCTTGTAAACATAAGCTTCTCCTGTAAACACTAGACTTTACTTCAAAACACTCAAATAGTTTTAGCATAACTTGCTGTTGTAAACAAATAAATAATAAATAAAATAAAAAATATCATATTTCTATGATTCATCAAAATAAAAAAAATATTAGTCTTTTCGCTAACCAGTGCTGCTGTGCTACATACATTTCTTAGAAATTACTCAAATAAAATATTTTAATAAAACAAATTTAAAAGCAAAGTGCACTCTAAAAAAAAAAAAGTTAACTTTCAAAAAGGTATCATTAAGGTGTTTTTGTGTGTGTGTGTGCGCGTGTGTGTTTCTTTCTTTCTGTATTTCTTGGTGCAAGTACAATAGCCTAGTGGCTACTTTGCTCAAAAAAGTAAATGATAGTTACAGTGCATAAAGGTTAGCATATTGACATGATCACAAGAAAGGCTTGCTCTCTGTTTTGAAGCAATGTACCCAGCAGCTGAGAACAAACGCTTGGAGGGTGTCGAGGTAGCTGGAATGCTCAGATAAGACTTGTTTAGCCAGAGTCGGATAGCGTGATGCATTTGCTTTCTACCACAATAAAGGATTGTCTTTTTTGTTCAGAGGTAGTTCACTAAAATACTGTAAGACTTCCTTCTGGACTTCTTGAGTGTCCTTGTCTGCATCATCCTCAGTTGTGTCACTGTGGGAATCAGATGAGGATCCGAGAATGTTAAAAGTAGACTGCTTATGTTGAGTAGCTGGATGGGGGTTGTCTTCTCTGTTAGCGACTGACACATCTCCCTGGATTTTGCACTCTCTGTTGTGGTATGCCAAAGTGACTTTACAATATTTGCACTGGACTGAGTTTTCTTTTTTACGCAGACTAAAGTGGTCCCAGACTTTTGACATTTTTTGTCTTTTTCGCCCATCGCCAGTGTTGTTCTCTGCATCTTCCTCCATCATATTCTTGTGTTGTGCAAGCGCGAAATACACTCGGGTGAAACAACCAGTGCAACTAAACCGCCCGTGTAAAGATTAAGTTGTATTAAAATAAACGAGCCTTCGAGGCATATTTTTTACCTCGAATATTTTTTTGCCTCAAGTACCTCGAGTACTTCAAGTACTCGTTTCAGCACTACAGTGTCCACTGTAGTGGACAAGCATCAATATTTTAACAACAAGGCTAACGTTAGCAAAGAGTTTTCTGTTAGATTTAACTGAACATCAGTAGGTGAACATATGTCTGCATTTGGTCTGGACCCACTGCTCTAAAACTGGACTGTCCACATGTCTGTCACGCAAAAAGTTCAAGGCAGTGGCTGGCAAGACACACACCACACTGTCCACATCATGTTTGCATGTTTGGAAAAAAGAGTGTGTTGTCTTAACGTGTGTTGTCTGCACTGCTGAGAGAGAGAGAGAGAGTAACTTGTCGACTCCTCCAAATTGACTTGTGCTCCGGGAGTCAATATGTCTGTTAATGCCCTATATATATATATATATATATATATATATATATATATATATATATATATATATATATGTTTATTAATTTAACATTATTAAATTGAGTGAAACTTTTGACTGTGTAGTTGTGATGAACTGGCGACTTGTCCAGGGTAAACCCCATCTTTGGTTAGGCTGGGATAGGCTCCATGTGATCCTGATAAGGATAAAGTGGGCTCAAAAATGGATGGATTGTTTTCTGTAATCAAATATCCACGCAGTTCAAGAACTTATTATGTGTCTGAGCCTCTTATTTGTTTTCTGTAGGTGAAGCAACATTGTGGGCGTGGTGGCCAAGTGGTAAGGAAGTGGTCTTGTAAACAAAGGTCATGGGTTGGACCCCCTTCCATGCCTTTAATATCTAAAGAAGCATCTTCACCTGGTCCTTCTGGTAAATTATGAGCTTAAACAGTTCATTCACTTTATGTGCAGATTTGATTTGTCTGTGAACTGAAGTGAAGTGCTACAGTGGCGTTACAGGAACCAGGGTCTGCACTGTTACCATGGTGACAGATGTTTCCTCTTTCTAATTGAAAATGGAAGCGCATGTAGAGTAGATGTAGAACAGACCAATCAGAAGCCTCTTTTCCTGTCTTCTCTGCGGTGGTTCCAGTTTTTGGGAGGTCCGTGCAAAATTTCTGTGACGTATCTGCACTTCACAGACTTGGCTTCCTCCCTTAACCCTCAATCTCAAAATGCACGCTCTCGCAAAGTGTAAGTGCTGTCCCAATTCTAAGAATGTTTAAGTTGAGGGGCAAGTTTATAATTTTATTATTATTTTCTTCGTTATTTAATACAATTTTAAATAATAAAAACCATTGTATTATCTTAGTTCAGGTCCATTTTATGGATTATGTTCCTCATTGTTGCATAAAATGTATTTTTTATTTTACGATCTTTTGTCAATAGTGGCTGTGTAGCTAATGTTACAAAAAAACGGCCATTTTTCACAGTGGTAATGTAGTTGCTTTATCCAGATAACAGCCTATATAACATGCTTGTGTCGATAATGGTATAAAAGGACCCGGCTTTTGTCATCTCCCGCAGCCGCAGAGTTATCTAACGATAGTTATAGCTGGTGTTTACCTTTCATTGAGCTGTGGTATGTGGTGACAGCTGAATATGACTGTGTTATTTTTACAGTTTATTTGTTTGATAGTTGTAACTGAAGGAATAATTTACAGATAGTCCACAACAATTTCAAACCTCATGGACCAGTGGATGATAGCTGTGTTTGTGTCTTATGATTAAACGGACACGGTTAACAGTGCAAATATTAAAATAATAATAAAGTTGTGTTTTATTTCAGGGACTACAGAGACAACATGGGCCCTGATTACTTTCATGGCCAACATTTAAGGGGTGTCCCATTTCTAAGTCACACTTAACACTTAGTTTTGAGGGTTAAGGGAGGAATTGGAATCGGCCCTTGGACTCTGATCAGTGCATCTTTAACTTAAACTAATATTTATATGGATAAGGAAGTCTAACAAGGTAACCAATAGATGAGAAACCAATGATGGATGATTGTTTTTATTGTATTCCACCACTTATTGAATACATGAGTTAAAAAAAGAGGCGTGGACAGAAGACGAACACCAGAGGAAGGTTAAACGCACACATTCAACTGTAATTATTTCATCATGCTTTGTCGTTTCATGCAGTGAGAACACAATGGAAAGTGACAGAAACAACAAAGGTAGGTGCAGAAGAAGAAAAACAACAACAAGGTTGTCCCAGGGGAGCGCAGTGTCTGTGAGGACATGACAGACATGTTGGAGGAGAGTTTTCAGTCCGTATGTTGCTTGTCAGGCGACAAAGCTTCGCCCTGTTGCACTCACACCCTAGAGAACCGAAATTTAGAAATGGAGCTGTTTAGAACATGGAGAGGACACACATACAGTGACAGACTCAAACACACTTTATCATGCATGGAAAACCACACACACACACACACACACACACACACACACACAGACCAGGGTTTTACATCAGAAATAATGTGAACACGGAGCCAACGGTGGAACACACACTTACATTTGATTTTACATGGAGGTGTGCTGTAGTATTTTAAAATACTCCTGTGGATTTTTATTTTCACCTCCTGCAGTCATCGTGTGCAGCTATAAGCAAATTTCACTCTTTTTGTAATGAGGGATTTTATTAGTACGAGTCACATGGTCTTACATGGCTCAGGGATTTATTCCAGAGAATATGAGATGAGGAGGCCTGTCAATCAAAGCAGCAGCGTTTCACAAACACAGACACACTTTGTGTAATAATGTCTGGATGTTTCTGTTACATTTATGCAAACTTCTGTTTATGACATTAAGACTGTGACAGTATGTCTTATATTTATGTCCAACACAGTAAATTATCATTTGTAAAATAATTTTGGCTGTCAAATTTAATGGATTAAAGTCGATTCATCCATCATCGTTCTGATTAAATGTTTTAACGTGATTAAATGGAACAGCTGTTTACGATTGTTTTGTTGAAAAAATATGCTGATTGCATATACTGTATATTGTTATGCACGTTTGGGATTTTTTTAATCACATTTTTGGGTGGGTTTTTTTCAGCATTTGAGAAGAGGTTTTAAATATGTTTACAATTTTTCAGTGCTTTTTTGTGTTTGTGGGTTTTTTGGTTAATTTTAGAATGTTTTTTTTTTCCCTCTGTATTTTTTTTTTTTCATTATTTTGTTGGAAAAACAAACCAGAGACATACCTTCTCTTCATTGTCTCCCAGTTTAAAGTTTAATTATATTTCTTCAAGGCTATCAATGGTCTAGCTCAGAGGTGTCAAACATGCGGGCCGGGGTCCATCCAAAAGGTCCAGTCTTGCCCCTGGGATGAATTTGTAAAATGCAAAAATGACACTCAAGATATAAATCATTTTATTTTGTGGGTCAGATCAGTAAAATACTCTCATAATAATGTATAATTACTCACAATTCCAAATGTTTTGCTTTGTAAATGTAAAAATGTTCATGTCGTTTTATTGTATTTTTTTCACAAACATAAAAGTAACTTGAACAAATGTGAACATTTCTGAAATATCTGAAGAGAAACTTTACCAATATTGTCTTATTAAATGTTTTATTTATTAGTTGAGCTATTGTGATCTGTTAGTTGTACTTGATATGTGTAAATGATAAACTGATACTGCCGAAGAAATTTCAGTATGTTATTCACATTGTTTTACATGGATACAAACATTTTCATCATGTAACTTGACTTTTTTCGCTCTAAAACATGGAGGAAAGTTTGGAGTCAACATTATTACTATATTATTATTATTATTATTATTATTATTATTATTATTATTATTATTATTATTATTATTATTATTATTATTATTATTATTATTGTTATTATTATTATGTTATATTACACTATTATTCCACTAGTCTGACCCTCTGCAGATCAAACTTGGCTTAACCTCTTCCACCCTGACCCTATTTTCAGGGAAAAACGCCTTAAAAACATATCCAAAGTAAATGAAGAATTGTTCCACAATCCTAAGGATTGGATGTTCTTATATCCATATATATGGATGTTCTTTGTACCTATGGACATGTACAGGCTTCACAGGCTTCTAAAATAGTGTAGCTACTACTATGACTGAATAAACTGGAACAAACTAAAAGATAAAATATAATTTTTTGGTCTCGCCTGAATTTATTATTTATTTGACAAAAGAAAACACCCTGCTAACAATGATTCTATGAATATAGACACTATTGATCACCTTCAGTAACTCCTTTCCAACACAGGAACAAAAGTTGATAGAATTAGAGCAAAGGACAAAGCCTCCAGAAAGGTTTAAGTCAAGATAACACCAGGCGGACAGTGCATTTGGAACAGTTGTGCCAAACTATTATTATTTTACACACTATTTTACACTGTTTCATCAACTTCTACCTTTGTGCACAACTGAAATCAATAAAATCATATAAACATGGATTATTTTGTCTCCAAATGGAGTAGTTTTATTAAGAACTTACTCCAAACAATATAATAATAATAATATCAATAACAATAATACACTTTAGTAAAAATCTAATATAAAGTTGAACAAATGTGCAAAAAAATATGATAAATTCAATTAGAATAAATATAAATATCACAATTAATGCAAATTTACTAAACAAAATAACTAATACAAACATTTAAAACACAAACAATTGCAGTAAAGTCCAAAAATGTCCATGTGTTATCATCAGGTGGGGGCTGGTTTATAATTAGGTTGGGGGGGGGGGGGCTGGCAGCAGACTGAACTGGTCCATGTGTTTCTGCAAAAAGCAGTTTTATTTGTGTCAAATAAGGCTGTCATCCTCCTACCTAGGAAAAATTAAAACAATCATGATTTGAGACTAAATACATAATAAAATATGTATATTTGGCCAAAATAAATAGATAAATGTACTTCATGTATGTAAAATACTTTTCATTAGTCTTGAATATTATTACAACTATTCCTCAAAGTAGGAATAACATTATTTTTCCTTCTCATGAAATGATAGAATGTTAGAATGTGATTTTATTTTTGACAAAGAAAGTGAATAAATCCTCAAACAATCATAGATAAGTGTATCATTAATCAACTTATGTGTAGAAATAACAATAAAATGAGAAATGATACTGAAAAAATTCTACTATAGTCAACAGTGTAATATGTGTTTACATGTGTATAGTATAAAATGTAGCATTATTAGGCCTTCACCGCGGACAACGTCAGCGCAAGGCGTATTGAGTCTGCTGTGATGGCCAGGTGACGAAATATGCCAGGGACGTGGTCGCCAGGGACGACTGGCACCACTCACACACACACACTAATACAGTCACGGTAGCGAGCCGTGTCCGAGCATGTGCACGTCACATGCACACACCGCTTATTTGCTCCTGCTCAGAATGAATGGGAGTCTATGGGCCTCAGCCAGTCAGGGTCACTGACATGAGTGAAAGTGTGTCAAATGTGACCTTAACCTAACAGTGATGTGGGGCAGATTGAAAGATTTTATTTGAGGGCGAGTCCAGGGGGGTCAGAAAAACGCTATATTTTTCTTGCTTGGTTTCGGAATTTTTCTTTCTTTCTTTATTTATTAGGCCTTCGCCGTGGACAACGTCGGCACAAGGCCTATTTAGTCTGCTGTGATGGCCAGGTGACGAAATATGCCAGGGACGACTTGCACCACTCACACAGACTCACACATTCACGGTGCATGTGCTCGTCACACGCACGCACCGCATACTTGCTCCTGCTCAGAATGAATGGGAGTCTATGGGCTCAGGGTCACTGACATGAGTGAAAGTGTGTCAAATGTGACCTCTGACCCCCTAGGGACATGGGGAAAGTCAAAAGATTTCATTTGGGGGTGAGTTCGGGGGGTCAGAAAAATGCTATATTGTATTTCCTTGGTTCCTAAATCTTTCTTTCTTTCTTTTCTTTTCTTTTTCTTTCATCAGCTCTTTGAGCTCTAATTTGACCCCCTGAACATAAATGAAAACTCTCCAAATTTTGCACACACCTCTGATGTTTGAAAAATTGCAAGTATTCATAGGTTTCATAAAAGTCGGTAAAGAAATGTGTCTACAGCGCCACCTAGAAAAGGTGAAATAGTTTTTATTAGGCCACATCACACCCTAGTGCAGGTAGAGCTATGAACATCAGTACAGGTGTTCGGCATGTGATGATGAACAAAAAACCTAACGATGACCACGCCCATAAACCAAGAGGAAGATTGAAATTTAGAAAATTTTGAGTCATCGTTTTCGCTGTCATTGGAATTTATCTATCTCTTCCTTGGTCATTGGGCCAAATGAGTTTAAAATCGGTGAACATGATCTAGACAAGGGGGAGTTCAAAACTAATCCAATTTAGTTGGAAAAGTTGCATCGTTTTTGTGCTACGCTGTCGCAAAGTTTGCAAAGATTTCGGGAAAAATTACCGCTACATAAATTGCTTCAGCTCGGACGTACAAACACCAATTTGGCTGAAATTTGACAAAGACATCTATCTCCCTGGTCTACATCCGTTTAGCTAAAGACATTCTGATTTTGTACTATAGCGCCCCCTAGAAATGTACTTTTATTAAAATGGCTGTAGTTCGGACATACAAATACCAATTTGGCTGAAAAATTACTCTGATGTCTGTCTACCCAGTCTACACCTGTTCGTCATACGAAAATCTTATTTCGCACTATAGCGCCCATTACAGATTCGCCAAATACACCGTTAGTAAAATGGCGACTCGCACCAATCACACATTCACGGTAGCGAGCCGTGTCTGAGCATGTGCACGTCACACGCACACACCACATATTTGTTCCTGCTCAGAATGAATGGGAGTCTATGAAATTTGACTTTATTCCAGAGAATAGTCCTAGTCCTGGTCCTACACCAGGTTATCAATAGAAATTGCGATTTTGTTTGAGCGCCCCCTACAAAATCGCCTTTACTAAAATGGCTGTAGATCGGGCATACAACCACCGATTCGGCTGAAATTTGACTCGGACGTCATATGGGGAGGCGGTTGCCAGGGGAGGTGGTCGCGAGACTGCTTGCAGTTTTAATTGTTATTATTATTACTATTCGTTTGTAAAACAGATATCAATAAGATACAAACACTTACTGGGTAGATGTTCATCCTGTTTTGAGTTCATATCCACAGTCAGATGTTGAACATTCAGCTGATCCTTCGTCTGTCTCTGCTGCACTTCACAAAGCTTACCACAGTCAGTAACATTCAGGAAAATACACTGTCACTCACTGTTACTCAGTAAAACTCTCTAAAATGACTTAAAACTAAGAATAAACTCAGTAAATATGACTATAACCAGCAGACCGATCTCTAGCAGTGTCTGTTCTGCTCCAGCTGTATCTGTGTGCCGCATGCTCGTCCCGTGTATGCGCAAAGGGAGCGTAAATCTGCCCTTTCCCCTTTTTTTTACGCATGCATTTCCCGTCCAGAGGGAAATGTAGTTCATGGAATGTGAGGTGTCAATGGATTCAGGAGGATCTTCTCTTTCAAACGCCTACAAACATGGCTGCCTTACCCCTCAATAGAAAAAGATATGGATAATTTAATTGCGCATATCGGCGATTAAAAATAACTTATATTTCAACACACACACATTAAAGATCATGTTTAAAGGTGACTATTATCACTAAAATACACTTTATATGTACTTTTATGAACATTAGGGTCTTAACTTTGAGCAAAAGTTGAAAGAAATTTCCATTGTCCAGATTTATTATATGTTTATAATTTATATAAATGACACAATTTCCATACGGGCTTAAGGGGTTAATGTGGCCCCTGAACTGAAATGAGTTTGACACCCTTGGTCTAGCCCCACCCACCCTCACTGATACCACCCTCCATAAACAAGTCAGGACGCTGCGCTCTTCTTAGCACATCTCTTTGGTTGTCCCCAAAACAAAATATAAAAAATATGGTGATCAATCTTTGGCAGTTTTTGGCCCAAGGGTGTGGACTGTGCTTCCAGCGCAAATACAACCAACAAATGAGTAGTTGTTTTTAAATCTCACTCAAAAACATATTTACTCAGGCGAGCGTTTGACATCTCGCCGACTGTCCATGTCTGTTTTATGTTGTTGCTATGGTTTTAACTTTAGTTTTTATCTTGGTTTTATAATTGTTACTTGTTTTTATCTAATTCTGGAAACCACCTTTTTGGTGTTGTAAGGTGTTATATAAATACAGTTTGATTGATAACTGTCTACTTAACATTTTAAACATGTAACATTTAACATTAGGGGTCATGGTGGTGCAGTGGTTAACACTGGTGCCTCACAGACAGAAGGTTGTTGGTTCTATTCCCACACCAGACCTTTCTGTGTGGAATTTACATGTTCTCCTCATGTCTGCGTGGGTTTTCTCCAGGTACTACAGTTTCCTCCCACCATCCAAACACATGCACTGATCGGTTAACTGGTTAATCTAAATTGTCCATAGGTGTGAATGTGATTGTTTGTTTATATATGTTCAGCCCTGAGATGAACTGGAGACCCATACAGGGTGTACCCACTGTAGCTGGATTAGGCCCCCAGTGACCCCTGTGACCCTAGTGAGGATAAAGCGGGTTCAGATGACGAGACAAGATTTAACATTACAGAGACCTTGTATAAACCCTGCAAGTGCTTATGTGTTCCAAATCCACCAGGACTAAAGTGGGAGAAAGCGCTCTACCCTTTCCCCTCAATAGTCTTGGTAGGCCGAGAGATAATAAGAATATGTTCTTAATGACTTTCCTGGTTTAATAAAGGTTCAATAAATAAATACCTGACCCCTTTCTGGACCCTGGTAATGTTTCTTGTATTTGCTTTTTTTAGACTATTATTTGGAGCCTGACTTATGTGTGCTCACCCAGTGTTCGAACCAGCGGAGAAACAGAAGGACTCTCAACACATTTACATTTCATCGTTATCAATAAACTCTTTAATACTGAAACCTGGTGTCTGAGTTCTGCAACACATTGTTTTTCAATGTACAAACTACAGCTACATTTGATTTAATCATTAATTAAAAAATCTTGTCAAATAAACAACTTTGTATTTTCACTTGGACTTTCTTTTTATATTGTAATTTTACAACTTTTTGCTGTTAATTCTGCAGTATTTTTTTAATTTACAGTGCACTCTCCTCTTATCATGGATGTCAACAACAAAGAAATACATTTCACTAATATCAACAACCAGGTTCTTACACAAAACAGACTCTGGGTTCTGCCAGCTGGCATCACTCTGGGACTTTGGGGAAAATCTAAACTTATTTACTGAACAATGATTTCCTGAGGACTCAGTGGCCTCTGTTAAGGAAAAGAAAATACAAGTAGATGAAAAGGAAATGCTGATTTACATTAAGCATGCAGGCGTACACAGCAGAAATACAACGACAATGAATAAAGAGCATGAGGTTTTTTTGTTTGTTTAGTTTGGGTTTTTCAAATCAAATAAGAATGATCTCAAATATGTGGCTAAATGGAATAAATTGGTAACTGTACTTAGGAAATTGATTCGTTCCAGAAGTGTCGTACCGTGAATTTTTCATAATGTCTCATTTTACATGTAAAAGGCCTAATTCATTCCAAGGCCCCCAATACTACCCCTAAACCCTTTAAAAATGATCAAAAATGTAATGACTTTGTTTGAAATATGCGTGAAAAGAAAATGTAGATTTAGATTTTAGTCTGTCTGGGTGAGAATGAGGATGCAGCAGTCTGGTGGATCATGTTTCAGCTTCAGGTAGTGCAGTTTGTTTACCAGTGAGCGTACATCAGCGAGCAGGACTGATGGAAGCGGCAGTCTGAACAAGTTAGCTCTTAGCTTAGCTGTAAATCAACTGCCACAGCTTCGCTTCTACTCCGCTGTAGGACGCTGGAACTGACCGGAGTAGGAGACTCAAGTTCTGTAGAACGGTCCAACTGTTTAACAATTGTCCTTAAGCTGATGATAGTCTGCGGGTCATATACTCTTCTTGCACTTGACTGAACTTTTGATACTAACAGCGCTGGTCTAGGTGGAGAAATGCCTGTTAAAGTGTTTGTGTTACCATGGAGACACAGCAGCCGCAGACAAACAGGACGACACCATTGACCTGTTTACTGTCATTTTATAATATGCACTCTAATGAAGTTTAAATGAACACACTGGGGAAAACTGAGGAAACAACAGTAACTCTGTGACGAAAAGCATCATGGGTAGCTCCCTCATACATTTAGTATGTACGTGACATATTTACGTACAGTAATGTACATACAGTACTGTATCTGTGTCTCGGAAGTTTCAGTTTCCTTTTGTAAACTTTTTTTTTTTTCGTATTCAGAGACAAAAATGGAGGTAAAGGTTTTTCGTGACTTGGCTCATTCGTTAGCTGGGTCTTTCGTAAGTAGAGGTACCACTGTATTTTCAAACCAATTAATTAATATTTTTTCAAGCACTTATTTATTTAATTTATTGATTTTTCATTACAATTTATTGACATATCCCCCTTCATGGTGCATTACTTATGTAAAAAACAGAAAAAACAATTAAGTTCAAAAATAGTCTTCAAAAAGCTTACTTGTAATCATGCACTGTAGGCTGGAGCTCAGTTACCATAACATTAAAGGTACTAATTAGAGTACTTATACTAATAATACTGTGTAATGTTACGTGACCAGCTTCATAAATTTATTTACACCAAGACTTCAGTGAGGAACTGAGCCTTCAGACATGAATCCCATTAAACATGGAATGTCTTTTAAATCGCCTGGGAACCTTCATCCTGCTTTCATTTGGCCATGAAGAGCATGCATGCAATCTGCAGTAATACTCACTCAAAACGAGAAATAATTAGGCTGCGGAGTAAAAGACAAGAAAACCAACAATCCCTGAATTGAACAAAAATGGAGAAAAGCCAAAAGTGTGGTGATGAAGTGAAAGTGTGGTGATGCTGTTTACAAAGACATGGGGTTGGGAAAAGTAAACCCACATACACCCACATACTCTGACTCGCTCGTGTTCCCATCAAAGCTCTAATATAGGGATTATTAATTGACAAAATGAGTTTGACGCAGGTTTGATAGATGTGCAGAACAGAGCAGAAGGCAGACCTAATCACTCGGGCCTTAAATGGATTCATTATGAAGAGCGGGGCTGACATACTGCTGTTACTGCAATGCAGAGAAAGGCACAGCGTGAAGGGGGTGGGGGTGGGGTGGGGTGGGGGGGTGGACTAGAAGCCTAATATAGAACAACGACCAATGAAATCTGCTTTTGTTTATGACGTGACATTATACTGAACATAGAAGAAGCTTTCATATCAATGTTTGGGCTTTTCATGGTGGTGGTGTCTGGAGTTTAGTTCAGGGGTGTCAAACATGTGGCCCGGGGGCCAAAACCGGCCCGCCACAGGATCCATTCCAGCCCCTGGGATGGATTTGTGACACTGAAAATATTAACAAAGACGTTTATTTAATTTTATGTCAATTCAATCTAAAGTGGATCAGACTAGTAAAATACTACCATAATAATCTATAAATAATATAAAAAGCTATGTTTTTCTCTTTGTTTTAGTGTAGAAAAATACATTAAATAATTATATTTTTGTGACAAAATGTATTTGTAGATCCACCGTGATCTGTAAGTAGTTGTGTTGCACATGTATAAGTGATAAAATATGGTGTAATATTGTTAAAGTCGCACTTGTTTTTCTTTCAGGTTGTTCATATTTATTCATTTTATGTTCAAGTACACTTCATAGATGAAGACATTTTCATTATGGAATTTGATATTTTTTCCTCAAAAACAGAAAACTTAGGAGTTGACATCATTTATAAGTTCTGATCCTATTATTTATATTATTTGACTGGCTGAATGTGGCCCCTGAACAAACATGAGTTTGACACCCCTGGTTTAGTTGAATGAGTTTTCAGTTCTCTGGCTGGAAGATGTAAAATGTAAAAACACAGAAATGTCAACATTCCAATCTGTTCTACACTGACAAAAATATTACTCAGGGTTTCCTTCAGAAATCTTGCTAAGCCTGGTTTAAGGGTCACTTGTGAAGCCCACCATGTTTTTGTAAAAAAAAAAAAATAAAACTCACAAAAAATATGAAAGATAAATGTGTTAATCATTGTACAACATTTATTAACCAGACTTACACCAGCTGATAACAAAAATGCACATAACTGACCTTTAATAATGAATAAATAAATCCATGTCAATGACAGAATCCACACAGTGGGATAAATCAAATAAACATTTGTCATACTGAAGTTTGATTTTGATTTCATATCTAGGTGTCAGAATACGAAACAGGAGACCCAAGTGCACGTATGAACAGTGTTGCTTTATTTAAGTTCAGGGGAAAGAGGATGGGGAGAGAGGTCTGAGATGGTGGATGGCCAACAGGCTGGAGATGAGAGGACAGCGTCTGGTGGTCCGCAGAGGTTGGGCTGGAGCATGAGGCGTCCAGGAGTGGAGTGGTGGGTGCAGCGGAGAAACCCTGAGGCACAAGCACAGCAATAGGCAGCAGGAGAGAGAGGGTAAACAGGCAGCGCAGAGGGTCAGAGTCCAGAGGTCAGTCTTCAGGATTTGCAACGAACAAAATCCATTCTCACTTCATAGACAAACTGACACTGACTGCTGGGAGACCTGGGTTTAAATGTACAGACAGTGGAGCATAATGAAGGACAGGTGGCAAACACAATGAGCAGAGTGAGTGACAGCAGGTGTGCAGAGTGACTGTGTAGGTCAAAGGTGAACAGGCTGACTGGCAATAAACAGGTCCACCAAGTGAGTCCATGACATAGGAAGTGTAAAAGCTACATTTCAACTTCATTATACAGATATTGAAAGAGCCGGGGCGGACATCGACATTACATTTTTAACATTGTGGTTAGTATTACTAGTTGTAATATGTATAAATGTTTTTTTTTTTTTTAAATAAATACATAAAGGCTTAGTTTGGTGGTGGTGGTGGAGGGGGCAAGGCCTGGTGGTCCACTAGGTCTATAAAGCACCGGGGGAAACACTGTTACCCTTTAGGTCTTTATGTTTTATTAATCTAACTCAACATTGGTTGGGAGAGATTATTGTAATCACTGTGTGTGTGTGTGTGTGTGTGTGTGTGTGTCTGCAGAGACATATAATAATATAACTCTATCAGTACTTGAGATATCACCATGAAATTACAAAGGCATATACACATAGCTAATGTGCATCAGATGCAATGATCCATTTGAGTAAAGGTCAAAGGTTAACTAAAAGGTCAAAATCACATTATTGGTTATAACTCAAGAACAAGAGGGTCACAGAACTTTCAGATTGGTACCAACCGATGCAGAATGAAGAGTTCTACAATTCTCATGGTTGGTGTTGTCACCACGACCAATAGTTTTTGAGGTCTCTGGAGGTCAAAGGTGACACTTGGCCATATTAACTTGTGTAACATTGTGTGTCAAACGTATACATATCACACTATAACTTAATCAAAACTGGATATATTATCATAATAACACATAGCACACACTGATATGACATATATTGAGATTGACACAAAATAGTAACAGACAGTAGTCTCATATATGTCAGGGCTCCTCCCAGAAATTGTGAGTAAATGGACTGCATTTATATAGCACCTTTCCACCTTCATGGTCCTCGAAGCGCTTTACATTAGCCTCTCATTCACCCATTCACACACACACACTCATACACCAGTAGGTTTCTAAGGTCTATGGTAAGTCCTACTGGGGGCCTAAGTCAGTGTCTTGCCCAAGGACACTTCGACATGTGGACAGCCAGAGCCGGGACGCGAAACCGCCAACCTCTCGGTCATTGGGCGACCCACACTACCAACTGAGCCACAGCCGCCCATGAGGAGTTGCACTGGCACAGACTCCTTCTCAGATATAGTTATTTGTATAGCACATTAAAAGATCCATGTTAATATAGTGTGAGATTAAAAGAAAAAACAGAAAAAGGGGATTATTTATATATTATATGCTGGATAAGACAAGTTAAGAGGGAAATGTCCTTAAAGTCAGGGCACTGAAAACAAATGTAAACCATTTCTATATCTGAAATCAGATTTTTTTTTCCCTTTATTGTCTGTTGTCACAAATATGGAACATAGCCTAAACTTTATGTTATACACTGTAGTGAAATTAATAATCTCCACTTAATTTAGCATCAATATGAAAACAAAAAGACAAAAAAATTGCAGGGCAGAGCGGCCATGGCTCAGTTGTTAGAATGGTTGGTTGTTTGAATCCCACTCTGTCCTAGTCAGTCCGTTGTGTCCTTGGGAAAAGACACTTCACCATCCTGCCTCCAATGTCACTCACACTGGTGTATGAATATTTGGTGGTGGTCAGAAGGACTGTAGACACAAAGTGGCTGCCAGGCTTCTGTCAGTCTGCCCCAGGACAACTGTGGATACAAATGTAGTTTACCACCACCAGAGGGAGCATGTGAGAGTGAATGTATCATTAATGTAGAGCACTTTGAGTGGCTGAAAAGACACTATATGAATCCAATCCATTATTATTAATTTTTAATATACTTGTATATTAATTCAGGTGTTATGGAGTTAACATATCCAACACTGTTTTACCAATGTAGCAAGTCACAATGTCAGCACTTGAACCCAATGCACTCATATTTTAAAATTCACGATTTGAAAGGATCATCTTCCTAATAGCACATGAATCCAGTGTTCATCATTAGATTTGTCAAATCTGACTCAATTCAGTGGATTTAATGTAGGCAGTGAAAACATTTCAGTGTGCTCTGTAAAAAATAAATGAATAAAAATATGGCGATCTTTTGCATACAGTGAGAAGCTGTGCAGACTCAACCTGTGGACACTGAATGATCGAAGCATTTGACTCAGACCCACAATAGAGCTGCAGGTGGCGACGAAGTGTAGAGGAAGTAGAATTAGAAAGACAGCCTCACTTATCCTGTCTTTGACCGATGAAATGATTGGTTACTGCTGAGGGGGGCCAACTTTAAAACTTTTTTCCCTAGTCTGTCAGTTGTCATTTTAGTGTCAAGCCGACGTAAAGCACCTTAACCCCAGTCACTGCTTCCAATGTCAAACCGAGCAGGCGTACTGATCTTCATTTCACCACCAACAGCGTCTTAATAAAATCTACATGTCAACAACTTTGTCATACATCGTTCTTATCTGTTATGAATACAGTAAATATATTTTAGTTTGTCTAACTTTACTTATTGAAATGTTTTCTTTCCCGCTTCATTAAACAGAGACAGTGTTAAGGGGACGTTTTTGGGGAACAATATGTACAACAGTAAACATAGTGGCATTTCGTAATAAACGTCCAAAATATAATAACATTTTAATTTAATTTTGTAATACATTTTGCCGTATTATGTAATAAGTTATTCCATTTTGCAGCAGCAAGTGCTTTGGTGGTGTGGCATTAAAACTCAAAGAGCTGTTTGGGAAACATTCCAAGTGGTTTGTGTCTTGGCTGGTAATTAGACATATTAGACATTAGGACAATTTGAAATTACTAATATATTTTGGAAATAGAAAGGCAGCAAAATGTCTTACAAAATGCATTGGGGCAATTTATTACAAAATTAAAGGAAAAAGTTTGTCACGGAGGGGGTGAGGTGAATGAGGACTCAGATGCACAGTGCTGAAGGGAGAACAGATTTAATAACAAAAACGCAACATAAAGACAAGACAGAGACAAAACCAAACCAAAACCTGGGCATAGAACCAGTCCATGGTGATGATGAATGTCCGGATTATGGTGACTGAGGAGATGACAAAGTGTCCGGGTTATGGAGGTGACAGTATTGAAAGGTCCCGCACTGGCAACTGCAAGCCTTACTGCTTTTATAGCTGCAGATGAGGAATGGCTTGCAGCTGCGCAGTGCGGGACCAGGTGGATATGGAGAGCACTGGGGGAAAGGTCACTGGAGCAGAGGTCATGACAAAGTTATTACATTTTGGAGGTTTATTACAAAATGCGGCTCAACAGACCTATTATGCTGATTTGTGTTTTTCTACATACATACAATGTTATAATGTCGGATGTCGACTGCAAACCTCAGCAAAGTTACAAAACATCAGTTAGAGTATTTATGCTGTAATCCTGCAACATGGTTTCCTGCCACTATAAACAGCTTGTTGTGAGATGTTTGCGAAATACAAAACATGACGTAGGTTGAAGCATCCAATTGAGATGAATGCTCCAACAGCGTTGAACCGGCCCCAAAACACGCCCACCAGGCATATAATTCAAACTTTACCAAGAGTTAAGTTTCTAACCTGAAGAAGAGAGAAGATGCCTCCCAAACCAGTCTGTTGTTTTTTTCAACTGTGAAGGCAAATATCTATATGCAGTGGTACCTCCACTTACCAAATTAATTTCTTCCAGAAGTGTTTTCGTCCTGTGATTTTTTTTCATAGAGTCCCATTTTACATGTAAAAGGCCTGATTTGTTCCATGCCCCAAATACGACCCCCTAAAGCAGGGGTGTGAAACTGCGGTCCTCAAGGGCCGATGTCCTGCATGTTTTAAATGTTCCCCTCTTCCATTACACCTGGAGCCCATTGCATCATTATCAGTCTTCTGCAGAACTGATGAGGAGCTGATTTTTAACTCTTTAAGTGTCAGTGCTGATGCATTCTGAATGGATGATTTAGTTTAAATATTCAGAAAAATTCTACCATTTTCCTTTTAGTTTTGTGGATGAAAACAGTGTTTTTCCCAAATTTTCCACATTATTTTTTCATTTTGTAAATATGTATTAGTTTTTTTTGTTAATTTTGTTGCGGATTTTGTTTATTTTTCTACATTTTGTTTTTTTTAATGTCATTATTTTTCTTTGATTTTCTGCCATTTGTGTTTTTACTTTACTCATGTTACCAATTATTTTGTTAGCTTATTCATTTTTGTTTTTTGCTGTTGCTCATTTTGATTGCTAAAATCTCAGGAATTAAAGGGTTAAACTGAATCAAATGGAAGAGAGAAATCTCTAAAACATGCAGGACACCGGCCCTCTAGGACTGGAGTTTGACACCCCTGCCCTAAAGCCTTTAAAAATTCTACAAAATGTAACCGATTTTGTATGAAACATGTGTTAAGAGTCAAAGCAAATGTAGATGTGTATTTCAGATGTAATGTATTGGTGTCAGTGGGTACATGTGTCTTCACTGACTGAACATTAAACATTAAACCATTCAAATGAACCAGACATGTGGGTCATTATCATACCTTGTTTAAATTGTCACTTTCACCTTCAGTGGGGTTTGTTGATGGATGTTTGGTGGGTGTAGATCTTGAGACGATAGTCTTTGATGGGTTTTCGTGGGCAGGGCATATACATCGTCAGGGTGGGTGATGGCACGGCTCGTGTTTTTTTTCCACGAATTCATGGACAGTTAATGGGATTTTGCCGACATGTCTTTTGTTCGTGCTGGTGGAGTGATGGCTGCCTCCTCCTTTTTTTCATCTCCTGTTTCACTTCTGTTGATAACGCAAGCCCGCTTCTTCTTTTCATTCGCACCAGGAATCACTTTCTTTGGGCTTGTGATAGATAACGAATACGTACTGTGCTGGGGACGCATGTGAGGGACTCATGAGGTAGCGGTGGCTCTGTCCTTTACATGTGGATTCTGATGTTGGGGCGACAGGTATGGATCGATGAATGAGGGTCAAAGGCTCACAAAAAGCCTCATGGGTAGCTCCCTCATAGCCAATGGGATGCTGCGTACAGTATGTACATGACGTAGTTACAGTAATGTACATAGTATTTAGGTCTCAGGGGTTTCGGTTTTGTTTCATGAATAGAATTTAGTTTCACATTCAGAGATGAAAAATGGAGGTAAATGTTTTTCGTTACTTGGATTATTCATTAGCTGGGTCTTTCGTAAGTACAGGTACCACTGTAATAATAATAATAATAATATTGTCATTTGCCAGTATTATTTTGGCAGTGATTGCAGTGGAGTCAGTCACAATACAGTTGGTTGTATAATTTAATATTTATAAATTTGTTTCAGTTACTTACAACTTATTTATCATTAATTTCATTAATTTGAATGAATATAACACATCAGCTTTTATGACAAAATGATTCACAGCAGCACGTTTACCTGCAATAATGTCTCCAAGGTGAAAAGATTAAAACTTATTGAGTTCAGCTGCACAATAATAATATTATCACAGACTGTAAAGTTTCACTTCAATACACCACAATAATGTTTAACAGAGTTTATGAGCAAAACTTTACTTTGACTGTGTAGGCAAACGTAAATATAATCATTATTATTGTGAAGAAAATAACAAATGTTACAGAATAATTGGGTGGTAAATGCCTCCAGCTTCACATTTCTATTTTTATTTTTTTTTGCTAGTTGTCCAAAAATATTTGTTTATCCAAAAGCAATTATTCCACTTATTTGAAGTTTCTCTGGAACATATGAGTTCATTAGCACAAGTTCCATAATTGATCAAAGTTAAAGACAGGATAAAAGTGACTGTAGTAATTCAACAGTTTTGTTACTTTTATTATTCTGCTGTTTTTTATTTCACAGACCAGCATAATGTGTGATATATAGGTGTTTCTTAATCAATGTCAATAGTTTTAACTTAAAAACCATGTCTGGTCGTCATTTAGGATTGTGTTTAATTCAGACATGGGAGTAATCATGATGTTGACATTAGTGGGGACATAATTTGATGACTTCCTCGCAAGAGACAGCAACAATAAATAAATAAATAAATAAATAAATAAATAAATAAATAAATAAGAAAATAATTAAAATAACATCTCATTTTGTTTTGTCAACAAAAACTAAAAGACATTTTAGGAGTGATTTTTATTTATTATTATTTAATGTTCTTTTATTTCTGGTTTTTATTGGTCATATATAACTCCATTATATATTTAATTATAGTTATCGTCACAAGATCAACATATACGTCTAGGTTAGTTGGTGACAATATTTAGTCACTATAATGCTACGGCCACATCAAACGGGAATTTCTGAGTGTATGCTTGTAATGTGATGCCTAAACACCCGACTTTGGACTGGATGCTGGATAGATAAACAAATTCTGTCCATCCATTTCAGTCTGTCCTCAACTTTGGCTCAGATCAGTTGGATTACTGCTCTGTACCTGCTCTGGAGGTCCCATACGTCCGAGGCCCAGACACAGTCGCAGTCGTTTTTGGGTTCACCTGATCCTGCAGAAGTGCCTGCAGCTCAGGGAATTCCATCACCTTAACCAGGAACTCCATCTGGATGAAGTCCACTTTCACCGGTACTTCAGGCTCAGTTTTTCTTTCTGCTTCCTTCTGGGTTGGTCTGAGCATCATACATCATTCCATCACAACGTTGGCAACATCTCAATGCTGATTGGCTTTCATAGCACGGTTTCATGTGAATTCGCCTGAAAAGTTCAATATTTTCACCTCCAGCGTTTACGTGGATCTGCAACAAAACATGCAGCTCCAACACCCGGACACTCCAACGCACCGCAGAAACTCCTCCATGCCGCAGGAACGCTTCCAACGCACCACCCCAGGTGAAACTGTGACAAAACGCGTTTCTCCATTTACTATGTATGTTATCTCCACGCGCAGATTTGAAAATTCATGTTTGGTGTGTCTGTACCATAAGGTCAGTCAATGAATGATTTATTTTTTATATTCTTCATATATGTGGGGAACTGCATTATAAAGAGTATTAAGGGAAGTCCAAATCATTAAATAAAAAGTCCAAATCGTTTGATAAAAAGTCAAAATTATGAGAAAATATTAAAAATTATTAGATAAAACATCTAAATTCCCAGTCACTAAGCGCAACCACAATTAATCCATAAATAAGGCGCTCTGTGGTTTTTGGAGGAAATTAAAGTATTTTGATATAATTGTATATCTATCTATCTATCTATCTATCTATCTATCTATCTATCTATCTATCTATCTATCTATCTATCTATCTATCTATCTATAATGTACCAATTTCCCATTCCTGGGGTATGGGCTACTCTGTAACCTCAAGTGAAGGGGTGGAATTTGGGTAATCGCTAACATTACCTACCCTGGCGAGGAGATGGAGCTCAATAGCCCTCGTCAATGAAGGCAATCCACCTGGAACAAAGAAAATCTGACATCAAACCTATGACCCGAGGACCTCGCTGTCACCATTCTAGTTTACTAGGCCATGGCAGTGGAACCCCGGTGTAATGGGTGGGGACAGTATTGTTCACATTGTCACTCACCTTAAAAAGCAAATGCGCAGGCTCAAGGGCCCCTTCCTCCCATAACCCAAATGTCCCAAGCCCTGCAACGATGGGAAAGGGGTGAACCGGTAGGTGGAAAAAATCACCCAAGCCGCAGTTCCGATCCTGCCTGCAGGAGGTTCAGGATATTGGTCGCGTGACTGTTGACGCGTGACTGCTGAACGTCCAAGCAGCCCTATTTAGGGACAGCACTGCTTGCTCCATACAGATGCAGGCCTATACGCCGTCAACTGGACTATATACTGGTAAGGAGGAAGTGGAGGAAGTCCATCTTGAATGCAGAGGCCTACGGCTCATTTGACTCTGTAGGCTCAGACCATCGTGTGGTCGCAACAAGGCTGCGCCTGAGCTTGAGGGTCCCTAAGAGCGCCCCAAAGACCCAGCCAGACTGGGAGGCCTTTGCGGGAAGCCCTGAACTCCAGGCCCAGTACACAGCGGAAGTGAGAGCTCGCCTACATCTACTGGCCGAGGAGGGGAATCCAACACCAACAACAACAACCTACAAACGGTTTCTCTCTGCAAATGAAGAAGCAACCAGGAAATGGGTGCCGACAAAAGGGAGACTCAGAGCCTCCACTGGAGCCAAACACCCAGAAATTGTCCGAGCGCGGGCGCAGGTGGCAGAGGCACGCAGAAGCTATGAGAGAGAGGGGACCGCAGAGAGCCAGGAGGAGTTGAACAGCGCCAAACAACAGCTGTTTAACACCTACGACAGGATCAAAGGGGAGGATATGCTGGAGAAAGTGAGGAGGGTGGAAGCAGAGCATGGCGAACAGAAGTACAAGGAGTCATGGAAGGTGATAAACGAGATGAGTGGGCGTAAGAGGGCGAGAGAGGGACAGCTGGCAGGCTGTAGCCCAGAAGAGAGAGTGACCTCCTGGTTCACCCACTTCCGGGATCTTCTGGGCACCCACCCAACAGTGGACGGAGCCGTGGAAGAGATACCTGCAGTCCTCACCAATCTCGGAATCAACGATGGCCCCTTTACACCCCCGGAGTTTGCCAAAGTAAAGTCTACCCTGAAGCAAGGAAAAAGTGCTGGGCCGGACGGTATCCCCCCAGAAGTCCCTAAATACTGCGATCTTGACAACATCATACTGGAGATCTGCAACCAGGCGCTGATACATAACATCAAACCCGACATATGGTCCATCTCCAACATCGTCCCGGTTCCCAAATCCGGAGATCTGTCCAAACCAGATAACCATCGTGGCATTAGCCTTACATGTGTCATAGCGAAGATGTACAACCGCATGATACTAAACCGGATAAGGGACGCCATAGACCCACACCTGAGGGACAACCAGAATGGATTCAGAACCAGAAGGACCACCATAGGCCAGATTCTGGCCCTGAGGAGAATCATCGAGGAGGTGAAAAAGAACAACTTGACAGCGGTGCTGTGCTTCATCGACTTCAAAAAGACAGAAGCATAATGCTGAAAATCCTCAAAGCCTACGGGGTTCCCCCGAATCTACTCCGGGCCATAGAGACCATGTACGAGGGTACAAGAGCCAAGGTGGTAACCACAGATGGCATCAGCGAGGAGTTTGAAATCCTAGCAGGGGTGCAGCAGGGAGACACTCTTGCCCCCTTCCTCTTTATCATAGCTCTGGACTACGCGCTCAGGAAAGCCATCAACGGGCGAGAGCAGGAGCTTGGCATCACAATAACACCAAGGAAGTCTAGAAGAAACCCTGCAGTAGCCCTGGCAGACCTAGACTAACCAGACGACATCTGCCTGGTGTCTGACCACATGGAGCAGGCACAGGAACTCCTGAACAGAGTGGAGGCAGAATGTGCTAAGGTTGGCCTCAGACTGAACGCAAAGAAGACTGAGGTAATCACCTATAACATCCACATGGACCACCCGCCAATTACAACATCAGAGGGCAACGCTCTGCGAGAGGTCAATGACTTCAAATACTTGGGTTCCTGGATGAACTCCACAGAACAGGACCTTAAGGTCAGGAAGGCGCTAGCGTGGAGGGTCCTGAACGGCATGTCAAGAGTGTGGCGTTCGAATCTCCCTCGACACATAAAGCTGAGCCTATTCCACGCCACTGTGGAGTCTGTCCTCCTGTATGGCTGTGAAAGCTGGACCCTGACACACACCCTGCAGAAGTCCCTGGATGGGTGCTACACCAGAATGTTACGAGCTGTTCTGAATGTGGACCAGAACACCCACATCACCAACGAGGACCTGTATGGGCAACTGCCAAGGCTCAGCAAGAAGGTAGCAGCTAGGAGGATGAGGCTGGCCGGCCACTGCCACAGACATCGGGAGCTCCCGGCCAGCAGGCTGGTCCTATGGGAACCAACACATGGGCATCGATCACGAGGACGTCTCGCGCTAACGTACGTGGACATCCTGAAGAAAGATGTGGGAGCTGAAAGCTCTTCTGAGCTGGCCGGGTGTATGGAGAATCGGGAGGATTGGAGACTCCGATGGAAGCTCGTCTGAGGACGACTGAGAGAGAGAGAGAGAAGAAGAGAGAAGAAGAAGAATAAATGTTTCAGTTTCAAATAACTTACATGTTCTGTCAATGATTTAAGTGTTCAGGTTTTACAGTTTTACACAAGGAAAAAGTAAAATCCTATTTTTATATATTAATCATATTTTAGAAAGGACAAGAAAGAAAGAAAGAAAGAAAGAAATGGATAGACAGACAGACAGATAGAATCAATTTGTAAAGTTAAATGACCTTCACATTCCACAAAGACAGTGTTTATGGGGACATTTCCTAAACATTTCCTGGACTCTTCTCCATGGTACCTGACAGTAGCACTTCCCTTCTTCCAGTTAAAGTCCTATTAGCCCGATCCCCCTGTAGAAACACTCATCCATTCCTGCTCAGGGACGTCCTGCCATGGCTCAGTGGATTAAAGTTCAGTCCACATCACAGATGAGGTGTGAATCCTCAAAATAATTCTTTAACAAAAGACGATAATGTTTCTGTTCCAAGTTTAAATGTAAGTGTGTAATGTTTCCAGGAGGATTATTTCACTTTTTGTCATCTTTGGTTGAATGGATTATCACTGTTTTTATTACAAGTGTTTGTGAAGTCATATGGACTGAACCATGAGAGGAATAATGATGTTGACATGTGGGGACATAATTTGACGACCTCCTCACATGACACAGCAACAATAAATCATAATAAATAAAGAAGAACAAGGCTAAAATAATTAAAGGTCTCATTTTGTTTTTGTCAACAAAAACTAAGACACATTTTAGGAATGTTTTTCCTTAAACTTAAACCACATTTTGTCTGGTTTTATTAAACACCTTCACAATAATTCTCACCTTCATTCAAACATTGAGTGTATTTACAACAACTTAAACACTCTACGTAAACAAAACACACTTATTCAGCTAAATCAAACATTAGCATATTTACAATAACTGTCAAAATTGTTCAGTTATAACACATAAAATCCAACACGATAAAATTACTTTTTCAGTTTCAGTCCTTAGACACACACGATAATATTATGGTGTGTACAGTATTCTGCTCCTGCTCGTGTGTTTAGCTTTGCAGATAGATAAGTTTCCCAAGAAAAGCCGGGCGCCAGTAACTTCGTTCCACACTTCACTTGACTCTGTAAAACACATAGAACACAGAATATGCTTCAGTTACATTCATTGCTTTAGCACATTTACATGAAATAAAAAAATGTATTTCAATTTACATTGAAATAAAAAAAATAAACCGCTAGCTCAATGCTAAATTGAATGGGAAAATGCATAGACATGCTAACAATTAGCATTTGCTGTTTAAAATTCTGCACTTCCGCCATACGGTGAAAAAGTGTCATTGCGACGTCAATGCAGAACATCAATAGTGGTTAATAATTCGGAATTAAAGAATGGGTTCAATGTATAACGCCATACCCAGATCTTGTAGGCTAGTCTATACACTTATAACTTACGGTAGTCGTCATGTTTGGTGATGCTGTTGTGGAATAATTTCAGTTAAATTAAGAACGAAGCTGGAATCAGAATAATATTTAGAAAAATAATTGTAATGAGTTTTGTTCAAGACAGCACACACACATGACAGCATGTGTGTGGAGAGATCTCTGCCCAACAGAAAGATACACAGGTACTTATACAGATACCAACTGGCCAATCACAGGAAACACAAGGATTTGGGTAGGTGTCAAAACCAGACCCCCAACTTGCAACGAAGGAGACGCAGAGTCTGGATGGGTGTGAAAACTAGACCCCCATCTGGTTTTAGGATCAGACAGAGTCTGGATAGGTGCAGATGTGATTTGCAAAGACAAAGATGAATAAACAAAATAATACAATGTTAAGATACAATACAGTCTGGATAGGTGTGATGACTAGACCCCCAAATGGTTACAGGATGAGACATGTCCTGGGTTAAGCACTGTGATTTTCAAAGACAAAGATGATTCAAAGAATAAGGAAAGTAATTCAATGTTAAGACACAATATAATTCCATTACAATGCCAATGCTAACAATTAGCTTGTCTGGGTGGCAACACAATTTAGCAAGATAGCGTTTGCCTATCGAGTTTCCCAAGCACCGAATCTTTGTTGAGTGCTATATCTGCAAACTGTCTTTGAGTTGGTTCTTTCCCCTCCATGATGTGCGAGAAGAAGACAGAAACTGTTCAATAGCTCCCGCCCCTTCAGCCTCTGAGCCAATCACTGAACGCCTTCCGTTTCCACTATACTTTGTTCTCACATACCTATATTCTCTTCTCACATACATACATTTAAAACAAAAAGACAATTATATATATATATATATATATATATATATATATATATATATATATATATATATATATATATATATATATATGTATGTATATATATATATATATATATATATATATATATATATATATATATATATATATATATATATATATATATATATATATATATAGTTATTTATTTTATTTTAAATAAAGCAAAATAAATTGTCAATCGAACACAAAATTTATCTTGGTCACATTTGTGAAATAAGATTTTCCAGATCTATTGTCTAAAAGTCAGTTCTTATATCTCACTGTAAAATTACTATTTAGGTGATTGTTTTATTTTAAGTGTGTTTACCTATTTTGACTAGAATAATAAATATAACAAGCCCCGCCCCCTCACACACATTTTGCCTTATCTATATAATTTTTTTGTGACAGTGACCTTTGACCTACGTTCACCAAAATTTATTGGGATCTATTTTTGACCACCTTGCAACTTTCCTGAAAACTTCATTGACATTAGCCCAGTAGTTTTTGTGTAAAGCTGCTGACAACCAAACAAACAGACAGACCAGGTAATAATAATAATAAAACAATAAAATAATACTAATACTAATACTACCATACTACCATCTATCCTACACATCACTTTAGGCAATCACCCACTCTGACCACGGTCAAATTTAGTAATCACCAAGAAGTAAAACAGAAGAGCTCTTCTCTTATTCTTACCGGTTGGTGAGTGGACCTTTTCCTCCCAAAATCAGTGTTATTTACAAATATTCATTCATTCAAAGGCCTTATTTGGATCACCAGGCAGTGTCTGAGCAGCATGACCTTGTAGTAAGATTCAAAGGTTCTTACCTGGTACCTGTGGTCACGGTGTATCAGCCACTGCCCAGCGGTCACAAACTGCCTTATCGAATCAACGTCAGGGTCACCAAATGTTGTGGATTTTCGTCATGGATCAAGGATGTCACCAACAGAAGTTGAGTAGGAAAAGGCTCAGTTTATTTTGACATGTATGTGTCTTTTATAGTCCATTTTCAGATACCAGTCACCCACACTAAACCTGCTCTAACCAGTTCCTTGATGTCATTTGACGTCAGGGCTTGATGTCGTCTTCTCGTATAATCATAAGAACAGAACATTCACATTTACTTATCTTTCTTATCCACAGATGGAATTCCAGTCCTTGACATACTTGACAAACATAGTTTGAGCTGTGAGATCATCTCTACCATAAGTATATGTCTTTATATACATATAGGTATATATATTTCCTTCACTACCACTACTACTGCTACTACTACTGCTACTACTACTACTACTACTACTACTACTACTGCTACTACTACTGCTACTACTACTACTACTACTACTACTACTACTACTACTACTACTACTACTACTACTACTACTACTAATAATAATAATAAATAAAATAGACTTGTCCAAAGTTTAGTCATACTAACATATTATTATTTGGGTTTTTCTTGTTCATTCTTCACTTTTATCACATTGGATCCAGTTCCAACAAATACAAATGTGGTCATTATAGCATACAAACCTAACATTACCCTAGGGCTTTAATACATTATTATAGGTATAAAGGCTATTTTCTGTTTGCAAATAATGACACTAGCTGAATCCTCCATAAAAAAGACTTGTCAAAAATGACAGATTTCTAACAGAAATGGTGTTTGTACCGGCATGTATCTGCTCATTATTCCTTTGAAAGGCTCCGTGCTCTACATTCTAATTCTGCATACCTTAACAAAAGCAGCTCCCTCCTGCCAATTAAAAGCACATTAGCCTAATCACCCAGTAAAAACGACTCATCCATTATTGCTCACTTTGTAAATTTTGTCAGTGCGTTTCAGCGCAGAAGCATCTCTGCTGGAAGTCATTAGTGTGTCTGGGTGAGCATTAAAGGACGAGAATGTGTTGACAAATCAAATCACCCAAACTGATACTAAACCAGATCTGTGTTTCTTGTTTCATTAAAGTTATTTATTTTTGGGGATGGAGCGACTGTCAGGTAAAATCAGATAAAGAAAAGTCTATAAATTATCTGCATGTGTCTTTATGTATAACTGTGCTGGATTTGGACTAATTTCCTTTCTTGCTTTATCACTGCCAATGTTGTGATACACTCGATTTGTTTGAGCCACGTTTTAGAGGCACATTTAATTACTCCCAATAAAAATACACAGGCACCTTTTGGCTGAACGTGATGTGTAATTTAGTTTTGTTTTTTTAATGCTTTGTATCCAATTTAGCTGCTTTTCTATTACATTTCTTATCCACTAATCAAATATTATCTGATTTAAAGCCCACAGGAGCAGAACATTAGTTGGTGCTGGTTTGGGCATCAAAGTAGCTGTTGTGCCAAAAGTATGAGATCTGGAGCCCTCTACATAATCTGTCTGATTGTTTTTTTACTTAAATAACCTCATGTATATGTAGTGCAGTTGCCTATTTGGGCCAGTAGATAAGATAAAATAAGATAAGATAAGACTTTATTGATCTCACACAGGAGAAATTCACTGTTACAGGACCTCACAGAAAAAGTACAAAAAGGTGCAAAAAGGAAGTAAAGCAGTGCAAATAATCATAGAGGTAAATAATAAAATTAAGCTAGAAATTTAAAATATATATATATATATATATATATATACAGTGAGAGTAAAAAGTATTTGATCCCTTGCTGATTTTGTTGGTTTGCCCACTAATAAAGACATGATCAATCTATACTTTTAATGGTAGATGTATTCTAACATGAAGAGACAGAATATCAAAACGAAAATCAAGAAAATAACTTGAAGGAATATATATGAATTTATTTGTATTTCATTGAGGGAAATAAGTATTTGATCCTCTAGTATGCATTAGGAGTTCTGGCTTTCACAGACCAGTTACACACTCCCAATCAACTTGTTACCTGAATTGAAGACACCTGTTGTAAATAATCACCTGTATAAAAGACACCTGTTCACAGAATCAGACAATCAGACAGATTCCAAACTCTCCAGCATGGGTAAGACTAAAGAACTCTCTCAGGACCTCAGAGACAGGATTGTTGACCTGCACAAATCTGGAATGGGCTACAAAAACATTAGCAAGATGCTGGGTATTAAAGTAACAACCATTGGTGCAATTGTGAGAAAATTTATGGAGTATAACATGACCATCAATAGACCTCGGTCTGGTGCTCCACAGAAGATTTCACCTCGTGGGGTGGCAATGATCATGAGGACAGTGAGAAATCGGCCTGCAACCACACAGCGGGAGTTAGTGAATGACCTCAAGGCAGCTGGGACCACAGTCACCAGGAAAACAATTGGCAACACTTTGCGCCGCAATGGATTAAAATCCTGCAGTGCCCGAAAGGTACCCCTGCTTAAGAAGGCACATGTGGTGGCTCGCCTAAAGTATGCCAATGATCACCTCAAAGATGCACAAAGTGATTGGGAGAAGATTCTGTGGTCAGACGAGACCAAAATTGAACTATTTGGCCTAAACTCTACTCGTCATGTGTGGAGGAAGAAAAATGCTGCCTATGATCCCAGGAACACTGTGCCCACCGTCAAGCATGGTGGTGGAAACATTATGTTTTGGGGGTGTTTCTCTGCCAAAGGCACAGGGCTACTTCACCGCATCAGTGGGAAGATGGATGGAGCCATGTACCGAGCAGTCCTGAGGGACAACCTCCTCCCCTCTGCTAGGAAGCTGAAAATGGGCCGTGGCTGGGTCTTCCAACATGACAACGACCCGAAGCATACAGCAAAGGCAACAAAGGACTGGCTCAAGAAGAACCATATTAAGGTCATGGAGTGGCCCAGCCAGTCTCCGGACCTCAATCCAATCGAAAATCTATGGAGAGAGCTGAAGGTCCAAGTTGCCAAGCGACAGCCCACCAACCTTAATGATTTAGAGAGGATCTGCAAAGAAGAGTGGGCCAAAATTCCCCCTGATATGTGTGCTCACCTTGTGGTTAACTACAACAAGCGTTTGACCGCTGTGCTTGCAAACAAAGGCTTTGCCACCAAGTATTAAGTGCTTTCGGATAGAGGGATCAAATACTTATTTCCCTCAATGAAAAACAAATGAATTAAAATAAATTCTTTGAAGTTATTTTCTGGATTTTCATTTTGATAATCTGTCTCTTCATGTTAGAATACATCTACCATTAAAATTATAGAATGATCATGTCTTTATTAGTGGGCAAACCAACAAAATCAGCAAGGGATCAAATACTTTTTACTCTCACTGTATATATATATATATATATACTAGAAATTAAAAAAAAAATAGAAATACTGTCTTATGTAAAAAAAGAAACAGCTTTAGAGAAAAAAAAAAAACCAGATAAACAGATACTGCACTGGCACTGTTGTGATATTTCTGCCCTCAGGGGATTTGGTGATTGTACCCATTTGTTGTTTATGAGCCACCGTAAGATGGGTGAGCGCCATCTTTGTTTAAAATGTTTCTGTGTTCTCTAAAGGTAAGTACGCTGTAGTAGAGCTGTGGTATTTGTAGTAATTGGTTCTGATGTTAAAATGTTCCACTATACTTTGTGGAACAAGTGTCGAAAGTGGAAAGTCATCACAGTTTCAAATCAGGTGAGTAAACAGCACACGCTGACATAAATGGACCACCGCATGTCCATCCCGTCCCTCTGCAGCCCCACACTTACAAAGAACACAACGCAGAGTCTACAGGTGTAGACAGGCGCCATCGACAGCGCACAGAATGGGTTAAATATACAACTAGAAAAGCACAAACCTCTGCCAAGAGGTTAATCAACCCCCCCCCCCCATAAAAAAAATGAATAATAATTTATTCCTTGTGACATTCCCAACACATCCTGAATGTCTTTGAGTTCCGATCACCACCACCAAAAACATAACCTCCTTGGCAGACATAATTCGAAAAGCCAAGGTAAGGCAAGATAACTTTTTGTGGCAAGATAACTCAAAAAGTTATGGATGGATCTTGATGAAATTTTCAGGGTAGGTTGGTAATGGGGAGATCTAGAAATGATTAGAATTTGGGGGGTGAAATTTTCAGGATGTGTTGGGAGTGTCACAAGGAACAAGAGAGAGATCCTGGATTCTGGATCACTTTGAAATGTGTTCTCCATTTACTGCAATGTAAAATTTGTGTGCATTGTCAGGGCGGGCGATGTCACTGCTTGTGAACATTTTTCAGGGTGATTTTTTTCCGCAGGTTCGTGGGGTTTCGTGTCTTTTGTTCGTGCTGGTGGAGTGATGGCTGCCTCTTTCTTTTATCATCTTCTGTTTCCTTCTGTTGATAACACAGTCCGCTTCTTCTTTTCAGTCCCACCAGGAATCACTTTCTTTGGGCTCATGATAGATAATGAATATGTACTGTGATGGGGTTTCGGTGGACGCACTCGGAGAGACTCACGACGCAGCGGTGGCTCTGTCCTTTACACATGACTTCTGATTCTGGGACAGCACAGATCTATGAATGAGGGTCAAAGGTTAACGAAAAGCATCATGGGTAGATCCCTCATAGCCAATGGTATGATATGTACAAGTATGTACATGACGTATTTACATATATTACATACATTACGTCCAGTATATACTGTACGTACAGTAATATACATAGTATTTATGTCTCAGGGGTTTTGGTTTCGTTTCGTAAATTAAATTTTCTTTCATATTCATAGACGAAAAATTGAGGTAACGGTTTTTCTGTCACAACCTTTCCTCCAGTGCTCTCCATATGCACTTGTCCCGCACCGTGCAGCTGCAAGTCGTTGTTGATCTGCAATATATAAGCAGTGAGGCTTGCAGTTGCTGGTGCGACACCATTCAGCTTTGTCACCCTTATAACCCGGACACTCTGCCCATTTCTTAATAACCTGGACAGTTTTCACCACCACAGACTCTGGCTGATCTACCCCCAGGTTGTCTTGTTTTGGTTTTATCCACCCACCACAACAATAGTAAAAGTCAAAGTAACCCAGACTCTGTCTGATTATATGATTGATTAATTATATGTGGTTGATATGATCATTTTATGTTTTTCCCCAACAGCACCAAAATAGGTTTTGTGAGTGTGCCAATATGTTTGCCCTCCAAAGAATAAATAAAAAAAGACTTTTAAAAGAATAATTTCCATTTACATCATGTATGAAGCCTGCATTTACAGAGGGAGTAGTTTTGCCGTCACAAATCAACAGATAATCCACACATTTATCAGTTATTCTGAGAATGGTTTATTATTATGCTGAAGTCAAATGCACAGAAAATGTTTTGGCATGAAGGAAAAATAAACAGACAGAACTAGATAAAAAAGAAAACAAAAAACACAAAACAGTACTTTAGACGATGTTATGAATTAATTAGATTAATTATTGGATGAATCTACAGAAACCTTTTAGACGCCCACAGATCATTGGCAGTAATGATGATAATTATCCAAATCCTCCAGCCTCAGAGATCACAGATTCCATTTGTTGGATTATTGTAGAATAAACGTTGACTGTGAATAATGAGTGGAGAGACAAACTGTGGTTCAGATACTGAGTGAAACGTGACATTTTAAAGACATGAGTTTGATCATCAGAATGTGTGTGTGTGGGTGTGGGTGGGTGGGTGGGAGGCACTTTCACCCTTAACTCATTTACTGCCAGGTGAATGAGAAGATAATATTGACTCAGAATATAGTTAATATTATATAATATTGTATATATATTATACTATATACGATATTATATTATAATATAATAAAAGACTAAGACTACGTAAGTATCCCACCCATCAAATAAAGTGTAGACTGTTCATTTGAATTTGAATTGAGGCCAAAACACGTCAATGGCAGATCCTCCAGGTTTTCACAATGTTGAGATTTGCAACTTCAACGCAAACACAGCCAACCCCTGTGAATTCAGCGCAATGTTGCAATTTTAGTTTTGACAAGATGCCATTTATTGTCAAATATCAGCCTGTAAATCCTACACTGAGTCATCCCAGTGTCCCCTTTAAAACTGTCCTTTAGAAACAGCCTCCCTTTTGTTGTCATGTTTTTGATTATCTAGTCGTGGCATCCAGTGCTTTTATTGTTCTACATTTATGCTGATGCTATAAATAAAACCACAAAACATTTTATCGACTCAACATTAACTTGATTTTTCTGTTTCCCTGTTTTTATTGGCTCTGCTTTACTTCATTCAAAATTCTGTAACTTTAACTTCTGGAAAGTGCTGTATATGTTTTCTTCTTTTTTTATAAACCTATTAATAGTCTTCTCTTCCCTAATCTCCTGCTGACTTTATCTCCCGTGACTCTGGACGAAATTAAATCAGCAACTCTGCATTCAGCGTACCGCCAAATTTCTGGCAGGTTAAGAACTACACGGGATACTGATGCCCTATTAGATAAATGTATAAACACCCATAAAAGAAGCCACACATCACCACATGACCAAGTGGTTATTAGCCTTTGGAAAATAGAGGGCTTACATCCAGGGCAGTAATAAAATGTTTCTCAACAAAAGAACAAAACGGCTGTTGTCCAGCAGATCATACACCAGGAGTGAGGAGTTTATTCATGTGTAAAAGATGGTGATTTGAATGGTGATGGCATCAGTATTATTCACTTCACATGACAGAAATTAGGGCCATGGTTCAATATTAAAAGAAAATACAAGTTGTTAAATGTGATTTTATGCTTTTTTTAACCAATTAACAGTACTTTTATTCAGATTTAGTTTAGGTTTAGTTCATGTTTCACTTTCATACAACACTGAGTAGAGACCCAGGGTCAGAAATTGATTGATAATTATAATAATAATTATAATAATAATTATAACAATAAGTTTTACCACTGTAGGAACCTTTTTAGTTCCTGGAACCTTTTTTCACCCTTTCCAACAGCATAGGAACTACGTAGTTCCGTTTTAGCTCATCCGGACGAGGTCGCAATGACCTATTGCCGTCACACGTCATCCGTCAGTTGTCCATCATCGTCCACAATTCACTAAAATCACTCCTCTTCCCTCAATTCTCAAGGGATTTCAATTATGATTGATCCATTAGATACATATGAGCATTAGGCACAAAACTGATCACTTTGTTGAAATTGGAATTGTAAACAGTTTGTATATTTTTCCAGTCTGGCACTAAATCACTTCTCCCTCAGATTTCATTTCTGATTGATAGAGCCTTGGTACTACAAAACCAAAGGTAGAAATGTTCTAAGTACTTAGAATTATTTCTCATATTTTTCCATTTTGTAGTACCAAGGGTCCGGTTGTCTTACCGGGCCGGATTAAAGTGTTTAACTGGACTGCATTTATATAGCGCTTTTCCACCTTCATGGTGCTCAAAGCGCTTTACATTAGCCTCTCATTCACCCATTCACACACACACTCATACACCAGTAGGTTTCTAAGGTCTAAGGTCAGTCCTACTGGGGGCCTAAGTCGGGGTTCAGTGTCTTGCCCAAGGACACTTCGACATGTGGACAGCCAGAGCCGGGACGCGAACCGCCAACCTCTCGGTCATTGGGCGACCCACTCTACCAACTGAACCACAGCCACCCTTAGCACGAGGAGGGGGCTGAAGTTTGGGATACCAGGGACCGGCTGGGGCAGTAGGTCCCTGGAGGTCCTATAGAGGCAGAGTGTGTCTAGATTGTGTGCGATAGTGAGCCTTTGGCGGTTATAGGTCCCAGGTTCTATGTGGTTCTATGTGGTTCCATGGGTCCACATGCCCCAGTACGTGGCCTTATGGCTGGGTCTGAAGCACGGCATTCTGAGCCCTGGTTCTATGTGGTTCCATGGGTCCATGTGCCCGGCTACCATGCCCCAGGATGGGGCCTTATGGGTGGGTTTTAAGGCTGGCCTTCTGAGCCCTGGTTCTATGTGGTTCCAGGGGTCTACGTGCCCAGCTACAGTGCCCCAGGACGGGTCCTTGAGGCTGGGTCTGAAGCCTGGCTTTCTGAGCCCTGGTTCTGTGTAGTTCCAGGGGTCCACGTGCCCGGCTACAGTGCCCCAGGATGGGGCCTTATAGCTGGGTCTGAAGCCTGGCCTTCTGATCCCCAGAGCAGAGGCTTATATGTGGGTCTAAAGCTCGGCCTTTTTACCCCTGGTTCTATGTGGTTCCAGGGGTCCAGATGCCCTGCCTTTTTATCGCAGAATAGGGCCTTCTGGGTGGGTTAAAGCCCAGCCTTTTAACCCCTGGTTCTATGTGGTTCCAGGGTTCCAGATACCCTGCCTTTTTACCCCAGAATAGGGCCTTCTGGGTGCGTTAAAGCCCGGCCTTTTGACCACTGGTTCTATGTGGTTCCAGGTCCCCAGCAACACCCAATAATCAAAACGCGCTACGTGTGAGAGTGGGACTCTGTACTGTGTTCTATGTTGTTCCATGGGCCAAATGCCCCAGTACGTGGCCTTATGGCTGGGTCTGAAGCACGGCATTCTGAGCCCTGGTTCTATGTGGTTCCATGGGTCCATGTGCCCGGCTACCATGCCCCAGGATGGGGCCTTATGGGTGGGTTTTAAGGCTGGCCTTCTGAGCCCTGGTTCTATGTGGTTCCAGGGGTCTACGTGCCCAGCTACAGTGCCCCAGGACGGGTCCTTGAGGCTGGGTCTGAAGCCTGGCTTTCTGAGCCCTGGTTCTGTGTAGTTCCAGGGGTCCACGTGCCCGGCTACAGTGCCCCAGGATGGGGCCTTATAGCTGGGTCTGAAGCCTGGCCTTCTGATCCCCAGAGCAGAGGCTTATATGTGGGTCTAAAGCTCGGCCTTTTTACCCCTGGTTCTATGTGGTTCCAGGGGTCCAGATGCCCTGCCTTTTTATCGCAGAATAGGGCCTTCTGGGTGGGTTAAAGCCCAGCCTTTTAACCCCTGGTTCTATGTGGTTCCAGGGTTCCAGATACCCTGCCTTTTTACCCCAGAATAGGGCCTTCTGGGTGCGTTAAAGCCCGGCCTTTTGACCACTGGTTCTATGTGGTTCCAGGTCCCCAGCAACACCCAATAATCAAAACGCGCTACGTGTGAGAGTGGGACTCTGTACTGTGTTCTATGTTGTTCCATGGGCCAAATGCCCTGCCTTTTTACTCCCAGAACCGGGCCTTCTGGGCGGGTTACATCCTGGCCTTTAGACCCCTGGTTCCTGGAGGTCCTGTCGCCTGTCACTGAAAATCAGGCGTGTACTCATTGAATTTTGGTGTATTACCGACCTAATCTTGTAGGGGGGTACCATGGGAATCCATTTGTGGGTGGGGCACAACTGGTTTTGGCAGAGGAAGAAGGGCGAGCTTGAGTGAAGATGGTGAAAAGCGGAGATGTAGCGAACTGAGGCAGCTGCGGTGGAGGAAAGCAGGTTTCGGAGTATTTCAGGAGATACTGCGGCAAGTGAGGGGGAAAGAGAAGGGAGAGTAGGTCAGAGATACCCCGCAAAGAAGAAGGGCAGAGTGAGCGGGTGTGGTGCGCACCATGTGCCCTCGAAGGACCGTTGCTAATCGTTATGGTAATTATGTGTTACAGTCCAGCAGGGCACCCATGCCCTCTTTTGGTGGAGGACAAAGAAAGAAAGGTAAAAGTTTATATATATATATATATATATATATATATAATTTTTTTTGTTTTTTTCCCCTCTTCAATATCATAAAGGATGAAATGATTTATTATTATTATTGTCCTATGTATGTACATCATTTACAGGTGTATCAACTAAGGGCTGGGACCAGGACCAGGACTGGTGTCAAGATGGCTGGGAACCCTTGGGGTTGGCGTTTATTGTAACACCGGGCCCTCAGAATGCCGGTGCGGACTTAGACTCCAATGAGGCCGATTACCTGGACCTGTTTGTGACAGATGAGCTGCTGCAGCATATTCGCGATCAGACAAACTTGTATGCTCATCAGTACTTTGAAGCCAACCCTGAGGTGCTACCACACAGCAGAGGTAATGCCTGGAAGCCAGTGTCAGTCCCAGAACTGAAAACGTTCTTTGCACTCTCACTGGCTACATCAAAAAGCCAAGCCTTGACTTATACTGGAGTGTAGAGGAAATAGATGCAACACCATATTTAATCCAGACAATGTCCAAGAACAGATTTCAAATTATATTTCAACAACAATGCCACACAAAATACTGGTGATAAAATGTACAAAGTCCACCCAGTGTTAGATTGTCTTGTTGGGAAATGCAACGAATTGTACCAGCCAGGAAAAAACATTTGCATTGATGAGGGCATGATGAGTGTTCTGAGTGTATAACCCACAAAAGCCGGTGAGGTATGGCATAAAACCGTACTTTCTGTGTACTTTCTGTGTGACTCTGCGACAGGGTACTGCTTCAACTTGTGGCCTTATGTCGGTGAAGGTAGTACTCTGCCAGAGATAGTGTTCTCTCTGCTTGATCGTCTCCAGGGTCATGGTTATACTGTCTACATGGACAATTTCTATAATTCTGTGTCCCTGTGTGAACGCTTACTGAGAGCACAGACAAACATCTGTGGAACCCTCAGGAATAACAGGGGAGAGCCAGTGATCATCAGGGAGATCAAAAAGTCTGACCCGGGGGCAGCGGAACGAATTGTGCGGCACAATGGGCACATGATGGTGGTAGCTTGGCAGGACAAACGAATCGTGAAGATGGTGACAACCTGCCACCAAGACAGAATGGAAGGGGTTGATCTGCGGCAGAAGGGGCAGAGACATAGAGTGACCCAGCTTAAACCAGCGTGTGTGATCGCCTACAACTCCAACATGAATGGCGTGGATAAACTGGACCAGAATGTGGCCTACTACCCCTTCATAAGGAGGTCCCTACACTGGTCAAAGAAGTTTGTGGCTTACATGTTCCAAATTGCCATGTTTAACGCATATGTTCTTTATAGGGCCAGAAATCCAGAACAATGTAAGTCACTTTTGGAGTTCACATGCAGGGTTGTGAGGATGTGGTCAGGGAAGCAACAAGGGGTGTTGGAGGTGGAGACAAACGAGGCAGACGAAGCACACAATCCCAGAGCACCATACGACATGGACCCTGAAAGTCGGCTGGATGGTAACATGGCGAGGCACAGGCTGGAAAAGCTGATGCCCACCCCCAAGAAGACCAGGCCAACACGGAGGTGTTGTGTCTGCGCACGCAGGGGCTGTCGCGGTGAGACAAGGATGTGGTGTGTTTCCTGTCGTGTGGCGTTACATGCAGGACAATGTTTTACAGCATATCACACACAGAGAAATAGTACACTGATTAGGGCATGTTTATGAATAAATGACTGTTTTTCTATCAAACACCTTGTTTTCAGTGTTTTTGTTGTTTCATAGAAGTCTACACTTTCTCTTGATGTGTTCTGTGTTTATGTAGTCATAAAACTCAATATTCTGTGGGTCTTGAAAAATCACTCAAAATTCTCCAAAACTGCTGGCACTGTGAGGCTGGCTGTTCAGAAAATCGCTGGCAGTGAATGAGTTAAAAAGTCTCAGAATCCTTGATCCACCTACATCTGGGAAAGAAGGCAGCTGTATGATGATCATGGTCACTCAACACAAAGTAGAAACATCTGTAACCATGGTAACATTGCAGAACCAGGTTCCTGTAAAACATCACACAACTTTCACACCACTTTAACTGAAAGGTACAAATACTGTAGAATGTAAATGGTTATGATTGCACCTCTTCAAGTCATAAATTGCTTTAGAATGGCTTTTTATTTGTTATATATCAATCTTTTGATTTGCTCTAATGAAGTCATGGACTTTTGTCAGCAATGTTTATGTGAGATTAAAAAAGCGGTTAAATCAATTAATTATAGATCATATTTAATTTGTCTAATTATGTTTAATCTCTTTCATCACTATCTGAAATGTAGGTTTTGGCTCAGCTTCAATAAAACTGTCATAGGGACAAGTAAAGGCAACACACTGAACCTATGTGTTATGTTTGTGTCAATATTGTTGGAATGTTGGGGACAAAATAGACACATATGACCCCCCACTCCTGGTTCAGTGACACATCAAATTGAATCAAATACATTTTTATTCATATAGTGCCAAATCATTACTGAAGTTATCTCATGGCACGTTACATATAGGGCTGGTGTTCTGTCAAAATGGGCATCCCTTCATATCGGGCTTCTGAGTATGCTCACGACCACCAAGAGTTTTCACAGAGAAAAAGCCTGTCATGTCAGGAATCCACAGCCAGACGTGAAATTGACTTTGACACTGGACCTCAGTAATACTTTGAAAGTACAGTGGTACCTCTACTTATGAAAGACCCAGCTAATGAATAATCCAAGTAACGAAAAAGTTTTACCTCAATATTTCATCTCTGAATTTAAATTTACAAAAGTATTTATGTGTCGGGTTTTGGTAAATTTTCCTATGTACTGTACATACTGTACGTAACTATGTCATGTACTTACTGTATATAGCGTCCCATTGGCTATGAGGGACTCCACCAGCACGAACGCGCGAAAAAAAAACACCCCGATAAATGTCCATGAGCCATACCATCACCCACCCCGACGAAGGCAGGAAGATCACGAAAAGCCGTCAAAGTCAATCATCCCTGGATCTACACCCCACTGTCAACAAACTGAAGGTGAAAGTCTGAAAGCAATTAGACCACCATTTTCAGACCACAATGGTCTGAAAATGACCCACATGTCTGGTATGAAAACGACCCACATGTCTGGTATGAAAATTATCACGTCTGGTTCATTTGAATGGTTTAATGTTTAATGTTCAGTCAGTGAAGACACATTTATCCACCGACACCAATACATTACATCGAAAATATACATTTACTATGTATTTACTATACTATACTAAATATGTATACTTTTTAACATTTTTAAAGGCTTTAGGGGTAAATGTTCTACACTTTTATAGTTCTTTTCCACCTTCATGGTGCTCAAAGCTCTTTACATTAGCCTCACATTCACCCATTCACACACACTCATACACCAGTAGGTTTCTAAGGTTCTGTCAGTCCGACTGGGAGACTAAGTCAGGGTTCAGTGGACAATTGGACAGCCAGAGAGAGGACGTGAACCGCCAACCCTTTGGTCATTGGACGACCTGCTCTACCAAATGACCCACAGCTGCTTGAGGCCTTGGAACAAATCAGGCCTTTTACATGTAAAATGCAACTTTATTTATGAAAAATTCATGGTACGAAAACCCTACTGGAACGAATTTCATAAGTAGAGGTACCACTGTATGTTTATTTTATCCTGTAATTTACAGTAACCCAACAGCAAAGATCAATCATCACCATTAGGCCAAAACCTTCTTCTCTCTCTCTCTCTCTCTCTTTCTTTCTCTCTCTCTCTCTCTAACAGGGGACCCTGAACAGGAGGACAGGTTCCCATGCTGCACACACACCATGTCTGATGAGGACCACGTTTGTAATCATCACTTTTAGGTACAGTAGCCATTGGGTAGTGAATTTACTTTTTAAAAATAAATAATAATAATAATGAAAACGACATTTAAAAATTAATAAATAATAAAAATTAAAACATTTATGTAATATTAAATACAAACAAATAAATAAATGTATTAATTAATTGATGAAAAGTAAATGCATTTTCAAATCTTTGTTAAACATGTTTTTGACTTTGCACCTGTTTCCCTCATTCTTTATGGGGACTTCAAGAAAAAGTTAATGTGTTTATAGGCTACAACATTTGCATACTTCACAGAGATTTATATTTGACTAGTGGGGACTTAACCCTGGATTTATGATTCACTCTTTTGAACACATGCTGTTTTGAGAAGAAAATGTGCCAGCCTATCAAAAATCCTGAACTATCCCTTGAACAGCAAGATTTTCCATTTGTTACAAAAAAAAAATATATTTGCCAGACTTACTAGTCATGGCAGCAGGAGTATTTCCAGCATCAAGGTTTCACCAGCTAACAGGTTATAAAAGCACTTTCCTAACAGACTGTCGCACCATGGCACATTTAATCCCTCTGAAGACGCAGCGTCTTTATTTGGACACATTCATCCTGTACATTCCATTTTATAATCCCGAAGTCCACAGTCACAGTGAAATAATTATCAGTCTGGAGTTGACAAATGATCACAATAGAGGTCTTCATACAGAACTAGAGAGAGACCGACCCCTTACGACTCTATCCCCAGAGGTATCCTGTGGGGGGTGTTCCAGGAGTATGGGGTAGATGGTCTCCTACTGGGCGCCATTCAGTCCCTGTTCCAATCCAGTCCCTGTTCCATATATATATATATATATATATATATATATATATATATATATATATATATATATATATATATATATATATATATATATATATATATATATATATATATATATATATATTTAAAGAGAGTGAAAATAAATCTTTTGTATTTTCTGTACTTACTGACTTCTGCAGTGGCCACCCCTGTCTCTATTCACAGGTAAAGTAACATACATTAGATGGAAGATTCTGCTACAACTAGACCAGGGCTGGACAGTCCTGGTTCTTGAGGTCCAGATAACAGTGTGTGTGTGTATTCCTATCTTTATGGGGACATTGGCATGTTTACACAGTCACACCATGAGGACCTCTGACACTATGGGGACCAAAATTCAGGTCCCCATAAGGGTTAAAAAAAAATGTCCCCACGAGTAAAACAGAAATGATGTGGCCCAATAAATACATTAATTTGTTTTTTCTGGAAGTCCCCACAAAGCTTAAGAGAAACCGGGGCAAAACTATATTTTTCTAAGGTTTGAAGATGTGATTAATTTAAAAAAAAAATATGTATTTTTATTGGTTTAAAATATTATTATTTACTTTATTTATTTTTTTACCTATTTATCACATTGAAAAATATACATTATTTTTTATTCGTTAATTTTTTTTTTATAAAAAGATGTGTTTTCAGTACTTGATTACAAACTTGGTCCTCATGAGAAATGGAAATGAAAGTGTGTGTGTGTGTGTGGGAGCTGTTTTTATGGATACATCATATGATGCATCCATATGATCATAATAAAAAAGTAAGAAAAATTCATCCATCTTCGTGAGATGAAGCAGGTTCAGAAAATGAAGAACAGACGCATCCATCTATATATTTATTAAAGGTGCAATCATTTTTTAAAAAAGTCTTATAAATGCATTGTGCAGAATAAAAAGTATAAAGTTGTCAGAAAAATAAGTATTTATGTTTCAAAAGACAACAGAAAATATCTCATTGATGCTTTAGCGTGTGTTCAGTTTTTTTTAACGAAGCCCACCTCAGTTTTCTCACAGTAATAAATCACACCATAAATAAGTCATGGCTGGCTGTAATTTTTAACAAGCAATGTCGACAAATCCCATCCCAAGAGGCACTTTTAGAACATTTTATTTTTATCTGTTGGAACACCTGAATATATGTATTTTTTATCTTTAATTTGAACCATTAATGCATCCTGACAATGTGCATGGAATAGAGACGTTAAAATGCATGGAAAGAAGTTTAGTAAATGAAAAGAGACACAGGACCGTGTTACTGTGGATTACCCTGAATTCATGGGCGTAAAATTGCTTATGGACGCTATGGACATGTCCATACTAATATTTGGATGTTGTTAAAATGTCCATACCTCTCTCTCAGTCGTCCTCAGACGAGCTTCCATCGGAGTCTCCAATCCTCCCGATTCTCCATACACCCGGCCAGCTCAGAAGAGCTTTCAGCTCCCACATCTTTCTTCAGGATGTCCACGTACGTTAGCGCGAGACGTCCTCGTGATCGATGCCCATGTGTTGGTTCCCATAGGACCAGCCTGCTGGCCGGGAGCTCCCGATGTCTGTGGCAGTGGCCGGCCAGCCTCATCCTCCTAGCTGCTACCTTCTTGCTGAGCCTTGGCAGTTGCCCATACAGGTCCTCGTTGGTGATGTGGGTGTTCTGGTCCACATTCAGAACAGCTCGTAACATTCTGGTGTAGCACCCATCCAGGGACTTCTGCAGGGTGTGTGTCAGGGTCCAGCTTTCACAGCCATACAGGAGGACAGACTCCACAGTGGCGTGGAATAGGCTCAGCTTTATGTGTCGAGGGAGATTCGAACGCCACACTCTTGACATGCCGTTCAGGACCCTCCACGCTAGCGCCTTCCTGACCTTAAGGTCCTGTTCTGTGGAGTTCATCCAGGAACCCAAGTATTTGAAGTCATTGACCTCTCGCAGAGCGTTGCCGTCTGATGTTGTAATTGGCGGGTGGTCCATGTGGATGTTATAGGTGATTACCTCAGTCTTCTTTGCATTCAGTCCGAGGCCAACCTTAGCACATTGCTTCTTCTGTACGATCCAAACACAGTTTCTTTTTAAAATAATAAGTCCCATGTATCCATATAGTCTCATATTTAATAAATTGGGTGTCAATGTTCAGATGTTATTATTTTGGAACAAACAAAAACATAATATAACGCACATGTCTAACACATTGGTAATTCCTTTTGAAAACTGTCCGTTATTTGTCCTTCCTCAGTTATGACAGTCTGGTGGATTATCTGTGTATTACATGTTTCTAATTGTACACATCAGGTCTTTCTTGAAAAAAAAAAATCCTACTGATCATGTAGACGCCTTCAAAGAAGGGGAACATGCATTCCTGGATGTCAGATGTTTAGTGATGTGTAGGAAGAAAGAAAAGAATGTGTCTGAAAAGAAATGTTTCCAACAGTGAATATGTTCCTGTTTCAGTTTTAAATCCTAGTTACATTTTATCTATCAACAATAATTCACATATTCACAGTTACTTTATGAGAAGTAGGAAATAATGTTAAATAAAAGCTGTGATTTTTTTTGAAAACAAAAAGAATGGGAACTATCAGAGGCATCTCCTTAAATGATATTGAAGTTCAGATAAAAACACAGTTCTAGGTTCAGCTGCTAATATTGAATGAATATTTTTTATTCCAAAATATACATTTTACTTTTAGAATGACAAGTTATGACTTGTAGCATTACTCAGAATCAACTGAAATAATGAAGGGAACGTCATCTGTTAACCCAAACTCTTTTTTTTGGGAGGGGGGAGGGTTGGGGGAAGCAGATGGTAGATACAGGAAATCCAGAACTGACGAACCATTGACTGGAATCCACATCTCAACTTCTGTGGGTGTTTAGATTCACAGATTCAAAATATTTAAAAAATAATCTTTATTTATTCTTTATTTATTAACAAAATCAACTAGCCTAGCCACACTAGCCCCCCCTAGCAGCAGTAAATCTAATGTGCTACAGTAGTAGTCCCTGAAACTGGTTGACCAAAGTGACGCAGCAATGATTCAAATTCAGGTGGGGTGGGGGGTTAGGGGGTCTGGGGTGGGTGTTCTATTTTGCACTAGTGTCCTCTTCTGGCCTATTCTATTCTATTGTATTCTATTTTATACTATCACAATTATGATGCTCAGTACCGTTTGTTTAAATATTTATTTATTGAATCTCTTTTTCTTTTGTGCTAGTTTGGTTTCCTTTTCTTTTTTTTAAATTTATTTTTTATTGATGGACAGTTAGCAGTTTAAGGGTTTAATTGCAATAGCACCGCCTGTTAATTTCTATCCCCGTTCGTCCTGTCCATCCTGTCCAGTCTTTGTTCCCCCCACACATCACTGAGGTGTAGCACTGCCCTCCCTGGCTTATAATAGAGAGTTCTAATAAAGGATGTCTGCTCAGCTTTCAGGGAGGACCGATGATGGTCACACACAGGCTAGTTAGTGCCTGTGTGTGACCATCAATAATAAGATATTTGGCCGCAAGACTAAAATATGCATTGATCTCAAACAATGTTGACTCCCCCTCCGTGGTGTTAAACAATGCGAACAAATGCAGACAAAAAAAAGAAGAAAAAAAAAGGGTCTTCTGGTGAGACACTAAAGCCCACTTTGGTCCCAATAGGGTCTGGCAGCTGCTGCCTGTGTATGAATGAACATTTAATGGGTGCATAAACTCAGCCCATGTTTCATATATGACTGTTTGTTCATGTTCCATAGTCCTTTGGTTTGGCTGTGGGAAAAAGGTGGGGTCGCCAACTTACTTTTTTTTCTCCAGGATCCATGTGTAAAACTATATCAATGTGCTAATGATGTAAACACCAACTGTGAGAGTGGATGTTTGAAAAGGGCAGTTTAATGTGTGTTCTTTTACTTGTTACATGTGCTACTTAGATATCCTGAGATATTACCACTGATGTGTTTTAGCTCTTGACTTTCAGTGTGACCTTTGACCTTCATTGCTCAAAATCTAATGGGTTCTTCCTTGACCAATTATCTATCATTCCTGAAAGGTTCATCAAAATATGTTCAGAACTGTTTGCGTAATCCTGCTGACAGTCAGACAGACAGACCCAAATGTAATACCTCCTTGACAGAGGTAATAAATAAATAAATAAATAATGTGATTGGTAAGATTTTGTGAACAACCATTTTCCAGATCTACAGTATTGTTTGTAAATTAGTTGTTTATATCTGACTGAATATGTATCTTTATGTGATTACGTCTTATTTTAAGAATCGTTATATATTTAAACTAGATAAGCTAGACTAAGAATATGAATAAATTAAAGGTCACATGTCATTGTATTTACAGTCGCAGCAGTAGTGTGATGGTTATGAGGTGAGAAAGTACAGAATGAAACCAAACAGCTTTGGCCATAAGACCATAGTGTTTATAATAATGACAGACAGACAGCAGCTACTGAGGTGTATGTGGAAAGACAAACAGTTTAGGTGGAGTCTGTGTCACAGAGGAGGTGGGTTACAGTCTGGGGGGTGAGGGGGGGGGGGCAGAGGGGTAGGGGAGTGAACAGAGTTGATCATCCTGACAGACTGATGGACAAAGCTGTCCAATCATCCCTGGAGGCTGAAGTCAATTTAATTGAAGACAGGACACTGAAGAGGGAGTGGGAGGAGAGGGGGGTGGGGGTGTCACTGGTGGTGATGAAGGTTCTGTGGGTGAGGTGTCAATAAAAGTAAATAAATACACACTTTATCTGTTAGGAAAATACATTTGGTTTGGATTAGGTTTGAGAAACTGGTAATTAGTAATGTTCTTTGTTCACTTCTTTCCTGGTATTGTCCCTTAAATGATGTGTTTTGATTGTGGAAATCAAACAATAAAAGCTTGTTAAGTATACCAACCAAATATTACTACACACACACACACACACATATAAGATATATACAAGATATTTTGGTGGAACAAAGTACAGATGTTTCATTTAAATGGAACATTTGTTTACGGTTGTTTTGTTTCAAGTTGATAAATGGAGACAAACAATCAAATCACATTCACACCTATGGGTAAATGACATTAACAGTACAATCTTTGGGTGGTGTGAGACAACTGAATTTAATTCACTTTTATTCATCATTTCAAACTGGAACATTTGACTGGTTGTTCGAAGTGATCACAATATTATAGGTATCATTTGGGAGTGTTTGTTTGTTTTTAGTTCATTTATTTCAAATATGCAACAACTTAAACAATTGCACTCAACTAATATAAAAACATATACATGAAAAACAAAAACAACACAACAAAACATGGCTTTGTTTGCATGTTCAAAAAGGAGTGGGAAGAAGCAAAACTTAATCCCACCCCTTCTCCTAAAAAAAATAAAAATAAAATATCAAGTCCTCCACACTGAGGTTAGTCCAGGTTCTATGACAGAAGGATGCATTTATCGATGTGTTTATTTTTCTATTGAAGGTGTGTGTATGTGTGCCATTTTCATCTGGGTCTGGGCCTGTACCCATCAGGGCTGATCCTGGGACAGTGACGTCCAGCTGCTTGGACAGCACTGTCAGGACACACTGAGGCCAAATCAATGAAACTCCTCTCTGTATTATGTGGCATGACAGTGTTTGTAATGATTAGATGTGATGACTCTGTCCAAGTGTCTCATTCCAACAAACAGGAGGTGGGTGAGAAGAAGACTCCATTTGAAAAACATTGTTCCATCAATGTCAGAGTTCTGTCCTGCATGTTTTAAGCAGCGTTGCCATTACCCTTGGAAATTCACAAAATGTAAATATCGTTATAAAAAATTGTAAATTGAAACACCTGAATTAAAAAAAAAACAATACTCAAATATTGATTTTCACGCTTTCATGAAGTGGTTTTCCAGACGTTTTGATATTCTAATATATAGCAAAAGCACAATAGAAGCATCTTTTCCGCAATTATATGTCACAGGATGTGACGTACTTGGTCACATGATCACTTCCCTCGGAGTAAAAATGGCAGTCGCTGTGACCATGACAACCATTGGCTGCTGATTAAGGTGATTCCTACAGTAGACACACTGAAGGTTTCATTTTATTATTAGTTTTTGAATATTTATTTATTTTTGTCAAGTGTAAGAACTGTGTAAAAAAACTACATATATTTATAACTTGTTGTTAAGTGCTGAGCATATGTACACTTAATATTTCAACCTGACAATGTAGGGAACACATGTACAGACCCTTATAACCTGAATCAACTGGTTTGTTAAAAGTAACTGTAATTAATTCATTGATACGTTAACAATTTACATATTTATTGCAAGCCTTACCTTCACCTGATGTAACATTTATGAAAACATATGAGCAATTAATTTTTAATTTTATTTGGAATGGTAAAAAAAATGGAAGTTTAGGACTGAAGAACCTTGCAACACTGGATATAGCCTTAAAAGGTGCCTGGATTCCACGATTATATAATAATCAACACTGGCCTTCATCTAAATTATTTATGGCTCAGTGTGGTGCATCAATAGGGAAACTGTGCCCATTTTTCCAACTGGGCCCAGAGTCAAAATCACATCTTCCCTACCTCTCTCCTTTTTTCAGAAATTCCTTGTATCTTTGGATTGACTTTCAGTTTTCTATGCCAAATAATGCATCAGAGATCAAACAACAAATGTTATGGTTGAACTCCAATATTTGTATAGACAAGAAACCTGTATATTGGCCTATATTTTTGAATAATAATGTTATTTTTGTGAATGATATACTTAACGAAAAAGGAGAATTTCTCACTTATGAAATTTTTATTTCAATATATGGAGCATTTTGTCTAAAATTACATTATCTGCAGTTGGTTTCAGCAATACCGTTAATATGGAAATCAACATTATTGCACTCAAATATAAAATTAAGTGTATGCCGCCCATCAATGAAAAACTATAAATGGTTGGGTTATAAAAAAAGTCAATCTTGATATGTATACTTTTTTTTGTCATTTAAAAATACAGCAATTATTATTATTATTATTATTATTATTATTATTATTATTATTATTATTATTATTATTATTATTATTATTATTATTATTATTATTATTATTAAGTTATTATTTTCAAGACTACTGGAAAAGTATTTTTGATACTCCTCTTCCTTGGTTGAATATCTTTAAAACCTTATATAAATCAACCTGTTCAACATACTTATGGGCTTTTCAAATAAAAATTTTCTATAAAATATTACCAACAAAGAAAATGTTAACAATCTGGAAAATAACTGAGGACATTATGTGTAGATATTGTGGAGAAGAGGAAGAAGATATTCTACATTTGTTTTGGTATTGTCCAGATGTGGCCCTTTTTTGGCACAAGTTGGTAGTTTGGCGATCTGCACAAGGACTTAATTTTATATTATCACCAATTAATATAATTTGGGGTTTTCAGGAAGAACAAAATATTCTATTAAGTACTATTGTGCTTCTTGGAAAATGTTTAATTTTCAAAAAAGAAAAGAATATGACCTTAGAATCATTTATCATGTTCTGTAAACACCATTACTTACTGACCAAGATTATAACTAAAAATTAAAGCTGCAAGCAGCATTGGTCGGGACCTCGACTTTACGCGTGGATTTCGTCCCTTGCCATATAGCCGTTATAACCGTCATATCTAAAAATGAGCAAATTATACTCCATAATATGGCATTTTCATCAAAGTTTCAGTCAAAGCAGCTCCTGTGCTGGAGCCATTCACACAGAGTTGTGCCCTATATATGGAGGGTAGGGGGCGTGGCCGCAGCACTGCATGTGTGTGTAGACTAGTGGGAGAGTGTTAGCCAATCAGCTTTCAGCATTAGAGGGTGGCATTAGAGGGTGTGGCTGTATCCAGGCAGAAAGTCAGAGAGAGAGAGAAATAGGAGCAAAGTAATGTCACATGTATAGGTGCACAGGAGTGGGAGCATATTAGCCAATCAGCTGTCAGTATTAGAGGGTGTGGCTGTTGCTGGGCAGAAAAGCAGAGAGAGGGAAAAAAGGAGCAAAGTATATGTCACACACACTGTGTATATAAACATACATACACTCTGTGTACATGCCATACACTGTGTATATGCCATGTGTGTAGGTCATTCCATGTATATGTGTGTATATAGGTTTGTGTATGTGCCCTGTGTCTGTATGAGAGAATTTGCCTGTCAATCATGTTAAAGCTCCTCCCACAGTCTGTTCAGCTTCTCTTCATTGTCTGCACCTGTTAATCAAAGCTGCACCGTTGCCCTGGTAACGGCCCCCACCTTTTTCCTCCTACACATATGCACAGCCTGTCCCCCTGTCAATGTCTTTAAAGCCAAATCTTACCTCCGAACTACTGCCATTTGTGAGAGAACCGTAAAGGGTAGCTGAAAACTAAAATGATTGTGAGTGGCAGGAGGCTTTGAGGAACACGTAGATGTATTCATTTCCCCTGTAGGGTCAAAAATGGCCGAGATTCTGCAGTTTTAAAAACACTAATATTAGGCGAACATAAGATTTTCTTTGATCCAAATTAACATGGGAGTGAATGAAGGCTGAGACCAGACATCCCCCCAAACTACTGAGTCTCATTTAAATTTTAAATTAGCTGGATCTTCCAAACCTGGTTTATATTGTTCCTAGGTAGTATGACTACATTTCTGGAAAGTTTCATTCACTTGCTGTGTATGGTTTGTCATATTTTGCCATTTTCATCAAAGTTTCAGTCAAAGCTTCTCCTCTCCTCCACCTTCACAGAACATTGTTCCAAATAAGGAGTTGCAGGGGGCGTGGCTAATTCCGCCACCTAGGATTTTTCTGTGATTTTGGGGGAAAACCTGGAAGTCAGGAAAGGAAACTAAAATTGCCCAATCTCCCAAACCGTACATCTGATTTCAAAAATTCTTAGTGTGGCGACTTCTGCTCATGTCACTGATTCTCACAATATGTCATATGTTGGGGAATATTTAATTTTATTTTTAAATTTTCGGCTATCGCAACTACCCGGGCCTGAGTAAAAAAAACTACAAGAGATACAAAAATGATTTTTACAACTTTTATGTGTCTCAGTTAGCTCTATCCATTGGTACTATTTTTACATCTCTGTGACAAACGGCTTTTGAGAAGTACATTTTTTACGATTTCCAAACAAGTCCAGATTGCGAACTTTCTGTAGGAGATAGACCAAAAGTACCAGCGTATGAATTTCTCAGACGGTTACAAGGAAACTTTTGGCGTTGGTTTCATGTCTCTAGGCCAAGCGGTTCAGGTTTTAGATTTGGAAGCTTTTACTTTGAAAGGCAGATTGTGAACTTCCTGTCCAAGATAGATGGGTGGTATCAGCGTATGAAATGTCGGGCTGGATGAGACGCACGCTGGCGCGTGCGTCTCATCTTTCTGCGACATTCCTAAGGCTCGTTTGGGCCATTTTAGTGATTTTTCCGGAATTTTCCGTGCGTTCTTTTCTCAATAAAATTAATATTATGGGATGGAATCACATTTTTTCTTCATATTTATTGAAATTTGGCAGGCCCTGACGGGCCTGCCAAATTTCATTTATTTGCAAGCATGTTAAGGGGGTCATCTGCCAGTCTAAAGAGGCGTAGAGCCGAAAAGGCGTTTTTGCCCAAAAATGTAGAAAAAACGCAAATATCTATTGCGATATCTCCCAAACCGTACGTCAAATTCAAAATGTTTTGCGCTAGTTCACACCGGTTCAGTGTCCTGATCGTCCCGATATATCACATGTTGGGAGAAACTCAAATTTTAATTTTGAGTGTCGGCGGTCGCAAACTTCAGGGCGCGGAACGCAAAAACTACACGAGTTTTTAAAAAGTTATATACAACTTTTTGGATTCACCCGTTCCTCTTTAATTTGGTACCATTTTTAGGTCTCTGCGACAAACGCCCTATGAGGAGATAATTTTGGAGCGTTTCCATTCACGCTAGCAGATCGCGACCTTCGGTCGCGATCTGCTAGCTCTAAATGTATTTTTTGCCTCAAGTAATGTTGACCGCAACTTTTGCTGTTTTTTTCGTGTCTTTAAGGCGAACCTCTAAAAAGTTATTAACGTTCCAATTTTTTCTCTTTTTTGGTTGCTAGTTCGAAAATTCTGGGCTGGACACAGAATTTTTTTTCATCAGACGCCGATTTTCACCAGACTTGAGATGCGTGCCGAGATAGCTGAGTTTTCGAGCACGTTTAGGGGGTCAAATTCCACTTCAAAGTGGTGAGAGAAAAATAATAATAATAATTAAAGCTGCAAGCAGCATTGGATCGGGACCTCGACTTTACGCGTGGATTTCGTCCCATGCCATAACACGTTATAACCCTCATATCTAAAAATGAGCAAATTATACTCCATAATATGGCATTTTCATCAAAGTTTCAGTCAAAGCAGCTCCTGTGCTGGAGCCATTCACACAGAGTTGTGCCCCATATATGGAGGGAAGGGGGCGTGGCCGCAGCACTGCACGTATGTGTAGAGCAGGGTGAGAGTGTTAGCCAATCAGCTGTCAGCTTTAGAGGGTGTGGCTGCATCCAGGAGGAAAGTCAGAGAGAGAGAGAGAGAGAGAAATAGGAGCAAAGTAATGTCACATGTATAGGTGTACAGGAGTGGGAGTATATTAGCCAATCAGCTGTCAGTATTAGAGGGTGTGGCTGTTGTGACATATGTGAGTACTTGTACATAAATACATATACACTATGCATATGTCAAGTACTACAGACCAGAGCCTTACGGCTCTGGTCTGTAGTACTTGACATATGTGAGTACTTATACATAAATACATATACACTATGCATATGTCAAGTACTACAGACCAGAGCCTTACGGCTCTGGTCTGTAGTACTTGACATATGTGTGAGTATTTATTTATACACCCTCTACATATGTCAAATACTTAGACCAGAGCCGTAGGCTCTGGTCTAAGTATTTGTGTGTATTAGTACTTATACATGTATACATATATACTTTGCCACCTCTTAGTACTCACAGTAACTCACAGTACAGGGTATGTTGATCTGTTTGCCTGTCAATCATGTTAAAGCACCTCCCCCACTGTTATAGTTCTGTTAATTGTCTGCACCTGTTAGTCAAAGCTGCACAGTTGCTAGGCAACGACCCCTCCCTTACACACTCACAGACACGCTGCAGTCTGTGTCACACAGAAACACTGGCTTTTAAGCAAAATCTTACCTCCGAACTACTGCCATTTGTGAGAGAACCGTAAATGCTAGCTGAAAACTAAAATAATTGTGAGTGGCAGGAGGCTTTGAGGAACTCGTAGATGTATTCATTTCCCCTGTAGGGTCAAAAATGGCTGAGATTGGGCAGTTTTAAAAACACTAAAATTAGGCGAACATAAGATTTTCTTTGATCCAAATTAACATGGGAGTGAATGAAGGCTGAGACCAGACATCCCCCCAAACTACTGAGTCTCATTTAAATTTGAAATTAGCTGGATCTTCCAAACCTGGTTTATATTGTTCCTAGGTAGTATGACTACATTTCTGGAAAGTTCCATTCACTTGCTGTGTATGGTTTGTCATATTTTGCCATTTTCATCAAAGTTTCAGTCAAAGCTTCTCCTCTCCTCCACCTTCACAGAACATTGTTCCAAATAAGGAGTTGCAGGGGGCGTGGCTAATTCCGCCACCTAGGATTTTTCTGTGATTTTGGGGGAAAACCTGGAAGTCAGGAAAGGAAACTAAAATTGTCCAATCTCCCAAACCGTACATCTGATATCAAAAATTCTTAGTGTGGCAACTTCTGCTCATGTCACTGATTCTCACAATATGTCATATGTTGGGGAATATTTAATTTTAATTTTAAATTTTCGGCTATCGCAACTACCCGGGCCTGAGTAAAAAAAACTACAAGAGATACAAAAATGATTTTTACAACTTTTATGTGTCTCAGTTAGCTCTATCCATTGGTACTATTTTTACATCTCTGTGACAAACGGCTTCTGAGAAGTACATTTTTTACGATTTCCAAACAAGTCCAGATTGCGAACTTTCTGTAGGAGATAGACCATAAGTACCAGCGTATGAATTTTTTGGACGGTTACAAGGAAACGTTTGACGTTGGTTTCATGTCTCTAGGCCAAGCGGTTCAGGTTTTAGATTTGGAAGCTTTTACTTTGAAAGGCAGATTGTGAACTTCCTGTCCAAGATAGATGGGTGGTATCAGCGTATGAAATGTCGGGCTGGATGAGACGCACGCTGGCGCGTGCGTCTCATCTTTCTGTGACTTTCCTAAGGCCTGTTTGGGCCGTTTTAGTGATTTTTCCGGAATTTTCCATGCGTTCCTTTCTCAATAAAATGAATATTATGGGATGGAATCACATTTTTTCTTCATATATAATGAAATGTGGCAGGCCCTGACGGGCCTGCCAAATTTCATTTAATTACGAGCATGTTAAGGGGGTCATCTACCAGTCTAAAGAGGCGCAGAACCGAAAAGGCGTTTTTGCAAAAAAATGTCGAAAAAACGCAAATATCTATTGCGATATCTCCCAAACCGTAGGTCAAATTTAAAATGTTTTGCGCTAGTTCACACCGGTTCAGTATCCTGATCGTCACGATATATCACATGTTGGGAGAAACTCAAATTTTAATTTTGAGTGTCGGCGGTCGCAAACTTCAGGGCGCGGAACGCAAAAACTACACGAGTTTTTAAAAAGTTATATATAACTTTTTGGATTCACCAGTTCTTCTTTAATTTGGTACCATTTTTAGATCTCTGCGACAAACGCCCTATGAGGAGATAATTTTGGGGCGTTTCCATTCACGCTAGCAGAACGCGACCTGCGGTCGCGTTCTGCTAGCTCTAAATGTATTTTTTGCCTCAAGTAATGTTGGCCGCAACTTTTGCTTTTTTTTTCGTGTCTTTAAGGCGAACCTCTGAAAAGTTATTAACGTTCCAATTTTTCCTCTTTTTTGGTTGCTAGTTCGAAAATTATGGGATGTCGGGAGAATTTTTTTTCATCAGAACGCAATTTTCACCAGACTTGAAATGCGTTCCGAGATAGCTGAGTTTTCGTGCATGTTTAGGGGGTCAAATTCCAGTTCAAAGTGCCGGCGTAAGAAAAATAATAATAATAAAAAACGAACGAATTACAATAGGGACTCGGCCCTGCGGGCCGAGTCCCTATGCGTTGCACACATAGTGTGCAAATGCATAGGGACTCGACCCTGCGTGCTCGGTCCCTAATTAAAGCTGCAAGCAGCATTGGATCGGGACCTCGACTTTACGCGTGGATTTCGTCCCATGCCATAACACGTTTTAACCCTCATATCTAAAAATGAGCAAATTATACTCCATAATATGGCATTTTCATCAAAGTTTCAGTCAAAGCAGCTCCTGTGCTGGAGCCATTCACACAGTTGTGCCAAATATGGACAGGAAGGGGGCGTGGCCACAGCTCCTTGCTACAGTGTCAAACAGAGTTCAGGGAGACATTTTGTCAATGAGAGGAAAAAAAACTAATATTGTCATATCTCCCAAACCATACATGGAATTTCGAAAAGTTTTAGTGTGTCCATCTGTGTATGACAAATGAAGAGAGAATATGTTTGAATCACTTCATTGTACTCATGATCTAACATTAAAAAAAGTTTTTATTTCCTAAATGTCTGTGTGCCTTTCTGTCTGTGTATTTCAGGAAAGTAATAAATAAAATAAAATAAATAAAATGGAATAAAAGTAAGAAATTTTATTTTCATGAGGAGTTTTTGAAGATGATTGTCTTGAAATAAAAGTCTGTCCACTTTGTTCCACTCACAGACACAGCCTAAATTAATTGAATTTAATATTACGTGTGTGTGTGTGTTTGCGCACAAGGGTGCGTGCACGTGCTGTGGTAGGTCGTCCAGTTACTGAAGGGTTTTGGGTTCACACCCCAGCTCTGTCTGTCCACATGTCGAAGTGCAGTTGGACAAAGACACTAAACCTGGACTTAGTCTCCTCGTAGGACTAACAGAACCTTAGAAAGCTACTGGTGTATGAGTGTGTGAATGGGTGACTGTGAGGCTTTTGATACATAACAATGTATGTCCTTGTATTTCTATTTATGTATATATTGTTGTTTTTCACTAGATTATATATATATATATATATATATATATATATATATGGCTTGGTTTTAAAAACCTATAAAATCCTATAAAAAACGCCAACACGTTTTGACATCATAGCCTTCATCAGGGAGTCAGAATATGCCACAAAACAGGAAGAGTTATTTTAAAAACTGTTGACTAATCACAAGCCGACACATTGCAGTGTTTATCAAGTAAAAAGTGTAGTACAAAAAAACAGTGTAATATATAAAATCTCCAGTAGGTGTCTTCCTTAAAAAAGTCAATAAGACATAAAGTAAAATTTTACATAATACAGGGTCTAAAATACAACAAATAAACAAGTTAAAAACAAGAAGAGAAGGACAACCACATAGTAAAAGAGTAAAACCAAAGAGTAAAAAAATCTAAAATAAATAATAAATAATCTACATTAAAAATATACAATAAAAATATACAATAAAAATCAGAGGAAAACAGTAAAATCAAGGTCATCATTTAATCCTGGATACTTAGTAGCCTGGAATTAATCAATCCAAAAAGTGCTCTTTGTCTATCACCCCACCTAAGAGATAATGGGATGTGGTCAATGCCAACAGCCTGTAAAGAAGATCAATCACTATTATTGTGTTCCATGTAATGTCTTGCCATAGGATATTTTAAGGTACCAGTGTCAAATTCATATTTGTGTTCCGCCAGTCTGTCTTGTAGGCGTTGTTTAGTTCTTCCTATGTAGAAACAGGTTTGTGTTGAGTCTGGTTTCAGGTGACTGTGGACAAGTTTATCATGTAAGGTAGGGCTTCTTCTAAAACAGAGGTGGGCAACTCCGCTCCTCGAGGGCAGGAATCCTACAGGTTTTTGATATTTCCCTCTTCCAACACATCTGATCCAATTAATGATCAGCTCATCATCCAGCTCTGCAGAAACCTGATAATTATGGAATGGCTTCCAGGTGTGATGGAAGAGGGAAACATCCAAAACTTGCAGGATACCGGCCCTCGAGTTGCCCACCCCTGTTCTAAAAGTAACAAGGGGAGGGTAAGGAAAGATGGGTCTTAATGTTTCCCCAATTCTTTCTGATGATCTGTTTGATTTATTTTTCCATCCAATAGAGCACCTCTTACTATTATTACTTATGTTGAGTCCAGGTAGCGCTCCTTAAGCAATATATATATATATATATATATATATATATATATATATATATATATATATATATATTTTTTTTTTTTTTTTTTGAAAAGCATGCACAATTGAGGAGATTAGTATTATATAAAACATAAATCAATAATTTCTTTGTAATTATCATTGCATTATCAAGTATTTTTAGGTATACATTTCTTTCTACATTAATTATTAATTTATTATTTATTTCAATTCTTTCTTTTTTCCTTTCTCACTAAATTTTCTGTTATATGTTAAAGTGTGGGGTTTAAATGTACATTTGTCATTTGAATATGTAACAGATGGATTAATAGAAGCGATTTTGATTAGCAGTGTTAGTTTTCTTTGACCCGGGTTACACTTCCTGTGCCGCTCTTCTGCTTCCGGTTCAAATTACATGTCCCGCCTTCATTCGCGGGACTTACCGTGCTCGGTAGCAGACCACAGCTAATAGCGGAAAAACTACTCACGTTCTCACAGCAAAACAATGTTTCAAACAGAAAAAAATCCTTGTGCGTGTAGACATCAGTTTTCCAGCCTCTGCCTCTCGTTTATCGGTGAGTTTCTTGTTTATATTGTCATGAATGTGTGCTGCACTTCTTGTAATTAATTACTATTGCTACAGAAACACAAGTTCCTCATTAAACCGCTGGATTGCCCGCTGTAAAGTGTGTCCCATCTACTCACAGGTGAGTACAGTGTGAACTGATTTCCATGTTTCTGCTTTGTTCTCATCTCAGTGCTGTTTAGACGCTAATGCTTAGCATAGAATGCACTGATTTAGTTTTTTCACCCCTGCTAGAAAGCCCAGAGTAGATGCAAAAGGCTGTGTCATTTAAAATTAACAACTCAAAAGCCCAGCCTGCTCAGCTAATAGACCCTATTAGGCTTACTGTTTTTGAAAATTAATTAGGAAAAATAGTGATTTGGAGGAAAAAAGTGCACATTAGTAGAATACATGTAAATGAATGTCAATATACATTGTACATGAATTTAATACTACTGTTATGAATTATAGCAATTAAACTTTTGTTCTGTCTTGTGTAATTATGATTATCTTTGGTTATTTATTTTACAGTGCTTCTTTAATCTACTGCTGCATTTATGTTATTTAACTTTACTGATTTGTGTAGTAGGTCAAGGTGTGTGCGTATGTGTTTTTGTGTTGTTGTTGTTGTTTTTAAAAATGTGTGCATATATATATATATATATATCCTTTTTTGTTTTTGTGTTGAGCTTACTCAGCCATCCTGAAACAGTGCTGTTGGACACCTTTTGTTGAGAACGTGGAACACTGAACTTTGCAGAGATGGGGCCGAGTCACACATGTGCAAGTCACAAGTAAGTACGAAGAATTTAGACTTTTTTTCCTTAGGCAACTCAAGTCCTGTAATAGCTCAAGTCATATATGGCATATTGTAATTTTAGCTGTAGAATCTGTTCTTAAAAAAGTGAAAAACAATATGTAAGTAAATTTGAAAGGCTGATCATACATGTTGGAAAAGGAATCCATTTAAAAGTTCAGGGGCCACATTCAACCTAATGATAGAAAATGGGCCAGACCAGTGAATTAACATAAATAATGTTGACACCAAGCTTTTCTCCTTGTTGTTCAGTGAAAATAAGTAAAAATCCACAAAAAAGTTTACATCTAAGAACTGTATTTGAACAAATATGAACAAGTTGAAAATTCATTAAAAAAAAATAGTAACCTGCACAAATAGGATTTTTTTTTTTAAATGTCTGAAGGCCAACTTTACCATGTTTGACCTGTTATTAAATGTTTTGTTGATCCCAATGTGATCTGTAAAGATGTACATCTTACACATGTAAATTGTGATTTACATGTCTAAATGATAACCTGAGACATGACATTGTTAAAACTGCAAATAGTTTACTTCAGGAATTTCAGTTTAAGATTATTTACATTGTATTAAAGAATTTGAACATTTTCATCACATAACTTTGCTTTTTTTACTCAAAAACATACAGCAAAGTTTGGAAATTTTATATTATGTTATTATTTCACTGGTTCGGCCCTCTGTAGATCAAATTTGGCTTAATTTGGCCCTTGAACTGAAATGAGTTTGACACCCCTGCCTGCTATTAAGAATCCAATAACTGACATCAAGTTTAGTTTTCTTAAACTTTTTTTTAATTAAAATTATTGCTGCTATTTTTAATGTCATCTGAAAGTAAATTCCATAATTTCACTCCTTTAACTGAAACGCACATATTCTTTAATGTCGTTGGCACTTTAGGTTGTTGAAAGTTTAGTTTCTGTCTGTAATCATACGATCTTTCTTTGAACAGTTTCTGTAGATTCACACGAAAATGATGAGTCTTTGTGAATTATCTGAGCCCTTTTTAAATCAACAATGTCCATACATTTTAACGTATTTGGTTGGAAAAACAATTGGTTGGTGTGATGCGTGTGAAGACATTATCTACAATTGTTCTGGCTTTTTTTGTCATGTCATGAAATTCATCAGGAAACTTAACTGTTCTTGCAGTTATCGTCACTGAATACTAATAGTTGTACTAGGGGCTACATAAACACTAAAACAAAACAATGTTTCCATGGTGGGTGGTTTAATCATTTTGCAATGTTGTCATTACGACAAGAAAATAATTTGTTATATATTGTCAGATTTATATAAATCTATTAAAGGAATAAATAATCCAGATTATTAATTATAAAGTCTAAACTGAGCAACTATGATTTGAAATGTAGATTTTCTTTGATTAATGTACTTGTTGATAATTGTTTGTGTTTGAACTGGTGTGAAAAGGAGTGTAGGTGTTCCTGTGTTCATCTGAGGAAAGACACAGCAACAGAAAGGACCAGTGTGAAGCCAACAACTACAATCAACTTTCTGGGGACCTGCAAACTTCCACGTTTTCAAATCTGATGTGCAAAAGAGACTTTAAGATGTCTGCTTTTGTATAGATACAAGAAAAACCCTCATAAAATAACTCATTCATACCCACTGGTAGTGTTAAAATGACACTTGATGAAGCATTAGTTTTTTTCTTTTTGTCCTCTATATCAGTGTTGCACAACCCTGGTCCATGAGGCACTCTATCCTGCATGTTTTAGATGTTTCACTCTCCAACCACACTATCAACCTATCATCGTGCTGTGCAGAAGACTGATAATGATTGTCAGGTGTGTTTAAAGAAGGAAACATCTAAAACATGCAGGATAATGTGCCTCGAGGACCAGGGTTGACTAAAAAGAAAAAAACTAATGCTTCACGAAGCTTCAGTTTAATACCACTAGCATAAACATTTTAAAGACACTGAACTACCACTGTCTTAACTGGAATTTTTAATATGTACATTTTAATTTATTTATGACAACTATATTTAGATATTTTTATGTTTTATTGGATGCGTGCTGTATATGTTTGTCTCATGCCAAAGATTTTCTGTCATGGCAGATAATAAAGGTTTTTCTGATCCTCACCACCTCTACAAACCACTAACTTACTGCATCAGTCAGACAAATCAACAATCACAGTTTTTCCCCTTTTCAAATCTGATGTTCTGTCGAGACTTTAAGTCAAATGATGTCAGCTTTTGTGTAATATACTGATGTTGTGTATACAGACTGTTTTAATTTCTGTATTTGTCATAAAGATTAGTTATATATGTATATTTTTTGTACACACATACATCTAGGCTTGGGTGTATATTTAATGCACATGTTAGAATTATTCATCCTTTTTTGTCATAGAATTGTATATATAAAATCAAAGTGCATTTCCAAGTACAGGAAAAAGTCTATTCAGCTTTGAACTAAATGATAATTAATTCTCCCAGATACATGTCTTTCTGTACTTACAATTACTTTTGCTCACTTTCTTTTGCATGCATGTAGAATGTTCCCTAAAGATGAAGTTAAGTGTCACTTGGGTGTTGATGACACTTAAAATAAAAATACAATTTTAAAAATGGACACAAAACCTGAAAAATCTTCAATTGAGGTTCATACATTTTGTCATTAAAGTTGATATTTGGTGTTATTTAAGCACATAAACACAGTTACATAGGTAAAACATTCTAAAGCAAGTAAAATAATTACATTAAATCAAAGTATATAAATCTTAATTTATAGAACTTATATTCCACAAAGTCCTCTTCTTTTACCCTACAACTGGATATATATGGGAAATGTCAAATTTTTTCAAGTATGACCGTTTTTCAATGTCATTTAGTGTGTGCTAGCTTAATGAAAGAGTAGCTTCTTTGTCTTTGTTCGTCGTCATCGTCCCCCCCCCTCCCTTCCCCCGGAATGGCGCGAAATTAAAACCTCCTGATTGGTCACATACTCAGCAGGACGTCACAGAGACGCCATTTTGCCTGGCACCTTATATAAGGGAGGGGCGTGGTTTTCCGCTTCACCATTTTGTCTGCTGAAGAGAGAGAGGTATTACAGAGACAAAATAGTGCTTGGCTAGCTTACTGCTACTGGTTACATTCATTGCTGCTTTCATCATCGAGTGGATTCATCGCTGACTTTGGATATCCCAGCAGTTAATTCTTCGGAAAACCGTGAGTTTTTGACTGTTTTGTGGTGTTTTAATGGCGGATTTCTTAGCTGACTCATGCTAATGCTAAATCAGTGTTGTGTGTTTCTGTGCTGTCTGAGATGATTTAGTGTAATGTGCGGTTTCTATTCAGCTTTAATCTTCACAATTTAACTATTTTATATGTGTTTGTGCATATATGTTTGCATTAATAGTCGAGTTTTACTGTGAAAATGCACATTTTCTGCCATGCTTCATTGACTGCTGAATTTTCAACCTAAACTCAGTTTTAACAGTAATGTGACTTAAGTGTTAAATGGTTGAGTGCTAGTTTGCTTATCTGAAGCTCATATATTGCTGTTACACAGTTCTGGGGTGACTTGTGATCTTTGCTGTTAGTGTTTAAAGGCATTTTTTGATTGTTTTGTGGTATTTTAATGGCGGAGTTTTTAGCTGACTCATGCTAATGCTAAATCAGTGTTGTGTGTTTCTATGCTGTCTGAGATGATTTAGTGTAATGTGCGGTTTTTATTCAGCTTTAATCTTCACAATGTAACTATTTTACATGTGTTTGTGCATATATGTTTGCATTAATAGTCGAGTTTTACTGTGAAAATGCACATTTTCTGCCATGCTTCATTGACTGCTGAAATCTCAACCTAAACTCAGTTTTAACAATGGTTGTGTGCTAGTTTGCTGCTCGTTTGCTGAACTGAAGCTCATATATTGCTGTGATACAGTTCTGGGGTGACTTGTAATCTTTGTGAGTGTATAAATGTGTTTTTTGACTGTTTTGTGGTGTTTCAATGGCTGTTGGTTGGTTGTGTGTTCTAGTACTATCTCTGGGATGCTTTTGTGTGTAAAATATGGTTTTTATTCAGCTTTAATCTTCACAATTTAACTATTTTACATGTGTTTGTGCGTATATGTTTGCATTAATAGTCGAGTTTTACTGTGAAAAATGCACATTTTCTGCCATGCTTCATTGACTGCTGAAATTTCAACCTAAACTCAGTTTTAACAGTAATGTGACTTAAGTGTTAAATGGTTGAGTGCTAGTTTGCTGAACTGAAGCTCATATATTGCTGTGACACAGTTCTGGGGTGACTTGTGATCTTTGCTGTGACTTTTTAAAGGCATTTTTTGATTGTTTTGTGGTGTTTTAATGGCGGAGTTTTTAGCTGACTGGCTAAATCAGTATTGTGTGTTCTTGTTCTATCAGTAAAATGCTTTAGTGTGTATGTGCGGTTTTTATTCAGCTGTTATCTTCACAATTTAACTATTTTACATGTGTTTGTGCGTATATGTTTGCATTAATAGTCGAGTTTTACTGTGAAAAATGCACATTTTCTGCCATGCTCATTGACTGCTGAAATTTCAACCTAAACTCAGTTTTAACAATGGTTGTGTGCTAGTTTGCTGCTCTGTAGCTCATATATTGCTGTGATACAGTTCTGGGGTGATCTTTGTGAGTGTATAAATGTGTTAAAATGTGTTTTTTGACTGTTTTGTGGTGTTTTAATGGCTGTTGGTTGGTTGTGTGTTCTAGTACTATCTCTGGGATGCTTTTGTGTGTAAAATATGGTTTTTATTCAGCTTTAATCTTCACAATCGTGACAAGAAATGGATGGTACGGCTTAGATTGGTATTTAATTAGCTTTATTATTTGGGCCTGGGGGCTATGAACGCGTCTATTGCAGTCTGTGTCCTTGTTTTACGTGTTTACCGTTGTGAGGTAGATGGTATTGTGGTGTTGTTAAATTATCGTAACCATTTGGTCCTGTGTCGGCTTTGGTTTGTGTGGCTTCAGATGCTTCTCAGTTCCTCCTCTGTTTCTAATGTAACTATTTTACATGTGTGTGTATGTATGTTTCCATGTATATCTATGAACAATGCAAATTTTCTGCCATACTTCTGGGTTCATTTTATTGTCATTGACTGCATTTATTTCATCCTAAACTCAGTTTAACATTAATGTAACATTGGTGTGAGTGTATACTGTTGATTTACATAGCATAGTGGATCATTGCTGTGAGTGCATGAATGTGTGTGTGTATGTATATAGCCATCACTTTAAGAACATATTACTCAATGTAACTTTTTCTTTGATTACAGGTTGAGATTTCTGTGCGGAGCTAAGGATCAAGACTTTGATTTGTCCACACACTACATAGATACACGTACATTTAAAGTTACAGATTAATACACTCAAACACTCACAGCAAGACACACACACTTGGTCACTCACACACACACACACACACACACACACACACACACACACACACACAGAAACACACACACACACAGAAACACACACACACACACTTCTAGATTTTCAGTCTTCCTGCAAAGGTAAGTTTGAACATTTATTTGAAGGATAAAAAACTGACTATAGTGTTTTTGTGAGTATATGTGCACAGTTTCACTCTTATCTAGTAGTTTATTTCCCCCCTTTGATAATTGAACTTTCTGTCCCTTTAGATGCCGCGTGTGAAGGGCCATCGTCGATCTGCTGCGGCCAGGCAGAGGTGGACTCGGCGTGTAGACTGGACCCCCCAGTCACCTCTCCCGGAGTTCGTGGCACGTATGTATCAAACAATCTTTCAGATTCTTTATTGATACTCTTTACATATAGTCTGTATGTGTCTACATCCCATTCTTCAATGTTTGTTTTACAGGACACGGTAGTGGCACCCGCCATCGTGTGCAGCAGTGGAGGAGGAGCTCCCTGACCGGCCGCCAGGTGAGGCTCCTCCCGCCCGACGACTTGGAGAAGAAGGTATCCTGTGTTCTATTTTCTAAAGACAGTGGTATTTGTCAGGTGTCATAGTTAATACATCTGTTTTAAATTCACCCTTTCTGTCGTTTCAGATCGTGTTCCTCGCGGGTGATTCCCACTGGAGGGCAGTGGTGGACAGGTATGTGCAGATTCCCGATGTACCGTTCTCTTTTTCATTTCTTTCTGTTCCAGGTGCAGGAGCAGCGGACCTGAGGACGGAGCTGAGCCACCTCGACTTCCCCTGGACTCCTGACGTTGTCTTCATTTGTGCCTCGAGCAACAATCTGGACAGTCTAACTATAGACTTGGCCGGGGCGGAGTTCGAGGCGCTTTTGAAGTTGGCGTGCAGTCGCTTTTCCAAGGTACGTATATATTTGAAGTAGCCAGTATGTCTGTGTGCGTTTTTGTTTGGTTTTTAATTGATGCCAAAATATCTTTGTATTAGGTAGTGGCCGTGGATTTCCCCCCACGGCTGACTGTTCCTTTGGATGAGCAGGTACTGCTACGTCAGGAGTTCCACCGAGTGGCAGCACGTTTGGGTATGTTGACGTTTTTCTTGTGTTCAGATATATTGTGTATTTAATGTGTGTCAATGAAAACATAACTAACTCTTTTTCTCCTGATCTTTGGAAGGTCTCCCTTTCGTGTCTGTTGCTGACCGCTTCCCGGTGGACTGCCTTGGCTTGTGGTGCCGAGACGGTATTCACCTCAGTGACACAGATGGCATGCCCATCTTGGTGGATCTGTTGTGTGATGCCGCAGTGGCTCACCTGCCTCGGCATGTGCCGCCGGCTGCTCCTCGGATGCCTCCTCTTCCCCGGACGGCTCCCAGGCCTGCCCCCAGGGTTGTTGTGAGAGGGGTGGAGCCTCTGCCCCCTCGCAAGCATCCCAGGGGGTGGACTGTGGTTGGACAGGCGGGCAAGGTAAATCTGACTCACTTTCTGGTTATCATTTTATATGTGTAAAAGAAAAGTCTCCAACATGTAATTAACTAATTTTTTCTGTTGTTGCTTTGAAGGCTGGAACACCGCTGGTGCCCGAGCCTGACCCTGTTCCGTCCAACCCCGTGTGGTTCAGCGGTGCCATGTTGGAAGCCATGGAGGCCGTCTGTCCTTCCTCTGGCTCCGACGGCATCGCTGTTCCACCGTCTGGCCAGGTAACTTTAGACATTTATTTTTTGTCTTATTTTTCATCATCACTATGACTGTTGTACTATTTTACACATACACAAGAATTGTACACTGTTGTATTATTTGTGTTGATATTATTATTATTATTACAGTAAAACAGTATACGTTTGCATGTTTAACCTGTTTTGATAAAGTTGGTATGGTTGGAAAAAAATAACAAATAAACAAAGCCGTCCATTGCCATGATTTATTGCACACTTTACTATATAGTATACCAAAGCAGACAGCCTCTAGAAATGTTCTTCTACTTGTTTAGGGTTCCCCGAGGAAGCTTCGGCTGAGGGGTGTTCGGAGGAGGGGGAAGGTTCCGGAGGTCGGTTCGGTGGCTGCGGTCGTCCAGGAGGGAGTTCGGGTGCAGAAGACCTGCAAAGGTAAGATGGTTCGTGTTCCTCCTTCTCCTTCAGTTCCTTCTTCTCCTTCTGTTTCTGCTCCTGTTTCTCCTTCTGTTTCTGCTCCTCTACGTCTTCCTGTTTCTCCTTCCGTTTCTGCTCCTCTACATCTTCCTGCTTCTCCTTTGGTTTTGGCTTCTCCTTCTCCTTATGTTCCTCTTCCTGTTAGTGTTCCTGTTAGTGTTGCTCAGTCCGACAGTGATCGTGTGGTAGTGACTAGGAGGGATCAGGTAAGTGTTGGGTTCAACAGGGTTTTGCGTGGATCTTTTCACCAGGGAAATAGCAGGTTTTTGTATCCTGGCGTGCAGTGCATGGCCATTGCTTTAGTTGGCTTGGTTAGACATGTGGTGAAAAGTGTTTTTGCGTGGGAGAGGCTTGATCTGGACAATGTGTTGGTTGAAGGGGATCAGTTGTACAGCCATTTGCGGCATACAAAGCTGTTTGGGCACTGGTCTAACCTGTTGTCTGTTCCAGATCTTCCTCAGGCGTTTCCGGTAGATAGGCCAGAGTTTAGTCTGAGGTATGGTGACACATGGTCAGGTGATGTAAGCGTGACGTCAGGTGAGTGGATTGATGTCGGTGCGTACGTCACTCTGAAAAATGGTCTGCAGAGGTGTTTTAGTGTGTATAACGGTTGTTTGTTGACGCTTTGTGGTAACACTTCTGCCATTATCTGTGAGAATGGACAGTTCGCTGTGGTTGACAGTCATTCTCGGAGTAGCTGTGGACTGGTACAGGGTGGTGGTACCAGTGTAGTGATGAAGTTTTCATGTTTTGATGACCTGCATCACTACATCTGTTGTCTGGCAGACAGTCTCACTTCAGGGGAGAAGCCCTTCGAGGTGTCTGCCGTTAGTGTTAGCCGTATTGTGTGTCCAGCGCTGGCTGGTGTTTCGGTAGAGAGCTGCATCTCTGAGGTGAGCTCTGCTACGGCACCAGAGGTTAGTGAGGTGTCTGTTGTTTGTGCAGCCCCTTCTGTGTCTGACAGTGGGGCTGGTGTAGAGATGAGCCCAGCGCTGTCTGGTATTTCTGTCCTCACATTGTGTAGCCAGGTTAGTAGTGGCTCAACAGCAGAATCCACAGCTACTGATGGCAGAAAGCGCAAGATGTCTTCACGCACTCGTGTGTCGAAGAAATCCAAGCGTTTGGATAGGGCTACTGTAAATTCTGATGTAGAGTTTGTTGATTGTGTTAGGAATGAAGAGTTGGTTTTCCGTCCCCTTGGCCCAGATGTGCGTCAGGCTCTGTGTAATCAGTCAAATATAGACTTTATAGACGTTGGTGGTTCGGTTTGTAGAGAGGTCGGGTATTTAGGTGTTCCATGTAGAAATGAGAAGATAGTTCCAGATGGGAACTGCTTCTTCAGGGCTGTGTCTCAGGCTGTTAGTGGTTCACAGAAGAACCATCGTAAGATTAGGTTAGCGGTTTGTAAAGAGTTGGAGCGTAATGCTGATCGGTATCAGAGTCTATTGAGGACTGGTTATTTGTCGGTTTCAGAGTATGTTAAGCAATCAAGAATGAGGTTTGTAAACACTTGGGCCACAGAGGTGGAAATCCAGGCGACCGCAGATTGGTTAGGTGTTAGTGTGTATACGTTTCTTGATGGACGTTGGTTAAAATACAGTTGTAGCAGTAAATGTTTGTCACAAGACTGCATTTACTTAGAAAATATCAGGGGAGAGCATTTTGAATGTGTTGTGTGTGTTTGTAAGCCTGGGCAGCAGGGTTGTTATGGTTACTGTACAGTTAGTGAGGAGACAGGCTTTCGTACTAGGTTGGCAGTGATGAATGTTTTTGACAGTTCAGTGGCAGATAGCGATCGTGTTAAAGTTGTGGATAGTTCAAATAGTAGTACTAGTAGGGTTAGGTCAAAGTATTTTAGGCAGAAGAACAGTCTGCATGGGAAATGTGTGTCTTTTAGAGAGAGACGCATGTTGCATTTAAGAAAGATGTATAGGGAGGATGTGGCATTCAGAGAGAGGGTTACATTACAGAGAAAGAAAAAGTACATGGAAAATCGTGAACATAGGATGAAGGTTATAGCTACAGGTATCAGGAAGTACAGAGAAGATAGTCATTATAGCGGGGGCCTAAAAGCTGCGAGTATAAAAAAATACAGGGAAATTAAACCACATAGGACCTCGGTTAGAGCTGCGAGCGTGTGGAAATATAAGGAAAGTGAAACGCATAGGACCTCGGTTAGAGCTGCGAGCGTTAGGAAATATAAGGAAAGTGAAACGCACAGGACCTCGGTTAGAGCTGCGAGCGTGAGGAAATATAAGGAAAGTGAAACGCATAGGACCTCGGTTAGAGCTGCGAGTGTGAGGAAATACAGAGAGAATATTGCACATCAACTGAAGGTTAAGGAAAACGTTAAAAGGCAGTATCGTGGCAGTTGTGAATTCAGACAGAAGGTTATTGCACGTGTCAGATTGAGTCGGAAGCGGAGGCTCGAGAGGTCAGAAGATTTCAGTGTGGTTATGGTTCAGTTTTTAGAGAAGGTCAGGGATGGACCAGATTTTGTGTGTTGTGTTTGTCATAGGTTAATGTTTAAATCTCAGGTGCTGATTTGTGATAGGGAGGTTTATGCGGCGAGTTTAGCAACGGCACGCATTGCAAATAACTGCATCAGTGAGCATTATTTGCATAGTTGTGATGACGGTTGTGTTGATCCCTGTCACTTAGCTGCATGTAGAAGTCATCTGTGGATATGTTATACGTGTCATGGTAAGATTAGAAATGCTGAGATCCCAGCGGAATCATGGTATAATAATTTAGAATTAGACCCCATTCCTTCTGAACTGGGATGTCTAAATAGCTTAGAACAGCACCTGATAGCTTTACACATCCCATTTATGAAGATGTTGGCGTTACCAAAGGGGGGTCAAAGGGGTGTTCATGGCCCTATTACCTGTGTTCCGGCCAACATTGTACAGACCACCAATGTGTTGCCTAGGTCTAGTATGGAGGGGTCTCTGCTTCAGGTTAAATTAAAACGGAAATTGACATATAAAGGGCATTATGAATATCAGTTTGTTGATACTTTACGTGTGAGGCAGGCGCTAGAGTATTTGAAAAGGACAAATGTCCTGTATAAAGATATTGAGTTTAATGAGGACTGGGTAAATGAGTTTTCTAGGCAGCATGATGGTGAAGAGGAGGAACCTGCACCTGATGAGGAGGATCAGGTTGTTGGACAGGGTGACGTTGGTCAGGGAGAGGAAGATGATGATGTAGTGAAAGCTAATGTTGTTGATGATGCTGAATCCGCTGACATTATACAAGATGAACTGTTACATGACAGACAACAACACTGCATGTTTCAGGACACTTGTCTAATGCCAGTGAATTTGGGACAGGAGGTGTTGGATCAGTATTTTGAGGACATAGTTAGTCTAGCGCCTGCCGAGGGAAACAGTCCAGTTCGGATGCTCTCTGATCATCTGAACGAGGCAAAGTGTTTCCCTGTGTTGTTTCCTCTGAGTACGAAGACCTTCTTTGATAGTCGCATGCATAATTTAACTTTGTCGCGTTATTTTAATAATAGGATCATGCATGCTGACGGCCGTTTTGCACATAATGTTGAGTACATTTTTTTTAGTCAATATATGTCGGAAATGGATCAGGTTGTAAATAGTGTTTCTGTAGCTCTACGTAAAGGTAAAGGAGGTCAGAGGTCTCAGAGGATTGAGCTTCAAGATGAGAAGTCTTTGAAGCAGTTTTTGGAGTACGACGATGGTTTTAGGTTCCTTCGGCCGATACGTGGGACGCCAGCTTTCTGGTCGTCGGTGCAGAAGGACCTAATTGCCTGTGTGAGGCAGTTGGGGATCCCAACATTTTTTGCGTCGTTTTCGTCTGCAGATCTGCGCTGGCAGAATCTCCTTGCTAGCATCCTGAGACAGGAAGGCAGAAGGCAGACGGTAGAGGATTTGGAGTGGGCTGATAGGTGTGAGTTGTTGCGTCGTAACCCTGTCACAGCTGCGCGTATGTTTGATTACAGATGGCATTGTTTTCTGAGAGAGGTTCTCATGTCTCCTTCACAACCAATTGGAAAGATTGTAGATTTTTTTTATAGAATAGAGTTCCAGCAAAGAGGCAGTCCGCATGTTCACGCCCTTTTCTGGATCGAGGGAGCTCCCCAAATTTACAAAAACACCGAGAAAGAGGTTGCAGATTTTATTGACACATACATCACATGTGAGCTACCCTCAGACGATGACACGCTATTGGAAATTGTGTCATCTGTTCAGACCCATTCGAAACGACATTCAAAGTCGTGCAGAAAAAATAAAACGCAATGTCGTTTTAATTTTCCCAAACCGGTTTCTGCACGCACATTTATCTGCAAAAAGAAGGAGTGCCGTTGTCCACAGAAAGCAAAGGAGGCAGGGGTACCTTATGACCCAACAAACATGCCACCCTGTACGTGTTTAGAGGAGAAGTTTCCTAAGGAGCTAGCTCAAATGATTTTAAATAAAGTTAAAAAGGCTATGGAGAGGGAGGAGCCCTTTGGTAGTGTAGAGGAGGTGTTTGCCAGTGTGGGCATTAATCAGAACGTCTTTGAGGCGGCTTATAGGCGGTTAGAAAAGAAAAATAAGGTGGTTTATAAGAGAGGGGTAAATGAGACATGGGTTAATCAATATAATAAGAAGTTGTTGAAGTGTTGGAATGCTAACATGGACATTAGCTTTGTCACTGATGCCTACGCAGTCATCATATACATCGTTTCGTATATTACGAAGGCAGAGAGAGAAATTGGGCTATTATTGAGCAATGCCAAAAGAGAAGCATCAAAACAAGGAAATCTCTCTGCTAAAGATGCTATGAAGAAGCTCGGGAGTGTTTATTTACACAATAGAGATGTCTGCGCTCAGGAGGCAGTGTATAGGCTAACGAACATGCATTTGAAGGAGTGTTCTAGGAAGGTTGTGTTTGTTCCAACAGGGAATAACATTATTAGGATGAGTTTACCTCTCACCGTGTTGTTGCAAAGGGCATCCTCTAATGCTTTAGGGTCAGATGACATGTGGATGACTAGCATTGTAGACAGGTATAAGAACAGGCCTGACACTGGTGTCTTTGAGGACATGTGTATTGCGACGTTTGCGTCTGAGTATCGTGTTCTCACCAAGAATGAAAAATCTCCAAACCAGATTGAATTAAAAGGCGGTTTGGGATCCATCTTGAGGAGAACACGATCTCAGTTTGCGGTGGTGCGTTACATGCGTTTTGACTTAGACAAACAGGAGGAAGCCCACTTTCAGAGTTTGTTGCAGTTGTTCCTTCCTTATAGAACTGATTCAGAACTTAAGCCTGAAGGCTTTCAGTTCTTCAAACAGTTCTATGAGGAAGGGGAGGTTACATTGGGTGACGGCTCCGTGCGTTTGGTGCAGGACGTCGTCGATGAGAATAGGGCCAAGTTTGAAGTGGACTGTCCTGATTTAGAAGTAGCTCAGGACATAGCAGCTAAAATGGGTGGTGTTGATGAGGATGTGTGGGGAGAGTTGTGTCCTGAGCAGGAAGTGGAAAGGTTAGAGTGTTTAGAGGATCGACAGCAGCAGCGACAGGCAGAGAATCAGGATGAACAGTTAGTAGAGTCTGAGGAAAATGTCCCCGATTTGTTTGTTGGTGGTAGACAGATAGCCCAGTTTAATAAAAACACCACTATTTTACCTAGAAGTGAGGGTTTAGCCTTGATTCATTCTTTGAATGAAACGCAGAAGGCTGTTTTTGACAGGATTAGGAAGTGGTGTTTAGATAAGGTGATGGGTAAAAACCCAGAACCTTTGCATGTTTTTGTTACAGGTGGCGCTGGGACGGGGAAAAGTCATTTAATTAGAGCTATCCAGTATGAGGCAGGTAGATTGTTGTCAACACTTTGTGATCGACCAGATGCTGTTTGTATTTTGTTAACTGCTCCTACGGGCATCGCTGCATATAATTTAGATGCAGTCACAATTCATCACACATTTAGTATTGGCAAACAGGTTAGCTTACCTTACATTCCTTTGGGTGAAGATAAGCTAAACTCTTTGAGAGCTCAGTTGAGTCACCTCCAAATTCTAATTATAGATGAAATCAGCATGGTGGATCACAATTTGTTTGCTTATGTGCATGGTCGGTTGAGGCAGGTCAAACAGTTAGGAGACTATTCCCCGTTTGGTAAAGTTAGTGTGATAGCTGTGGGGGACTTTTATCAGTTACCACCCGTTAGGGGTAGGGCTCTGTACAATTCACCAGTAGGTGTAGACCTGTGGTGTTATTTTAGTAGGGTGGAGCTAACTACAGTTGTTAGGCAGAAGGATTGTGTTTTTGCTGAGCTGCTGAATAGGTTGCGAGTGCGGTCGAAGAAATCCCCCTTATTGAAAAGCGACGTTGATATTTTAAAGTCCCGTGAGACGGGGGAAGAGAGCACTGGTCTGCATATTTTTCCTACTAATATGCAAACCAGTGAGCATAATCTTCAACGGTTGTTTTCAACCGGTGAAGATTATGTGACTATTGAGGCTCAGGATTATATGAACAGTCGGCAAACGGGCAAATTGGAACTGATGGTAGGGCATCACCCCAAAGCATTGTACACGTGTTTAGCTGCGAGTTTGTGTTTGGGTCAGAACGCACGTGTCATGCTTTGTAAAAACATAGATGTTGTAGACGGTCTGGTCAATGGGGCCTGTGGAACAGTTACTCATATTGAGTTTGGTGAAGACAAACACTTTCCCCTCACAGTTTATGTCAAATTTGATGACGTAAAAATTGGCTCTGAGAGGAGGAAAAAACGTTCCCATGCTGCAGTAGAATGTCCCGCTTCTACTGCTATTGACCCCGTACAGGAGTCTGCTACGCCACGGGGCGGTCTGCGTCGTCAGTTTCCTCTGAAGCTAGCGTGGGCGTGTACTGTACATAAGGTACAGGGGTTAACTGTAGACGAGGCTGTAGTGTCGTTGAAGAAGGTGTTTGCAGCCGGGCAGGCGTATGTGGCACTCAGTCGTGTTAAGACTTTGTCTGGACTCATCATTAGGGATTTTAAAGAGGCGGCCATTTACTGCAATGACGCCATAAAGGAGGCTTTGGATAGCATGCCTCAATTTCTGATTGACCAGCCTTCATTAAATACACACACTTTCTCTGTGTATTTAATGAACGTTCAAAATTTAAGTCGCCACCTGTGTCATTTGGTGTCTTGCACACAGCATTTGCAGCTTAACTGTATTGCTGTGACAGAAACGTGGCTCAAGGTTCAGTCCACCTCCGACTGTGTTGACATTGACGGTTACGTGTTCCATAGTCGTCCTCGGTCCTTGTGTTACAACAATAAAAACATTAAATTATCTGAGATTAGAGATTTAGAACATGGTGGAGTAGGTTTATACACATTAGCTGGTTTGGAATGTCAGATTCTGCAGGTACCTGATTTAAATCTGGAGTGTTTGGTGTGCCTGTGTACCAAATTTAACATCCTGATGGCAGTCATTTATCGTCCACCATGTTATCCTATTTTATTATTTAAACAATATCTGGGGAAGTTACTGGATTGGTTAAATCCAATCAGTAACACAATAGTTATAATGGGAGATTTTAATGAAGACATTTTGAAAAGACCATCAATTTGTAAATTTATGGGTGAAAAAGGATATAATCAACACGTAACACAAGAGACCACAGAGAAAGGAACACTGATCGACCATGTTTATGTCAAAACAACACAGTATGATGTGGATTGTTCAGTGATGTCCACTTACTTTAGTGACCACGAAGCCATCTGGTGTGGTTTACGTGTTAAAGATGAGAGTTTAGTAGAAGATCTGGATGTGTTGTTTGGACAGGATTTTGATTTAGAGGCTGTTTTAGATGATGAGTCCAGTGTACAGTAGATAATGGTTGTTGTTAAAGTTGTTTTTATAAATAGGTTTATAAGAGGAAACTGACTTTTAACATGTAAATATTTGTTTGTATTTTTAACTTATTAATCTGTCCAATCAGGTTGTGTAGTTTTTGTGGTTTATTGTGTGTGTGTTTGGACAGTATATTTATAATTGACAGTTATTTATAGAGGGTATTTATGGGTATTTATTTGTGGCAAATGTGCAATAATGTTAAGAGTGTCATTTAGATGTGGTTTGTTAGGTTGTTTACAGTAGGTGTGGTTATTTGTTAGTTTTTTTTATATATGTAAATCTGTCCTGTTAGGTGATGTAGTTTATTATTGTGTGTTGGGACCGTATATTTATTGAGTGTTATTTATATTGTTGTTGTGTTAATATTGTAAATAATGTAAAGGACATAGGTTTAATGTTGTTTAATATATTTTATTAGTTTATTTATCATGTGTCACTGCTGTACGTAGTTGTTGTTTCTGTCACATGTGAGCGGTTGGTCTGAGCTTTAACTGTTAAGTTTCACTGTTCTCTTTCCGTAAAAAAAAAATGTACTTGTTTGTATTGTGTAAATGTTTTTCCTTTTCAGGTTAAAGTTGATTGTTAACAGTTCCCTTTAACTTCAACTGTTCAGTTTAACTGTTCAAAAAAAAAAAAAAAAAAAAAAAAACACCCCCAAAAACAAAACACAAAAACAGCCAAAAAAAAAAGTTTATATAGTTTGTTTGTATTAATATTTTCTTTTCAGGTTATAGTTAATTGTTAACCTGTAGAAAATGTAGAATTTTTTTTAAAGCCTCAATGATGATGACATAAAATTTCAACGATGAGATGAAATAGTCACTTATAGTGACAATTCTGAGAGGCATCTAAAAAACATTTGTTTACTTGTACGTATATGATTTTAATGAATAGTTCACTTTGTGCAGGTTATATAAAAAAAATAAATAAACAACCAAAAAAATTTTTATATATGCATGTTTCTTTTTCCCTTTTCAGGTTAAAGTTAATTGTTAACAGTTCACTGGAAGTGAATTTAACTGTAAAAAAAACAAAACAACAAAAAAAAAAGTTTATACTTATTGTGTTTCTTGTATTAATGTTTTTCCTTTTCAGGTGAAAGTTAATTGTTAACAATTCACTTTAAGTTCAACTGTTCAGTGTAACTGTTCAAACAAAAAAAACAACAAAAAAGTTTGTATGAATTGTGTTTCTTGTATTAAGGTTTTTCTTTTCAGGTTAAAGTGTAGATTTTTTTTTTACATGCCTCAATGATGATGAAACATCTCAATGATGAGGTGAAATAAAGTCACTTCAAGTGACAATGCTGAGAGGTATATTAAAAATATTAACTTTATATATTAACAGTTCATTTTCTTCAGGTTATATAAAAACACACCAAAAGGTTTGTATGTATTGTTTGCTTGTATTCATGTTTTTCTTCTCAGGTTAAGGTTCATTAACAGTTCACTGTCTGATATCAGATGGATGTACTGTTGATGAACTCAGAATAAATGTGTTGTGGTTACCTAAAGGTCACACACTACTCAGTGTGTGTGAACCAGAGGTGCTGAACACAACAAAACAACACATGATATATAATTGTTCTTCTTCCATGTTCACAACTAACTGTGTTTTTCTCTCTGAGGTTTGTTCCTGGATCAAACGGAGCATCTACATCATGAAGTTTTCACCACAGAGAAGTTAATTACTAATAAATCCTCATTAACTGAAAAGTGATGTGTGTCATTTGTTTACAGTAAAGTGTTTAGATTTGTCTGTATTTTACAGCAGTTAATTTAAATTAACTCTATTAACTCATTTGAATTCAGAACATCAGATGTATATGAAGGTTGGAATTTTTATAACTTTTACTAATGTACTATGCAGTAAAGATATTTATTATTTAGTATAATGTTAAATGTAATTTTAACTTTATATTGTTTAAATTAAATGTAAACTTAGTAAAGATGTTTTGTCATTTAAAAGTTTTTTTTAAGGAATAGAACTATGTATATGGGGAATATGATAGATATGGCTACTTATTTTAGATAAATCCTTATTAACTCTGTGAAGTGGTGTTTGTGGTATTTTGAGATGGTTAGTGTAGTTTGTATAGTAATCAAAGACCCTTGTTTACTGTCCAACATAATGTTATTTAAGTACAATGAAGGTTTATAAGGTGGGTCTGGTCTAGTAAGAGAGAGAGTGTACTAAGCAGTAATACTGCTAATTCTATACCTGTTTAAATATACTTATATAATATCTGTAGAATTATAAGTTTAATAGATATGGGCTATTAAATAATAACAGATTTTAGGCCTAAGTAAATACTTTAGAATGTCATTTATAATCATTAACAAAGGGACGATCAGGAAAAAATACAATTATTGAAAGTTTTGGGAACAAATAAGACAAAAAGTATTCAAGGAAACTGCAAATATTGAACACTTAACAAATTTTTCTTAATGAATACATTATATAAAAAAAATAAAACTAGTTTTAATCTTACTTTTAAAACATGGCACTGCAGTGAGAATCCAAATAAGTAATGGAGTGAAGTGTTTGTTTTAGTTTAATGCAGTATATAATTAAGACTTAATTAAGTCTTTGGCTGCATAAGTTTAATTGATATATTTAATACACATATGTCTACTGTTGGTTATAATTAATGCCATGTAAAATCATTATAGTATTTGATTATGAAATACAGGGTGTTAAGGCATCATTTTAGATGTCTGTATCAGAGTAACTTCATGGTCAGGAGAAATTAAATTTATTAGGATTTATTTTGGACATATGTTTTATTCTACACATTCAAACAATCCGGGGGATGTAAATGTAATATTCCACAATTGTTCCAATGATTGATTGTGTGAGCATCATGTAAGGTGTCATCAGTGCATCAGGTAGTGAAGAACGTCCTCTACAGCCTCCAGTGAATCTGCTCTACAGATCATCTACACATGTGACAAATGGAAGGATATGGACCAGTCTGTTCACTGAACCCACACACGCCAACCACACTATTACATCAGCTGAGCATGAGGACCAACTATATGTCTGTTCAACAAAACACACTAGATAAAATTAATACACTTTGTTTTAATCCTTTAATCACTGAAATATCCTTAATGGGTGGTTTATTTAAATATGACACTGTTTTTTTATTTAATTTTTACATCATTTTAATTTCTCCCCACAGTTATATTGCTTTTTTCTTCTACATTTATTTTAGTTGTATTATTCTTCAATTTTCTTCTATTTACATCTTACTTTGTTCATGTTAAGTTTTAATTGGTTGGTTTGTAATTCATTTTTGTTTGGTTTTGCTGCAATTACACACATCTGTGAGCCTTTCCATATAAGGGAAGGGGGCGTGGCCAGAGCACTGCATGTATGTGTGGAGCAGGGTGAGAGTGTTAGCCAATCAGCTGTCAGCTTTAGAGGGTGTGGCTGTATCCAGGCAGACAGAACAATAGGAGCAAAGTGTATGTCACATGTATAGGTGTACAGGAGTGGGAGCATATTAGCCAATCAGCTGTCAGTATTAGAGGGTGTGGCTGTTGCTGGGCAGAAAAGCAGAGAGAGGGAAAAAAGGAGCAAAGTATATGTCACACACACTGTGTGTATAAACATACATACACTCTGTGTACATGCCATACTCTGTGTACATGCCATACACTGTGTATAAGCCATGTGTGTAGGTCATTCCATATACATGTGTGTATATAGGTTTGTGTATGTGCCCTGTGTCTGTATGAGAGAATATGCCTGTCAATCATGTTAAAGCTCCTCCCACAGTCTGTTCAACTTCTCTTCATTGTCTGCACCTGTTAATGAAAGCTGCTCCGTTGCCCTGGTAACGGCCCCCACCTTTTTCCTCCTACATGAACGCACTGCAAAAGAGCCTCTCCCCCTGGACCCTGGCTTTCAAGCCTAATCTTACCTCCGAACTACTGCCATTTGTGAGAGAACTGTAAATGGTAGCTCAAAACCAAAATGATTGTGAGTGGCAGGAGGCTTTGAGGAACACGTAGATGTATTCATTTCCCCTGTAGGATCAAAAATGACCGAGATTGGGCAGTTTTAAAAACACTAAAATCAGGCCAAGTAGAGAATTTCTTTGATCCAAATTAACATGGGAGTGAATGGAGGCTGAGACCAGACATCCCCCCGAACTACTGAGTCTCATTTAAATTTTAAGTTAGCTGGATCTTCCAAACCTGGTTTATATTGTTCCTAGGTAGTATGACTACATTTCTGGAAAGTTTCATTCACTTGCTGTGTATGGTTTCTCATATTTTGCCATTTTCATCAAAGTTTCAGTCAAAGCTTCTCCTCTCCTCCACCTTCACAGAACATTGTTCCAAATAAGGAGTTGCAGGGGGCGTGGCTAATTCCGCCACCTAGGACTTCTCTGTGATTTTGGGGGAAAACCTGGAAGTCAGGAATGGAAACTAAAATTGCCCAATCTCCCAAACCGTACATCTGATTTCAAAAATTCTTAGTGTGGCGACTTCTGCTCATATCACTGATTCTCACAATATGTCATATGTTGGGGAATATTTAATTTTATTTTTAAATTTTCGGCTATCGCAACTAACCGGGCCTGAGTAAAAAAAACTACAAGAGATACAAAAATGATTTTTACAACTTTTATGTTTCTCAGTTAGCTCTATCCATTGGTACTATTTTTACATCTCTGCGACATAAGGTTTTGGAGAAGTAAATTTTTCACGATTTCCAAACAAGTCCAGATTGCGAACTTTCTGTAGGAGATAGACCATAAGTACCAGCGTATGAATTTTTCGGGCGGTTACAAGGAAACTTTTGGCGTTGGTTTCATGTCTCTAGGCCAAGCGGTTAAGGTTTTAGATTTGGAAGCTTTTACTTTGAAAGGCAGATTGTGAACTTCCTGTCCAAGATAGATGGGTGGTATCAGCGTATGAAATGTCGGGCTGGATGAGACGCACGCTGGCGCGTGCGTCTCATCTTTCTGCGACATTCCTAAGGCTTGTTTGGGCCATTTTAGTGATTTTTCCGGAATTTTCCGTGCGTTCTTTTCTCAATAAAATTAATATTATGGGATGGAATCACATTTTTTCTTCATATTTAATGAAATTTGGTAGGCCCTGACGGGCCTACCAAATTTCATTTCATTGCGAGCATGTTAAGGGGGTCATCTGCCAGTCTAAAGAGGCGTAGAGCCGAAAAGGCGTTTTTGCCCAAAAATGTCGAAAAAACGCAAATATCTATTGCGATATCTCCCAAACCGTACGTCAAATTCAAAATGTTTTGCGCTAGTTCACACCGGCTCAGTGCCCTGATCGTCACGATATATCACATGTTGGAAGAAACTCAAATTTTAATTTTGAGTGTCGGCGGTCGCAAACTTCAGGGCGCGGAACGCAAAAACTACACGAGTTTTTAAAAAGTTATATACAACTTTTTGGAGTCACCAGTTCCTCTTTATTTTGGTACCATTTTTAGGTCTCTGCGACTAACGCCCTATGAGGAGATAATTTTTGAGCGTTTCCATTCACGCTAGCAGATCGCGACCTTCGGTCGCGATCTGCTAGCTCTAAATGTATTTTTTGCCTCAAGTAATGTTAGCCGCAACTTTTGCTGTTTTTTTCGTGTCTTTAAGGCGAACCTCTGAAAAGTTATTAACGTTCCAATTTTTCCTATTTTTTGGTTGCTAGTTCGAAAATTATGGGATGTCGGGAGAATTTTTTTTCATCAGAACGCAATTTTCACCAGACTTGAAATGCGTGCCGAGATAGCTGAGTTTTCGTGCACGTTTAGGGGGTCAAATTCCAGTTCAAAGTGCCGGCGTAAGAAAAATAATAATAATAATAAAAAACGAACGAATTACAATAGGGACTCGGCCCTGCGGGCCGAGTCCCTATGCGTTGCACACATAGTGTGCAAATGCATAGGGACTCGACCCTGCGTGCTCGGTCCCTAATAATAACGAAAAATAAAAAACGAACGAAATACAATAGGGACTCGGCCCTGCGGGCCGAGTCCCTATGCGTTGCACACATAGTGTGCAAATGCATAGGGACTCGACCCTGCGTGCTCGGTCCCTAATTAAAGCTGCAAGCAGCATTGGATCGGGACCTCGGCTTTACGCGTGGATTTCGTCCCATGCCATAACACGTTATAACCCTCATATCTAAAAATGAGCAAATTATACTCCATAATATGGCATTTTCATCAAAGTTTCAGTCAAAGCAGCTCCTGTGCTGGACCCATTCACACAGAGTTGTGCCAAATATGGGCAGGAAAGGGGCGTGGCCGGAGCACTGCATGTATGTGTAGAGCAGGGTGAGAGTGTTAGCCAATCAGCTGTCAGCTTTAGAGGGTGTGGCTGTATCCAGGTAGAAAGTCAGAGAGAGAAAGAAACAGGAGCAAAGTAATGTCACATGTATAGGTGTACAGGAGTGGGAGCATATTAGCCAATCAGCTGTCAGTATTAGAGGGTGTGGCTGTTGCTGGGCAGAAAAGCAGAGTGAGAGAGGGACATAAGGAGCAAAGTATATGTCACATACACTGTGTATATAAACATACATACACTCTGTGTACATGCCATACACTGTGTATATGCCATGTGTGTAGGTCATTCCATATACATGTGTGTATATAGGTTTGTGTATGTGCCCTGTGTCTGTATGAGAGAATTTGCCTGTCAATCATGTTAAAGCTCCTCCCACAGTCTGTTCAACTTCTCTTCATTGTCTGCACCTGTTAATGAAAGCTGCACCGTTGCCCTGGTAACGGCCCCCACCTTTGTCCTCCTACACGAACGCACGCTGCTAAAAGAGCCTCTCCCCCTGGACCCTGGCTTTCAAGCCTAATCTTACCTCCGAACTACTGCCATTTGTGAGAGAACCGTAAATGCTAGCTCAAAACCAAAATGATTGTGAGTGGCAGGAGGCTTTGAGGAACAAGTAGATGTATTAATTTCCCCTGTAGGGTCAAAAATGGCCGAGATTCGGCAGTTTTAAAAACACTAAAATGAGGCGAACATAAGATTTTCTTTGATCCAAATTAACATGGGAGTGAATGAAGGCTGAGACCAGACATCCCCCCAAACTACTGAGTCTCATTTAAATTTTAAATTAGCTGGATCTTCCAAACCTGGTTTATATTGTTCCTAGGTAGTATGACTACATCTCTGGAAAGTTTCATTCACTTGCTGTGTATGGTTTCTCATATTTTGCCATTTTCATCAAAGTTTCAGTCAAAGCTTCTCCTCTCCAGCACCTTCACAGAACATTGTTCCAAATAAGGAGTTGCAGGGGGCGTGGCTAATTCCCCCATCAGGGAGTCTGAGTTCTAAAAAAATCCAAAAGTGAGGAAAAGAAAACTAAAATTGCCATGTCTCCCAAACCGTACATCTGATTTCGAAAATTCTTAGAGTGGCGACTTCTGCTCATGTCACTGATTCTCACAATATGTCATATGTAGTGGAATATTTAATTTTATTTTTAAAATTTCGGCTATCACAACTAACCGGGCCTGAGTAAAAAAAACTACAAGAGATACAAAAATGATTTTTACAACTTTTATGTTTCTCAGTTAGCTCTATCCATTGGTACTATTTTTACATCTCTGCGAAAAAAGGTTTCGGAGGAGTAAATTTTTTACGATTTCCAAACAAGTCCAGATTGCGAACTTTCTGTAGGAGATAGACCATAAGTACCAGCGTATGAATTTTTCGGACGGTTACAAGGAAACTTTTCGCGTTGGTTTCATGTCTCTAGGCCAAGCGGTTCAGGTTTTAGATTTGGAAGCTTTTACTTTGAAAGGCAGATTGTGAACTTCCTGTCCAAGATAGATGGGTGGTATCAGCGTATGAAATGTCGGGCTGGATGAGACGCACGCTGGCGCGTGCGTCTCATCTTTCTGCGACATTCCTAAGACTCGTTTGGGCCATTTTAGTGATTTTTCCAGAATTTTCCGTGCGTTCTTTTCTCAATAAAATTAATATTATGGGATGGAATCACATTTTTTCTTCATATTTAATGAAATTTGGCAGGCCCTGACGGGCCTGCCAAATTTCATTTATTTGCGAGCATGTTAAGGGGGTCATCTGCCAGTCTAAAGAGGCGTAGAGCCGAAAAGGCGTTTTTGCCCAAAAATGTAGAAAAAACGCAAATATCCATTACGATATCTCCCAACCCGTGCGTCAAATTTAAAATGTTTTGGGCTAGTTCACACCGGCTCAGTGTCCTGATCGTCACGATATATGACATGTTGGGAGAAATTCAAATTTTAATTTTGAGTGTCGGAGGTCGCAAATATCTGGGCACGAAACGCAAAAACTACACGAGTTTTTAAAAAGTTATATATAACTTTTTAGACTCACCCGTTCCTCTTTAATTTAGTACCATTTTTACATCTCTGCGACAAACGCCCTATGAGGAGATAATTTTGGAGCATTTCCATTCACGCTAGCAGATCGCGACCTTCGGTCGCGATCTGCTAGCTCTAAATGTATTTTTTGCCTCAAGGAATGTCGGCCGCAACTTTTGCTGTTTTTGTCATTTATTTAAAGCGAGCCTCTGAAAAGTTATTAACGTTCCAATTTTTTCTCTTTTTTGGTTGCTAGTTCGAAAATTTTGGGATGTCGGGAGAATTTTTTTTCATCAGACGGCAATTTTCACCAGACTTGAAATGCGTGCCGAGATAGCTGAGTTTTCGTGCACGTTTAGGGGGTCAAATTCCAGTTCAAAGTGCCGGCGTAAGAAAAATAATAATAAAAAACGAACGAATTACAATAGGGACTCGGCCCTGCGGGCCGAGTCCCTATGCGTTGCACACATAGTGTGCAAATGCATAGGGCCTCGACCCTGCGTGCTCGGTCCCTAATAATAATAAAAAACGAACGAAATACAATAGGGACTCGGCCCTGCGGGCCGAGTCCCTATGCGTTGCACACATAGTGTGCAAATGCATAGGGCCTCGACCCTGCGTGCTCGGTCCCTAATTAAAGCTGCAAGCAGCATTGGATCGGGACCTCGACTTTACGCGTGGATTTCGTCGCATGCCATATAACAGTTATAACCGTCATATCTAAAAATGAGCAAATTATACTCCATAATATGGCATTTTCATCAAAGTTTCAGTCAAAGCAGCTCCTGTGCTGGAGCCATTCACACAGAGTTGTGCCAAATATGGGCAGGAAAGGGGCGTGGCCGGAGCACTGCATGTGTGTGTGTAGACTAGTGGGAGAGTGTTAGCCAATCACCTTTCAGCATTAGAGGGTGTGGCTGTATCCAGGCAGAAAGTCAGAGAGAGAAAGAAATAGGAGCAAAGTAATGTCACATGTATAGGTGTACAGGAGTGGGAGTATATTAGCCAATCAGCTGTCAGTATTAGAGGGTGTGGCTGTTGTGACATATGTGAGTACTTATACATAAATACATATACACTATGCATATGTCAAGTACTACAGACCAGAGCCTTACGGCTCTGGTCTGTAGTACTTGACATATGTGTGAGTATTTATTTATACACCCTCTACATATGTCAAATACTTAGACCAGAGCCTACGGCTCTGGTCTAAGTATTTGTGTGTATTAGTACTTATACATGTATACATATATACTTTGCCACCTCTTAGTACTCACAGTAACTCACAGTACAGGGTATGTTGATCTGTTTGCCTGTCAATCATGTTAAAGCACCTCCCCCACTGTTATAGTTCTGTTAATTGTCTGCACCTGTTAGTCAAAGCTGCTCCGTTGCTAGGCAACGACCCCTCCCTTACACACTCACAGACACGCTGCAGTCTGTGTCACACAGAAACACTGGCTTTTAAGCAAAATCTTACCTCCGAACTACTGCCATTTGTGAGAGAACCGTAAATGCTAGCTCAAAACCAAAATGATTGTGAGTGGCAGGAGGCTTTGAGGAACACGTAGATGTATTCATTTCCCCTGTAGGGTCAAAAATGGCCGAGATTGGGCAGTTTTAAAAACACTAAAATTAGGCGAACATAAGATTTTCTTTGATCCAAATTAACATGGAAGTGAATGGAGGCTGAGACCAGACATCCCCCCAAACTACTGAGTCTCATTTAAATTTTAAATTAGCTGGATCTTCCAAACCTGGTTTATATTGTTCCTAGGTAGTATGACTACATTTCTGGAAAGTTTCATTTACTTGCTGTTTATGGTTTCTCATATTTTGCCATTTTCATCAAAGTTTCAGTCAAAGCTTCTCCTCTCCTGCACCTTCACAGAACAGTGTTCCAAATAAGGAGTTGCAGGGGGCGTGGCTAATTCCGCCACCTAGGATTTCTCTGTGATTTTGGGGGAAAACCTGGAAGTCAGGAAAGGAAACTAAAATTGCCCAATCTCCCAAACCGTACATCTGATTTCAAAAATTCTTAGTGTGGCGACTTCTGCTCATGTCACTGATTCTCACAATATGTCATATGTTGGGGAATATTTAATTTTAATTTTAAATTTTCGGCTATCGCAACTAACCGGGCCTGAGAAAAAAAAACTACAAGAGATACAAAAATGATTTTTACAACTTTTATGTTTCTCAGTTATCTCTATCCATTGGTCCTATTTCTACATCTCTGTGACAAAAGGTTTCGGAGAAGTAAATTTTTTACGATTTCCAAACCATTCCAGATTGCGAACTTTCTGTAGGAGATAGACCATAAGTACCAGCATATGAATTTTTCGGACGGTTACAAGGAAACTTTTGGCGTTGGTTTCATGTCTCTAGGCCAAGCGGTTCAGGTTTTAGATTTGGAAGCTTTTACTTTGAAAGGCAGATTGTGAACTTCCTGTCCCTGATAGATGGGTGGTATCAGCGTATGAAATGTCGGGCTGGATGAGACGCACGCTGGCGCGTGCGTCTCATCTTTCTGCGACATTCCTAAGGCTTGTTTGGGCCATTTTAGTGATTTTTCCGGAATTTTCCATGCGTTCTTTTCTCAATAAAATTAATATTATGGGATGGAATCACATTTTTTCTTCATATTTAATGAAATTTGGCAGGCCCTGACGGGCCTGCCAAATTTCATTTATTTGCGAGCATGTTAAGGGGGTCATCTGCCAGTCTAAAGAGGCGTAGAGCCGAAAAGGCGTTTTTGCCCAAAAATGTCGAAAAAACGCAAATATCTATTGCGATATCTCCCAAACCGTACGTCAAATTCAAAATGTTTTGCGCTAGTTCACACCAGTTCAGTGTCCTGATCGTCACGATATATCACATGTTGGGAGAAACTCAAATTTTAATTTTGAGTGTCGGCGGTCGCAAACTTCAGGGCGCGGAACGCGAAAACTACACGAGTTTTTAAAAAGTTATATACAACTTTTTGGATTCTCCCGTTCCTCTTTAATTTGGTACCATTTTTAGGTCTCTGCGACAAACGCCCTATGAGGAGATAATTTTTGAGCGTTTCCATTCACGCTAGCAGATCGCGACCTTCGGTCGCGATCTGCTAGCTCTAAATGTATTTTTTGCCTCAAGTATTGTTGGCCGCAACTTTTGCTGTTTTTTTCATGTCTTTAAGGCGAACCTCTGAAAAGTTATTAACGTTCCAATTTTTCCTATTTTTTGGTTGCTAGTTCGAAAATTCTGGGCTGGACACAGAATTTTTTTTCATCAGACGCCGATTTTCACCAGACTTGAGATGCGTGCCGAGATAGCTGAGTTTTCGAGCATGTTTAGGGGGTCAAATTCCAGTTCAAAGAGGTGGCGGTATAATAATAATAATAATAATTAAAGCTGCAAGCAGCATTGGATCGGGACCTCGACTTTACGCGTGGATTTCGTCCCATGCCATAACACGTTATAACCCTCATATCTAAAAATGAGCAAATTATACTCCATAATATGGCATTTTCATCAAAGTTTCAGTCAAAGCAGCTCCTGTGCTGGAGCCATTCACACAGAGTTGTGCCCTATATATGGAGGGAAGGGGGCGTGGCCGCAGCACTGCATGTATGTGTAGAGCAGGGTGAGAGTGTTAGCCAATCAGCTTTCAGCATTAGAGGGTGTGGCTGTATCCAGGCAGAAAGTCAGAGAGAGAGAGAAATAGGAGCAAAGTAATGTCACATGTATAGGTGTACAGGAGTGGGAGTATATTAGCCAATCAGCTGTCAGTATTAGAGGGTGTGGCTGTTGTGACATATGTGAGTACTTATACATAAATACATATACACTATGCATATGTCAAGTACTACAGACCAGAGCCTTACGGCTCTGGTCTGTAGTACTTGACATATGTGAGTACTTATACATAAATACATATACACTATGCATATGTCAAGTACTACAGACCAGAGCCTTACGGCTCTGGTCTGTAGTACTTGACATATGTGAGTACTTATACATAAATACATATACACTATGCATATGTCAAGTACTACAGACCAGAGCCGTACTTGACATATGTGTGAGTATTTATTTATACACCCTCTACATATGTCAAATACTTAGACCAGAGCCTACGGCTCTGGTCTAAGTATTTGTGTGTATTAGTACTTATACATGTATACATATATACTTTGCCACCTCTTAGTACTCACAGTAACTCACAGTACAGGGTATGTTGATCTGTTTGCCTGTCAATCATGTTAAAGCACCTCCCACAGTCTGTTCAGCTTCTCTTCATTGTCTGCACCTGTTAATCAAAGCTGCACCGTTGCCCTGGTAACGGCCCCCACCTTATGCCTCCTACATGGACGCACGCTGCAAAAGAGCCTCTCCCCCTCTACCCTGGCTTTCAAGCCTAATCTTACCTCCGAACTACTGCCATTTGTGAGAGAACCGTAAATGCTAGCTCAAAACCAAAATGATTGTGAGTGGCAGGAGGCTTTGAGGAACACGTAGATGTATTCATTTCCCCTGTAGGATCAAAAATGGCCGAGATTGAGCAGTTTTAAAAACACTAAAATCAGGCCAAGTAGAGAATTTCTTTGATCCAAATTAACATGGAAGTGAATGGAGGCTGAGACCAGACATCCCCCCAAACTACTGAGTCTCATTTAAATTTTAAATTAGCTGGATCTTCCAAACCTGGTTTATATTGTTCCTAGGTAGTATGACTACATTTCTGGAAAGTTTCATTCACTTGCCGTTTATGGTTTCTCATATTTTGCCATTTTCATCAAAGTTTCAGTCAAAGCTTCTCCTCTCCTGCACCTGCACCTTCACAGAACATTGTTCCAAATAAGGAGTTGCAGGGGGCGTGGCTAATTCCCCCATCAGGGAGTCTGAGTTCTGAAAAAATCCAAAAGTGAGGAAATGAAAACTAAAATTGCAATATCTCCCAAACCGTACATCTGATTTCGAAAATTCTTAGTATGGCGACTTCTGCTCATGTCACTGATTCTCACAATATGTCATATGTTGGGGAATATTTAATTTTATTTTTAAATTTTCGGCTATCGCAACTAACCGGGCCTGAGAAAAAAAAACTACAAGAGATACAAAAATGATTTTTACAACTTTTAAGTTTCTCAGTTACCTCTATCCATTGGTCCTATTTTTACATCTCTGTGACAAAAGGTTTCGGAGAAGTACATTTTTTACGATTTCCAAACCATTCCAGATTGCGAACTTTCTGTAGGAGATAGACCATAAGTACCAGCGTATGAATTTTTCGGACGGTTACAAGGAAACTTTTGGCGTTGGTTTCATGTCTCTAGGCCAAGCGGTTCAGGTTTTAGATTTGGAAGCTTTTACTTTGAAAGGCAGATTGTGAACTTCCTGTCCAAGATAGATGGGTGGTATCAGCGTATGAAATGTCGGGCTGGATGAGACGCACGCTGGCGCGTGCGTCTCATCTTTCTGCGACATTCCTAAGGCTTGTTTGGGCCATTTTAGTGATTTTTCCGGAATTTTCCGTGTGTTCTTTTCTCAATAAAATTAATATTATGGGATGGAATCACATTTTTTCTTCATATTTAATGAAATTTGGTAGGCCCTGACGGGCCTACCAAATTTCATTTCATTACGAGCATGTTAAGGGGGTCATCTTCCAGTCTAAAGAGGCGTAGAGCAGGAAAAGCGTTTTTGCCCAAAAATGTCGAAAAAACACAAATATCCATTGCGATATCTCCCAAACCGTGCGTCAAATTTAAAATGTTTTGCGCTAGTTGATGCCGGCTCAGTGTCCTGATCGTCACGATATATCACATGTTGGGAGAAATTCAAATTTTGATTTTGAGTGTCGGAGGTCGCAAATATCCGGGCACGAAACGCAAAAACTACACGAGTTTTTAAAAAGTTATATATAACTTTTTGGATTCACCAGTTCTTCTTTAATTTGGTACCATTTTTAGGTCTCTGCGACAAACGCCCTATGAGGAGATAATTTTGGAGCGTTTCCATTCACGCTAGCAGAACGCGACCTGCGGTCGCGTTCTGCTAGCTCTAAATGTATTTTTTGCCTCAAGCAATGTCGGCCGCAACTTTTGCTGTTTTTTTCGTGTCTTTAAGGCGAACCTCTGAAAAGTTATTAACGTTCAAATTTTTCCTCTTTTTTGGTTGCTAGTTCGAAAATTATGGGATGTCGGGAGAATTTTTTTTCATTTTATAAAATTTTTCACCAGGCTTGAGGTGCGTGCCGAGATAGCTGAGTTTTCGAGCATGTTTAGGGGGTCAAAATCCAGTTTAAAGTGACGGAGACAAAATAATAATAATAATATAAAAAAACGAACGAAATACAATAGGGACTCGGCCCTGCGGGCCGAGTCCCTATGCGTTGCACACATAGTGTGCAAATGCATAGGGACTCGACCCTGCGTGCTCGGTCCCTAATTAAAGCTGCAAGCAGCATTGGATCGGGACCTCGACTTTACGCGTGGATTTCATCCCATGCCATAACACGTTATAACCCTCATATCTAAAAATGAGCAAATTATACTCCATAATATGGCATTTTCATCAAAGTTTCAGTCAAAGCAGCTCCTTTGCTGGAGCCATTCACACAGAGTTGTGCCAAATATGGGCAGGAAAGGGGCGTGGCCGGAGCACTGCATGTGTGTGTGTAGACTAGTGGGAGAGTGTTAGCCAATCACCTTTCAGCATTAGAGGGTGTGGCTGTATCCAGGCAGAAAGTCAGAGAGAGAAAGAAATAGGAGCAAAGTAATGTCACATGTATAGGTGTACAGGAGTGGGAGTATATTAGCCAATCAGCTGTCAGTATTAGAGGGTGTGGCTGTTGTGACATATGTGAGTACTTATACATAAATACATATACACTATGCATATGTCAAGTACTACAGACCAGAGCCTTACGGCTCTGGTCTGTAGTACTTGACATATGTGTGAGTATTTATTTATACACCCTCTACATATGTCAAATACTTAGACCAGAGCCTACGGCTCTGGTCTAAGTATTTGTGTGTATTAGTACTTATACATGTATACATATATACTTTGCCACCTCTTAGTACTCACAGTAACTCACAGTACAGGGTATGTTGATCTGTTTGCCTGTCAATCATGTTAAAGCACCTCCCCCACTGTTATAGTTCTGTTAATTGTCTGCACCTGTTAGTCAAAGCTGCTCCGTTGCTAGGCAACGACCCCTCCCTTACACACTCACAGACACGCTGCAGTCTGTGTCACACAGAAACACTGGCTTTTAAGCAAAATCTTACCTCCGAACTACTGCCATTTGTGAGAGAACCGTAAATGCTAGCTGAAAACTAAAATAATTGTGAGTGGCAGGAGGCTTTGAGGAACACGTAGATGTATTCATTTCCCCTGTAGGGTCACAAATGGCCGAGATTGGGCAGTTTTAAAAACACTAAAATTAGGCGAACATAAGATTTTCTTTGATCCAAATTAACATGGAAGTGAATGAAGGCTGAGACCAGACATCCCCCCAAACTACTGAGTCTCATTTAAATTTTAAATTAGCTGGATCTTCCAAACCTGGTTTATATTGTTCCTAGGTAGTATGACTACATTTCTGGAAAGTTTCATTCACTTGCTGTTTATGGTTTCTCATATTTTGCCATTTTCATCAAAGTTTCAGTCAAAGCTTCTCCTCTCCTGCACCTTCACAGAACATTGTTCCAAATAAGGAGTTGCAGGGGGCGTGGCCTTCAAGTGCACTGTTTGCCAAGGTGGATGAGAGGGAGACAGAGTTCTGGAAAAGAAAATCAGAAATAAACTAAAATTGCAAATTCTCCCAAACCGTACATCTGATTTCAAAAATTATTAGTGTGGCGACTTCTGCTCATGTCACTGATTCTCACAATATGTCATATGTTGGGGAATATTTAATTTTATTTTTAAAATTTCGGCTATCGCAACTAACCAGGCCTGAGTAAAAAAAACTACAAGAGATACAAAAATGATTTTTACAACTTTTATGTTTCTCAGTTAGCTCTATCCATTGGTCCTATCTTTACATCTCTGTGACATAAGGTTTTGGAGGAGTAAATTTTTTACGATTTCCAAACAAGTCCAGATTGCGAACTTTCTGTAGTAGATAGACCATAAGTACCAGCGTATGAATTTTTCGGGATTTAACAAGGAAACTTTTGGCGTTGGTCTCATGTCTCTACGCCAAGCGGTTCAGGTTTTAGATTTGGAAGCTTTTATTTTGTAAGGCAGATTGTGAACTTCCTGTCCAAGATAGATGGGTGGTATCAGCGTATGAAATGTCGGGCTGGATGAGACGCACGCTGGCGCGTGCGTCTCATCTTTCTGCGACATTCCTAAGGCTCGTTTGGGCCATTTTAGTGATTTTTCCGGAATTTTCCGTGCGTTCTTTTCTCAATAAAATTAATATTATGGGATGGAATCACATTTTTTCTTCATATTTAATGAAATTTGGCAGGCCCTGACGGGCCTGCCAAATTTCATTTAATTTCGTGCTTGTTAAGGGGGTCATCTGCCAGTCTAAAGAGGCGTAGAGCAGGAAAAGCGTTTTTACCAAAAAATGTCAAAAAACCGCAAATATCTATTGCGATATCTCCCAAACCGTGCGTCAAATTTAAAATGTTTTGCGCTAGTTCACACCGGTTCAGTGTCCTGATCGTCACGATATATCACATGTTGGGAGAAATTAAAATTTTAATTTTGAGTGTCGGAGGTCGCAAATATCCGGGCACGAAACGCAAAAACTACACGAGTTTTTAAAAAGTTATATATAACTTTTTGGAATCACCCGTTCCTCTTTAATTTGGTACCATTTTTACATCTCTGCGACAAACGCCCTATGAGGAGATAATTTTGGAGCATTTCCATTCACGCTAGCAGATCGCGACCTTCGGTCGCGATCTGCTAGCTCTAAATGTATTTTTTGCCTCAAGTAATGTCGGCCGCAACTTTTACTGTTTTTTTCCTGTCTTTAAGGCGAACCTCTGAAAAGTTATTAACGTTCCAATTTTTCCTCTTTTTTGGTTGCTAGTTCGAAAATTATGGGATGTCGGGAGAATTTTTTTTCATTTTATCAAATTTTTCACCAGACTTGAGATGCGTGCCGAGATAGCTGAGTTTTCGAGCACGTTTAGGGGGTCAAATTTACGTTGAAAGTGGCGGAGTAAAAATAATAATAATTAAAGCTGCAAGCAGCATTGGTCGGGACCTCGACTTTACGCGTGGATTTCGTCCCTTGCCATATAGCCGTTATAACCGTCATATCTAAAAATGAGCAAATTATACTCCATAATATGGCATTTTCATCAAAGTTTCAGTCAAAGCAGCTCCTGTGCTGGAGCCATTCACACAGAGTTGTGCCCTATATATGGAGGGTAGGGGGCGTGGCCGCAGCACTCCATGTGTGTGTAGACTAGTGGGAGAGTGTTAGCCAATCAGCTTTCAGCATTAGAGGGTGGCATTAGAGGGTGTGGCTGTATCCAGGCAGAAAGTCAGAGAGAGAGAGAAATAGGAGCAAAGTAATGTCACATGTATAGGTGCACAGGAGTGGGAGCATATTAGCCAATCAGCTGTCAGTATTAGAGGGTGTGGCTGTTGCTGGGCAGAAAGCAGAGTGAGAGAGGTACTACAGACCAGAGCCTTACGGCTCTGGTCTGTAGTACTTGACATATGTGTGAGTATTTATTTATACACCCTCTACATATGTCAAATACTTAGACCAGAGCCTACGGCTCTGGTCTAAGTATTTGTGTGTATTAGTACTTATACATGTATACATATATACTTTGCCACCTCTTAGTACTCACAGTAACTCACAGTACAGGTATGTTGATCTGTTTGCCTGTCAACCATGTTAAAGCACCTCCCCCACTGTTATAGTTCTGTTAATTGTCTGCACCTGTTAGTCAAAGCAGCACCGTTGCTAGGCAACGACCCCTCCCTTACACACTCACAGACACGCTGCAGTCTGTGTCACACAGAAACACTGGCTTTTAAGCAAAATCTTACCTCCGAACTACTGCCATTTGTGAGAGAACCGTAAATGCTAGCTGAAAACTAAAATAATTGTGAGTGGCAGGAGGCTTTGAGGAACACGTAGATGTATTCATTTCCCCTGTAGGGTCAAAAATGGCCGAGATTGGGCAGTTTTAAAAACACTAAAATTAGGCGAACATAAGATTTTCTTTGATCCAAATTAACATGGAAGTGAATGGAGGCTGAGACCAGACATCCCCCCGAACTACTGAGTCTCATTTAAATTTTAAATTAGCTGGATCTTCCAAACCTGGTTTATATTGTTCCTAGGTAGTATGACTAAATTTCTGGAAAGTTTCATTCACTTGCCGTTTATGGTTTCTCATATTTTGCCATTTTCATCAAAGTTTCAGTCAAAGCTTCTCCTCTCCTGCACCTTCACAGAACAGTGTTCCAAATAAGGAGTTGCAGGGGGCGTGGCTATTTCCCCCATCAGGGAGTCTGAGTTCTGAAAAAATCCAAAAGTGAGGAAAAGAAAACTAAAATTGCAATATCTCCCAAACCGTACATCTGATTTCAAAAATCCTTAGTGTGGCGACTTCTGCTCATGTCACTGATTCTCACAATATGTCACATGTTGGGGAATATTTAATTTTATTTTTAAATTTTCGGCTATCGCAACTAACCGGGCCTGAGAAAAAAAAAGTACAAGAGATACAAAAATGATTTTTACAACTTTTATGTTTCTCAGTTAGCTCTATCCATTGGTACTATTTTTACATCTCTGCGAAAAAAGGTTTCGGAGGAGTAAATTTTTTACGATTTCCAAACAAGTCCAGATTGCGAACTTTCTGTAGGAGATAGACCATAAGTACCAGCGTATGAATTTTTCGGACGGTTACAAGGAAACTTTTGGCATTGGTTTCATGTCTCTAGGCCAAGCGGTTCAGGTTTTAGATTTGGAAGCTTTTACTTTGAAAGGCAGATTGTGAACTTCCTGTCCAAGATAGATGGGTGGTATCAGCGTATGAAATGTCGGGCTGGATGAGACGCACGCTGGCGCGTGCGTCTCATCTTTCTGCGACATTCCTAAGGCTTTTTTGGGCCATTTTAGTGATTTTTCTGGAATTTTCCGTGCGTTCTTTTCTCAATAAAATTCATATTTTGGGATGGAATCCCATTTTTTCTTCATATTTATTGAAATTTGGCAGGCCCTGACGGGCCTGCCAAATTTCATTTAATTTCGTGCACGTTAAGGGGGTCATCTGCCAGTCTAAAGAGGTTTAGAGCCGAAAAGGCGTTTTTGCCCAAAAATGTCGAAAAAACGCAAATATCTATTGCGATATCTCCAAAACCGTACGTCAAATTCAAAATGTTTTGCGCTAGTTCACACCGGCTTAGTGTCCTGATCGTCACGATATATCACATGTTGGGAGAAACTCAAATTTTAATTTTGAGTGTCGGCGGTCGCAAACTTCAGGGCGCGGAACGCAAAAACTACACGAGTTTTTAAAAAGCTATATACAACTTTTTAGATTCACCAGTTCTTCTTTAATTTGGTACCATTTTTAGGTGTCTGCGACAAACGCCCTATGAGGAGATAATTTTGGAGCGTTTCAATTCACGCTAGCAGATCGCAACCTTCGGTCGCGATCTGCTAGCTCTAAATGTATTTTTTGCCTAAAGCAATGTCGGCCGCAACTTTTGCTGTTTTTTTCGTGTCTTTAAGGCAAACCTCTGAAAAGTTATTAACGTTCCAATTTTTTCTCTTTTTTGGTTGCTAGTTCGAAAATTCTGGGCTGGACACAGAATTTTTTTTCATCAGACGCCGATTTTCACCAGACTTGAGATGCGTGCCGAGATAGCTGAGTTTTCGAGCACGTTTAGGGGGTCAAATTCCACTTCAAAGTGGTGAGAGAAAAATAATAATAATAATTAAAGCTGCAAGCAGCATTGGATCGGGACCTCGACTTTACGCGTGGATTTCGTCCCATGCCATAACACGTTATAACCCTCATATCTAAAAATGAGCAAATTATACTCCATAATATGGCATTTTCATCAAAGTTTCAGTCAAAGCAGCTCCTGTGCTGGAGCCAGACACAGGGCAGTTGTGCCTTATATATGAAGTGAAGGGGGCGTGGCCACAGGTCCTTGCTACAGTGTCAAACAGAGTTCAGGGAGACATTTTGTCAATGAGAGGAAAAAAAACTAAAATTGTCATATCTCCCAAACCATACATGGAATTTCGAAAAGTTTTAGTGTGTCCCTCTGTGTATGACAAATGAAGAGAGAATATGTTTGAATCACTTCATTGTACTCATGATCTAACATTAAAAAAAGTTTTTATTTTCTAAATGTCTGTGTGTCTTTCTGTCTGTGTATTTCAGGAAAGTAATAAATAAAAAAATAATTTTGGGGCGTTTCCATTCACGCTAGCAGAACGCGACCTGCGGTCGCGTTCTGCTAGCTCTAAATGTATTTTTTGCCTCAAGTAATGTTGGCCGCAACTTTTGCTGTTTTTTTCGTGTCTTTAAGGCAAACCTCTGAAAAGTTATTAACGTTCCAATTTTACCACTTTTTTGGTTGCTAGTTCGAAAATAATGGGATGTCGGGAATTTTTTTTTTCATTTTATCAAATTTTTCGCCAGACTTGAGATGCGTGCCGAGATAGCTGAGTTTTCGTGCACGTTTAGGGGGTCAAAATCCAGTTTAAAGTGACGGAGACAAAATAATAATAATAATAATAATAATAATAATAATAATAATAATAATAATAATAATAATAATAATAATAATAATAATAATAATATAAAAACGAACGAAATACAATAGGGACTCGACCCTGCGTGCTCGGTCCCTAATAAAATAAATAAAATGAAATAAAAGTAAGAAATGTTATTTTCATGAGGAGTTTTTGAAGATGATTGTCTTGAAATAAAAGTCTGTCCACTTTGTTCCACTCACAGACACAGCCTAAATTAATTGAATTTAATATTACGTGTGTGTGTGTGTTTGCGCACAAGGGTGCGTGCACGTGCTGTGGTAGAGTAGGTCGTCCAGTTACTGAAGGGTTTTGGGTTCACATCCCAGCTCTGTCTGTCCACATGTCGAAGTGCAGTTGGACAAAGACACTAAACCTGGACTTAGTCTCCTCATAGGACTAACAGAACCTTAGAAAGCTCCTGGTGTATGAGTGTGTGAATGGGTGACTGTGAGGCTTTTGATACATACAATGTATGTCCTTGTATTTCTATTTATGTATATATTGTTGTTTTTCACTAGATTATATATATATATATATATATATATATATATATATATATATATATATATATATATATATATATATATATATATATATATATATATATATATATATATATGGCTTGGTTTTAAAAACCTATAAAATCCTATAAAAAACCCCAACACGTTTTGACATCATAGCCTTCATCAGGGAGTCAGAATATGCCACAAAACAGGAAGAGTTATTTTAAAAACTGTTGACTAATCACAAGCCGACACATTGCAGTGTATATCAAGTAAAAAGTGTAGTACAAAAAAACAGTGTAATATTTAAAATCTCCAGTAGGTGTCTTCCTTAAAAAAGTCAATAAGACATAAAGTAAAATTTTACATAATACAGGGTCTAAAATACAACAAACAAACAAGTTAAAAACAAGAAGAGAAGGACAACCACATAGTAAAAGAGTAAAACCAAAGAGTAAAAAAATCTAAAATAAATAATAAATAATCTACATTAAAAATATACAATAAAAATATACAATAAAAATCAGAGGAAAACAGTAAAATCAAGGTCATCATTTAATCCTGGATACTTAGTAGCCTGGAATTAATCAATCCAAAAAGTGCTCTCTGTCTATCACCCCACCTAAGAGATAATGGGATGTGGTCAATGCCAACAGCCTGTAAAGAAGCTCAATCACTATTATTGTGTTCCATGTAATGTCTTGCCATAGGATATTTTAAGGTACCAGTGTCAAATTCATATTTGTGTTCCGCCAGTCTGTCTTGTAGGCGTTGTTTAGTTCTTCCTATGTAGAAACAGGTTTGTGTTGAGTCTGGTTTCAGGTGACTGTGGACAAGTTTATCATGTAAGGTAGGGCTTCTTCTAAAACAGAGGTGGGCAACTCCGCTCCTCGAGGGCAGGAATCCTACAGGTTTTTGATATTTCCCTCTTCCAACACATCTGATCCAATTAATGATCAGCTCATCATCCAGCTCTGCAGAAACCTGATAATTATGGAATGGCTTCCAGGTGTGATGGAAGAGGGAAACATCCAAAACTTGCAGGATACCGGCCCTCGAGTTGCCCACCCCTGTTCTAAAAGGGGGAGGGTAAGGAAAGATGGGTCTTAATGTTTCATCACTCTGAATGATTCCCCAATTCTTTCTGATGATCTGTTTGATTTATTTTTCCATCCAATAGAGCACCTCTTACTATTATTACTTATGTTGAGTCCAGGTAGCGCTCCTTAAGCAAATATATATATATATATATATATATATATATATATATATATATATATATATATATATATATATATATATATATATTTGAAAAGCATGCACAATTGAGGAGATTAGTATTATATAAAACATAAATCAATAATTTATTTGTAATTATCATTGCATTATCAAGTATTTTTAGGTATACATTTCTTTCTACATTAATTATTAATTTATTATTTATTTCAATTTTTTCTTTTTTCCTTTCTCACTACATTTTCTGTTATATGTTAAAGTGTGGGGTTTAAATGTACATTTGTCATTTGAATATGTAACAGATGGATTAATAGAAGCGATTTTGATTAGCAGTGTTAGTTTTCTTTGACCCGGGTTACACTTCCTGTGCCGCTCTTCTGCTTCCGGTTCAAATTACATGTCCCGCCTTCATTCGCGGGACTTACCGTGCTCGGTAGCAGACCACAGCTAATAGAGTAAAAACTACTCACGTTCTCACAGCAAAACAATGTTTCAAACAGAAAAAAATCCTTGTGCGTGTAGACATCAGTTTTCCAGCCTCTGCCTCTCGTTTATCGGTGAGTTTCTTGTTTATATTGTCATGAATGTGTGCTGCACTTCTTGTAATTAATTACTATTGCTACAGAAACACACGTTCCTCATTAAACCGCTGGATTGCCCGCTGTAAAGTGTGTCCCATCTACTCACAGGTGAGTAGTGTGAACTGATTTCCATGTTTTTGCTTTGTTCTCATCTCAGTGCTGTTTAGAAGCTAATGCTTAGCATAGAATGCACTGATTTAGTTTTTTCACCCCTGCTAGAAAGCCCAGAGTAGATGCAAAAGGCTGTGTCATTTAAAATTAACAACTCAAAAGCCCAGCCTGCTCAGCTAATAGACCCTATTAGGCTTACTGTTTTTGAAAATTAATTAGGAAAAATGGTGATTTGGAGGAAAAAAGTGCACATTAGTAGAATACATGTAAATGAATGTCAATATACATTGTACATGAATTTAATACTACTGTTATGAATTATAGCAATTAAACTTTTGTTCTGTCTTGTGTAATTATGATTATCTTTGGTTATTTATTTTACAGTGCTTGTTTAATCTACTGCTGCATTTGTTATTTAACTGTACTGATTTGTGTATTAGGTCAAGGTGTGTGCGTATGTGTTTTTGTGTTGTTTTTTAAAAAATGTGTGCATATATATATATATATATATATATATATATATATATATATATATATATATATATATATCCTTTTTTGTTTTTGTGTTGAGCTTACTCGGCCATCCTGAAACAGTGCTGTCGGACACCTTTTGTTGAGAACGTGGAACACTGAACTTTGCAGAGATGGGGCCGAGTCACACATGTGCAAGTCACAAGTAAGTACGAAGAATTTACACTTTTTTTCCTTAGGCAACTCAAGTCCTGTAATAGCTCAAGTCATATATGGCATATTGTAATTTTAGCTGTAGAATCTGTTCTTAAAAAAGTGAAAAACAATATGTAAGTAAATTTGAAAGGCTGATCATACATGTTGGAAAAGGAATCCATTTAAAAGTTCAGGGGCCACATTCAACCTAATGATAGAAAATGGGCCAGACCAGTGAATTAACATAAATAATGTTGACGCCAAGCTTTTCTCCTTGTTATTCAGTGAAAAAAAGTAAAAATCCACAAAAAAGTTTACATCTAAGAACTGTATTTGAACAAATATGAACAAGTTGAAAATTCATTAAAAAAATAGTAACCTGCACAAATAGGAATTTTTTTTAAATGTCTGAAGGCCAACTTTACCATGTTTGACCTGTTATTAAATGTTTTGTTGATCCCAATGTGATCTGTAAAGATGTACATCTTACACATGTAAATTGTGATTTACATGTCTAAATGATAACCTGAGACATGACATTGTTAAAACTGCAAATAGTTTACTTCAGGAATTTCAGTTTAAGATTATTTACATTGTATTAAAGAATTTGAACATTTTCATCACATAACTTTGCTTTTTTTACTCAAAAACATACAGCAAAGTTTGGAAATTTTATATTATATTATTATTTCACTGGTTCGGCCCTCTGTAGATCAAATTTGGCTTAATTTGGCCCTTGAACTGAAATGAGTTTGACACCCCTGCCTGCTATTAAGAATCCAATAACTGACATCAAGTTTAGTTTTCTTAAACTTTTTTTGAATTAAAATTATTGCTGCTATTTTTAATGTCATCTGAAAGTAAATTCCATAATTTCACTCCTTTAACTGAAACGCACATATTTTTTAATGTCGTTGGCACTTTAGGTTGTTGAAAGTTTAGTTTCTGTCTGTAATCATACGATCTTTCTTTGAACAGTTTCTGTAGATTCACAGGAAAATGATGAGTCTTTGTAAATTATCTGAGCCCTTTTTAAATCAACAATGTCCATACATTTTAACGTATTTGGTTGGAAAAACAATTGGTTGGTGTGATGTGTGTGAAGACATTATCTACAATTGTTATGGCTTTTTTTGTCATGTCATGAAATTCATCAGGAAACTTAACTGTTCTTGCAGTTATCGTCACTGAATACTAATAGTTGTACTAGGGGCTACATAAACACTAAAACAAAACAATGTTTCCATGGTGGGTGGTTTAATCATTTTGCAATGTTGTCATTACGACAAGAAAATAATTTGTTATATATTGTCATATTTATATAAATCTATTAAAGGAATAAATAATCCAGATTATTAATTATAAAGTCTAAACTGAGCAACTATGATTTGAAATGTAGATTTTCTTTGATTAATGTACTTGTTGATAATTGTTTGTGTTTGAACTGGTGTGAAAAGGAGTGTAGGTGTTCCTGTGTTCATCTGAGGAAAGAAGCAGCAGAAAGGACCAGTGTGAAGCCAACAACTACAATCAACTTCCTGGGGAACCTGCAAACTTCCACGTTTTCCCTTTTCAAATCTGATGTGCAGTAGAGACGTTAAGATGTCTGCTTTTGTATAGATACAAAAAAACCCCCCATAAAATAACTCATTCATACCCACTGGTAGTGTTAAAATGACACTTGATGAAGCATTAGTTTTTTTCTTTTTGTCCTCTATATCAGTGTTGCACAACCCTGGTCCATGAGGCACTCTATCCTGCATGTTTTAGACCAGGGGTGCCCAATCCTGGTCCTCGAGAGCTACTATCCTGCATGTTTTAGATGTTTCTTTCTTCCAACACACCCGATGGTCATTATTGGGCTTCTGCAGAGCTTGATGAGAGGTTTATCATTGGAATTTGGTGTGGTGGAATGAGGATACATCTAAAACATGCAGGATAGTGTGCCTCGAGGACCAGGATTGGGCACCCCTGTTTTAGATGTTTCACTCTCCAACCACACTATCAACCTATCATCGTGCTGTGCAGAAGACTGATAATGATTGTCAGGTGTGTTTAAAGAAGGAAACATCTAAAACATGCAGGATAATGTGCCTCGAGGACCAGGGTTGACTAAAAAGAAAAAAACTAATGCTTCACGAAGCTTCAGTTTAATACCACTAGCATAAACATTTTAAAGACACTGAACTACCACTGTCTTAACTGGAATTTTTAATATGTACATTTTAATTTATTTATGACAACTATATTTAGATATTTTTATGTTTTATTGGATGCGTGCTGTATATGTTTGTCTCATGCCAAAGATTTTCTGTCATGGCAGATAATAAAGGTTTTTCTGATCCTCACCACCTCTACAAACCACTAACTTACTGCATCAGTCAGACAAATCAACAATCACAGTTTTTCCCCTTTTCAAATCTGATGTTCTGTCGAGACTTTAAGTCAAATGTCAGCTTTTGTGTAATATACTGATGTTGTGTATACAGACTGTTTTAATTTCTATATTTGTCATAAAGATTAGTTATATATGTATATTTTTTGTACACACATACATCTAGGCTTGGGTGTATATTTAATGCACATGTTAGAATTATTCATCCTTTTTTGTCATAGAATTGTATATATAAAATCAAAGTGCATTTCCAAGTACAGGAAAAAGTCTATTTAGCTTTGAACTAAATGATAATTAATTCTCCCAGATACATGTCTTTCTGTACTTACAATTACTTTTGCTCACTTTCTTTTGCATGCATGTAGAATGTTCCTTAAAGATGAAGTTAAGTGTCACTTGGGTGTTGATGACACTTAAAATAAAAATAAAATTTTAAAAATGGACACAAAACCTGAAAAATCTTCAATTGAGGTTCATACATTTTGTCATTAAAGTTGATATTTGGTGTTATTTAAGCACATAAACACAGTTACATAGGTAAATAATACATTCTAAAGCAAGTAAAATAATTACATTAAATCCAAGTATATAAATCTTAATTTATAGAACTTATATTCCACAAAGTCCTCTTCTTTTACCCTACAACTGGATATATATGGGAAATGTCAAATTTTTTCAAGTATGACCGTTTTTCAATGTCATTTAGTGTGTGCTAGCTTAATGAAAGAGTAGCTTCTTTGTCTTTGTTCGTCGTCGTCCCCCCCCCCTCTCTTCCCCCGGAATGGCGCGAAATTAAAACCTCCTGATTGGTCACATACTCAGCAAGACGTCACAGAGACGCCATTTTGCCTGGCACCTTATATAAGGGAGGGGCGTGGTTTTCCGCTTCACCATTTTGTCTGCTGAAGAGAGAGAGGAATTACAGAGACAAAATTGTGCTTGGCTAGCTTACTGCTACTGGTTACATTCATTGCTGCTTTCATCATCGAGTGGATTCATCGCTGACTTTGGATATCCCAGCAGTTAATTCTTCGGAAAACCGTGAGTTTTTGACTGTTTTGTGGTGTTTTAATGGCGGATTTCTTAGCTGACTCATGCTAATGCTAAATCAGTGTTGTGTGTTTTTGTGCTGTCTGAGATGATTTAGTGTAATGTGCGGTTTTTATTCAGCTTTAATCTTCACAATTTAACTATATTACATGTGTTTGTGCATATATGTTTGCATTAATAGTCGAGTTTTACTGTGAAAATGCACATTTTCTGCCATGCTTCATTGACTGCTGAAATTTCAACCTAAACTCAGTTTTAACAGTAATGTGACTTAAGTGTTAAATGGTTGAGTGCTAGTTTGCTGATCTGAAGCTCATATATTGCTGTTACACAGTTCTGGGGTGACTTGTGATCTTTGCTGTTAGTGTTTAAAGGCATTTTTTGATTGTTTTGTGGTATTTTAATGGCGGAGTTTTTAGCTGACTCATGCTAATGCTAAATCAGTATTGTGTGTTTCTGTGCTGTCTGAGATGATTTAGTGTAATGTGCGGTTTTTATTCAGCTTTAATCTTCACAATTTAACTATTTTACATGTGTTTGTGCATATATGTTTGCATTAATAGTCGAGTTTTACTGTGAAAAATGCACATTTTCTGCCATGCTTCATTGACTGCTGAAATTTCAACCTAAACTCAGTTTTAACAATGGTTGTGTGCTAGTTTGCTGCTCGTTTGCTGATCTGTAGCTCATATATTGCTGTGATACAGTTCTGGGGTGACTTGTAATCTTTGTGAGTGTATAAATGTGTTTTTGGACTGTTTTGTGGTGTTTTAATGGCTGTTGGTTGGTTGTGTGTTCTAGTACTATCTCTGGGATGCTTTTGTGTGTAAAATATGGTTTTTATTCAGCTTTAATCTTCACAATTTAACTATTTTACATGTGTTTGTGCATATATGTTTGCATTAATAGTCGAGTTTTACTGTGAAAATGCACATTTTCTGCCATGCTCATTGACTGCTGAAATTTCAACCTAAACTCAGTTTTAACAATGGTTGTGTGCTAGTTTGCTGCTCGTTTGCTGATCTGTAGCTCATATATTGCTGTGATACAGTTCTGGGGTGATCTTTGTGAGTGTATAAATGTGTTAAAATGTGTTTTTTGACTGTTTTGTGGTGTTTTAATGGCTGTTAGTTGGTTGTGTGTTCTAGTACTATCTCTGGGATGCTTTTGTGTGTAAAATATGGTTTTTATTCAGCTGTAATCTTCACAATTTAACTATTTTACATGTGTTTGTGCATATATGTTTGCATTAATAGTCGAGTTTTAATGTGAAAAATGCACATTTTCTGCCATGCTTCATTGACTGCTGAAATTTCAACCTAAACTCAGTTTTAACAGTAATGTGACTTAAGTGTTAAATGGTTGAGTGCTAGTTTGCTGAACTGAAGCTCATATATTGCTGTGACACAGTTCTGGGGTGACTTGTAATCTTTGTGAGTGTATAAATGTGTTTTTGGACTGTTTTGTGGTGTTTTAATGGCTGTTGGTTGGTTGTGTGTTCTAGTACTATATCTGGGATGCTTTTGTGTGTAAAATATGGTTTTTATTCAGCTTTAATCTTCACAATTTAACTATTTTACATGTGTTTGTGCATATATGTTTGCATTAATAGTCGAGTTTTACTGTGAAAAATGCACATTTTCTGCCATGCTTCATTGACTGCTGAAATTTCAACCTAAACTCAGTTTTAACAATGGTTGTGTGCTAGTTTGCTGCTCGTTTGCTGAACTGAAGCTCATATATTGCTGTGATACAGTTCTGGGGTGACCTGTAATCTTTGTGAGTGTATAAATGTGTTAAAATGTGTTTTTTGACTGTTTTGTGGTGTTTTAATGGCTGTTAGTTGGTTGTGTGTTCTAGTACTATCTCTGGGATGCTTTTGTGTGTAAAATATGGTTTTTATTCAGCTGTAATCTTCACAATTTAACTATTTTACATGTGTTTGTGCATATATGTTTGCATTAATAGTCGAGTTTTAATGTGAAAAATGCACATTTTCTGCCATGCTTCATTGACTGCTGAAATTTCAACCTAAACTCAGTTTTAACAGTAATGTGACTTAAGTGTTAAATGGTTGAGTGCTAGTTTGCTGAACTGAAGCTCATATATTGCTGTGACACAGTTCTGGGGTGACTTGTAATCTTTGTGAGTGTATAAATGTGTTTTTGGACTGTTTTGTGGTGTTTTAATGGCTGTTGGTTGGTTGTGTGTTCTAGTACTATATCTGGGATGCTTTTGTGTGTAAAATATGGTTTTTATTCAGCTTTAATCTTCACAATTTAACTATTTTACATGTGTTTGTGCATATATGTTTGCATTAATAGTCGAGTTTTACTGTGAAAAATGCACATTTTCTGCCATGCTTCATTGACTGCTGAAATTTCAACCTAAACTCAGTTTTAACAATGGTTGTGTGCTAGTTTGCTGCTCGTTTGCTGAACTGAAGCTCATATATTGCTGTGATACAGTTCTGGGGTGACCTGTAATCTTTGTGAGTGTATAAATGTGTTTTTGGACTGTTTTGTGGTATTTTAATGGCGGAGTTTTTAGCTGACTGGCTAAATCAGTATTGTGTGTTCTTGTTCTATCAGTGAAATGCTTTAGTGTGTATGTGAGGTTTTTATTCAGCTGTAATCTTCACAATTTAACTATTTTACATGTGTTTGTGCATATATGTTTGCATTAATAGTCGAGTTTTACTGTGAAAAATGCACATTTTGTGCCATGCTTCATTGACTGCTGAAATTTCAACCTAAACTCAGTTTTAACAGTAATGTGACTTAAGTGTTAAATGGTTGAGTGCTAGTTTGCTGAACTGAAGCTCATATATTGCTGTGACACAGTTCTGGGGTGACCTTGTAATCTTTGTGAGTGTATAAATGTGTTTTTTGACTGTTTTGTGATGTTTTAATGGCTGTTGGTTGGTTGTGTGTTCTAGTACTATCTCTGGGATGCTTTTGTGTGTAAAATATGGTATTTAATTAGCTTTATTATTTGGGCCTGGGGGCTATGAACGAGTCTATTGCAGTCTGTGTCCTTGTTTTACGTGTTTACCGTTGTGAGGTAGATGGTGTTGTTAAATTATCGTAACCATTTGGTCCTGTGTCGGCTTTGGTTTGTGTGGCTTCAGATGCTTCTCAGTTCCTCCTGTGTTTCTAATGTAACTATTTTACATGTGTGTGTATGTATGTTTGCATGTATAACTATGAACAATGCAAAATTTCTGCCATACTTCTGGGTTCATTTTATTGTCATTGACTGCATTTATTTCATCCTAAACTCAGTTTAACATTAATGTAACATTGGTGTGAGTGTATACTGTTGATTTACATAGCATAGTGGATCATTGCTGTGAGTGCATGAATGTGTGTGTGTATGTATATATTCATCACTTTAAGAACATATTACTCAATGTAACTTTTCTTTGATTACAGGTTGAGATTTCTGTGCGGAGCTAAGGATCGAGACTTTGATTTGTCCACACACTACATAGATACACGTACATTTAAACTTACAGATTAATACACTCAAACACTCACAGCAAGACACATACACTCAGTCACTCACAGCAAGACACACACACTCGGTCACTCACACACACACACACACACACACACACACACACACACACACACACACACACACACACACACACACACACTCCTAGATTTTCAGTCTTCCTGCAAAGGTAAGTTTGAACATTTATTTGAAGGATAAAAAACTGACTATAGTGTTTTTGTGAGTATATGTGCACAGTTTCACTCTGATCTAGTAGTTTATTTCCCCCCTTTGATAATTGAACTTTCTGTCCCTTTATAGATGCCGCGTGTGAAGGGCCATCGTCGATCTGCTGCGGCCAGGCAGAGGTGGACTCGGCGTGTAGACTGGACCCCCCAGTCACCTGTCCCCGAGTTCGTGGCACGTATGTATCAAACAATCTTTCAGATTCTTTATTGATACTCTTTACATATAGTCTGTATGTGTCTACATCCCATTCTTCAATGTTTGTTTTACAGGACACGGTAGTGGCACCCGCCATCGTGTGCAGCAGTGGAGGAGGAGCTCCCTGACCGGCCGCCAGGTGAGGCTCCTCCCGCCCGACGACTTGGAGAAGAAGGTATCCCGTGTTCTATTTTCTAAAGACAGTGGTATTTGTCAGGTGTCATAGTTAATACATCTGTTTTAAATTCACCCTTTCTGTCGTTTCAGATCGTGTTCCTCGCGGGTGATTCCCACTGGAGGGCAGTGGTGGACAGGTATGTGCAGATTCCCGATGTACCGTTCTCTTTTTCATTTCTTTCTGTTCCAGGTGCAGGAGCAGCGGACCTGAGGACGGAGCTGAGCCACCTCGACTTCCCCTGGACTCCTGACGTTGTCTTCATTTGTGCCTCGAGCAACAATCTGGACAGTCTAACTATAGACTTGGCCGGGGCGGAGTTCGAGGCGCTTTTGAAGTTGGCGTGCAGTCGCTTTTCCAAGGTACGTATATATTTGAAATAGCCAGTATGTCTGTGTACGTGTGTGTTTTTGTTTTGTTTTTAATTGATGCCAAAATATCTTTGTATTAGGTAGTGGCCGTGGATTTCCCCCCACGGCTGACTGTTCCTTTGGATGAGCAGGTACTGCTACGTCAGGAGTTCCACCGAGTGGCAGCACGTTTGGGTATGTTGACGTTTTTCTTGTGTTCAGATATATTGTGTATTTAATGTGTGTCAATGAAAACATAACTAATTCTTTTTTCCTGATCTTTGGAAGGTCTCCCTTTCGTGTCTGTTGCTGACCGCTTCCCGGTGGACTGCCTTGGCTTGTGGTGCCGAGACGGTATTCACCTCAGTGACACAGATGGCATGCCCATCTTGGTGGATCTGTTGTGTGATGCCGCAGTGGCTCACCTGCCTCGGCATGTGCCGCCGGCTGCTCCTCGGATGCCTCCTCTTCCCCGGACGGCTCCCAGGCCTGCCCCCAGGGTTGTTGTGAGAGGGGTGGAGCCTCTGCCCCCTCGCAAGCATCCCAGGGGGTGGACTGTGGTTGGACAGGCGGGCAAGGTAAATCTGACTCACTTTCTGGTTATCATTTTATATGTGTAAAAGAAAAGTCTCCAACATGTAATTAACTAATTTTTTCTGTTGTTGCTTTGAAGGCTGGAACACCGCTGGTGCCCGAGCCTGACCCTGTTCCGTCCAACCCCGTGTGGTTCAGCGGTGCCATGTTGGAAGCCATGGAGGCCGTCTGTCCTTCCTCTGGCTCCGACGGCATCGCTGTTCCACCGTCTGGCCAGGTAACTTTAGACATTTATTTTTTGTCTTATTTTTCATCATCACTATGACTGTTGTACTATTTTACACATACACAAGAATTGTACACTGTTGTATTATTTGTGTTGATATTATTATTATTACAGTAAAACAGTATACGTTTGCATGTTTAACCTGTTTTGATAAAGTTGGTATGGTTGGAAAAAAATAACAACAAAAAAACAAAGCCGTCCATTGCCATGATTTATTGCACACTTTACTATATAGTATACCAAAGCAGACAGTCTCTAGAAATGTTCTTCTATTTGTTTAGGGTTCCCCGAGGAAGCTTCGGCTGAGGGGTGTTCGGAGGAGGGGGAAGGTTCCGGAGGTCGGTTCGGTGGCTGCGGTCGTCCAGGAGGGAGTTCGGGTGGAGAAGACCTGCAAAGGTAAGATGGTTCGTGTTCCTCCTTCTCCTTCAGTTCCTTCTTCTCCTTCTGTTTCTGCTCCTGTTTCTCCTTCTGTTTCTGCTCCTCTACGTCTTCCTGTTTCTCCTTCTGTTTCTGCTCCTCTACATCTTCCTGTTTCTCCTTCCGTTTCTGCTCCTCTACGTCTTCCTACTTCTCCTTCTGTTTCTGCTCCTCTACATCTTCCTGTTTCTCCTTCTGTTTCTGCTCCTCTACATCTTCCTGTTTCTCCTTCCGTTTCTGCTCCTCTACATCTTCCTGCTTCTCCTTTGGTTTCGGCTTCTCCTTCTCCTTATGTTCCTCTTCCTGTTAGTGTTCCTGTTAGTGTTGCTCAGTCCGACAGTGATCGTGTGGTAGTGACTAGGAGAGATCAGGTAAGTGTTGGGTTAAACAGGGTTTTGCGTGGATCTTTTCACCAGGGAAATAGCAGGTTTTTGTATCCTGGCGTGCAGTGCATGGCCATTGCTTTAGTTGGCTTGGTTAAACATGTGGTGAAAAGTGTTTTTGCGTGGGAGAGGCTTGATCTGGATAATGTGTTGGTTGAAGGGGATCAGTTGTACAGCCATTTGCGGCATACAAAGCTGTTTGGGCACTGGTCTGACCTGTTGTCTGTTCCAGATCTTCCTCAGGCGTTTCCGGTAGATAGGCCAGAGTTTAGTGTGAGGTATGGTGACACATGGTCAGGTGATGTAAGCGTGACGTCAGGTGAGTGGATTGATGTTGGTGCGTATGTCACTCTGAAAAATGGTCTTCAGAGGTGTTTTAGTACGTATAACGGTTGTTTGTTGACACTTTGTGGTAACACTTCTGCCATTATCTGTGAGAATGGACAGTTCGCTGTGGTCGACAGTCATTCTCGGAGTAGCTGTGGACTGGTACAGGGTGGTGGTACCAGTGTAGTGATGAAGTTTTCATGTTTTGATGACCTGCATCACTACATCTGTTGTTTGGCAGACAGTCTCACTTCAGGGGAGAAGCCTTTCGAGGTGTCTGCCGTTAGTGTTAGCCGTATTGTGTGTCCAGCGCTGGCTGGTGTTTCTGTAGAGAGCTGCATCTCTGAGGTGAGCTCTGCTACGGCACCAGAGATTAGTGAGGTGTCTGTTGTTTGTGCAGCCCCTTCTGTGTCTGACAGTGGGGCTGGTGTAGAGATGAGCCCAGCGCTGTCTGGTATTTCTGTCCTCACATTGTCTAGTCAGGTTAGTAGTTGCTCAACAGCAGAATCCACAGCTACTGATGGTAGAAAGCGCAAGATGTCTTCACGTACTCGTGTGTCAAAGAAATCCAAGCGTTTTGATAGTGTGACAGTCAACTCTGATGTAGAGTTTGTTGATTCTGTTAGGAATGAAGAGTTGGTTTTCCGTCCTCTTGGTTTAGATGTGCGTCAAGCTTTGTGTAGTCAGCTAAATATAAATCTTACAGAAGGTGTTGATCCAGTGTGTAGAGCGGTTGGGTCTTTAGGTGTTCCATGTAGAAATGAGAAGATAGTTCCAGATGGGAACTGCTTCTTCAGGGCTGTGTCTCAGGCTGTTAGTGGTTCACAGAAGAACCATCGTCGGATTAGGTTAGCCATTTGTAAAGAGTTGGAGCGTAATGCTGATAGGTATTGGAGTCTTTTAAGGACTGGTTATTTGTGTGTTTCTGAATATATTAAGCAATCTAGGATGAGGTATGTAAACACATGGGCCACAGAGGTGGAGATCCAAGCTGCTGCCAATTATTTAGGTGTTAGTCTGTATACGTTTCTTGATGGACGTTGGTTGAAGTATAGTTCTAGCAGTAAATGTTTGTCAGCAGACTGCGTTTACTTAGAAAATGTCGGGGGAGATCATTTTGAGTGTGTTGTATGTGTTTGTAAGCCTGGACATGAGGGTTGTTATGGTTACTGCAGAGTTAGTGAGGAGACTGGGTATTGTACTAGGTCGGCAGTGGATGTTAACTTTGTATGCGCAAATACAGATTTTGCTGAGATCACAGAGAGTATTGGTGTAAGTTGTAGTAGTGTGACATCTAACTATTTGAGGCAGAAGAAAAATCTGCGTGAGAAATATGTGTTGTATAGACAAAGACGTGTATTAAAAATGAAGAAGTATAGGGAGAATCTGATATTCAGGGAAAGGCTTAAATTACAGACTGTATCTAAATACCGTGATAGCAAACATCGGGAAAAACTTAGAGCGCTCAGTATTTCTAAATACCACAATGACAAAAAACATCAGGAGAGCGTTAGAGCTCTGAGTGTTTGTAAATATCGTGATGACAAAAAGCATCAGGAGAGAGTTCGAGCTCTGAGTGTTTGTAAATATCGTGATGACAAAAAGCATCAGGAGAGAGTTCGAGCTTTGAGTGTTTGTAAATATCGTAATGACAAAAAGCATCAGGAGAGAGTTCGAGCTTTGAGTGTTTGTAAATACCGTAATGACAAAAAGCATCAGGAGAGAGTTCGAGCTTTGAGCGTTTGTAGATACCGTAATGACAAAAAGCATCAGGAGAGAGTTCGAGCTTTGAGTGTTTGTAAATACCGTAATGACAAAAAGCATCAGGAGAGAGTTCGAGCTTTGAGTGTTTTAAAATACAAAGAAAATGAAAGGCATAAGAACAGGGTTAGAGCAGAGAGTGTACGAAAATTCAGGGATGATCCTCAACATAGACAGATTGTGAAGCTAAATGTTAAAAGGCATTATCGCAGTAATTGTAAATATAGACAAAAGGTTATTGAGCGTGTCAGGTTGAGTCGGAAGCAGAGGCTCGAGAGGTCGGTAGATTTTAGTGTGGTAATGGATCAGTTTTTAGAGAAGGTCAGGGATGGACCAGATTTTGTGTGTTGTGTTTGTCATAGGTTAATGTTTAAATCTCAGGTGCTGATTTGTGACAGGGAGGTTTATGCGGCGAGTTTAGTAACGGCACGCATTGCAAATATTTGCATCAGTGAGCATTACTTGCATAGTTGTGATGATGGTTGTGTTGATCCCTGTCATTTAGCTGCATGTAGACATCAGCTGTGGATATGTTTTACGTGTCATGGTAAGATTAAGAATGGTGAAATCCCAGCTGAGTCGTGGTATAATAATTTAGAATTAGACCCCATTCCTTCTGAACTGGGATGTCTAAATAGCTTAGAACAGCACCTGATAGCTTTACACATCCCATTTATGAAGATGTTGGCGTTACCGAAGGGGGGCCAAAGGGGTGTTCATGGCCCTATTACCTGTGTTCCAGCCAACATTGTACAGACCACCAATGTGTTGCCTAGGTCTAGCATGGAGGGGTCTCTGCTTCAGGTTAAATTAAAACGTAAACTGACATATAAAGGGCATTATGAATATCAGTTTGTTGATACTTTACGTGTGAGGCAGGCGCTAGAGTATCTGAAAAGGACAAATGTCCTGTATAAAGATATTGAGTTTAATGAGGACTGGGTAAATGAGTTTTCTAGGCAGCATGATGGTGAAGAGGAGGAACCTGCACCTGATGAGGATGATCAGGTTGTTGGACAGGGTGACGTTGGTCAGGGAGAGGAAGATGATGATGTAGCGAAAGCTAATGTTGTTGATGATGCTGAATCCGCTGACATTATACAAGATGAACTGTTACATGACAGACAACAACACTGCATGTTTCAGGACACTTGTTTAATGCCAGTGAATTTGGGTCAGGAGGTGTTGGATCAGTATTTTGAGGACATAGTTAGTCTAGCGCCTGCCGAGGGAAACAGCCCAGTTCGGATGCTCTCTGATCATCTGAACGAGGCAAAGTGTTTCCCTGTGTTGTTTCCTCTGAGTACGAAGACCTTCTTTGATAGTCGCATGCATAATTTAACTTTGTCGCGTTATTTTAATAATAGGATCATGCATGCTGACGGCCGTTTTGCACATAATGTTGAGTACATTTTTTTTAGTCAATATATGTCGGAAATGGATCAGGTTGTAAATAGTGTTTCTGTTGCTCTACGTAAAGGTAAAGGAGGTCAGAGGTCTCAGAGGATTGAGCTTCAAGATGAGAAGTCTTTGAAGCAGTTTTTGGAGTACGACGACGGTTTTAGGTTCCTTCGGCCGATACGTGGGACGCCAGCTTTCTGGTCGTCGGTGCAGAAGGACCTAATTGCCTGTGTGAGACAGTTGGGGATCCCAACATTTTTTGCGTCGTTTTCGTCTGCAGATCTGCGCTGGCAGAATCTCCTTGCTAGCATCCTGAGACAGGAAGGCAGAAGGCAGACGGTAGAGGATTTGGAGTGGGCTGATAGGTGTGAGTTGTTGCGTCGTAACCCTGTCACAGCTGCGCGTATGTTTGATTACAGATGGCATTGTTTTCTGAGAGAGGTTCTCATGTCTCCTTCACAACCAATTGGAAAGATTGTAGATTTTTTTTATAGAATCGAGTTCCAGCAAAGAGGCAGTCCGCATGTTCACGCCCTTTTCTGGATCGAGGGAGCTCCCCAAATTTACAAAAACACAGATAAAGAAGTTGCAGACTTTATTGACACATACATTACATGTGAGCTACCCTCAGACGATGACACGCTATTGGAAATTGTGTCATCTGTTCAGACCCATTCGAAACGACATTCAAAGTCGTGCAGAAAAAATAAAACGCAATGTCGTTTTAATTTCCCCAAACCGGTTTCTGCACGCACATTTATCTGCAAAAAGAAGGAGTGCCGTTGTCCACAGAAAGCAAAGGAGGCAGGGGTACCTTATGACCCAACAAACATGCCACCCTGTACGTGTCTAGAGGAGAAGTTTCCTAAGGAGCTAGCTCAGATTATTCTGAATAAAGTTAAAAAGGCTATGGAGAGGGAGGAGCCCTTTGGTAGTGTAGAGGAGGTGTTTGCCAGTGTGGGCATTAACCAGAATGTCTTTGAAGCGGCTTATAGGCGGTTAGAAAAGAAAAATAAGGTGGTTTATAAGAGAGGGGTAAATGAGACGTGGGTTAATCAATATAATAGGAAGTTGTTAAAGTGTTGGAATGCTAACATGGACATTAGCTTTGTCACTGACGCCTACGCAGTCATCATATACATCGTTTCGTATATTACGAAGGCAGAGAGAGAAATTGGTCTATTATTGAGTAACGCCAAAAGAGAAGCATCAAAACAAGGAAATCTCTCTGCTAAAGATGCTATGAAGAAGCTCGGGAGTGTTTATTTACACAATAGAGATGTCTGCGCTCAGGAGGCAGTGTATAGGCTAACGAACATGCATTTAAAGGAGTGTTCTAGGAAGGTTGTGTTTGTTCCAACAGGGAATAACATTATTAGGATGAGTTTACCCCTCACTGTTTTGTTGCAAAGGGCAGCCTCTAATGCTTTAGGGTCAGATGACATGTGGATGACGAGCATTGTAGACAGGTATAAGAATAGGCCTGACACTAGTGTCTTTGAGGACATGTGTATTGCGACGTTTGCATCTGAGTATCGTGTTCTCTCCAAGAATGAAAAGTCTCCAAACCAGATTGAATTAAAAGGTGGTTTGGGATCCATCTTGAGGAGAACACGATCTCAGTTTGCGGTGGTGCGTTACATGCGTTTTGACTTAGACAAACAGGAGGAAGCCCACTTTCAAAGTTTGTTGCAGTTGTTCCTTCCTTATAGAACTGATTCAGAACTTAAGCCTGAAGGCTTTCAGTTCTTCAAACAGTTCTATGAGGAAGGGGAGGTTACATTGGGTGACGGCTCCGTGCGTTTGGTGCAGGACGTCGTCGATGAGAATAGGGCCAAGTTTGAAGTGGACTGTCCTGATTTAGAAGTAGCTCAGGACATAGCAGCTAAAATGGGTGGTGTTGATGAGGATGTGTGGGGAGAGTTGTGTCCTGAGCAGGAAGTGGAAAGGTTAGAGTGTTTAGAGGATCGACAGCAGCAGCGTCAGGCAGAGAATCAGGATGAACAGTTGGTAGAGTCAGAGGAAAATGTCCCCGATTTGTTTGTTGGTGGTAGACAGATAGCCCAGTTTAATAAAAACACCACTATTTTACCTAGAAGTGAGGGTTTAGCCTTGATTCATTCTTTGAATGAAACACAGAAGGCTGTTTTTGACAGGATTAGGAAGTGGTGTTTAGATAAGGTGATGGGTAAAAACCCAGAACCTTTGCATGTTTTTGTGACAGGTGGCGCTGGGACGGGGAAAAGTCATTTAATTAGAGCTATCCAGTATGAGGCAGGTAGATTGTTGTCAACACTTTGTGATCGACCAGATGCTGTTTGTATTTTGTTAACTGCTCCTACGGGCATCGCTGCATATAATTTAGATGCAGTCACAATTCATCACACATTTAGTATTGGCAAACAGGTTAGCTTACCTTACATTCCTTTGGGTGAAGATAAGCTAAACTCTTTGAGAGCTCAGTTGAGTCACCTCCAAATTCTAATTATAGATGAAATCAGCATGGTGGATCACAATTTGTTTGCTTATGTGCATGGTCGGTTGAGGCAGGTCAAACAGTTAGGAGACTATTCCCCGTTTGGTAAAGTTAGTGTGATAGCTGTGGGGGACTTTTATCAGTTACCACCCGTTAGGGGTAGGGCTCTGTACAATTCACCAGTAGGTGTAGACCTGTGGTGTCATTTTAGTAGGGTGGAGCTAACTACAGTTGTTAGGCAGAAGGATTGTGTTTTTGCTGAGCTGCTGAATAGGTTACGAGTGCGGTCGAAGAAATCCCCCTTATTGAAAAGCGACGTTGATATTTTAAAGTCCCGTGAGACGGGGGAAGAGAGCACTGGTCTGCATATTTTTCCTACTAATATGCAAACTAGTGAGCATAATCTTCAACGGTTGTTTTCAACCGGTGAAGATTATGTGACTATTGAGGCTCAGGATTATATGAACAGTCGGCAAACGGGCAAATTGGAACTGATGGTAGGGCATCACCCCAAAGCATTGTACACGTGTTTAGCTGCGAGTTTGTGTTTGGGTCAGAACGCACGTGTCATGCTTTGCAAAAACATAGATGTTGTAGACGGTCTGGTCAATGGGGCATGTGGAACAGTTACTCATATTGAGTTTGGTGAAGACAAACACTTTCCCCTCACAGTTTATGTCAAATTTGATGACGTAAAAATTGGCTCTGAGAGGAGGAAAAAACGTTCCCATGCTGCAGTAGAATGTCCCGCTTCTACTGCTATTGACCCCGTACAGGAGTCTGCTACGCCACGGGGCGGTCTGCGTCGTCAGTTTCCTCTGAAGCTAGCGTGGGCGTGTACTGTACATAAGGTACAGGGGTTAACTGTAGACGAGGCTGTAGTGTCGTTGAAGAAGGTGTTTGCAGCCGGGCAGGCGTATGTGGCACTCAGTCGTGTTAAGACTTTGTCTGGACTCATCATTAGGGATTTTAAAGAGGCGGCCATTTACTGCAATGACACCATAAAGGAGGCTTTGGATAGCATGCCTCAATTTCTGATTGACCAGCCTTCATTAAATACACACACTTTCACTGTGTATTTAATGAACGTTCAAAATTTAAGTCGCCACCTGTGTCATTTGGTGTCTTGCACACAGCATTTGCAGCTTAACTGTATTGCTGTGACAGAAACGTGGCTCAAGGTTCAGTCCACCTCCGACTGTGTTGACATTGACGGTTACGTGTTCCATAGTCGTCCTCGGTCCTTGTGTTACAACAATAAAAACATTAAATTATCTGAGATTAGAGATTTAGAACATGGTGGAGTAGGTTTATACACATTAGCTGATTTGGAATGTCAGATTCTGCAGGTACCTGATTTAAATCTGGAGTGTTTGGTGTGCCTGTGTACCAAATTTAACATCCTGATGGCAGTCATTTATCGTCCACCATGTTATCCTATTTTATTATTTAAACAGTATCTGGGGAAGTTACTGGATTGGTTAAATCCAATCAGTAACACAATAGTTATAATGGGAGATTTTAATGAAGACATTTTGAAAAGACCATCAATTTGTAAATTTATGGGTGAAAAAGGATATAATCAACATGTAACACAAGAGACCACAGAGAAAGGAACACTGATCGACCATGTTTATGTCAAAACAACACAGTATGATGTGGATTGTTCAGTGATGTCCACTTACTTTAGTGACCACGAAGCCATCTGGTGTGGTTTACGTGTTAAAGATGAGAGTTTAGTAGAAGATCTGGATGTGTTGTTTGGACAGGATTTTGATGTAGAGGCTGTTTTAGATGATGAGTCCAGTGTACAGTAGATAATGGTTGTTGTTAAAGTTGTTTTTATAAATAGGTTTATAAGAGGAAACTGACTTTTAACATGTAAATATTTGTTTGTTTTTTTAACTTATAAATCTGTCCAATCAGGTTGTGTAGTTTTTGTGGTTTATTGTGTGTGTTTGGACAGTATATTTATTATTGACAGTTATTTATAGAGGGTATTTATGGGTATTTATTTGTGGCAAATGTGCAATAATGTTAAGAGTGTAATTTAGATGTGGTTTGTTAGGTTGTTTACAGTAGATGTGGTTATTTGTTAGTTTTTTATGTGTTTATATGTGTAAATCTGTCCTGTTAGGTGATGTAGTTTATTATTGTGTGTTGGGACAGTATATTTATTATTGAGTGTTATTTATATTGTATATCGTTGTTATTGTATTAATATTGTAAATAATGTAAAGAACATGCATTTAATGCGGTTGAATATATTTTCTTAGTTTATTTATATGTGTCACTGCTGTAGGTAGTTGTTGTTGTTTCTGTCATATGTGAGCGGTTGGTCTGAGCTTTAACTGTTAAGTTTCACTGTTCTCTTTCTGAAAAAAAAAATCTAAAAAAAATTTATGAATTGTTTTGCTTGGATTAATGTTTTTCTTTTCAGGTTAAAATCCATTGTTAACAGTTCACTTTAAGATCAACTGTTCAATTTAACTGTAAAAAAAAACAAAACACAACCCCCCCCCCCCCCCCCCACAAAAACAACCAAAAAAATGTTTTTAGGTATTGTTTACTTGTAGTAATGTTTTCCTTTTCAGGTTAAAGTTAATTGTTAACCTGTAGAAAATGAACTGTTATTAAAAAAAAAAAAAAAAAAAAGCCTCAATGATGATGAAGTAAAATCTCGATGATGAGATGAAATAGTCACTTATAGTGACAATTCTGAGAGGCATATTAAAAAAACATGTATTGTTTACTTGTATATATATTATTTTTCTCAGGTTTAAGTTAACAGTTCACCTTGAACAGGTTGTATAAAAAAAACAGAAAAACAACCAAAAATATTGTGTGTATGCATCTTTTTTTCCCTTTTCAGGTTAAAGTTAATTGTTAACAGTTCACTTTAAGTTCAACTGTTGAGTTTAACTGTTCAAACAAAAAAAAAAAACACAAAAACAACAAAACAAAGTTGCCATGTATTTTTCTTGTATGAATGTTGTTCTTTTCAGGTTTAAGTTCATTTACACTTCACTTTCTACAGGTTTTAAGAAAAACAACAAAAAAACCCAAAAAGGTTTTATGTATCGTTTGCTTGTTGTGTTTTTCTTTTCAGGTTAAAGTTAATTGTTGAACTGTTTTTTTTTTTTTTTTTAAATGCCTTGATGATTAAATAAAATCTCAATGATGAGATGAAATAGTCATTTATAGTGACAATTCTGAGAGGTATATAAAAAATATAGTATTGTTTGCTTGTATTAATGTTTTTATTCTCAGGTTAAAGTTCATTAACAGTTCACTGTCTGATATCAGATGGATGTACTGTTGATGAACTCAGAATAAATGTGTTGTGGTTACCTAAAGGTCACACACTACTCAGTGTGTGTGAACCAGAGGTGCTGAACACAACAAAACACATGATATAAACTTGTTCTTTTTCCATGTTCACAACTAACTGTGTTTTTCTCTCTGAGGTTTGTTCCTGGATCAAATGGAGCATCTACATCATGAAAACCATCAAGTATTTTTGACCACAGACAAGTTCATTACCAATAAATCCTCATTAACTGAAAAGTATTTTCTGTCATTTGTTTACAGTAAAGTGTTTATATTTGTCTGTATTTTACAGCAGTTAGATTAAATTAACTTGATTCAGTCATTTAAATTCAGAACATCAGATGTATGTGAAGGTTTGAATTTTTTATAACTTTTACTAATTTACTGTGCAGTAAATATATTTATTTAGTATAATGTTAAATGTAGTGTTAACTTTATATTGTTTAAATAAAATGTCAAATTAGGAAAGATGTTTTGTCGTTTTTTAAGGAATAGAACTATGTTTATGTTAAATATGATAGATGTGACTTAATTTATCAAGTACAAAGAAGGTTTATATATGTGGGTCTGGTCTAGTAAGACAAAGTACTGAGCAGTAATACTGATCATATCTGTCTAAATATAATTATAAAATATCTCTAGAATTCTAGATGTAATATATATGAGCTATTAAATAATAAGTCAGAGTTTAGGTCGAAGCAAGTACTTTAAAATGACATTTAGTATTAACATTAAATTAGAATCTTTAACAAAGAAACAGTCAGAAAAAATATATACAACAGTTATTGAAGGTTTGGAAAAAAAAGTAAGCCAAAAAATATTCAAGAAAACTGCAAATACTTAACTCTTATCACATTTTTCTTAATGAGTACATTAAATTAAAAAATAAAATAAAACTGTTCCTAGTTTTAATCTTACTTTTAAAACATGTTGGTTTCTGATACTGCAGTAAGAATCCAAATAAGTAATAGAATGAAGTGTTTGTTTTAGTTTAAACCATATTACAGTGCTGATAAACAGTCTTTGGCTGCAAAAGTTTAATTTATATATTTAATACACATGTCTACTGTTATAATAAATGTCATGTAAATTTTTAAAAGTATCAGGGTGACTTCATGGTAAGGACAAATGATACTTAGGAATTATTTTGGACATATGTTTTATTCTACACATTCAGACTAAATACTGGGAAATGTAAATGTTGTAATATTTGAAAGTTGTTCCAAAGGTTGAGTGTGTGAGCATCATGTCAGGTGTCAGACATATGTGCATCAGGTTGTGAAGAACGTCCTCTACAGCCTCCAGTGAATCTACTCTTCAGATCATCGACACATGTGACAAATGGAAGCATATGGACCAGTCTGTTCACTGAACCCACACACACACTAACCACACAATGAGATCAGCTGAGCATGAGGACCAAGTAATGTCTGTCCAACAAAGCACACCAGATAAATGTAGTACTTTGTTTTTAACCCTTTAATCACTGAAATGTTCTGAATGGGTTGTTTATTTAAATATCCTGAGAAATTAAACTTTTTTTCATTTTTACTCTTATTTAATTTTTTTTAATGGAAGTGATGTATGGAAATAAAGAAGGTAGCTGATTTAGACAAAGAAAAGCAAAGTGTATGTACGACCCCTTGGGGATCCGGTCTTCTGGGGGTGTGTATGTATGTATGTAGGACCCCTTCGGGGTCCAGTCTTCTGGGTGTGTGTGTGTATGTGTATGTATGTAGGACCCCTTCGGGGTCCAGTCGTCTGGGTGTGTGTGTATGTATGTAGGACCCCTTCGGGGTCCGGTCTTCTGCGTGTGTGTGTGTGTATATGTATGTAGGACACCTTCGGGGTCCAGTCTTCTGGGTGTGTGTATGGATGTAGGACCCCTTCGGGGTCCTGTCTTCTGGGTGTGTATGTGTATGTATGTAGGACCCCTTCGGGGTCCGGTCTTCTGCGTGTGTGTATGGATGTAGGACCCCTTCGGGGTCCTGTCTTCTGGGTGTGTATGTGTATGTATGTAGGACCCCTTCGGGGTCTGGTCTTCTGCGTGTGTGTGTGTGTATGTATGTATGTAGGACCCCTTCGGGGTCAGGTCTTCTGGGTGTGTGTGTATGTATATATGTATCATCAATCAGCTCTCAGCATTAGAGATATCCAGGCAGAAAGTCAGAGAGAGAAATAGGAGCAAAGTGGGAGGGAGGGAAGGGGGCGTGGCCGCAGCACTGCATGTATGTGTAGAGCAGGGTGAGAGTGTTAGCCAATCAGCTTTCAGCTTTAGAGGGTGTGGCTGTATCCAGGCAGAAAGTCAGAGAGAGAAAGAAATAGGAGCAAAGTGTATGTCACATGTATAGGTGTACAGGAGTGGGAGCATATTAGCCAATCAGCTGTCAGTATTAGAGGGTGTGCTGTTGCTGGGCAGAAAAGAAGAGTGAGAGAGGGCAAAAAGGAGCAAAGTATATGTCACACACACTGTGTATATAAACATACACATACTCTGTGTACATGACATACATTATGTATATGCCATGTGTGTAGGTCATTCCATGTATATGTGTGTATATAGGTTTGTGTATGTGCCCTGTGTCTGTATGAGAGAATTTCCCTGTCAATCATGTTAAAGCTCCTCCCACAGTCTGTTCAACTTCTCTTCATTGTCTGCACCTGTTAATGAAAGCTGCTCCGTTGCCCTGGTAACGGCCCCCACCTTTGTCCTCCTACACGAACGCACGCTGCTAAAAGAGCCTCTCCCCCTGGACCCTGGCTTTCAAGCCTAATCTTACCTCTGAACTACTGCCATTTGTGAGAGAACCGTAAATGCTAGCTCAAAACCAAAATGACTGTGAGTGGCAGGAGGCTTTGAGGAACAAGTAGATGTATTCATTTCCCCTGTAGGATCAAAAATGGCCGAGATTGAGCAGTTTTAAAAACACTAAAATTAGGCGAACATAAGATTTTCTTTGATCCAAATTAACATGGGAGTGAATAGAGGCTGAGACCAGACATCCCCCCAAACTACTGAGTCTCATTTAAATTTTAAATTAGCTGGATCTTCCAAACCTGGTTTATATTGTTCCTAGGTAGTATGACTACATTTCTGGAAAGTTTCATTCACTTGCTGTTTATGGTTTCTCATATTTTGCCATTTTCATCAAAGTTTCAGTCAAAGCTTCTCCTCTCCTGCACCTTCACAGAACATTGTTCCAAATAAGGAGTTGCAGGGGGCGTGGCTAATTCCGCCACCTAGCACTTCTCTCTGATTTTGGGGGAAAACCTGGAAGTCAGGAAAGGAAACTAAAATTGCCCAATCTCCCAAACCGTACATCTGATTTCAAAAATTCTTAGTGTGGCGACTTCTGCTCATGTCACTGATTCTCACAATATGTCACAAGTTGGGGAATATTTAATTTTATTTTTAAATTTTCGGCTATCGCAACTAACTGGGCCTGAGAAAAAAAAACTACAAGAGATACAAAAATGATTTTTACAACTTTTATATTTCTCAGTTAGCTCTATCCATTGGTACTGCTTTTACATCTCTGTGCCAAACGGCTTCTGAGTAGTTAATTTTTTACGATTTCCAAACAAGTCCAGATTGCGAACTTTCTGTAGGAGATAGACCATAAGTACCAGCGTATGAATTTCTCGGACGGTTACAAGGAAACCTTTGGCGTTGGTTTCATGTCTCTAGGCCAAGCGGTTCAGGTTTTAGATTTGGAAGCTTTTACTTTGAAAGGCAGATTGTGAACTTCCTGTCCAAGATAGGTGGGTGGTATCAGCGTATGAAATGTCGGGCTGGATGAGACGCACGCTGGCGCGTGCGTCTCATCTTTCTGCGACATTCCTAAGGCTTGTTTGGGCCATTTTAGTGATTTTTCCGGAATTTTCCATGCGTTCTTTTCTCAATAAAATTAATATTATGGGATGGAATCACATTCTTTCTTCATATATAATGAAATTTGGCAGGCCCTGACGGGCCTGCCAAATTTCATTTATTTGCGAGCATGTTAAGGGGGTCATCTGCCAGTCTAAAGAGGCGTAGAGCCGAAAAGGCGTTTTTGCCCAAAAATGTCGAAAAAACGCAAATATCTATTGCGATATCTCCCAAACCATACATCAAATTCAAAATGTTTTGCGCTAGTTCACACCGGTTCAGTGTCCTGATCGTCACGATATATCACATGTTGGGAGAAACTCAAATTTTAATTTTGAGTGTCGGCGGTCGCAAACTTGAGGGCGCGGAACGCAAAAACTACATGAGTTTTTAAAAAGTTATATACAACTTTTTGGACTCACCTGTTCCTCTTTAATTTGGTACCATTTTTAGGTCTCTGCGACAAACGCCCTATGAGGAGATAATTTTTTAGCGTTTCCATTCACGCTAGCAGATCGCGACCTTCGGTCGCGATCTGCTAGCTCTAAATGTATTTTTTGCCTAAAGCAATGTCGGCCGCAACTTTTGCTGTTTTTGTCATTTATTTAAAGCGAGCCTCTGAAAAGTTATTAACGTTCCAATTTTTTCTCTTTTTTGGTTGCTAGTTCGAAAATTATGGGATGTCGGGAGAATTTTTTTTCATTTTATCAAATTTTTCACCAGACTTGAGATGCGTGCCGAGATAGCTGAGTTTTCGTGCACGTTTAGGGGGTCAAAATCCAGTTTGATTTGGCGGAAAATAATAATAATAATTAAAGCTGCAAGCAGCATTGGATCGGGACCTCGACTTTACGCGTGGATTTCGTCCCATGCCACGACACGTTTTAACCCTCATACCTAAAAATGAGCAAATTATACTCCATAATATGGCATTTTCATCAAAGTTTCAGTCAAAGCAGCTCCTGTGCTGGAGCCATTCACACAGAGTTGTGCCCTATATATATGGAGGGAAGGGGGCGTGGCCGGAGCACTGCATGTATGTGTAGAGCAGGGTGAGAGTGTTAGCCAATCAGCTGTCAGCTTTAGAGGGTGTGGCTGCATCCAGGAGGAAAGTCAGAGAGAGAGAGAGAGAGAAATAGGAGCAAAGTAATGTCACATGTATAGGTGTACAGGAGTGGGAGTATATTAGCCAATCAGCTGTCAGTATTAGAGGGTGTGGCTGTTGTGACATATGTGAGTACTTATACATAAATACATGTACACTATGCATATGTCAAGTACTACAGACCAGAGCCTTACGGCTCTGGTCTGTAGTACTTGACATATGTGAGTACTTATACATAAATACATGTACACTATGCATATGTCAAGTACTACAGACCAGAGCCTTACGGCTCTGGTCTGTAGTACTTGACATATGTGTGAGTATTTATTTATACACCCTCAACATATGTCAAATACTTAGACCAGAGCCTACGGCTCTGGTCTAAGTATTTGTGTGTATTAGTACTTATACATGTATACATATATACTTTGCCACCTCTTAGTACTCACAGTAACTCACAGTACAGGTATGTTGATCTGTTTGCCTGTCAATCATGTTAAAGCACCTCCCCCACTGTTATAGTTCTGTTAATTGTCTGCACCTGTTAGTCAAAGCAGCACCGTTGCTAGGCAACGACCCCTCCCTTACACACTCACAGACACGCTGCAGTCTGTGTCACACAGAAACACTGGCTTTTAAGCAAAATCTTACCTCCGAACTACTGCCATTTGTGAGAAAACCGTAAACGGTAGCTGAAGACTAAAATGATTGTGAGTGGCAGGAGGCTTTGAGGAACAAGTAGATGTATTCATTTCCCCTGTAGGGTCAAAAATGGCCGAGATTCGGCAGTTTTAAAAACAATAAAATTAGGCGAACATAAGATTTTCTTTGATCCAAATTAACATGGGAGTGAATGAAGGCTGAGACCAGACATCCCCCCAAACTACTGAGTCTCATTTAAATTTTAAATTAGCTGGATCTTCCAAACCTGGTTTATATTGTTCCTAGGTAGTATGACTACATTTCTGGAAAGTTTCATTCACTTGCTGTGTATGGTTTGTCATATTTTGCCATTTTCATCAAAGTTTCAGTCAAAGCTTCTCCTCTCCTCCACCTTCACAGAACATTGTTCCAAATAAGGAGTTGCAGGGGGCGTGGCTAATTCCGCCACCTAGGATTTTTCTGTGATTTTGGGGGACAACCTGGAAGTCAGGAAAGGAAACTAAAATTGCTCAATCTCCCAAACCGTACATCTGATTTCAAAAATTCTTAGTGTGGCGACTTCTGCTCATGTCACTGATTCTCACAATATGTCATATGTTGGGGAATATTTAATTTTATTTTTAAATTTTCGGCTATCGCAACTAACCGGGCCTGAGTAAAAAAAACTACAAGAGATACAAAAATGATTTTTACAACTTTTATGTTTCTCAGTTAACTCTATCCATTGTTACTATTTTTACATCTCTGCGACATAAGGTTTTGGAGGAGTAAATTTTTTACGATTTCCAAACAAGTCCAGATTGCGAACTTTCTGTAGGAGATAGACCATAAGTACCAGCGTATGAATTTTTCGGGCGCTTACAAGGAAACTTTTGGCATTGGTTTCATGTCTCTAAGCCAAGCGGTTCAGATTTTAGATTTGGAAGCTTTTACTTTGAAAGGCAGGTTGTGAACTTCCTGTCCAAGATAGATGGGTGGTATCAGCGTATGAAATGTCGGGCTGGATGAGACGCACGCTGGCGCGTGCGTCTCATCTTTCTGCGACATTCCTAAGGCTAGTTTGGGCCATTTTAGTGATTTTTCCGGAATTTTCCGTGCGTTCTTTTCTCAATAAAATTAATATTATGGGATGGAATCCCATTTTTTCTTCATATTTAATGAAATTTGGTAGGCCCTGACGGGCCTGCCAAATTTCATTTCATTGCGAGCATGTTAAGGGGGTCATCTGCCAGTCTAAAGAGGCGTAGAGCCGAAAATGCGTTTTTGCCCAAAAATGTCGAAAAAACGCAAATATCTATTGCGATATCTCCCAAACCGTACGTCAAATTCAAAATGTTTTGCGCTAGTTCACACCGGCTCAGTGCCCTGATCGTCACGATATATCACATGTTGGGAGAAACTCAAATTTTAATTTTGAGTGTCGGCGGTCGCAAACTTCAGGGCGCGGAACGCGAAAACTACACGAGTTTTTAAAAAGTTATATACAACTTTTTAGATTCACCAGTTCTTCTTTAATTTGGTACCATTTTTAGGTCTCTGTGCCAAACGCCCTATGAGGAGATAATTTTGGAGCGTTTCAATTCACGCTAGCAGATCGCGACCTTCGGTCGCGATCTGCTAGCTCTAAATGTATTTTTTGCCTCAAGTAATATTGGCCGCAACTTTTGCTGTTTTTTTCGTGTCTTTAAGGCGAACCTCTGAAAAGTTATTAACGTTCCAATTTTTCCTATTTTTTGGTTGCTAGTTCGAAAATTCTGGGATGTCGGGAGAATTTTTTTTCATTTTATCAAATTTTTCACCAGACTTGAGATGCGTGCCGAGATAGCTGAGTTTTCGAGCACGTTTAGGGGGTCAAAATCCAGTTTAAAGTGACGGAGACAAAATAATAATAATAATTAAAGCTGCAAGCAGCATTGGATCGGGACCTCGACTTTACGCGTGGATTTCGTCGCATGCCATATAACAGTTATAACCGTCATATCTAAAAATGAGCAAATTATACTCCATAATATGGCATTTTCATCAAAGTTTCAGTCAAAGCAGCTCCTGTGCTGGAGCCATTCACATAGAGTTGTGCCAAATATGGGCAGGAAAGGGGCGTGGCCGGAGCACTGCATGTGTGTGTGTAGACTAGTGGGAGAGTGTTAGCCAATCACCTTTCAGCATTAGAGGGTGTGGCTGTATCCAGGCAGAAAGTCAGAGAGAGAAAGAAATAGGAGCAAAGTAATGTCACATGTATAGGTGTACAGGAGTGGGAGTATATTAGCCAATCAGCTGTCAGTATTAGAGGGTGTGGCTGTTGTGACATATGTGAGTACTTATACATAAATACATATACACTATGCATATGTCAAGTACTACAGACCAGAGCCTTACGGCTCTGGTCTGTAGTACTTGACATATGTGAGTACTTATACATAAATACATATACACTATGCATATGTCAAGTACTACAGACCAGAGCCTTACGGCTCTGGTCTGTAGTACTTGACATATGTGTGAGTATTTATTTATACACCCTCTACATATGTCAAATACTTAGACCAGAGCCTACGGCTCTGGTCTAAGTATTTGTGTGTATTAGTACTTATACATGTATACATATATACTTTGCCACCTCTTAGTACTCACAGTAACTCACAGTACAGGGTATGTTGATCTGTTTGCCTGTCAATCATGTTAAAGCACCTCCCCCACTGTTATAGTTCTGTTAATTGTCTGCACCTGTTAGTCAAAGCTGCTCCGTTGCTAGGCAACGACCCCTCCCTTACACACTCACAGACACGCTGCAGTCTGTGTCACACAGAAACACTGGCTTTTAAGCAAAATCTTACCTCCGAACTACTGCCATTTGTGAGAGAACCGTAAATGCTAGCTCAAAACCAAAATGATTGTGAGTGGCAGGAGGCTTTGAGGAACAAGTAGATGTATTCATTTCCCCTGTAGGGTCAAAAATGGCTGAGATTCGGCAGTTTTAAAAACACTAAAATTAGGCGAACATAAGATTTTCTTTGATCCAAATTAACATGGGAGTGAATGGAGGCTGAGACCAGACATCCCCCCAAACTACTGAGTCTCATTTAAATTTTAAATTAGCTGGATCTTCCAAACCTGGTTTATATTGTTCCTAGGTAGTATGACTACATTTCTGGAAAGTTTCATTCACTTGCTGTTTATGGTTTCTCATATTTTGCCATTTTCATCAAAGTTTCAGTCAAAGCTTCTCCTCTCCTGCACCTTCACAGAACAGTGTTCCAAATAAGGAGTTGCAGGGGGCGTGGCTAATTCCGCCACCTAGGATTTCTCTGTGATTTTGGGGGAAAACCTGGAAGTCAGGAAAGGAAACTAAAATTGCCCAATCTCCCAAACCGTACATCTGATTTCAAAAATTCTTAGTGTGGCGACTTCTGCTCATGTCACTGATTCTCACAATATGTCATATGTTGGGGAATATTTAATTTTAATTTAAAATTTTCGGCTATCGCAACTAACCGGGCCTGAGAAAAAAAAACTACAAGAGATACAAAAATGATTTTTACAACTTTTATGTTTCTCAGTTACCTCTATCCATTGGTCCTATTTTTACATCTCTGTGACAAAAGGTTTCAGAGAAGTAATTTTTTTACGATTTCCAAACCATTCCAGATTGCGAACTTTCTGTAGGAGATAGACCATAAGTACCAGCGTATGAATTTTTCGGACGGTTACAAGGAAACTTTTGGCGTTGGTTTCATGTCTCTAGGCCAAGCGGTTCAGGTTTTAGATTTTGAAGCTTTTACTTTGAAAGGCAGATTGTGAACTTCCTGTCCAAGATAGATGGGTGGTATCAGCATATGAAATGTCGGGCTGGATGAGACGCACGCTGGCGCGTGCGTCTCATCTTTCTGCGACATTCCTAAGGCTCGTTTGGGCCATTTTAGTGATTTTTCCGGAATTTTCCGTGCGTTCTTTTCTCAATAAAATTAATATTATGGGATGGAATCCCATTTTTTCTTCATATTTAATGAAATTTGGCAGGCCCTGACGGGCCTGCCAAATTTCATTTATTTACGAGCATGTTAAGGAGGTCATCTGCCAGTCTAAAGAGGCGTAGAGCCGAAAAGGCGTTTTTGCCCAAAAATGTCGAAAAAACGCAAATATCCATTGCGATATCTCCCAAACCGTACGTTAAATTTAAAATGTTTTGCGCTAGTTCACACCGGTTCAGTATCCTGATCGTCACGATATATCACATGTTGGGAGAAACTCAAATTTTAATTTTGAGTGTCGTCGGTCGCAAACTTCAGGGCGCGGAACGCAAAAACTACACGAGTTTTTAAAAAGTTATATACAACCTTTTGGACTCACCAGTTCCTCTTTAATTTGGTACCATTTTTAGGTCTCTGCTACAAACGCCCTATGAGGAGATAATTTTGGAGCGTTTACATTCACGCTAGCAGATCGCGACCTTCGGTCGCGATCTGCTAGCTCTAAATGTATTTTTTGCCTCAAGTAATGTTGGCCGCAACTTTTGCTGTTTTTTTCGTGTCTTTAAGGCGAACCTCTGAAAAGTTATTAACGTTCCAATTTTTCCTATTTTTTGGTTGCTAGTTCGAAAATTCTGGGCTGGACACTGAATTTTTTTTCATCAGACGGCAATTTTCACCAGACTTGAGATGCGTGCCGAGATAGCTGAGTTTTCATGCACGTTTAGGGGGTCAAATTCCAGTTCAAAGTGCCGGCGTAAGAAAAATAATAATAATAATAATAATAATAAAAAACGAACGAATAACAATAGGGACTCGGCCCTGCGGGCCGAGTCCCTATGCGTTGCACACATAGTGTGCAAATGCATAGGGACTCGACCCTGCGTGCTCGGTCCCTAATAATAAAAAACGAACGAAATACAATAGGGACTCGGCCCTGCGGGCCGAGTCCCTATGCGTTGCACACATAGTGTGCAAATGCATAGGGACTCGACCCTGCGTGCTCGGTCCCTAATTAAAGCTGCAAGCAGCATTGGATCGGGACCTCGACTTTACGCGTGGATTTCGTCCCATGCCACGACACGTTTTAACCCTCATACCTAAAAATGAGCAAATTATACTCCATAATATGGCATTTTCATCAAAGTTTCAGTCAAAGCAGCTCCTGTGCTGGAGCCATTCACACAGAGTTGTGCCCTATATATGGAGGGAAGGGGGCGTGGCCGGAGCACTGCATGTATGTGTAGAGCAGGGTGAGAGTGTTAGCCAATCAGCTGTCAGCTTTAGAGGGTGTGGCTGCATCCAGGAGGAAAGTCAGAGAGAGAGAGAGAGAGAAATAGGAGCAAAGTAATGTCACATGTATAGGTGTACAGGAGTGGGAGTATATTAGCCAATCAGCTGTCAGTATTAGAGGGTGTGGCTGTTGTGACATATGTGAGTACTTATACATAAATACATATACACTATGCATATGTCAAGTACTACAGACCAGAGCCTTACGGCTCTGGTCTGTAGTACTTGACATATGTGAGTACTTATACATAAATACATATACACTATGCATATGTCAAGTACTACAGACCAGAGCCTTACGGCTCTGGTCTGTAGTACTTGACATATGTGAGTACTTATACATAAATACATATACACTATGCATATGTCAAGTACTACAGACCAGAGCCTTACGGCTCTGGTCTGTAGTACTTGACATATGTGTGAGTATTTATTTATACACCCTCTATATATGTCAAATACTTAGACCAGAGCCTACGGCTCTGGTCTAAGTATTTGTGTGTATTAGTACTTATACATGTATACATATATACTTTGCCACCTCTTAGTACTCACAGTAACTCACAGTACAGGGTATGTTGATCTGTTTGCCTGTCAATCATGTTAAAGCACCTCCCCCACTGTTATAGTTCTGTTAATTGTCTGCACCTGTTAGTCAAAGCTGCACCGTTGCTAGGCAACGACCCCTCCCTTACACACTCACAGACACGCTGCAGTCTGTGTCACACAGAAACACTGGCTTTTAAGCCAAATCTTACCTCCGAACTACTGCCATTTGTGAGAGAACCGTAAATGCTAGCTCAAAACCAAAATGATTGTGAGTGGCAGGAGGCTTTGAGGAACACGTAGATGTATTCATTTCCCTTGTAGGGTCAAAAATGGCCGAGATTGGGCAGTTTTAATAACACTAAAATTAGGCGAACATAAGATTTTCTTTGATCCAAATTAACATGGAAGTGAATGGAGGCTGAGACCAGACATCCCCCCAAACTACTGAGTCTCATTTAAATTTTAAATTAGCTGGATCTTCCAAACCTGGTTTATATTGTTCCTAGGTAGTATGACTACATTTCTGGAAAGTTTCATTCACTTGCTGTGTATGGTTTGTCATATTTTGCCATTTTCATCAAAGTTTCAGTCAAAGCTTCTCCTCTCCTCCACCTTCACAGAACATTGTTCCAAATAAGGAGTTGCAGGGGGCGTGGCTAATTCCGCCACCTAGGATTTTTCTGTGATTTTGGGGGAAAACCTGGAAGTCAGGAAAGGAAACTAAAATTGCCCAATCTCCCAAACCGTACATCTGATATCAAAAATTCTTAGTGTGGCGACTTCTGCTCAGGTCACTGATTCTCACAATATGTCATATAATGGGGAATATTTAATTTTAATTTTAAATTTTCGGCTATCGCAACTACCCGGGCCTGAGTAAAAAAAACTACAAGAGATACAAAAATGATTTTTACAACTTTTATGTGTCTCAGTTAGCTCTATCCATTGGTACTAATTTTACATCTCTGCGAAAAAAGGTTTCGGAGGAGTAAATTTTTTACGATTTCCAAACAAGTCCAGATTGCGAACTTTCTGTAGGAGATAGACCATAAGTACCAGCGTATGAATTTCTCGGACGGTTACAAGGACACTTTTGGCGTTGGTTTCATGTCTCTAGGCCAAGCGGTTCAGGTTTTAGATTTGGAAGCTTTTACTTTGAAAGGCAGATTGTGAACTTCCTGTCCAAGATAGATGGGTGGTATCAGCGTATGAAATGTCGGGCTGGATGAGACGCACGCTGGCGCGTGCGTCTCATCTTTCTGCGACATTCCTAAGGCTTGTTTGGGCCATTTTAGTGATTTTTCCGGATTTTTCCGTGCATTCTTTTCTCAATAAAATTAATATTATGGGATGGAATCACATTTTTTCTTCATATTTAATGAAATTTGGCAGGCCCTAACGGGCCTGCCAAATTTCATTTAATTGCGAGCATGTTAAGGGGGTCATCTTCCAGTCTAAAGAGGCGTAGAGCAGGAAAAGCGTTTTTGCCAAAAAATTTCGAAAAAACGCAAATATCCATTACGATATCTCCCGAACCGTACGTCAAATTCAAAATGTTTTGCGCTAGTTCACACCGGCTCAGTGTCCTGATCGTCACGATATATCACATGTTGGGAGAAACTCAAATTTTAATTTTGAGTGTCGGCGGTCGCAAACTTCAGGGCTCGGAACGCAAAAACTACACAAGTTTTTAAAAAGTTATATACAACTTTTTAGATTCACCAGTTCTTCTTTAATTTGGTACCATTTTTAGGTCTCTGCAACAAACGCCCTATGAGGAGATAATTTTTGAGCGTTTCCATTCACGCTAGCAGAACGCGACCTGCGGTCGCGTTCTGCTAGCTCTAAATGTATTTTTTGCCTCAAACAATGTCGGACGCAACTTTTGCTGTTTGTTTTGTGTCTTTAAGGCAAACCTCTGAAAAGTTATTAACGTTCCAATTTTTTCTATTTTTTGGTTGCTAGTTCGAAAATTCTGGGATGTCGGGAGAATTTTTTTTCATTTTATCAAATTTTTCACCAGACTTGAGATGCGTGCCGAGATAGCTGAGTTTTCATGCACGTTTAGGGGGTCAAAATCCACGTCGTTGACACGGAGGAAAATAATAATAATAATTAAAGCTGCAAGCAGCATTGGATCGGGACCTCGACTTTACGCGTGGATTTCGTCCCATGCCACGACACGTTTTAACCCTCATACCTAAAAATGAGCAAATTATACTCCATAATATGGCATTTTCATCAAAGTTTCAGTCAAAGCAGCTCCTGTGCTGGAGCCATTCACACAGAGTTGTGCCCTATATATGGAGGGAAGGGGGCGTGGCCGGAGCACTGCATGTATGTGTAGAGCAGGGTGAGAGTGTTAGCCAATCAGCTGTCAGCTTTAGAGGGTGTGGCTGTATCCAGGCAGAAAGTCAGAGAGAGAGAGAGAGAGAAATCGGAGCAATGTAATGTCACATGTATAGGTGTACAGGAGTGGGAGTATATTAGCCAATCAGCTGTCAGTGTTAGAGGGTGTGGCTGTTGTGACATATGTGAGTACTTATACATAAATACATATACACTATGCATATGTCAAGTACTACAGACCAGAGCCTTACGGCTCTGGTCTGTAGTACTTGACATATGTGAGTACTTATACATAAATACATATACACTATGCATATGTCAAGTACTACAGACCAGAGCCTTACGGCTCTGGTCTGTAGTACTTGACATATGTGTGAGTATTTATTTATACACCCTCTACATATGTCAAATACTTAGACCAGAGCCTACGGCTCTGGTCTAAGTATTTGTGTGTATTAGTACTTATACATGTATACATATATACTTTGCCACCTCTTAGTACTCACAGTAACTCACAGTACAGGGTATGTTGATCTGTTTGCCTGTCAATCATGTTAAAGCACCTCCCCCACTGTTATAGTTCTGTTAATTGTCTGCACCTGTTAGTCAAAGCTGCACCGTTGCTAGGCAACGACCCCTCCCTTACACACTCACAGACACGCTGCAGTCTGTGTCACACAGAAAACACTGGCTTTTAAGCAAAATCTTACCTCCGAACTACTGCCATTTGTGAGAGAACCGTAAATGCTAGCTGAAAACTAAAATAATTGTGAGTGGCAGGAGGCTTTGAGGAACACGTAGATGTATTAATTTCCCCTGTAGGGTCAAAAATGGCCGAGATTGGGCAGTGTTAAAAACACTAAAATTAGGCGAACATAAGATTTTCTTTGATCCAAATTAACATGGGAGTGAATGAAGGCTGAGACCAGACATCCCCCCAAACTACTGAGTCTCATTTAAATTTTAAATTAGCTGGATCTTCCAAACCTGGTTTATATTGTTCCTAGGTAGTATGACTAAATTTCTGGAAAGTTTCATTCACTTGCTGTGTATGGTTTGTCATATTTTGCCATTTTCATCAAAGTTTCAGTCAAAGCTTCTCCTCTCCTCCACCTTCACAGAACATTGTTCCAAATAAGGAGTTGCAGGGGGCGTGGCCTTCAAGTGCACTGTTTGCCAAGGTGGATGAGAGGGAGACAGAGGTCTGGAAAAGAAAATCAGAAATAAACTAAATTTGCAATATCTCCCAAACCGTACATCTGATTTCGAAAATTCTTAGTGTGGCGACTTCTGCTCATGTCACTGATTCTCACAATATGTCATATGTTGGGGAATATTTTATTTTAATTTTAAATTTTCGGCTATCGCAACTAACCGGGCCTGAGAAAAAAAAACTACAAGAGATACAAAAATGATTTTTACAACTTTTATGTTTCTCAGTTAGCTCTATCCATTGGTACTATTTTTACATCTCTGTGACAAACGGCTTCGGACAAGTACATTTTTTACGATTTCCAAACAAGTCCAGATTGCGAACTTTCTGTAGGAGATAGACCATATGTACCAGCATATGAATTTTTCGGGCAGTTACAAGAAAACTTTTGGCGTTGGTTTCATGTCTCTAGGCCAAGCGGTTCAGGTTTTAGATTTTGAAGCTTTTACTTTGAAAGGCAGATTGTGAACTTCCTGTCCAAGATAGATGGGTGGTATCAGCATATGAAATGTCGGGCTGGATGAGACGCACGCTGGCGCGTGCGTCTCATCTTTCTGTGACTTTCCTAAGGCTTGTTTGGGCCGTTTTAGTGATTTTTCCGGAATTTTCCATGCGTTCTTTTCTCAATAAAATTAATATTATGGGATGGAATCACATTTTTTCTTCATATATAATGAAATTTGGCAGGCCCTAACGGGCCTGCCAAATTTCATTTAATTACGAGCATGTTAAGGGGGTCATCTACCAGTCTAAAGAGGCGCAGAGCCGAAAAGGCGTTTTTGCCAAAAAATGTCGAAAAAACGCAAATATCTATTGCGATATCTCCCAAACCGTGGGTCAAATTTAAAATTTTTTGCGCTAGTTCACACCGGTTCAGTGTCCTGATCGTCACGATATATCACATGTTGGGAGAAACTCAAATTTTAATTTTGAGTGTCGGCGGTCGCAAACTTCAGGGCGCGGAACGCAAAAACTACACGAGTTTTTAAAAAGTTATATATAACTTTTTGGATTCACCAGTTCTTCTTTAATTTGGTACCATTTTTAGATCTCTGCGACAAACGCCCTATGAGGAGATAATTTTGGGGCGTTTCCATTCACGCTAGCAGAACGCGACCTGCGGTCGCGTTCTGCTAGCTCTAAATGTATTTTTTGCCTCAAGTAATGTTGGCCGCAACTTTTGCTGTTTTTTTCGTGTCTTTAAGGCGAACCTCTGAAAAGTTATTAACGTTCCAATTTTTCCTCTTTTTTGGTTGCTAGTTCAAAAATTATGGGATGTCGGGAAAATTTTTTTTCATTTTATCAAATTTTTCGCCAGACTTGAGATGCGTTCCGAGATAGCTGAGTTTTCGTTTACGTTTAGGGGGTCAAATTCCAGTTTAAACTGACGGAGTACAAAATAATAATAATAATAAAAAACGAACGAAATACAATAGGGACTCGGCCCTGCGGGCCGAGTCCCTATGCGTTGCACACATAGTGTGCAAATGCATAGGGACTCGACCCTGCGTGCTCGGTCCCTAATAAAAAACGAACGAAATACAATAGGGACTCGGCCCTGCGGGCCGAGTCCCTATGCGTTGCACACATAGTGTGCAAATGCATAGGGACTCGACCCTGCGTGCTCGGTCCCTAATAATAATAATAATAATATAAAAACGAACGAAATACAATAGGGACTCGGCCCTGCGGGCCGAGTCCCTATGCGTTGCACACATAGTGTGCAAATGCATAGGAACTCGACCCTGCGTGCTCGGTCCCTAAAAAACGAACGAATTACAATAGGGACTCGGCCCTGCGGGCCGAGTCCCTATGCGTTGCACACATAGTGTGCAAATGCATAGGGACTCGACCCTGCGTGCTCGGTCCCTAATTAAAGCTGCAAGCAGCATTGGATCGGGACCTCGACTTTACGCGTGGATTTCGTCCCATGCCATAACACGTTATAACCCTCATATCTAAAAATGAGCAAATTATACTCCATAATATGGCATTTTCATCAAAGTTTCAGTCAAAGCAGCTCCTGTGCTGGAGCCATTCACACAGAGTTGTGCCCTATATATGGAGGGAAGGGGGCGTGGCCGCAGCACTGCATGTATGTGTAGAGCAGGGTGAGAGTGTTAGCCAATCAGCTTTCAGCATTAGAGGGTGTGGCTGTATCCAGGCAGAAAGTCAGAGAGAGAGAGAAATAGGAGCAAAGTAATGTCACATGTATAGGTGTACAGGAGTGGGAGTATATTAGCCAATCAGCTGTCAGTATTAGAGGGTGTGGCTGTTGTGACATATGTGAGTACTTATACATAAATACATATACACTATGCATATGTCAAGTACTACAGACCAGAGCCTTACGGCTCTGGTCTGTAGTACTTGACATATGTGAGTACTTATACATAAATACATATACACTATGCATATGTCAAGTACTACAGACCAGAGCCGTAAGGCTCTGGTCTGTAGTACTTGACATATGTGAGTACTTATACATAAATACATATACACTATGCATATGTCAAGTACTACAGACCAGAGCCTTACGGCTCTGGTCTGTAGTACTTGACATATGTGTGAGTATTTATTTATACACCCTCTACATATGTCAAATACTTAGACCAGAGCCTACGGCTCTGGTCTAAGTATTTGTGTGTATTAGTACTTATACATGTATACATATATACTTTGCCACCTCTTAGTACTCACAGTAACTCACAGTACAGGGTATGTTGATCTGTTTGCCTGTCAATCATGTTAAAGCACCTCCCCCACTGTTATAGTTCTGTTAATTGTCTGCACCTGTTAGTCAAAGCTGCACCGTTGCTAGGCAACGACCCCTCCCTTACACACTCACAGACACGCTGCAGTCTGTGTCACACAGAAACACTGGCTTTTAAGCAAAATCTTACCTCCGAACTACTGCCATTTGTGAGACAACCGTAAATGCTAGCTGAAAACTAAAATAATTGTGAGTGGCAGGAGGCTTTGAGGAACACGTAGATGTATTCATTTCCCCTGTAGGGTCAAAAATGGCCGAGATTGGGCAGTTTTAAAAACACTAAAATTAGGCGAACATAAGATTTTCTTTGATCCAAATTAACATGGAAGTGAATGGAGGCTGAGACCAGACATCCCCCCAAACCACTGAGTCTCATTTAAATTTTAAATTAGCTGGATCTTCCAAACCTGGTTTATATTGTTCCTAGGTAGTATGACTACATTTCTGGAAAGTTTCATTCACTTGCTGTTTATGGTTTGTCATATTTTGCCATTTTCATCAAAGTTTCAGTCAAAGCTTCTCCTCTCCTCCACCTTCACAGAACATTGTTCCAAATAAGGAGTTGCAGGGGGCGTGGCCAATTCCGCCACCTAGGATTTTTCTGTGATTTTGGGGGAAAACCTGGAAGTCAGGAAAGGAAACTAAAATTGCCCAATCTCCCAAACCGTACATCTGATTTCAAAAATTCTTAGTGTGGCGACTTCTGCTCATGTCACTGATTCTCACAATATGTCATATGTTGGGGAATATTTAATTTTATTTTAAAATTTTCGGCTATCGCAACTACCCGGGCCTGAGTAAAAAAAACTACAAGAGATACAAAAATGATTTTTACAACTTTTATGTGTCTCAGTTAGCTCTATCCATTGGTACTATTTTTACATCTCTGTGACAAACGGCTTTTGAGAAGTAAATTTTTTACGATTTCCAAACAAGTCCAGATTGCGAACTTTCTGTAGGAGATAGACCAAAAGTACCAGCGTATGAATTTCTGGGACGGTTACAAGGAAACTTTTGGCGTTGGTTTCATGTCTCTAGGCCAAGCGGTTCAGGTTTTACATTTGGAAGCTTTTACTTTGAAAGGCAGATTGTGAACTTCCTGTCCAAGATAGATGGGTGGTATCAGCGTATGAAATGTCGGGCTGGATGAGACGCACGCTGGCGCGTGCGTCTCATCTTTCTGCGACATTCCTAAGGCTCGTTTGGGCCATTTTAGTGATTTTTCCGGAATTTTCCGTGCGTTCTTTTCTCAATAAAATTAATATTATGGGATGGAATCACATTTTTTCTTCATATTTATTGAAATTTGGCAGGCCCTGACGGGCCTGCCAAATTTCATTTATTTGCGAGCATGTTAAGGGGGTCATCTGCCAGTCTAAAGAGGCGTAGAGCCGAAAAGGCGTTTTTGCCCAAAAATGTCGAAAAAACGCAAATATCTATTGCGATATCTCCCAAACCGTACGTCAAATTCAAAATGTTTTGCGCTAGTTCACACCGGTTCAGTGTCCTGATCGTCACGATATATCACTTGTTGGGAGAAATTCAAATTTTAATTTTGAGTGTCGGAGGTCGCAAATATCCGGGCACGAAACGCAAAAACTACACGAGTTTTTAAAAAGTTATATATAACTTTTTGGATTCACCCGTTCCTCTTTAATTTGGTACCATTTGTACGTCTCTGTGACAAACGCCCTATGAGGAGATAATTTTGGAGCGTCTTCATTCACGCTAGCAGATCGCGACCTTCGGTCGCGATCTGCTAGCTCTAAATGTATTTTTTGCCTCAAGTCATGTCGGCCGCAACTTTTACTGTTTTTTTCCTGTCTTTAAAGCAAACCTCTGAAAAGTTATTAACGTTCCAATTTTTTCTCTTTTTTGGTTGCTAGTTCGAAAATTATGGGATGTCGGGAGAATTTTTTTTCATTTTATCAAATTTTTCGCCAGACTTGAGATGCGTGCCGAGATAGCTGAGTTTTCGTGCACGTTTAGGGGGCCAAATTCCAGTTTAAACTGACGGAGTACAAAATAATAATAATAATTAAAGCTGCAAGCAGCATTGGTCGGGACCTCGACTTTACGCGTGGATTTCGTCCCTTGCCATATAGCCGTTATAACCGTCATATCTAAAAATGAGCAAATTATACTCCATAATATGGCATTTTCATCAAAGTTTCAGTCAAAGCAGCTCCTGTGCTGGAGCCATTCACACAGAGTTGTGCCCTATATATGGAGGGTAGGGGGCGTGGCCGCAGCACTGCATGTGTGTGTAGACTAGTGGGAGAGTGTTAGCCAATCAGCTTTCAGCATTAGAGGGTGGCATTAGAGGGTGTGGCTGTATCCAGGCAGAAAGTCAGAGAGAGAGAGAAATAGGAGCAAAGTAATGTCACATGTATAGGTGCACAGGAGTGGGAGCATATTAGCCAATCAGCTGTCAGTATTAGAGGGTGTGGCTGTTGCTGGGCAGAAAGCAGAGTGAGAGAGGTACTACAGACCAGAGCCTTACGGCTCTGGTCTGTAGTACTTGACATATGTGAGTACTTATACATAAATACATATACACTATGCATATGTCAAGTACTACAAACCAGAGCCTTACGGCTCTGGTCTGTAGTACTTGACATATGTGAGTACTTATACATAAATACATATACACTATGCATATGTCAAGTACTACAGACCAGAGCCTTACGGCTCTGGTCTGTAGTACTTGACATATGTGAGTACTTATACATAAATACATATACACTATGCATATGTCAAGTACTACAGACCAGAGCCTTACGGCTCTGGTCTGTAGTACTTGACATATGTGTGAGTATTTATTTATACACCCTCTACATATGTCAAATACTTAGACCAGAGCCTACGGCTCTGGTCTAAGTATTTGTGTGTATTAGTACTTATACATGTATACATATATACTTTGCCACCTCTTAGTACTCACAGTAACTCACAGTACAGGTATGTTGATCTGTTTGCCTGTCAACCATGTTAAAGCACCTCCCCCACTGTTATAGTTCTGTTAATTGTCTGCACCTGTTAGTCAAAGCAGCACCGTTGCTAGGCAACGACCCCTCCCTTACACACTCACAGACACGCTGCAGTCTGTGTCACACAGAAACACTGGCTTTTAAGCAAAATCTTACCTCCGAACTACTGCCATTTGTGAGAGAACCGTAAATGCTAGCTGAAAACTAAAATAATTGTGAGTGGCAGGAGGCTTTGAGGAACACGTAGATGTATTCATTTCCCCTGTAGGGTCAAAAATGGCCGAGATTGGGCAGTTTTAAAAACACTAAAATTAGGCGAACATAAGATTTTCTTTGATCCAAATTAACATGGAAGTGAATGGAGGCTGAGACCAGACATCCCCCCAAACTACTGAGTCTCATTTAAATTTTAAATTAGCTGGATCTTCCAAACCTGGTTTATATTGTTCCTAGGTAGTATGACTACATTTCTGGAAAGTTTCATTCACTTGCTGTGTATGGTTTCTCATATTTTGCCATTTTCATCAAAGTTTCAGTCAAAGCTGCACCTCTACTGCACCCACACAAAAGCATTGTACCAAATAAGGAGTTGCAGGGGGCGTGGCTACTTCCGCCACATAGCACTTCTCTGTGATTTTGGGGGAAAACCTGGATGAGAAAGAGGAAAACTAAAATTGCAAATTCTCCCAAACCGTACATCTGATTTCAAAAATTCTTAGTGTGGCGACTTCTGCTCATGTCACTGATTCTCACAATATGTCATATGTTAGGGAATATTTAATTTTAATTTTAAATTTTCGGCTATTGCAACTAACCGGGCCTGAGTAAAAAAAAACTACAAGAGATACAAAAATGATTTTTACAACTTTTATGTTTCTCAGTTAGCTCTATCCATTGGTACTATTTTTAAATCTCTGCGAAAAACGGCTTTGGAGGAGTAAATTTTTTACGATTTCCAAACAAGTCCAGATTGCGAACTTTCTGTAGGGGATAGACCATAAGTACCAGCGTATTAATTTCTCGGACGGTTACAAGGAAACTTTTGGCGTTGGTTTCATGTCTCTAGGCCAAGCGGTTCAGGTTTTAGATTTTGGAGCTTTTACTTTGAAAGGCAGATTGTGAACTTCCTGTCCAAGATAGATGGGTGTTATCAGCGTATGAAATGTCGGGCCGGATGAGACGCACGCTGGCGCGTGCGTCTCATCTTTCTGCGACATTCCTAAGGCTCGTTTAGGCCATTTTAGTGATTTTTCCGGAATTTTCCGTGCGTTCTTTTCTCAATAAAATTAATATTATGGGATGGAATCACATTTTTTCTTCATATTTAATGAAATGTGGCAGGCCCTGACGGGCCTGCCAAATTTCATTTAATTTCGTGCACGTTAAGGGGGTCATCTGCCAGTCTAAAGAGGTTTAGAGCCGAAAAGGCGTTTTTGCCAAAAAATGTCGAAAAAACGCAAATATCTATTGCGATATCTCCAAAACCGTACGTCAAATTCAAAATGTTTTGCACTAGTTCAAACCGGCTTAGTGTCCTGATCGTCACGATATATCACATGTTGGGAGAAACTCAAATTTTAATTTTGAGTGTCGGCGGTCGCAAACTTCAGGGCGCGGAACGCAAAAACTACACAAGTTTTTAAAAAGCTATATACAACTTTTTAGATTCACCAGTTCTTCTTTAATTTGGTACCATTTTTAGGTCTCTGCGACAAATGCCCTATGAGGAGATAATTTTGGAGCGTTTCAATTCACGCTAGCAGATCGCGACCGAAGGTCGCGATCTGCTAGCTCTAAATGTATTTTTTGCCTAAAGCAATGTCGGCCGCAACTTTTGCTGTTTTTTTCGTGTCTTTAAGGCAAACCTCTGAAAAGTTATTAACGTTCCAATTTTTTCTCTTTTTTGGTTGCTAGTTCGAAAATTCTGGGCTGGACACAGAATTTTTTTTCATCAGACGCCGATTTTCACCAGACTTGAGATGCGTGCCGAGATAGCTGAGTTTTCGAGCACGTTTAGGGGGTCAAATTCCACTTCAAAGTGGTGAGAGAAAAATAATAATAATTAAAGCTGCAAGCAGCATTGGATCGGGACCTCGACTTTACGCGTGGATTTCGTCCCATGCCATAACACGTTATAACCCTCATATCTAAAAATGAGCAAATTATACTCCATAATATGGCATTTTCATCAAAGTTTCAGTCAAAGCAGCTCCTGTGCTGGAGCCATTCACACAGAGTTGTGCCAAATATGGGCAGGAAGGGGGCGTGGCCGCAGCTCCTTGCTACAGTGTCAAACAGAGTTCAGGGAGACATTTTGTCAATGAGAGGAAAAAAAACTAAAATTGTCATATCTCCCAAACCATACATGGAATTTCGAAAAGTTTTAGTGTGTCCATCTGTGTATGACAAATGAAGAGAGAATATGTTTGAATCACTTCATTGTACTCATGATCTAACATTAAAAAACGTTTTTATTTTCTAAATGTCTGTGTGTCTTTCTGTCTGTGTATTTCAGGAAAGTAATAAATAACATAAAATAAATAAAATGAAATAAAAGTAAGACATTTTATTTTCATGAGGAGTTTTTGTAGATGATTGTCTTGAAATAAAAGTCTGTCCACTCTGTTCCACTCACAGACACAGCCTAAATTAATTGAATTTAATATTACGTGTGTGTGTGTGTGTGTTTGCGCACAAGGGTGCGTGCACGTGCTGTGGTAGAGTAGGTCGTCCAGTTACTGAAGGGTTTTGGGTTCACACCCCAGCTCTGTCTGTCCACATGTCGAAGTGCAGTTGGACAAAGACACTAAACCTGGACTTAGTCTCCTCGTAGGACTAACAGAACCTTAGAAAGCTACTGGTGTATGAGTGTGTGAATGGGTGACTGTGAGGCTTTTGATACATAACAATATATATATGTATATATATATATATATATATATATATATATATATATATATATATATATATATATATATATATATATATATATATATATATATATATATATATATACATCAGAGATCTCTGTACAAAAGAGCGCATTGCTAGGAACAGCTAAGATCCTGCGCAGAACCCTCAGGCTCCCAGGCCTCTGGTAGAGGACCCGAGTCTGAAGGAGACACCGCCCACGTGGGGCGAGAGGAACATTTTTTTTTTTTTTATATGGCTTGGTTTTAAAAACCTATAAAATCCTATAAAAACCCCCAACACGTTTTGACATCATAGCCTTCATCAGGGAGTCAGAATATGCCACAAAACAGGAAGAGTTATTTTAAAAACTGTTGCCTAATCACAAGCCGACACATTGCAGTGTTTATCAAGTAAAGTGTAGTACAAAAAAACAGTGTAATATATAAAATCTCCACCAGGTGTCATCCTTAAAAAAAGTCAATAAGACATAAAGTAAAATTTTACATAATACAGGGTCTAAAATACAACAAACAAACAAGTTAAAAACAAGAAGAGAAGGACAACCACATAGTAAAAGAGTAAAACCAAAGAGTAAAAAAATCTAAAATAAATAATAAATAATCTACATTAAAAATATACAATAAAAAATCACAGGAAAACAGTAAAATCAAGGTCATCATTTAATCCTGGATACTTAGTAGCCTGGAATTAATCAATCCAAAAAGTGCTCCTTGTCTATCACCCCACCTAAGAGATAATAGGATGTGGTCAATGCCAACAGCCTGTAAAGAAGATCCATCACTATTATTGTGTTCCATGTAATGTCTTGCCATAGGATATTTTAAGGTACCAGTGTCAAAGTCATATTTGTGTTCCGCCAGTCTGTCTTGTAGGCGTTGTTTAGTTCTTCCTATGTAGAAACAGGTTTGTGTCGAGTCTGGTTTCAGGTGACTGTGGACAAGTTTATCATGTAAGGTAGGGCTTCTTCTAAAACAGAGGTGGGCAACTCCGCTCCTCGAGGGCAGGAATCCTACAGGTTTTTGATATTTCCCTCTTCCAACACATCTGATCCAATTAATGATCAGCTCATCATCCAGCTCTGCAGAAACCTGATAATTATGGAATGGCTTCCAGGTGTGATGGAAGAGGGAAACTTGCAGGATACCGTCCCTCGAGTTGCCCACCCCTTTTCTAAAAGTAACAAGGGGAGGGTAAGGAAAGATGGGTCTTAATGTTTCATCATTTTGAATGATTCCCCAATTGTTTCTGATGATCTGTTTGATTTATTTTTCCATCCAATAGAGCACCTCTTACTATTATTACTTATGTTGAGTCCAGGTAGCGCTCCTTAAGCATATATATATATATATATATATATATATATATATATATATATATATATATATATATATATATATATATATATATATATATATATATATATATATATATATATATATTTGACAAGCATGCACAATTGAGGAGATTAGTATTATATAAAACATAAATCAATAATTTATTTGTAATTATCATTGCATTATCAAGTATTTTTATGTATACATTTCTTTCTACATTAATTATTAATTTATTATTTATTTAAATTCTTTCTTTCTTCCTTTCTCACTACATTTTCTGTTATATGTTAAAGTATGGGGTTTAAATGTACATTTGTCATTTGAATATGTAACAGATGGATTAATAGAAACGATTTTGATTAGCAGTGTTCGTTTTCTTTGACCCGGGTTACACTTCCTGTGCCGCTCTTCTGCTTCCGGTTCAAATCACATGTCCCGCCTTCATTCGCGGGACTTACCGTGTTCGGTAGCAGACAGCTAATAGAGTGAAAAGTATTCACAGCAAAACAGTGTTTCAAACAGAAAAAAATCCTTGTGCGTGTAGACATCAGTTTTCCAGCCTCTGCCTCTCGTTTATCGGTGAGTTTCTTGTTTATATTGTCATGAATGTGTGCTGCACTTCTTGTAATTAATTACTATTGCTACAGAAGCACACGTTCCTCATTAAACCGCTGGATGAAGTGTGTCCCATCTACTCACAGGTGAGTAGTGTGAACTGATTTCCATGTTTCTGCTTTGTTCTCATCTCAGTGCTGTTTAGGAGCTAAATGCTTAGCATGTGTACAGGCTAATGCTTAGCATGGAAACATTCTGACCTGCTTTAACAGTCCAGCAGAATTGTAGTCAAATTCAGCAATTTAACACTAGAATGCACTGATTTAGTTTTTTCACCCCTGCTAGAAAGCCCAGAGTAGATGCAAAAGGCTGTGTCATTTAAAATTAACAACTCAAAAGCCCAGCCTGCTCAGCTAATAGACCCTATTAGGCTTACTGTTTTTGAAAATTAATTAGGAAAAATAGTGATTTGGAGGAGAAAAAAAAGTGCACATTAGTAGAATACATGTAAATGAATGTCAATATACATTGTACATGAATTTAATACTACTGCTATGAATTATAGCAATTAAACTTTTGTTCTGTCTTGTGTAATTATGATTATCTTTGGTTATTTATTTTACAGTGCTTGTTTTATCTACTGCTGCATTTATGTTATTTAACTTTACTGATTTGTGTATTAGGTCAAGGTGTGTGCGTATGTGTTTTTGTGTTGTTGTTGTTTTTAAAAATGTGTGCATATATATATATATATATATATATATATATATATATATATATATCCTTTTTTGTTTTTGTGTTGAGCTTACTCAGCCATCCTGAAACAGTGCTGTAGGACACCTTTTGTTGAGAACATGGAACACTGAACTTTGCAGAGATGGGGCCGAGTCACACATGTGAAAGTCACAAGTAAGTACGAAGAATTTAGACTTTTTTTCCTTAGGCAACTCAAGTCCTGTAATAGCTCAAGTCATATATGGCATATTGTAATTTTAGCTGTAGAATCTGTTCTTAAAAAAGTGAAAAACAATATGTAAGTAAATTTGAAAGGCTGATCATACATGTTGGAAAAGGAATCCATTTAAAAGTTCAGGGGCCACATTCAACCTAATGATAGAAAATGGGCCAGACCAGTGAATTAATATAAATAATGTTGATGCCAAGCTTTTCTCCTTGTTATTCAGTGAAAAAAAGTTTACATCTAAGAACTGTATTTGAACAAATATGAACAAGTTGAAAATTCATTAAAAAAAATAGTAACCTGCACAAATAGGATTTTTTTTTTTTTTAAATGTCTGAAGGCCAACTTTACCATGTTTGACCTGTTATTAAATGTTTTGTTGATCCCAATGTGATCTGTAAAGATGTACATCTTACACATGTAAATTGTGATTTACATGTGTAAATGATAACCTGAGACATGACATTGTTAAAACTGCAAATAGTTTACTTCAGGAATTTCAGTTTAAGATTATTTACATTGTATTAAAGAATTTGAACATTTTCATCACATAACTTAGCTTTTTTTACTCAAAAACATACAGCAAAGTTTGGAAATTTTATATTATGTTATTATTTCACTGGTTCGGCCCTCTGTAGATCAAATTTGGCTTAATTTGGCCCTTGAACTGAAATGAGTTTGACACCCCTGCCTGCTATTAAGAATCCAATAACTGACATCATGTTTAGTTTTCTTAAACTTTTTTTTAATTAAAATTATTGCTGCTATTTTTAATGTCATCTGAAAGTAAATTCCATAATTTCACTCCTTTAACTGAAACGCACATATTTTTTAATGTCGTTGGCACTTTAGGTTGTTGAAAGTTTAGTTTCTGTCTGTAATCATACGATCGTTCTTTGAACAGTTTCTGTAGATTCACAGGAAAATGATGAGTCTTTGTAAATTATCTGAGCCCTTTTTAAATCAACAATGTCCATACATTTTAACGTATTTGGTTGGAAAAACAATGGCTTTTTTTGTCATGTCATGAAATTCATCAGGAAACTTAACTGTTCTTGCAGTTATCGTCACTGAATACTAATAGTTGTACTAGGGGCTACATAAACACTAAAACAAAACAATGTTTCCATGGTGGGTGGTTTAATCATTTTGCAATGTTGTCATTACGACAAGAAAATAATTTGTTATATATTGTTATATTTATATAAATCTATTAAAGGAATAAATAATCCAGATTATTAATTATAAAGTCTAAACTGAGCAACTATGATTTGAAATGTAGATTTTCTTTGATTAATGTACTTGTTGGTAATTGTTTGTGTTTGAACTGGTGTGAAAAGGAGTGTAGGTGTTCCTGTGTTCATCTGAGGAAAGACACATCCGCAGAAAGGACCAGTGTGAAGCCAACAACTACAATCAACTTCCTGGGGAACCTGCAAACTTCCACGTTTTCCCTTTTCAAATCTGATGTGCAGTAGAGACGTTAAGATGTCTGCTTTTGTATAGATACAAAAAAACCCCCCATAAAATAACTAATTCATACCCACTGGTAGTGTTAAAATGACACTTGATGAAGCATTATTTTTTTTCTTTTTGTCCTCTATATCAGTGTTGCACAACCCTGCTCCATGAGGCACTCTATCCTGCATGTTTTAGATAAGGGGTGCCCAATCCTGGTCCTCGAGAGCTACTATCCTGCATGTTTTAGATGTTTCTTTCTTCCAACACACCCGATGGTCATTATTGGGCTTCTGCAGAGCTTGATGAGAGGTTTATCATTGGAATTAGGTCTGGTGGAAGGAGGATACATCTAAAACATGCAGGATAGTAGCTCTCGGGGACCAGGATTGGGCACCCCTGTTTTAGATGTTTCACTCTCCAACCACACTATCAACCTATCATCGTGCTGTGCAGAAGACTGATAATGATTGTCAGGTGTGTTTAAAGAAGGAAACATCTAAAACATGCAGGCCTCGAGGACCAGGGTTGACTAAAAAGAAAAAAACTAATGCTTCACGAAGCTTCAGTTTAATACCACTAGCATAAACATTTTAAAGACACTGAACTACCACTGTCTTAACTGGAATTTTTAATATGTACATTTTAATTTATTTATGACAACTATATTTAGATATTTTTATGTTTTATTGGATGCGTGCTGTATATGTTTGTCTCATGCCAAAGATTTTCTGTCATGGCAGATAATAAAGGTTTTTCTGATCCTCACCACCTCTACAAACCACTAACTTACTGCATCAGTAAGACAAATCAACAATCACAGTTTTTCCCCTTTTCAAATCTGATGTTCTGTCGAGACTTTAAGTCAAATGATGTCAGCTTTTGTGTAATATACTGATGTTGTGTATACAGACTGTTTTAATTTCTGTATTTGTCATAAAGATTAGTTATATATGTATATTTTTTGTACACACATACATCTAGGCTTGGGTGTATATTTAATGCACATGTTAGAATTATTCATCCTTTTTTGTCATAGAATTGTATATATAAAATCAAAGTGCATTTCCAAGTACAGGAAAAAGTCTATTCAGCTTTGAACTAAATGATAATTAATTCTCCCAGATACATGTCTTTCTGTACTTACAATTACTTGTGCTCACTTTCTTTTGCATGCATGTAGAATGTTCCCTAAAGATGAAGTTAAGTGTCACTTGGGTGTTGATGACACTTAAAATAAAAATACAATTTTAAAAATGGACACAAAACCTGAAAAATCTTCAATTGAGGTTCATACATTTTGTCATTAAAGTTGATATTTGGTGTTATTTAAGCACATAAACACAGTTACATAGGTAAATAATACATTCTAAAGCAAGTAAAATAATTACATTAAATCCAAGTATATAAATCTTAATTTATAGAACTTATATTCCACAAAGTCCTCTTCTTTTACCCTACAACTGGATATATATGGGAAATGTCAAATTTTTTCAAGTATGACCGTTTTTCAATGTCATTTAGTGTGTGCTAGCTTAATGAAAGAGTAGCTTCTTTGTCTTTGTTCGTCGTCATCGTCCCCCCCCCCCCTTCCCCCAGAATGGCGCGAAATTAAAACCTCCTGATTGGTCACATACTCAGCAGGACGTCACAGAGACGCCATTTTGCCTGGCACCTTATATAAGGGAGGGGCGTGGTTTTCCGCTTCACCATTTTGTCTGCTGAAGAGAGAGAGGAATTACAGAGACAAAATTGTGCTTGGCTAGCTTACTGCTACTGGTTACATTCATTGCTGCTTTCATCATCGAGTGGATTCATCGCTGACTTTGGATATCCCAGCAGTTAATTCTTCGGAAAACCGTGAGTTTTTGACTGTTTTGTGGTGTTTTAATGGCGGATTTCTTAGCCGACTCATGCTAATGCTAAATCAGTGTTGTGTGTTTCTGTGCTGTCTGAGATGATTTAGTGTAATGTGCGGTTTTTATTCAGCTTTAATCTTCACAATGTAACTATTTTACATGTGTTTGTGCATATGTTTGCATTAATAGTCGAGTTTTACTGTGAAAATGCACATTTTCTGCCATGCTTCATTGACTGCTGAAATTTCAACCTAAACTCAGTTTTAACAGTAATGTGACTTAAGTGTTAAATGGTTGAGTGCTAGTTTGCTGATCTGAAGCTCATATATTGCTGTTACACAGTTCTGGGGTGACTTGTGATCTTTGCTGTGAGTTTTTAAAGGCATTTTTTGATTGTTTTGTGGTATTTTAATGGCGGAGTTTTTAGCTGACTCATGCTAATGCTAAATCAGTGTTGTGTGTTTCTGTGCTGTCTGAGATGATTTAGTGTAATGTGCGGTTTTTATTCAGCTTTAATCTTCACAATGTAACTATTTTACATGTGTTTGTGCATATATGTTTGCATTAATAGTCGAGTTTTACTGTGAAAAATGCACATTTTCTGCCATGCTTCATTGACTGGTGAAATTTCAACCTAAACTCAGTTTTAACAATGGTTGTGTGCTAGTTTGCTGCTCGTTTGCTGATCTGTAGCTCATATATTGCTGTGATACAGTTCTGGGGTGATCTTTGTGAGTGTATAAATGTGTTAAAATGTGTTTTTTGACTGTTTTGTGGTGTTTTAATGGCTGTTGGTTGGTTGTGTGTTCTAGTACTATCTCTGGGATGCTTTTGTGTGTAAAATATGGTTTTTATTCAGCTTTAATCTTCACAATTTAACTATTTTACATGTGTTTGTGCATATATGTTTGCATTAATAGTCGAGTTTTACTGTGAAAAATGCACATTTTCTGCCGTGCTTCATTGACTGGTGAAATTTCAACCTAAACTCAGTTTTAACAGTAATGTGACTTAAGTGTTAAATGGTTGAGTGCTAGTTTGCTGAACTGAAGCTCATATATTGCTGTTTAAAGGCATTTTTTGATTGTTTTGTGGTATTTTAATGGCGGAGTTTTTAGCTGACTGGCTAAATCAGTGTTGTGTGTTTCTGTGCTGTCTGAGATGATTTAGTGTAATGTGCGGTTTTTATTCAGCTTTAATCTTCACAATTTAACTATTTTACATGTGTTTGTGCATATATGTTTGCATTAATAGTCGAGTTTTACTGTGAAAAATGCACATTTTCTGCCATGCTTCATTGACTGCTGAAATTTCAACCTAAACTCAGTTTTAACAGTAATGTGACTTAAGTGTTAAATGGTTGTGTGCTAGTTTGCTGCTCGTTTGCTGAACTGAAGCTCATATATTGCTGTGATACAGTTCTGGGGTGACCTTGTAATCTTTGTGAGTGTATAAATGTGTTTTTTGACTGTTTTGTGGTGTTTTAATGGCTGTTGGTTGGTTGTGTGTTGTAGTACTATCTCTGGGATGCTTTTGTGTGTAAAATGTGGTTTTTATTCAGCTTTAATCTTCACAATCATGACAAGAAATGGATGGTACGGCTTAGATTGGTATTTAATTAGCTTTATTATTTGGGCCTGGGGGCTATGAACGCGTCTATTGCAGTCTGTGTCCTTGTTTTACGTGTTTACCGTTGTGAGGTAGATGGTATTGTGGTGTTGTTAAATTATCGTAACCATTTGGTCCTGTGTCGGCTTTGGTTTGTGTGGCTTCAGATGCTTCTCAGTTCCTCCTGTGTTTCTAATGTAACTATTTTACATGTGTGTGTATGTATATTTGCATGTATAACTATGAACAATGCAAATTTTCTGCCATACTTCTGGGTTCATTTTATTGTCATTGACTGCATTTATTTCATCCTAAACTCAGTTTAACATTAATGTAACATTGGTGTGAGTGTATACTGTTGATTTACATAGCATAGTGGATCATTGCTGTGAGTGCATGAATGTGTGTGTGTGTATGTATATATCCATCACTTTAAGAACATATTACTCAATGTAACTTATCTTTGATTACAGGTTGAGATTTCTGTGCGGAGCTAAGGATCGAGACTTTGATTTGTCCACACACTACATAGATACACGTACATTTAAACTTACAGATTAATACACTCAAACACTCACAGCAAGACACACACACTCAGTCACTCACAGCAAGACACACACACACACTCGGTCACTCACACACACACACACACACACACACACACACACACACACACACACACACAGAAACACACACACACACACACTCTTCTAGATTTTCAGTCTTCCTGCAAAGGTAAGTTTGAACATTTATTTGAAGGATAAAAAACTGACTATAGTGTTTTTGTGAGTATATGTGCACAGTTTCACTCTGATCTAGTAGTTTATTTCCCCCCTTTGATAATTGAACTTTCTGTCCCTTTAGATGCCGCGTGTGAAGGGCCATCGTCGATCTGCTGCGGCCAGGCAGAGGTGGACTCGGCGTGTAGACTGGACCCCCCAGTCACCTGTCCCGGAGTTCGTGGCACGTATGTATCAAACAATCTTTCAGATTCTTTATTGATACTCTTTACATATAGTCTGTATGTGTCTACATCCCATTCTTCAATGTTTGTTTTACAGGACACGGTAGTGGCACCCGCCATCGTGTGCAGCAGTGGAGGAGGAGCTCTCTGACCGGCCGCCAGGTGAGGCTCCTCCCGCCCGACGACTTGGAGAAGAAGGTATCCCGTGTTCTATTTTCTAAAGACAGTGGTATTTGTCAGGTGTCATAGTTAATACATCTGTTTTAAATTCACCCTTTCTGTCGTTTCAGATCGTGTTCCTTGCGGGTGATTCCCACTGGAGGGCAGTGGTGGACAGGTATGTGCAGATTCCCGATGTACCGTTCTCTTTTTCATTTCTTTCTGTTCCAGGTGCAGGAGCAGCGGACCTGAGGACGGAGCTGAGCCACCTCGACTTCCCCTGGACTCCTGACGTTGTCTTCATTTGTGCCTCGAGCAACAATCTGGACAGTCTAACTATAGACTTGGCCGGGGCGGAGTTCGAGGCGCTTTTGAAGTTGGCGTGCAGTCGCTTTTCCAAGGTACGTATATATTTGAAATAGCCAGTATGTCTGTGTACGTGTGCGTTTTTGTTTTGTTTTTAATTGATGCCAAAATATCTTTGTATTAGGTAGTGGCCGTGGATTTCCCCCCACGGCTGACTGTTCCTTTGGATGAGCAGGTACTGCTACGTCAGGAGTTCCACCGAGTGGCAGCACGTTTGGGTATGTTGACGTTTTTCTTGTGTTCAGATATATTGTGTATTTAATGTGTGTCAATGAAAACATAACTAATTCTTTTTCTCCTGATCTTTGGAAGGTCTCCCTTTCGTGTCTGTTGCTGACCGCTTCCCGGTGGACTGCCTTGGCTTGTGGTGCCGGGACGGCATTCACCTCAGTGACACAGATGGCATGCCCATCTTGGTGGATCTGTTGTGTGATGCCGCAGTGGCCCACCTGCCTCGGCATGTGCCGCCGGCTGCTCCTCGGATGCCTCCTCTTCCCCGGACGGCTCCCAGGCCTGCCCCCAGGGTTGTTGTGAGAGGGGTGGAGCCTCTGCCCCCTCGCAAGCATCCCAGGGGGTGGACTGTGGTTGGACAGGCGGGCAAGGTAAATCTGACTCACTTTCTGGTTATCATTTTATATGTGTAAAAGAAAAGTCTCCAACATGTAATTAACTAATTTTTTCTGTTGTTGCTTTGAAGGCTGGAACACCGCTGGTGCCCGAGCCTGACCCTGTTCCGTCCAACCCCGTGTGGTTCAGCGGTGCCATGTTGGAAGCCATGGAGGCCGTCTGTCCTTCCTCTGGCTCCGACGGCATCGCTGTTCCACCGTCTGGCCAGGTAACTTTAGACATTTATTTTTTGTCTTATTTTTCATCATCACTATGACTGTTGTACTATTTTACACATACACAAGAATTGTACACTGTTGTATTATTTGTGTTGATATTATTATTATTACAGTAAAACAGTATACGTTTGCATGTTTAACCTGTTTTGATAAAGTTGGTATGGTTGGAAAAAAATAACAAAAAAACAAAGCCGTCCATTGCCATGATTTATTGCACACTTTACTATATAGTATACCAAAGCAGACAGTCTCTAGAAATGTTCTTCTACTTGTTTAGGGTTCCCCGAGGAAGCTTCGGCTGAGGGGTGTTCGGAGGAGGGGGAAGGTTCCGGAGGTCGGTTCGGTGGCTGCGGTCGTCCAGGAGGGAGTTCGGGTGCAGAAGACCTGCAAAGGTAAGATGGTTCGTGTTCCTCCTTCTCCTTCAGTTCCTTCTTCTCCTTCTGTTTCTGCTCCTGTTTCTCCTTCTGTTTCTGCTCCTCCGCATCTTCCTGCTTCTCCTTCTGTTTCTTCTCCTCCGCATCTTCCTGCTTCTCCTTCTGTTTCTTCACCTCCGCATCTTCCTGCTTCTCCTTCTGTTTTTTCTCCTCCACATCCTCCTGCTTATCCTTCTGTTTCTTCACCTCCACATCCTCCTGCTTCTCCTTCTGTTTCTTCACCTCCACATCCTCCTGCTTCTCCTTCCATTTCTGCTCCTCTACATCTTCCTGCTTCTCCTTTGGTTTCGGCTTCTCCTTCTCCTTATGTTCCTCTTCCTGTTAGTGTTCCTGTTAGTGTTCCTGTTAGTGTTCCTGTTAGTGTTCCTGTTAGTGTTGCTCAGTCCGACAGCGATCGTGTGGTAGTGACTAGGAGAGATCAGGTAAGTGTTGGATTAAACAGGGTTTTGCGTGGATCTTTTCACCAGGGAAATAGCAGGTTTTTGTATCCTGGCGTGCAGTGCATGGCCATTGCTTTAGTTGGCTTGGTTAGACATGTGGTGAAAAGTGTTTTTGCGTGGGAGAGGCTTGATCTGGATAATGTGTTGGTTGAAGGGGATCAGTTGTACAGCCATTTGCGGCATACAAAGCTGTTTGGGCACTGGTCTGATCTGTTGTCTGTTCCAGATCTTCCTCAGGCGTTTCCGGTAGATAGGCCAGAGTTTAGTCTGAGGTATGGTGACACATGGTCAGGTGATGTAAGTGTGACGTCAGGTGAGTGGATTGATGTCGGTGCGTACGTCACTCTGAAAAATGGTCTGCAGAGGTGTTTTAGTGTGTATAACGGTTGTTTGTTGACGCTTTGCGGTAACACTTCTGCCATCATCTGTGAGAATGGACAGTTCGCTGTGGTCGACAGTCATTCTCGCAGTAGCTGTGGACTGGTACAAGGTGGTGGTACCAGTGTAGTGATGAAGTTTTCATGTTTTGATGACCTGCATCACTACATCTGTTGTTTGGCAGACAGTCTCACTTCAGGGGAGAAGCCCTTCGAGGTGTCTGCCGTTAGTGTTAGCCGTATTGTGTGTCCAGCGCTGGCTGGTGTTTCTGTAGAGAGCTGCATCTCTGAGGTGAGTTCTGCTACGGCACCAGAGGTTAGTGAGGTGTCTGTTGTTTGTGCAGCCCCTTCTGTGTCTGACAGTGGGGCTGGTGTAGAGATGAGCCCAGCGCTGTCTGGTATTTCTGTCCTCACATTGTGTAGCCAGGTTAGTAGTGGCTCAACAGCAGAATCCACAGCTACTGATGGCAGAAAGCGCAAGATGTCTTCACGCACTCGTGTGTCGAAGAAATCCAAGCGTTTGGATAGGGCTACTGTAAATTGTGATGTAGAGTTTGTTGATTCTGTCAGGAATGAAGAGTTGGTTTTCCGTCCCCTTGGTGCAGATGTGCGTCAGGCGCTATGTAATCAGTTAAATATAGACTTTATAGACGTTGGTGTTGCAGTGTGTAGAGAGGTCGGGTGCCTAGGTGTTCCTTGTAGAAATGAGAAGATAGTTCCAGATGGGAACTGCTTTTTCAGGGCTGTGTCTCAGGCTGTTAGTGGTTCACAGAAGAACCATCGTAAGATTAGGCTGGCTGTTTGTAGAGAATTGGAGCGGCATACTGATAGGTATCTGAGTCTTTTGAGGACTGGTTATTTGTGTGTTTCTGAATATATTAAGCAATCCAGGATGAGGTATGTAAACACATGGGCTACAGAGGTGGAGATCCAAGCTGCTGCCAATTATTTAGGTGTTAGTCTGTATACGTTTCTTGATGGACGTTGGTTGAAGTATAGTTCTAGCAGTAAATGTTTGTCAGCAGACTGCGTTTACTTAGAAAATGTCGGGGGAGAGCATTTTGAGTGTGTTGTATGTGTTTGTAAGCCTGGACATCAGGGTTGTTATGGTTACTGCAGAGTTAGTGAGGAGACTGGGTATTGTACTAGGTCGGCAGTGGATGTTAACTTTGTATGCGCAAATACAGATTTTGCTGAGATCACAGAGAGTATTGGTGTAAGTTGTAGTACTGTGACATCTAACTATTTGAGGCAGAAGAAAAATCTGCGTGAGAAATATGTGTCGTATAGACAAAGACGTGTATTAAAAATGAAGAAGTATAGGGAGAATCTGATATTCAGGGAAAAGCTTAAATTACAGACTGTATATAAATACCGTGATAGCAAACAACATCGGGAAAAACTTAGAGCGCTCAGTATTTCTAAATACCACAATGACAAAAAGCATCAGGAGAGAGTTCGAGCTTTGAGTGTTTGTAAATACCGTAATGACAAAAGGCATCAGGAGAGAGTTCGAGCTTTGAGTGTTTGTAAATACCGTAATGACAAAAAGCATCAGGAGAGAGTTCGAGCTTTGAGTGTTTTAAAATACAAAGAAAATGAAAGGCATAAGAACAGGGTTAGAGCAGAGAGTGTACGAAAATTCAGGGATGATCCTCAACATAGACAGATTGTTAAGCTAAATGTTAAAAGGCATTATCGCAGTAATTGTAAATATAGACAGAAGGTTATTGAGCGTGTCAGGTTGAGTCGGAAGCAGAGACTCGAGAGGTCAGTAGATTTTAGTGTGGTAATGGATCAGTTTTTAGAGAAGGTCAGGGATGGACCAGATTTTGTGTGTTGTGTTTGTCATAGGTTAATGTTTAAATCTCAGGTGCTGATTTGTGACAGGGAGGTTTATGCGGCGAGTTTAGTAACGGCACGCATTGCAAATATTTGCATCAGTGAGCAGTATTTGCATAGTTGTGATGATGGTTGTGTTGATCCCTGTCATTTAGCTGCATGTAGACGTCAGCTGTGGATATGTTTTACATGTCATGGTAAGATTAAGAATGGTGAAATCCCAGCTGAGTCGTGGTATAATAATTTAGAATTAGACCCCATTCCTTCTGAACTGGGATGTCTAAATAGCTTAGAACAGCACCTGATAGCTTTACACATCCCATTTATGAAGATGTTGGCGTTACCAAAGGGGGGCCAAAGGGGTGTTCATGGCCCTATTACCTGTGTTCCGGCCAACATTGTACAGACCACCAATGTGTTGCCTAGGTCTAGCATGGAGGGGTCTCTGCTTCAGGTTAAATTAAAACGGAAATTGACGTATAAAGGGCATTATGAATATCAGTTTGTTGATACTTTACGTGTGAGGCAGGCGCTAGAGTATTTGAAAAGGACAAATGTCCTGTATAAAGATATTGAGTTTAATGAGGACTGGGTGAATGAGTTTTCTAGGCAGCATGATGGTGAAGAGGAGGAGCCTGCACCTGATGAGGATGATCAGGTTGTTGGACAGGGTGACGTTGGTCAGGGAGACGATGATGATGATGATGTAATGAAAGCTAATGTAGTTGATGATGCTGAATCCGCTGACATTATACAAGATGAACTGTTACATGACAGACAACAACACTGCATGTTTCAGGACACTTGTCTAATGCCAGTGAATTTGGGTCAGGAGGTGTTGGATCAGTATTTTGAGGACATAGTTAGTCTAGCGCCTGCCGAGGGAAACAGTCCAGTTCGGATGCTCTCTGATCATCTGAACGAGGCAAAGTGTTTCCCTGTGTTGTTTCCTCTGAGTACGAAGACCTTCTTTGATAGTCGCATGCATAATTTAACTTTGTCGCGTTATTTTAACAATAGGATCATGCATGCTGACGGCCGTTTTGCACATAATGTTGAGTACATTTTTTTTAGTCAATATATGTCGGAAATGGATCAGGTTGTAAATAGTGTTTCTGTAGCTCTACGTAAAGGTAAAGGAGGTCAGAGGTCTCAGAGGATTGAGCTTCAAGATGAGAAGTCTTTGAAGCAGTTTTTGGAGTACGATGACGGTTTTAGGTTCCTTCGGCCGATACGTGGGACGCCAGCTTTCTGGTCGTCGGTGCAGAAGGACCTAATTGCCTGTGTGAGACAGTTGGGGATTCCAACATTTTTTGCGTCGTTTTCGTCTGCAGATCTGCGCTGGCAGAATCTCCTTGCTAGCATCCTAAGGCAGGAAGGCAGAAGGCAGACGGTAGAGGATTTGGAGTGGGCTGATAGGTGTGAGTTGTTGCGTCGTAACCCTGTCACAGCTGCGCGGATGTTTGATTACAGATGGCATTGTTTTCTGAGAGAGGTTCTCATGTCTCCTTCACAACCAATTGGAAAGATCGTAGATTTTTTTTATAGAATAGAGTTCCAGCAAAGAGGCAGTCCGCATGTTCACGCCCTTTTCTGGATCGAGGGAGCTCCCCAAATTTACAAAAATACAGATAAAGAAGTTGCAGATTTTATTGACACATACATCACATGTGAGCTACCCTCAGACGATGACACGCTATTGGAAATTGTGTCATCTGTTCAGACCCATTCGAAACGACATTCAAAGTCGTGCAGAAAAAATAAAACGCAATGTCGTTTTAATTTCCCCAAACCGGTTTCTGCACGCACATTTATCTGCAAAAAGAAGGAGTGCCGTTGTCCACAGAAAGCAAAGGAGGCAGGGGTACCTTATGACCCAACAAACATGCCACCCTGTACATGTTTAGAGGAGAAGTTTCCTAAGGAGCTAGCTCAGATGATTCTGAGTAGAGTTAAAAAGGCTATGGAGAGGGAGGAGCCCTTTGGTAGTGTAGAGGAGGTGTTTGCCAGTGTGGGCATTAATCAGAACGTCTTTGAAGCGGCTTATAGGCGGTTAGAAAAGAAAAATAAGGTGGTTTATAAGAGAGGGGTAAACGAGACGTGGGTTAATCAATATAATAGGAAGTTGTTGAAGTGTTGGAACGCTAACATGGACATTAGCTTTGTCACTGACGCTTACGCAGTCATCATATACATCGTTTCGTATATTACGAAGGCAGAGAGAGAAATTGGCCTATTATTGAGCAACGCCAAAAGAGAAGCATCAAAACAAGGAAATCTCTCTGCTAAAGATGCTATGAAGAAGCTCGGAAGTGTGTATTTACACAATAGAGATGTCTGCGCTCAGGAGGCAGTGTATAGGCTAACGAACATGCATTTGAAGGAGTGTTCTAGGAAGGTTGTGTTTGTTCCAACAGGGAATAACATTATTAGGATGAGTTTACCCCTCACCGTGTTGTTGCAAAGGGCAGCCTCTAATGCTTTAGGGTCAGATGACATGTGGATGACTAGCATTGTAGATAGGTATAAGAACAGGCCTGACACTGGTGTCTTTGAGGACATGTGTATTGCGACGTTTGCATCTGAGTATCGTGTTCTCTCCAAGAATGAAAAGTCTCCAAACCAGATTGAATTGAAAGGTGGTTTGGGATCCATCTTGAGGAGAACACGATCTCAGTTTGCGGTGGTGCGTTACATGCGTTTTGACTTGGACAAACAGGAGGAAGCCCACTTTCAGAGTTTGTTGCAGTTGTTCCTTCCTTATAGAACTGATTCAGAACTTAAGCCTGAAGGCTTTCAGTTCTTCAAACAGTTCTATGAGGAAGGGGAGGTTACATTGGGTGACGGCTCCGTGCGTTTGGTGCAGGACGTCGTCGATGAGAATAGGGCCAAGTTTGAAGTGGACTGTCCTGATTTAGAAGTAGCTCAGGACATAGCAGCTAAAATGGGTGGTGTTGATGAGGATGTGTGGGGAGAGTTGTGTCCTGAGCAGGAAGTGGAAAGGTTAGAGTGTTTAGAGGATCGACAGCAGCAGCGACAGGCAGAGAATCAGGATGAACAGTTGGTTGAGTCAGAGGAAAATGTCCCCGATTTGTTTGTTGGTGGTAGACAGATAGCCCAGTTTAATAAAAACACCACTATTTTACCTAGAAGTGAGGGTTTAGCCTTGATTCATTCTTTGAATGAAACGCAGAAGGCTGTTTTTGACAGGATTAGGAAGTGGTGTTTAGATAAGGTGATGGGTAAAAACCCAGAACCTTTGCATGTTTTTGTTACAGGTGGCGCTGGGACGGGGAAAAGTCATTTAATTAGAGCTATCCAGTATGAGGCAGGTAGATTGTTGTCAACACTTTGTGATCGACCAGATGCTGTTTGTATTTTGTTAACTGCTCCTACGGGCATCGCTGCATATAATTTAGATGCAGTCACAATTCATCACACATTTAGTATTGGCAAACAGGTTAGCTTACCTTACATTCCTTTGGGTGAAGATAAGCTAAACTCTTTGAGAGCTCAGTTGAGTCACCTCCAAATTCTAATTATAGATGAAATCAGCATGGTGGATCACAATTTGTTTGCTTATGTGCATGGTCGGTTGAGGCAGGTCAAACAGTTAGGAGACTATTCCCCGTTTGGTAAAGTTAGTGTGATAGCTGTGGGGGACTTTTATCAGTTACCACCTGTTAGGGGTAGGGCTCTGTACAATTCACCAGTAGGTGTAGACCTGTGGTGTTATTTTAGTAGGGTGGAGCTAACTACAGTTGTTAGGCAGAAGGATTGTGTTTTTGCTGAGCTGCTGAATAGGTTGCGAGTGCGGTCGAAGAAATCCCCCTTATTGAAAAGCGACGTTGATATTTTAAAGTCCCGTGAGACGGGGGAAGAGAGCACTGGTCTGCATATTTTTCCTACTAATATGCAAACCAGTGAGCATAATCTTCAACGGTTGTTTTCAACCGGTGAAGATTATGTGACTATTGAGGCTCAGGATTATATGAACAGTCGGCAAACGGGCAAATTGGAACTGATGGTAGGGCATCACCCCAAAGCATTGTACACGTGTTTAGCTGCGAGTTTGTGTTTGGGTCAGAACGCACGTGTCATGCTTTGCAAAAACATAGATGTTGTAGACGGTCTGGTCAATGGGGCATGTGGAACAGTTACTCATATTGAGTTTGGTGAAGACAAACACTTTCCCCTCACAGTTTATGTCAAATTTGATGACGTAAAAATTGGCTCTGAGAGGAGGAAAAAACGTTCCCATGCTGCAGTAGAATGTCCCGCTTCTACTGCTATTGACCCCGTACAGGAGTCTGCTACGCCACGGGGCGGTCTGCGTCGTCAGTTTCCTCTGAAGCTAGCGTGGGCGTGTACTGTACATAAGGTACAGGGGTTAACTGTAGACGAGGCTGTAGTGTCGTTGAAGAAGGTGTTTGCAGCCGGGCAGGCGTATGTGGCACTCAGTCGTGTTAAGACTTTGTCTGGACTCATCATTAGGGATTTTAAAGAGGCGGCCATTTACTGCAATGACGCCATAAAGGAGGCTTTGGATAGCATGCCTCAATTTCTGATTGACCAGCCTTCATTAAATACACACACTTTCTCTGTGTATTTAATGAACGTTCAAAATTTAAGTCGCCACCTGTGTCATTTGGTGTCTTGCACACAGCATTTGCAGCTTAACTGTATTGCTGTGACAGAAACGTGGCTCAAGGTTCAGTCCACCTCAGACTGTGTTGACATTGACGGTTACGTGTTCCATAGTCGTCCTCGGTCCTTGTGTTACAACAACAAAAACATCAAATTATCTGAGATTAGAGATTTAGAACATGGTGGAGTAGGTTTGTACACATTAGCTGATTTGGAATGTCAGATTCTGCAGGTACCTGATTTAAATCTGGAGTGTTTGGTGTGCCTGTGTACCAAATTTAACATCCTGATGGCAGTCATTTATCGTCCACCATGTTATCCTATTTTATTATTTAAACAATATCTGGGGAAGTTACTGGATTGGTTAAATCCAATCAGTAACACAATAGTTATAATGGGAGATTTTAATGAAGACATTTTGAAAAGACCATCAATTTGTAAATTTATGGGTGAAAAAGGATATAATCAACATGTAACACAAGAGACCACAGAGAAAGGAACACTGATCGACCATGTTTATGTCAAAACAACACAGTATGATGTGGATTGTTCAGTGATGTCCACTTACTTTAGTGACCACGAAGCCATCTGGTGTGGTTTACGTGTTAAAGATGATAGTTTAGTAGAAGATCTGGATGTGTTGTTTGGACAGGATTTTGATGTAGAGGCTGTTTTAGATGATGAGTCCAGTGTACAGTAGATAATGGTTGTTGGTACAGTTTAGTTGTTTTTATATAGGTTTATAAGAGGAAACTGACTTTTAACATATAAATATTTGTTTGTATTTTTAACTTATAAATCTGTCCAATCAGGTTGTGTAGTTTTTGTGGTTTATTGTGTGTGTGTTTGGACAGTATATTTATTATTGACAGTTATTTATAGAGGGTATTTATGGATATTTATTTGTGGCAAATGTGCAATAATGAAAATGAGTGTAATTTAGATGTGGTTTGTTAGGTTGTTTACAGTAGGTGTGGTTATTTGTTAGTTTTTTTGTGTGTTTATATGTGTAAATCTGTCCTGTTAGGTGATGTAGTTTATTATTGTGTCTTGGGACAGTATATTTATTGAGTGTTATTTATATTGTATATCGTTGTTATTGTATTAATATTGTACATAATGTAAAGGACATAGGTTTAATGTTGTTTAATATATTTTATTAGTGTATGTATATGTGTCACTGCTGTACGTAGTTGTTGTTGTTTCTATCACATGTGAGCAGTTGATCTGAGCTTTAACTGTTAAGTTTCACTGTTCTCTTTCTGTAAAAAAAAATGTGTACTTATTGTTTGTATTGTGTAAATGTTTTTCCTTTTCAGGTTAAAGTTAATTAACAGTTCCCTTTAACTTCAACTGTTCAGTTGAACTGTTAAAAAAAAACAAAACAAAAAAAAAACAAAACAAAACACAAAAACAGCCCAAAAAAAGTTTGTATAGTTTGTTTGTATTAATATTTTTCTTTTCAGGTTATAGTTAATTGTTAACATGTAGAAAATTTTGAATTTTTTTTAAAGCCTCAATGATGATGAAATAAAATCTTGACGATGAGATGAAATAGTCACTTATAGTGACAATTCTGAGAGGCATATAAAAAACATTTATTGTTTAGTTGTACGTATATGATTTTCATGAATAGTTCCAATTGTACAGGTTATATAAAAAAAAAGAAAAACAACCAAAAAATGTTTATATATGCATGTTTTTTTCCCTTTTCAGGTTAAAGTTAATTGTTAACAGTTCACTGGAAGTGAATTTAACTGTAAAAAAACAAAACAACAAAAAAAAAAAGGTTTATACTTGTTGTGTTTCTTGTATTAATGTCTTTTCTTTTCAGGTGAAAGTTAATTGTTAACAATTCACTTGAAATTCAACTGTTGAGTGTAACTGTTCAAACAAAAAAACAACAAAAAAGTTTGGATGAATTGTGTTTCTTGTATTAATGTTTTTCTTTTCAGGTTAAAGTGTAGATTTTTTTTACATGCCTCAATGATGAGGTGAAATAGTCACTTCTAGTGATGATGCTGAGAGGTATATTAAAAATATTAACTTTATATATTAACAGTTCACTTTCTACAGGTTATTATAACACTTATAGTGATAATTCTGAGGCACATTAAAAAAAATAAAAGTTAGTATTGTTTGCTTGTTTTAATGTTTTTCTTCTCAGGTTAATGTTCATTAACAGTTCACTGTCTAATATCAGATGGATGTACTGTTGATGAACTCAGAATAAATGTGTTGTGGTTACCTAAAGGTCACACACTACTCAGTGTGTGTGAACCAGAGGTGCTGAACACAACAAAACAACAGATGATATATAATTGTTCTTCTTCCATGTTCACAACTAACTGTGTTTTTCTCTCTGAGGTTTGTTCCTGGATCAAACGGAGCATCTACATCATGAAGTTTTGACCACAGACAAGTTAATTACTAATAAATCCTCATTAACTGAAAAGTGATGTGTGTCATTTGTTTACAGTAAAGTGTTTATATTTGTCTGTATTTTACAGCAGTTAATTTAAATTAACTCTATTAACTCATTTGAATTCAGAACATCAGATGTATATGAAGGTTGGAATTTTTATAACTTTTACTAATGTACTATGCAGTAAAGATATTTATTATTTAGTATAATGTTAAATGTCATTTTAACTTTATATTGTTTAAATTAAATGTAAACTTAGTAAAAATGTTTTGTCATTTAAAAGTTTTTTTAAGGAATAGAACTATGTATATGGGGAATATGATAGATATGACTATTTATTTTAGATAAATCCTTATTAACTCTGTGAAGTGGTGTTTGTGGCATTTTGATATGGTTACTGTAGTTTGTGTAGTAATCAAAGACCCTTGTTTACTGTCCAACATAATGTTATTTAAGTACAATGAAGGTTTAAAAGGTGGGTCTGGTCTAGTAAGAGAGAGAGTGTACTGAGCAGTAATACTGCTAATTCTATAGCTGTTTAAATATAATTATATAATATCTCTAGAATTATAAGTTTAATAGATATGGGCTATTAAATAATAACAGATTTTAGGCCTAAGCAAGTACTTTAAAATGTCATTTATAATCATTAACAAAGGGACGATCAGGAAAAAATACAATTATTGAAAGTTTTGGGAACAAATAAGACAAAAAGTATTCAAGGAAACTGCAAATATTGAACACTTAACAAATTTTTCTTAATGAGTACATTATATCAAAAAAATAAAACTAGTTTTAATCTTACTTTTAAAACATGGCACTGCAGTGACAATCCAAATAAGTAATGAAGTGAAGTGTTTGTTTTAGTTTAATGCAGTATATAATTAAGACTTAATTAAGTCTTTGACTGCATAAGTTTAATTGATATATTTAATACACATATGTCTACTGTTGGTTATAATTAATGCCATGTAAAATCATTATAGTATTTGATTATGAAATACAGGGTGTTAAAGCATCATTTTAGATGTCTGTATCAGAGTAACTTCATGGTCAGGAGAAATTATACTTATTAGGATTTATTTTGGACATATGTTTTATTCTACACATTCAAACAATCCAGAGGATGTAAATGTAATATTCCACAATTGTTCCAAAGGTTGATTGTGTGAGCATCATGTAAGGTGTCATCAGTGCATCAGGTAGTGAAGAACGTTCTCCACAGCCTCCAGTGAATCTGCTCTACAGATCATCTACACATGTGACAAATGGAAGGATATGGACCAGTCTGTTCACTGAACCCACACACGCCAACCACACTATTACATCAGCTGAGCATGAGGACCAACTATATGTCTGTTCAAGAAAACACACTAGATAAAATTAATACTTTGTTTTAATCCTCTAATCACTGAAATATCATTCATGGGTGGTTTATTTAAATTTGACACTGTTTTTTATTAAATTTTTACACCATTTTAATTTCTCCCTCCAGTTGTTATATTGCTTTTTTCTTCTACATTTATTTTAGTTGTATTATTTTTCAATTTTCTTCTATTTACATCTTACTTTGTTCATGTTAAGTTTAAATTTGTTGGTTTGTAATTAATTTTTGTTTGGTTTTGCTGCAGTTACACACAGCTGTGAGCCTTTCCATATAAGGGAAGGGGGTGTGGCCGGAGCACTGCATGTATGTGTAGAGCAGTGGGAGCATATTAGCCAATCAGCTGTCAGTATTAGAGGGTGTGGCTGTTGCTGGGCATATTTAATGAATGTTTAATGTATGTGTAGAGCAGGGTGAGAGTGTTAGCCAATCAGCTTTCAGCATTAGAGGGTGTGGCTGTATCCAGGCAGAAAGTCAGAGAGAGAAAGAAATAGGAGCAAAGTGTATGTCACATGTATAGGTGTACAGGAGTGGGAGCATATTAGCCAATCAGCTGTCAGTATTAGATGGTGTGCTGTTGCTGGGCAGAAAAGAAGAGTGAGAGAGGGCAAAAAGGAGCAAAGTATATGTCACACACACTGTGTATATAAACATACACATACTCTGTGTACATGACATACATTATGTATATGCCATGTGTGTAGGTCATTCCATGTATATGTGTGTATATAGGTTTGTGTATGTGCCCTGTGTCTGTATGAGAGAATTTGCCTGTCAATCATGTTAAAGCTCCTCCCACAGTCTGTTCAACTTCTCTTCATTGTCTGCACCTGTTAATCAAAGCTGCTCCGTTGCCCTGGTAACGGCCCCCACCTTTTTCCTCCTACATGAACGCACGCAGCAAAAGAGCCTCTCCCCCTGGACCCTGGCTTTCAAGCCTAATCTTACCTCCGAACTACTGCCATTTGTGAGAGAACCGTAAATGCTAGCTGAAAACTAAAATGATTGTGAGTGGCAGGAGGCTTTGAGGAACAAGTAGATGTATTCATTTCCCCTGTAGGGTCAAAAATGGCCGAGATTGGGCAGTTTTAAAAACACTAAAATCAGGCCAAGTAGAGAATTTCTTTGATCCAAATTAACATGGGAGTGAATGGAGGCTGAGACCAGACATCCCCCCAAACTACTGAGTCTCATTTAAATTTTAAATTAGCTGGATCTTCCAAACCTGGTTTATATTGTTCCTAGGTAGTATGACTACATTTCTGGAAAGTTTCATTCACTTGCTGTTTATGGTTCCTCATATTTTGCCATTTTCATCAAAGTTTCAGTCAAAGCTGCACCTCTCCTGCACCTTCACAGAACATTGTTCCAAATAAGGAGTTGCAGGGGGCGTGGCCTTCAAGTGCACTGTTTGCCAAGGTGAATGAGAGGGAGACAGAGTTCTGGAAAAGAAAATCAGAAATAAACTAAATTTGCAATATCTCCCAAACCGTACATCTGATTTCGAAAATTCTTAGTGTGGCGACTTCTGCTTATGTCACTGATTCTCACAATATGTCATATGTTGGGGAATATTTAATTTTATTTTTAAATTTTCGGCTATCGCAACTACCCGGGCCTGAGTAAAAAAAACTACAAGAGATACAAAAATGATTTTTACAACTTTTATGTTTCTCAGTTAGCTCTATTCATTGGTACTAATTTTACATCTCTGCAACAAAAGGTTTCGGAGGAGTAAATTTTTTACGATTTCCAAACAAGTCCAGATTGCGAACTTTCTGTAGGAGATAGACCATAAGTACCAGTGTATGAATTTTTTGGGTGGTTACAAGGAAACTTTTGGCGTTGGTTTCATGTCTCTAGGCCAAGCGGTTCAGGTTTTAGATTTGGAAGCTTTTACTTTGAAAGGCAGATTGTGAACTTCCTGTCCAAGATAGATGGGTGGTATCAGCGTATGAAATGTCGGGCTGGATGAGACGCACGCTGGCGCGTGCGTCTCATCTTTCTGCGACATTCCTAAGGCTTGCTTGGGCCATTTTAGTGATTTTTCTGGAATTTTCCGTGCGTTCTTTTCTCAATAAAATTAATATTATGGGATGGAATCACATTTTTTCTTCATGTATAATGAAATTTGGCAGGCCCGTTAGGGCCTGCCAAATTTCATTTATTTGCGAGCATGTTAAGGGGGTCATCTGCCAGTCTAAAGAGGCGTAGAGCAGGAAAAGCGTTTTTGCCCAAAAATTTCAAAAAAACGCAAATATCTATTGCGATATCTCCCAAACCGTACATCTAATTTAAAATGTTTTGTGCTAGTTGATGCCGGCTCAGTGTCCTGATCGTCACGATATATCATATGTTGGGAGAAATTCAAATTTTAATTTTGAGTGTCGGCGGTCGCAAACGTCAGGGCTCGGAACGCAAAAACTACACAAGTTTTTAAAAAGTTATATACAACTTTTTGGATTCACCCGTTCCTCTTTAATTTGGTACCATTTTTACATCTCTGCGACTAACGCCCTATGAGGAGATAATTTTGGAGCGTTTCCATTCACGCTAGCAGAACGCGACCTGCGGTCGCGTTCTGCTAGCTCTAAATGTATTTTTTACCTAAAGCCATCTCGGCCGCAACTTTTGCTGTCTTTTTCGTGTCTTTAAGGCAAACCTCTGAAAAGTTATTAACGTTCCAATTTTTTCTCTTTTTTGGTTGCTAGTTCGAAAATTCTAGGATGTCGGGAGAATTTTTTTTCATTTTATAAAATTTTTCACCAGACTTGAGATGCGTGCCGAGATAGCTGAGTTTTCGTGCACGTTTAGGGGGTCAAAATCCACTTTGATTCGGCGGAAAATAATAATAATAATAATATAAAAACGAACGAAATACAATAGGGACTCGGCCCTGCGGGCCGAGTCCCTATGCGTTGCACACATAGTGTGCAAATGCATAGGGACTCGACCCTGCGTGCTCGGTCCCTAATAAAAAACGAACGAATTACAATAGGGACTCGGCCCTGCGGGCCGAGTCCCTATGCGTTGCACACATAGTGTGCAAATGCATAGGGCCTCGACCCTGCGTGCTCGGTCCCTAATAAAAAACGAACGAAATACAATAGGGACTCGGCCCTGCGGGCCGAGTCCCTATGCGTTGCACACATAGTGTGCAAATGCATAGGGACTCGACCCTGCGTGCTCGGTCCCTAATAAAAAACGAACGAATTACAATAGGGACTCGGCCCTGCGGGCCGAGTCCCTATGCGTTGCACACATAGTGTGCAAATGCATAGGGACTCGACCCTGCGTGCTCGGTCCCTAATAATAAAAAACGAACGAATTACAATAGGGACTCGGCCCTGCGGGCCGAGTCCCTATGCGTTGCACACATAGTGTGCAAATGCATAGGGACTCGACCCTGCGTGCTCGGTCCCTAAAAACGAACGAATTACAACAGGGACTCGGCCCTGCGGGCCGAGTCCCTATGCGTTGCACACATAGTGTGCAAATGCATAGGGACTCGACCCTGCGTGCTCGGTCCCTAATTAAAGCTGCAAGCAGCATTGGATCGGGACCTCGACTTTACGCGTGGATTTCGTCCCATGCCACGACACGTTTTAACCCTCATACCTAAAAATGAGCAAATTATACTCCATAATATGGCATTTTCATCAAAGTTTCAGTCAAAGCAGGTCCTCTGCTGGAGCCATTCACACAGAGTTGTGCCAAATATGGGCAGGAAAGGGGCGTGGCCGGAGCACCGCATGTGTGTGTTGAGCAGGGTGAGAGTGTTAGCCAATCAGCTGTCAGCTTTAGAGGGTGTGGCTGTATCCAGGCAGAAAGTCAGAGAGAGAAAGAAATCGGAGCAAAGTGTATGTCACATGTATAGGTGTACAGGAGTGGGAGCATATTAGCCAATCAGCTGTCAGTATTAGAGGGTGTGGCTGTTGCTGGGCAGAAAAGCAGAGTGAGAGAAGGACATAAGGAGCAAAGTATATGTCACATACACTGTGACATACATACACTCTGTGTACATGCCATACACTGTGTATATGCCATGTGTGTAGGTCATTCCATGTACATGTGTGTATATAGGTTTGTGTATGTGCCCTGTGTGTGTCTGTTTGAAAGAAATTGCCTGTCAATCATGTTAAAGCTCCTCCCACAGTCTGTTCAACTTCTCTTCATTGTCTGCACCTGTTAATGAAAGCTGCTCCGTTGCCCTGGTAACGGCCCCCACCTTTTTTCTCCTACACGAACGCAAGCTGCAAAAAGAGCCTCTCCCCCTGGACCCTGGCTTTCAAGCCTAATCTTACCTCCGAACTACTGCCATTTGTGAGAGAACCGTAAATGGTAGCTCAAAACCAAAATGATTGTGAGTGGCAGGAGGCTTTGAGGAACACGTAGATGTATTCATTTCCCCTGTAGGATCAAAAATGACCGAGATTGGGCAGTTTTAAAAACACTAAAATCAGGCCAAGTAGAGAATTTCTTTGATCCAAATTAACATGGGAGTGAATGGAGGCTGAGACCAGACATCCCCCCAAACTACTGAGTCTCATTTAAATTTTAAGTTAGCTGGATCTTCCAAACCTGGTTTATATTGTTCCTAGGTAGTATCACTACATTTCTGGAAAGTTTCATTCACTTGCTGTTTATGGTTTCTCATATTTTGCCATTTTCATCAAAGTTTCAGTCAAAGCTTCTCCTCTCCTGCACCTTCACAGAACATTGTTCCAAATAAGGAGTTGCAGGGGGCGTGGCTAATTCCGCCACCTAGGACCTCTCTGTGATTTTGGGGGAAAACCTGGAAGTCAGGAATGGAAACTAAAATTGCCCAATCTCCCAAACCGTACATCTGATTTCAAAAATTCTTAGTGTGGCGACTTCTGCTCATGTCACTGATTCTCACAATATGTCATATGTTGGGGAATATTTAATTTTAATTTTAAATTTTCGGCTATCGCAACTAACCGGGCCTGAGAAAAAAAAACTACAAGAGATACAAAAATGATTTTTACAACTTTTATGTTTCTCAGTTAGCTCTATCCATTGGTACTATTTTTACATCTCTGCAACAAAAGGTTTCGGAGGAGTAAATTTTTTACGATTTCCAAACAAGTCCAGATTGCGAACTTTCTGTAGGAGATAGACCATAAGTACCAGCGTATGAATTTTTTGGGCGGTTACAAGGAAACTTTTGGTGTTGGTTTCATGTCTCTAGGCCAAGCGGTTCAGGTTTTAGATTTGGAAGCTTTTACTTTGAAAGGCAGATTGTGAACTTCCTGTCCAAGATAGATGGGTGGTATCAGCGTATGAAATGTTGGGCTGGATGAGACGCACGCTGGCGCGTGCGTCGCATCTTTCTGCGACATTCCTAAGGCTCGTTTGGGCCATTTTAGTGATTTTTCCGGAATTTTCCGTGCGTTCTTTTCTCAATAAAATTAATATTATGGGATGGAATCACATTTTTTCTTCATATTTAATGAAATTTGGCAGGCCCTGACGGGCCTGCCAAATTTCATTTAATTGCGAGCACGTTAAGGGGGTCATCTGCCAGTCTAAAGAGGCGTAGAGCAGGAAAAGCGTTTTTGCCAAAAAATGTCAAAAAAACGCAAATATCTATTGCGATATCTCCCAAACCGTACGTCAAAATCAAAATGTTTTGCGCTAGTTCACACCGGCTCAGTGTCCTGATCGTCACGATATATGACATGTTGGGAGAAACTCAAATTTTAATTTTGAGTGTCGGCGGTCGCAAACTTCAGGGCGCGGAACGCAAAAACTACACGAGTTTTTAAAAAGTTATATACAACTTTTTGGATTCACCTGTTCCTCTTTAATTTGGTACCATTTTTAGGTCTCTGCGACAAACGCCCTATGAGGAGATAATTTTGGAGCGTTTCCATTCACGCTAGCAGATCGCGACCTTCGGTCGCGATCTGCTAGCTCTAAATGTATTTTTTGCCTCAAGTAATGTCAGCCGCAACTTTTGCTGTTTTTTTCGTGTCTGTAAGGCGAACCTCTGAAAAGTTATTAATGTTCCAATTTTTTCTCTTTTTTGGTTGCTAGTTCGAAAATTATGGGATGTCGGGAGAATTTTTTTTCATTTTATAAAATTTTTCACCAGGCTTGAGGTGCGTGCCGAGATAGCTGAGTTTTCGAGCATGTTTAGGGGGTCAAAATCCAGTTTAAAGTGACGGAGACAAAATAATAATAATATAAAAACGAACGAAATACAATAGGGACTCGGCCCTGCGGGCCGAGTCCCTATGCGTTGCACACATAGTGTGCAAATGCATAGGGCCTCGACCCTGCGTGCTCGGTCCCTAATAATAAAGAAAAAACGAACGAAATACAATAGGGACTCGGCCCGCTATGCGTTGCACACATAGTGTGCAAATGCATAGGGACTCGACCCTGCGTGCTCGGTCCCTAAAAACGAACGAATTACAATAGGGACTCGGCCCTGCGGGCCGAGTCCCTATGCGTTGCACACATAGTGTGCAAATGCATAGGGACTCGACCCTGCGTGCTCGGTCCCTAATAAAAAACGAACGAATTACAATAGGGACTCGGCCCTGCGGGCCGAGTCCCTATGCGTTGCACACATAGTGTGCAAATGCATAGGGACTCGACCCTGCGTGCTCGGTCCCTAATAATAATAATAATTTAATTGAAAAAAATTAATTAAGAAAATATAATCTGGATGGCCTGGTGGTGCAGTGGTTAGCACGGACAGAAGGTTCTTGGTTCAGATCCCACACCAGCCCTTTCTGTGTGGAGTTTGCATTTTCTCCTTTTGTCTTCGTGGGTTTTCTCCAGTTTCCTCCCACCATCCAAACACATGCACTGATAGGTTAACTGGTTAATTTAAATTGTCCATAGGTGTGAATGTGACAGTGATTGTCTATATATGTTCAGCCCTGAGATGAACTGGAGACTCATACAGGGTGTACCCCGCCTTCACCCATTGTAGCTGGTTTAGGCCCCCAGTGACCCCTGTGACCCTAGTGAGGATAAAGTGGGTTCAGATGACAAGTGGCGAAATATAATCTGCCAATGGAACACATGAAATGACATTTTCCAAATCTATTATGTAAAAATATGTTACTATATCTCACACAAATGTTGTTTGTTATTTTAAATGGTATTAAAATGGTATTTTAAACTGTAATGAGATATTTTGACTAGAAATAAGGAAAAAATACACATGGTATGATTTGTATTTTTCCAGTTTAACACTACATTGCTTTTAGAAGTTGAGCAGCTTTTTAAAGTTTGCTTTTGCAGATCAAAAGGATTATTGGCTAAAAAAAGACACTTGCTCACTAGGATGGAGTACACTTCATTTCTTTCATTTAATTCTTCTCCAGTTTCCCACTCAGTCTAAATACCCCACAACTCCGTTCATACCCCCTTCTACTAATCCCTGAAAATGTAGCTGTCATTCGTCACCGCTGTCTATCTGTACTTTTGCAATAGCTGCCTAAATCTTAATCTGCCCCCCTCCCTCTACTGCCCTCCTGTCATTGAACTGAGCAGGGGAACTAAAGCCTTCCACTCCTTCTACATCATGTTTCTCAAACTCCAGTCCTCGAGGGCCAGTGTCCTGCATGTTTTAGATATTTCCCTCTTTCCCATGATTCAGTTTAACCCTTTAACTCCTGAGACTTTAGCAGTTCCACATAAAAACTATTACTCTAAGCAACAAAATTAACAAAAACACAAAACCAAAAAAACAGCCAAAGTCATCAATAAAATGAACACAAATTAAGAATAAACCAACAAAATAATTTGTAACATGAACAAAGTAAGAAAAAAAATGGAGCAAAATTGAAGGAAAAATAATTTAATAAAAACAAATTGAACCAATAGTACGAATAAATATTTGCAAAATTATAAGTAACATGGAAAAATTTTCCAAAAAAAGAGAACTATTATTGAAATTTGGTCCCAGCATAATTTTTTTAATTAGTTGCATTTTGACTCAGTAAAAACACAGTAAAAAAAGGAAAACAAATTATTTTTTAGGAATATTTAAACTAAACCATTCATTCAGAATACATCAGTTCTGACACTTAAGAGTCAATAATCAGCTCCTCATTCTCTGCAGAATCTTTTAATGATGTAATTAGGTGTAATGGAAAAAGGAATTATCTAATAATTCCTCTTTTTTTTGCACATTTTTGCATATGTGTCCATTATGTGGAACTGCTAAAGTCTCAGGAGTTAACCCTTTTAGTACCGTAATAGTTCCATTCCGCCTGGCCCTTTTTAAAAAAAAATTTCTCTATAAATGCGCCAAATAATAGACCCCCGGTTCTACCTGTTGTTCTGTAATCTACCTCTCCCATCATTATTCTGGCATCTTTCCTATTCTCCCATAGACCCCTACTCCACTCATTCCTTTCCATGTCTCATCAATGATCCGCCACATCTCAGTCTTTCCCCACAGTCCTCTTTATGTCTGTTCACCCACTCAGTACAATAGTATCTTTATACACAATAACAATGCCTCAGTAATAAGATGACTTTATCCTGTCCCTCTAGGGATGATGATACATGGAAGGAAGCAGGAAAAACCATCAGAAAATGAAAGGAAATCCAAATTAAGGAGGAGGATCTATATCTGTCGCCACTGTCAGATACAATCACCTTCAGATTGTCAAATGAGTAAAACAAGCAACGAGTTTTACACCATACAATTAGAATAGATTTGAAGATCTGTAGTATTTTCTCAACTGGTGGGTCACGACCCAAAAAATGGGTCCTGAACCCCTTTTCACTGAGTCATGGGTCTTTTTTCTTGGCAAAAATGTTTTTTAAAAAGTGCTACCAGGCACCACAAACCCTGCGCCTCGCAAACATTTTATCAGATTTTCCCGGTCTATTATCATTATGAAAACACATTTTTGGTGACCTTGACCTTTGACCCAAATTCTCCAAAATGTAATGGGTTCTATTCTGGACCACCTTGTGTATTTCCTGAACATTTCATGGAAATTTTGCTGACAGACAGACAAATGTAGCCTAGCCACGCTATCCCTATTCATTACATGTTTAGGGCTACGAACACTTCATAGTCAGGGGAGGCGGAGCTAAAGGGTTGTCTTTCAAATCTTCTGTATTCAATAGGACGGTACTACAACCAATCAGCGTAATCTTTAGGATAATGTAGTTCGACTCTGGAAAGTTCACGGAGGAGTCTGGAGAAAGTTAGGAATGACTAAACAAAATGGTGGATTATGGAGTTTAACGACTGTTGTTCACTTCTGCAAAAATAATTTAAAGATTGATGACGTTTTCTCACATTCTTCACTCATCTTTGATAAAAGGAAATCTACACCCTCTATTTTCTTCTTCTATGGTTTTCTCGGTTGTTTGTCACAAAATCGTTGCAGGGTCACTTTGTTACGCCTGCCCTTTGACCCTATACCATGAAGTATAGACTGAAGTATGACCCATTTTTACATTTTAGTTCTTAACTCCTTAACTCCTTTACATACAATTTTCTCGGCCTTGTAATTTTTCATTAATTATTAACATATAATAAATCTGGACAATGGAAATTTGTTTCAACTTTTACTCAAAGTTAAGACCCTAATGTTCATAAAAGTACATATAAAGTGTATTTTAGTGATAAAAGTCACCTTTAAATATGATCTTTAATGTGTGTGTGGTGAAATATAAGTTATTTTTAATCGCCGATACGCGCTATTAATTCATTTATATCTCCTTCTGGCGAGCGATAAGGCAGCCATGTTTGTAGACGTTTGAAAGAGGAGATTCTCCTGTATACATTGACACCTCACATTCCATGAACTACATTTCCCTCTGGACAGGAAATGCATGCGTAAAAGGTGAAAGGTTGGCATCTTTGCGCATGTCGAGCGCATGCACGGGACCGGCTTGGGGCAGACACGCTACGGCAGAGTAGTGCTACGGCAGAGTGCTAGACATCGCTGTGCCGTTTATAGTTATATTTCCCGACTTTACTCTTAGTTCTAAGTCATTTTAGAGAGTTTTAGTGAGTGACAGTGTATTTTCCTGAATGTTACTGACTGTGGTAAGCTTTGTGAAGCTAGCATGTTAGCCGCGTGCTAACATGTAAACAACAGAGACTACAGAGAAGCAACTGAATGTTCAACATCTGACTGAGATCTGACTGTGGATATGAACTCAAAACAGGATGAACATCTACCCAGTAAGTTGTTGTATCTTACTGATATCTGTTTTACAAACTAATAGTAATAATAATAACAATAATACTACATTTTATACTATACACATGCAAACACTGTTGACTATAGTAGTATATTTTCAGTCTCATTTCTCATTGTATTGTTATTTCTACACATAAGTAGATACGTTTATAATTAATCGATGATTGTTTGAGGATTTATTCACTTTCTCTGTCAAAAATAAATAACATTATATCATTTCATGAGAAGGAAAAAGTCTCAAATCATGATTGTCTTCATTTTTCATAGGTAGGCGGATGACAGCCATTTGACACAAATAAAACTGCTTTTTGGAGAAACACATGGACCAGTTCAGTTCCCCCCAACCTAATGATTTGTTTAGTAAATTTGCACTAATTTTGATATTTATATTTATTCTAATTGAATTTATCATATATTTTTGCACATTTGTTCAACTTTATATTTGATTTTTACTAAAGTGTATTATTATTATTATTATTGATATATTATTATATTGTTTGGAGTTCAGTTCATAATAAAACTACTCCATTTGGAGACAAAATAATCCATGTTTATATGGTTTTATTCATTTTAGTTGTGCACAAAGGTAGAAGTTGATGAAACACAAGGTAAATTTCATTTCTAAAAGCTCCAGTAGACAGTAATAGACTTCTGTAATGGATATGAGTTGTATTTTTCCACACAGATTTTACTGGAAAATTAAAATAATGTATTTGGAACAGTTTGGCACAACAGCGTTTTTCTCTGAAAATAGGCTCAGGGTGGAAGAGGTTAATGGACATCTCCCTCTCGAAACATGAGACATTATATATATATATATATATATATATATATATATATATATATATACTCATCTTGTTTAAGTTTTTTAACATTTTAAGACATTTTCTAGTTTAAATTGTTTAATATGAGTGCATTTCAGTAATTATTCAGGTTAATTTATTCATATTCATGACCATTTCATGTATTTTTTTGTCAATTAAAAAAGGCACTTTTCAATTGATATTTTGCACAAAATGTACTTAACCTCATTAGACAAAGCAATGCATTTTTGTCCTCTGTAGTGAACTGTCAGTGTATATATATATATATATATGGGGTTTATATCCAACTGAGGCAATTATTGAATGTAAACTGTCAAAAATGTTTACTTTATGAGTCTCAGGAGGTTAACATACTTTAAAACTTATTTTCAATATATTAAAGTAAAATATGTTGTTTTCTGGAAAAGTTTTAAAAACAAAAACACCTTTAGCACAGGAACGACGATGTTTGGAATAACTTGAATAAATCATTAAATGTTTGCTACTTTCAAAAGTCATACTAATGCTGCTTTTATGAATAATCCCACATTTTCCCAACTTTAAAGTTTCCTTGTTTACTATTTCTCTTTAAATTCTATATTTAATTCATGTCCATGTGTCATTCAAAGTGATGGTAAATACTTTTTTGTATTTGTGTTTTTATTGTATTGGTTTCTTTACTTATTATTTAAGGTATTTTTTTGTTCATTTGATTCATTTGAAGTATTAACGAAGTTGACGAAGGTCAGCATATTAAGCTTTTGACCTCCCTTGCACTGTTATTAGGTCCGAGCATGGACATGCCATTAAATGGGTCCGTTGCGTCCTTTCTTCCGTTCTGAGCTCGTTATAACAAACAGTTGGTTGTGGGTGGTTTATACTACGAAGTACATGAATTTCAGGCAGTCATTAATATGATGCACTTTCATAATTTTTTTGACAGAAATGTCATTTTGTAGTTACGGTCAGGTTTTGATCACTGGGTTTCATTTTTGATGTGGACATGTGATGATTATCTGTTGTTTGATGCATCAATCTTATTCTAATAGATCTAATATATTTGCCAAAACAAACAGAAAAACCAAAATGTGTACACATACAAATAGTACAAATGCTCAACCTCCAACTGAGTAGTCTTCCTCAAATATTTTTTGAGGAAGACTACTCTATGTAGAGTAAAGCAGCTCTAAATGTAAAGTTAAAAGTCAGTGTAACATTCTGCACAGGTACAGTGTTAAATTCAAGAGTAATGATTAGTGGCAGTTTGCTACATTGCATTGTGGGTAGTGAACATTTCATCATCATTGTGCATTTTATGTACAGGGGTTCGGGGGTGGGGGGGTATGGTTGTGCTAGGGTTTATTTAGGTTAATATGTCTGTCTATTACTATGTTTATTGGTCTTTTTATGTTTTTTTATTAACAGTGTGAAAACATGACAATGTTAAATTTTTTTATACATTTAATTATTAATTTTGACACAAGAATGAACTCTTAAAGTTTGACACTGGCTATAGAATGTATTTTATTCTAATTTTGAGTAGTACCAAATGTAAAATAAAAATACCATTTTTTTTTTTTTTTTTTTGTACTGTGAATTGCAAAAGTTTCATCACGGTACTATGTGTACTGTTTCTATGTATAATTCACATCTAACTGACATCTGACATCTAAGTGTGTGTTATGTATGTGCTTGCTATTTCTATGTATGTACTGTAATTTCTCAGTGCCATAATGGCAGCAGCATAATGTTCTCATCTTATGGTTCAAAGCAGGGCTCCACACTAACTTTTTTTTCCAGGAGCACACGTGCCCCTAAGTTAAAAAATTTAGGAGCACACAAAAAAAATAGGGGCACAAGTCAGTTTTAGTTTTAAATGTTTATTTATTTACAGTGCAGTACTTGCGCACATACCAACATTCTTGAATGACTGCTGTCATTTGTGTTAATTTAGAACAGACCATAACATAACTTTGTATTATGGGATGCTTTGTCCTTTGATACATTTTAGAACGTTGTAATGGCTGCCTTGTTATTAGATCCATTTTAGAATGATTAACCCTTTAACTCCTGAGACTGAGACACAGTAAAAAATAAAATAAGATAAAATAAGCAACACAATGAACAAAAAACCATCAATGTGATCAGTAAAATGAACAAAAATGAATAATAAACCAACAAAATAATATGTAACATGAACAAAATAAGACACTAACAGAACACAATTAAAGAAAAATAATAAAATAAAAAAACAGAACAATAAGCAACATAAACTAATATATATTCACAAAATAAGAAATAACGTGGAAAAAAGGACAAAAAACCAAAACCCACCAAACCCAAAATGAAGTAAAAAAAAAAAAAAAAAGAAGGAATAAATAACTAGTGTTGTAATTTGGTTCCAGTAGTTTTAGTTTGGGCTTTTTCTTTTTCTTAATCACTTGCTTTTCCACACCTGTACATCAGTTCCATGAACAAAATTCTCAGTAACAGTTAAAAAACACTTGAATTTGTCTGAATTTTTAAACTAAACTTACAGCCAGCTCATGTGTTAGATTAGCACAACAAAATAAGAATTAAAATACAATAAACAAACCCGTAAGAATAGACACTAAAGTTGAACAAGTTAAATAAAGTAGATTGATGAAGGAAAAGTCGAAAATATTTAGCAAAAATTAAACATTGAGTGAATGCACCTCGTTTGTGAAGGTCAGATTAGTGCTCAGTTATTCTGGACTCGTTGTGTTGGCCAGTAATTGGCTGGAAGCACTACAAATTAATTGGCGGAGAAAATCAGTGGGAGAAGATCATTACCATATAGCACGTGTTCTAGCACGCGTTATGGAACGCGTGCCATTGCGCGCGTACCAGAACGCGTCCTGTAACGCGTCCTGTAACGCGTCCTGTAACGCGTGATAGCACACCAGTGTGCGTGCGAGAACGCGTTCTGTAACGCGTGATATAATAAAGACAACGCGTGGCTATGTGAACACTTTGGCTTGCCATACGGTACTAGCAGCGCGCACGTCAAAAATTATAGCCTGACATGCTCACGGTGGCCTCCGTGGTGGTAACGTGATACTATGCGCTACCGCCTGGCTGCCGCCCGCGCGCATAGACGTTCGACTATATTAAGGCCTTTAAAAGCAAAGTTGCATCGGATGGTCGCAATTACAGACCTATAGAAATAGTGTATAGGTCTGTGGTCGCACTGGCGTCATCCCGTGTGCTGTCAGAGGCAGCTGGAGAAAAAAAGAGACTTTAACTTACACGCCGGCATTACGGCTGTGCCAGAGCTGACCGCGTTGATGCCTGTTTACAATTCTTAAGGTTACCCGCTACAAAAAGCGGCGATGCGCCATAAAAGCAAAAATCGATTTTCCAGCAACTTAGTATCTAATTAGATACCAAGGGTCAATATTGATTTAGTATCTAAAATCGATTTTTTTTGACAACCCTACTGTGCCTTATTGTGTGCTGCAAGAAGCACTCGTGTAACGGGTCCCGAGCCAGGCCGAGTACCACGTCACAATATTGAAATTAAATGTTATGTGTTTGGTCAGTGTCTCAAGGTGGCAGTCTGAAAAACAGAAGATGATCACCGGCATAAAGAACGCTGGACGGCCATGCTTGCATTCCAAGACTCCTCTTTATTTACTGACAATAATTCAAAAATAAGCAAGCATACAAACAATGAAATATTCCAACAATGTGCAATCATGTCTCTTTTCTTAAAGTTTAAGGTGTGTATGCATGTGTGTACAGTTCGTATTTTCTTTTCAGGTTTGTATGTGTTCCAGGTAAGTACAGGTAAGTGTAAGAGTGTGTGTGTGTGTATGAGTGTGAGTGTGTGTGTGTGTGTGTGTGTGTGTGTGAGAGAGTGAGTGTGCGAGTGTGAGTGTGTGTGTGTGCGAGTGTGTGTGTGAATGTATGTAGGTGAATGTATAGTGTCCATGAATGTGTTAACCAGGTAACTATGGAGTGTTTGCTTGTGTTCCCTCAAAGCACATTTACATACAATGTAACCATTAAAACCAAATAAGCATCATCTAACATTTGAAATAAATCCAAGTGCAACATTCAGTCTTAGTACTGGGTCAATATATAGATAGCTGCCATTTACTGGTGCAAACATGATATGGTCACTAGTGCAGCCGTGCACTGCTGCTACTAGCTAACTATAGTGCAATATAAATTTACATTCCTTTGTTTAGCTTTCAGCTACTCTTCATATCAAATAACTGTCTTGACAAAACGTATTGGCATTATTGCAAAGAGGGAAAAATAGAAAACAAACAAATATTCAAATACACACAAAATAGCAACAGATGGACTAAAAGCTCACTGTCATAAACCCTATAGCCTCTAGTGAAACCTTAAGCACAAATCTGGACATATTGAGCGGAAGTATAGAAATATAAATAGTCATATTGAAATACATAGTACAATAAATGCAAAAACCCTTCACCATCTAATATATTAATTGTCAAGTCATCAAGTAACCAGCAGTAGTAACGTTGCAGATTTATATGAACAACCGTTTCTCTTATGTTTAGAACATGTGGTGGACAGCGCCATCTTCAGTGTCTACACAGCTACAGCAGGCTGGCTCGCACCAGGTTAAAACAGCAGCAGCAACAACCCGCGAAAATCACAGAGCTTCTAAAGTGTCTAAAAGTACTCAACATGTCACAAACAGTCTCTTGGCAACTTCGCATAGCATAAAGAATCTTAAGGGATAAGTTTGTATTGTTTTCACGTTGTACTAACCTGAAAAGCAGAAGACGATCACCGGCATAAAGAACACTGGACGGCCATGCTTCCATTCCAAGACTCCTCTAGAGGAAACGGAAGTACCCCGACTTAAATAGAGCGAGCACCTGGCAACACCCAGCACCGCCGGAAGGTTCCATTCCGAGTGATCTATAGTAACTTACTACTGGTATTACCTTAGCTGGCCAACATTTTAAATAAGAAAATTAATAAACTATTCTATTTGTGAGGGTCTCACACTCGCACATGTGCGACTGTTTTGTTTTCCTCGTTGGCATGATGAAATATTTGCTCGCAAATACGAGTGAAATGGGCACACTGTAGAGCCCTGGTTCAAAGTAATAACAATTCATGGAAAGACTTGATTAAAAATATAATTTATGATTTTCATATATGGATGACAGTTTATTAGAAAGTGATATTTAAAAAAAGGGATAATAGTTAAAATTATAATTCTCGGTTAAGATTCTTAAAATGAAGACTGGTCATTCACTGTATGTTGACTGTTTTTACCTTGTAGCTATGGAAACGACAGTAGAAACAATAAACACAGTGACAAACAAACTTGTTTGATTCTAGATGACTTCTATCTATCTATCTGATATATCTGAAAAACGTAAACATTTTCAGGCAAAATTAGTAGAATGAAAACCATCTGAGCTGACCCCATAATCTGAATGTAACAAAATACCACAACACATTCACATTGACAGCCATCCTGTTCAAAAAGCACCATACTAAAGGTGGCTTCTATTTTATTATTACCATATGACATCTATTCAAGAATATGTGCATGACAAGAAATGCCTTTGAAACGCAGAGACACATATTACACTGATTTTACCCAGAGGCAAGTCTGACAGAACAAGAAATAGATGAAATAAAAACACACACCTGACAAATGTGGCAACAAAATCTCCATCTCAGCTGTAATTCATGGTGTTTAGAGTTTCAAGCTGTGCCTTCACTTGTTCTGCTCTTGTTCGTCTTCTTCTTGTCATGGCCTCTGTGGTATTTTCATCATAAATATAACTGCTTTTCACTGACAAAGTGTGCAGTATTTTCATTTCCCTGTTGGTCTGTGACAGTAATCCATGCTTGGCTAAGTGTGTAAGGAGAGTTGACAGTAAATATGACATATACACACACACATACACAGGTGTCACTTCAACCTCCCCCATTTAGAATAATGGAGTAGTGCCAGGCAGGATTTGTGGAGAGAAAATGTTTGTTTTTTTCATAATTTCCTTTTTTTTTTTAGTTCTGTGTTTTGTGATTCATTTGCCTTTAAGACACACAAGACTGACATTAATGTGATTTGTTCACACATACTTTAAAGTAGGATTATACTAAAGTCTGTAAACTTGCTTGTCTGTGCTTATTTATGAATATAAACCTTATTTTATTTTGTAAATGGCTTATATAAAACCTAATAATCCACCTTCTTTGCTGTTGGAAGTATCCTGACAGCAGTTTAACATTTAGCCTGTAAATTTTACAGGTTCATTTAAATCTGAAAATATAACCAGAAATTGTTCAAAATTACATGTGACACAGTTTTTGTGTCTTTTGTGCTGACTTACAATATCTACCTGTACCTGGCACAGCAATAACAAAAAAAGACTCTGACATAATGTTTATCAGTTTTTTTCATTTATATCTTACTTCCAGTAAAATATCACAATAGTCAGTTTTGGGTCAGGGCTGTGGACTATTTTATTGCCAGCTGCAATAACTTCTCAATAACAGTCACATAAAAAAAACACAATACACACAGCAGAATATTTGTGATATTCAAAAATAACAAAATTACCTATGAGCAATTTTCTGTGTCTTCTGAAACTTACTCCTGTGACCCAGAGTAAAAAAAACATAAACATGTATTTTACTGGTAAATGGACTGTACTTATATGATGCCCAACGTGCTTTACAATTCCTCACATTCACCCATTCACACAAACACTCATACAGCAGTAGACAGCTGCTGCTGACGCTACTGGGAGCAACGTACGGTTCAGTGTCTTTGCCCAAGGACACGTTGACATGTGGACAACCAGAGCGAACCGCCGACCTTTTGATCATTGGATGACCGGCTCTACCAACTGAGCCACAGCCGCCCCTGTGTTTACTCTATGGTAGGTTTGTCAAACATGCGGCCTGGGGGACAAATTAGATCAGATTAGATTAGATCAGATTCTTTATTGTCATTTCCATGCGTCACATAAAAAGGAAATAGTGTTTCATACATCCACCATTACATTTCAGTGCTTCAAACACAATCTACTGTACAGGATCTGCGGTGACTCACCTGTGCCCTGAGCTGACCTATGACCCCGGACCTCCTCCCTCACCTGTCTGGTGGATGGACCCGCCCCCCCAAATGGACGTTCATCTATAGCCTGTCCGTCCATAGGAGTGGATCTCTCCTTCAGTGTGGTTGTCATTAAGATTTCTTATTTTTCTTGCCTAGAAGGAGGGTCAAAGGACAAAGAATGCTTGGGACTTTTTATCTATTTCTGTAGAAAATTGTTTTTTGGTGAAGCCCTATGAGACGACTTTGTTGTGATTTGGAGCTTTAGCAATAACATTGAATAGTGAACTTATTTATCACTCGAACTGCAGAGGGAACAAAACTGTTGAGCAGTCAAGTCATCCGTGCTTTTATGCTGCAGTATTTCTTCCCCACTGCATCAACTCAAACAAGTTGTAAAAAGGATGTGTCCAGTCTTTTAGGATGTTCTCTGCACAGTGCTCATTGTTGACGTCCTGTAGCTGTGGTAGTGAGACACCAACGAGCTCCTCAGCTGATTTCACTACACGACTAAGACTGTCTGTCCTCAGCCGTACAGCTGCTGATCCATGTTGAGATAGTAGTAGGTGAGCAGGTTCCCTACTGTACCTCTGTAGAACATGTACAGTAGGTGAGCAGGTTCCCTACTGTACCTCTGTAGAACATGTACAGTAGGTGAGCAGGTTCCCTACTGTACCTCTGTAGAACATGTAGAGTAGGTGAGCAGGTTCTCTACTGTACCTCTGTAGAACATGTACAGTAGGTGAGCAGGTTCTCTACTGTACCTCTGTAGAACATGTACAGTAGGTGAGCAGGTTCCCTACTGTACCTCTGTAGAACATGTACAGTAGGTGAGCAGGTTCTTTACTGTACCTCTGTAGAACACGTACAGTAGGTGAGCAGGTTCTTCACTGTACCGCTGTAGAACACGTACAGTAGGTGAGCAGGTTCTCTACTGTACCTCTGTAGAACATGTAGCACATAATCAACCTGAAATGATGAAATAAAATTAAACACAATTTGAAACATTTTGTATCTTTATAATAATGTACATGCATAAATGATCAATCTAGGCAGAATATTGTTAAAATTTCATGCATTGTTAGAAGAAAAAAACTTTTTTTCAGGTTATTCCCAACTTTTTGTTTTGAAATAAGTATTTACATTTTTTCCCCCACTAAAACAGTGACTAAAATGTGAAGTTATTATACTTTTATTTTCCTGGTCTGGGCCACTTGAGATCAATTTGTGTTGAATATTAGCCCGAAAAAATGGGTTTGAGATCCATGCTCGATGGTAATTTCCTTTTTGTATTTCTTAGTCTTTAATAGGGATGTGCACCTTCATCACTAAAGCCTCAAATATAGCTCAGTGCAGAGCCAACACTGGCAGATACTGAGACTCACTCTGGCCAAAGATTGAAAAAAGTGGAGGAAAGTTGCTGCTCAATGTGAGCTGCACAGGCGGAACCAAGTCTAAGTGATGTCAAGATACTGTAACAGAACCAGAACCAGGAACAGACTAAACAGAATTCAGTATTAGAGAATTTATTGATGACAATAAATAATAAATGTTTTTCCGCAGGTCCATAAACACACCACAGAGCTTGGTGACTAAAGGGTACAGAAAAAACTCCAGAGTTAACAAAGCAGGGGTCACGCACCATATAACAGTCTAATCCAAGAAACATTACCAGAGTCCAGAAAGAGGTCAGGTATCAGGTCCGAGTAGCATGAAGTACTGTTGGTCACGGGTCAGGCAGAAGGTCACAACACTAGACAAAGGGGGAACAGGCAAGAATCACAGAACCCAGAAATCTAGAAACAAATTCATACACAGGAAGGTGGACAGACAAGATGGACGTGTCCATAGGTGGGTTGAGATCACAGACATACTCACACACTATAAACCCGAATGTTCAGAATAATTAAATATATTCAATTGTAAATACTCAAAGTTTCAGAAGTAGTACTAGTGTATTCACTTACTGTAACATGTTTTTCTTTTTAAGTATTTCCAACTAATATTTTTTATTAAGGGGAACTATTGTGGATATAAGTGAACATAACTTAAAAACATAGATGAGGTGAAACTTAGTGGAATTAAGTCATTAAAAGAATGATATTGTTCTGTTATTTATATTGTTTCAAATAAGGATGATTGAAAAAAAAACTTAACTGATGTAGTAGATGATGAAATATAATTTCAGAGCACTGCAAATAACCACCATCTACCACAGCAAAAACAATTACAATCACAAAACACAGTCATTTTTTTCAGGGGCGGCTGTGGTTCAGTTGGTAGAGCAGGTCGTCCAATAACTGAAGGGTCAGAGGTTCATGTCCTGGCTCTGTCTGTCCACGTGTCCTTGGACAAAGACACCGATCCCTTAGTCTCCCAGTAGGTCTGACAGAACCTTAGAATACTAAGTTAATAAGTAATGTTTAAATTTAAGTATTTAAGTAAATTTAAGTTAAGCAGTGGAGGTTGCAGAGTCACGACTCAGACAAAAGACACTGGTGGGCACCGTGGCAACAGGCAGAGCAGGGCTGGGATACTTCCCAAGGACCCCGATCAGCCAGACACGCGGCAGGAGAAGACACCATCTGATCCAGGAAGAGGTCCGAGCAGGTATAGAGGAAGTGCGAGTGAGCAGGGCGGTGGGACTGCGGCAGCAGGGAGCATGGACAAGGTGGGAGAGCGCACTACAGCGCAAGATCTCCTGGTCAAACGTCCTCCAGGGAGACTTTCATCGGGTCCGCTTCCTGGTGCAAGCGGTCTACGATGCTCTGCCAAGCCCAGCAAACCTCCATGTCTGGGGAAAGAGCGAAACACCCTCATGCCTTCTTTGCTCTGGAAGAGGCTCGCTGGAACACCTGTTCAGCTGTTGTCCAAAGGCCCTGGCTGACGGGCGCTATTGCTGGCGCCACGATCAGGTGCTTAAGGCCATTGCAGAGAGCTTAGCCTCAGCCATCAACTCCAGCCAGCACCATAAGGTGCCAAAGAAGGCAGTCCCTTTTATTAAAGCTGGAGAGAAACCCCGTGCCGGCCAGCGTGTGACAACAGGTCTCCTCCACATGGCATCTGACTGGGAGCTGCAGGTCGACCTGGGAAAGCAGCTGAGATTCCCTCAGCACATAATAACAACGTCCCTCCGTCCAGATATGGTCATCACCTCTAAGGCCTCAAAACACCTGATCATACTGGGGTTAACAGTGCCCTGGGAAGAGCATATGGAGGAAGCTAACGAGAGAAAGCGGGCCAAGTACCAGGAATTGGTGGAGGAGTGTAGGGTGAGAGGCTGGAGAACCTTCTATGAGCCCTTAGAGGTTGGATGTAGGGGCTTTGCAGGACGCTCACTCTGCAAAGTCCTGAGCCGCTTGGGAGTGGCAGGAGTGGCAAAGAAGAGGGCCATTAGAGCCGCAAGTGAGGCCGCAGAACAGGCCACTCGGTGGCTGTGGATAAAGAGGGCTGACCCGTGGACTGCTGCTGGGACGCAAGTCGGGGCTTGATCAACCCCGGCTGGGTCGCCTGGGCGAGGGTGTATGATGTTGCGAGACCCGAAACACCCAGTGACCCCAGGATACATCACTGAGGATGCGTCCCAGCGCATCCCTGAGGTGTTTCTTGTACAACTACTTAAATAAGTATCTACATTTTAAGTTCTGTAAAGTTTTATTTTTTAAAGTTTCATCAACTTAAAATAATTGAGGCAATCGATTGCCTTACATTCTTTTTGTTCTGCTAACTTATTTGGGTTTACAGACACATGCAGGGAAAACACCTGTGACAGGAAGCAAAGTCAGAAAACATGAACACACACCACATAACAAAATAAAAGCCCCAACACTACAAATGGCAAAAAGGCAAAAGACATACAAAAAATAAGACAGCACATGACACCTGATACTGGATCATCACATATACTATATTATAGAGCACGGGTGGGAAAGTTATTTATTCAGAACAATATGATCTAAAGTGTCAGACCAGTGAAAAAAATACAATTACATTATGAAAATGTTTATATCTACAACATTAACTTAAATATATGAATAACAACAATAACTTCACATCTTTTAACCCTCATTGACATCTTAAAGTATTATTGAGCATCGTCTCATTCCTGTCTGTTGGCATGACAACAGTCTCCCTCCTCCTGCCATAAATAATCTGAGCACGATTCACTGAAAAGTAAACACATGCAATAAAACCAATGTTATGAAGTCATAAACTGACTAAAATCACTCATATTCACCATTTAAAGCTTTAAATACCTTTGAATTACTGTAGTTTTATTACCTCTGCCAAGGAGGTTATGCTTTTGCCAGAGTTTGTCTGTTTGTCTGTCTGTCTGTCTGTTAGTTAGCAAGATAACTCAAAAAGTTATGGACGGATCTTGATGAAAATTTGACGTGTTGTAGGTGTCACAAGGAACAAATGATTGGTGGTGATCTGGAAGAGATCCTAGATTACTGGTCAGTTTGAAATGTATTCTCCATTTACCGCAATGTAAAAATTCAAAGTGATCCAGAATCCAGGATCTCTTCTGGATCATCACCAAAATCTAATCATTTGTTCTTTGTGACACCCCCAACACGTCAAGCAATTTTTATCAAGATCCGTCCATAACGTTTTGAGTGATCTTGCTAACTAACAGACAGACAAACAAACTCTGACAAGAACATAACCTTCTTGGGGGAGTAAAACATACTTCTTGACATCACTGATAACCCATATTAAATGTTTGTGAAGATAAAAAATAGTCACTTTCCCAATAAAGGGTTAAGAAAAATAATTGCAACTTCAATCCAAACCAACCATAACAACACAAAGCTTAGAATTTCAACAAGAGCATTTCATAAATTAGTGATTAAAAAACTGTATTATTTTGTTGAAAAAGAGGTTCCAGACAAAGTCAAAAAGCCTTGAGGTAAAACACAAAATGTATGTGGATGCATTTAAAACTTAAAATGGGTCAAACATGAGGAAGGTTAATGATGCAATGATCCATAATCATATAATGTGTTACACTTCAATCAATCTGTAAATGTTTACAATCCAGTTCTGTACATGATTCCAATAGATAAATAAATTATATTTTCATTGACAATATATAAATGTTTTTATTCTCTGCACTTTGTTAGTACAAGGCGTGCCTAATAAAGAAGCCAGCACTGTACTCTTATCTGCTAAAACATGTCCTTCTTTTAGATCAGTTCTTCTATCTGAGGTGTCACTAGTTGTAAATTCTGCCTTCCTGTCACCTCAACACACTCTGACCTTTGGCATCAACAAGATATTTTCACCCAGAGAAGGGCTGCACACTGGATATTCTGTTCTTCTGACCAGTCTCTGTAAACTCGAGAGGTGGTTGTGCATGAACATCTCAGTAGATCAGCAGTTCCTGACCTGCCCATCTGTTAGCAACGACTACACTGTGTTCAAAGTCACGTAAATCTCCTGTGTTCTCCATTCTGCTGCTCCGTTTGTCATGACCTCGTCCACATACCTAACTGAGAAGTGAGTATGCGATTGGTCTGTCCGATATTGCTATGGTGGCCAGTAGGGGTCAGAACGCTTGCTAATGGGATTTGTCATAATTATGTCAAAATGTTGAATTTCGTACATTTTATCTTAAATATCGCTTTAACTTCAGTATTATTACAATCTCAGTATCAGTGGTAGATCCAAATGCAGGACATGAAAGGCTGTGTTCACAGATGTTATTGATTATAATGAAAATATATTGAGCGAGTAATTCCTCAAGAAGGCCAGGAAGATGGAGATCCTCCTTAACTGTGGATGTAAGCAGAGAAATCAGGGTCAGACAGAGAGGGATCAAAAACAAAAAGAACACTTGTATCCAGGAAAATCCAAAAACCCTACTGGGGTCCAAAAGAAAGGTCAGGTCCAGGGTCCAAGAAACGATGAGATACCAGCAGGGGAAAAGCAGGCTTGTGGTCAGGGATAGGCTACAATTCACACACACAAATCTAAACCAGACAGACAGGGGCAAAGACAGAAACCAAAGGAACCAGAATACCAGAACCAAGTCAAACACCCAAATAACAAAGATCAGAATATTGCTCATAGGTCACTACTAAGGTTGACGAATTTGCACTGGACAAGATAAAGCAGGGACTTATATCCTGGGGAAGACAGGTGGGACACATCAAGGAGAAATTAACGAGAGGCGGGAAAAACAACGGTGACAGGAAGCAAAGAACGAAACACAGGTCCCAAAATAAAAGCCCAAACACTAATAATGACAGAAATACATGAAGACAAAACAGAAAAATAAGACAAAACATCACACCTTGAGTCTGGATTATGACAAGTATCACGGAAAAAACAAACTGCTGCTGCTTTGGTTTGTGTCAGAGGGACTAGATATGGTCACCGCCATCACATGAAGGGAGTTTTTAGGCCTTCACTGCAGACCACAGTGGGCGCAAGGCCTATTGAGTCTGCTGTGATCGCAAGGGGAGTCAGCCCTTTGAGCTTTAATTTGAACCCCTGAACATGCATAAAAACTCACCAAATTTTGCACATACCTCAGAAGAGTGAAAAATTGTGAGTATTTATAGGATTAGTAAAAGTGGTTAAAGAACTATGTCTATAGCGCCCCCTGGGAAAGTGACAATAGTTTGTATTAGGCCAGATCACGCCCTAGTGGAGTTAGAGCTATAAAAATCATATGATGATGAACAAAAAAAAAAACCTAATGATGGCCACACTCATAACCCAAAAGGAAGTCTGCCATCTTGGATTTAAATTTTTTTAATTTTGAGTCGTCATTTTCGCTGTCATTGGAATTTAACGAACTCCTCCTTGGCCGTTGGGCCAAATGAGCTCAAAATTTTTGAACACGATCTAGACAAGTGGGATATGAAAAGTTATGCGAACTTTTTTGAAAAGTTGCATCGTTTTCGTGCTACGCTGTCGCAAATTTTGCAAAGTTTTCAGGAAAAATTACCACGACATAAACTGCTTGAGCTTGAACATACGCACACTGATTTTGCTTAAATTTGACATAGACGTCTATCTACTAGGTCTACATCCATTTAGCTAAAAACATTATGATTTTGTACTATAGCGCCCCCTAGAAATGTACTTTTATTAAAATGGCTGTAGTTCGGACATACAAACACCGATTTGGCTGAAATTTGACTCAGATGTCACGTGGGGAGGCGGTCACGAGGGACAATGAAGACCTTTGAGACTGCTTGCAGTTTTAATTTCTTTTATTTTTCTACATTTTATTTTTTATTTTATTATTTTTCTTCAATTTTGTTCTGTTTGTATGTGTTCATGTTTCTTAATATCTTTGTTGGTTCATTCATTTTTATTGATCACTTTGGCTGTTTTTGTTCATTTTATTGCTTATTTTATTCATTTATTTTACTGTGGAACTGCTAACGTCTCAGGACTTAAAGGGTTAAGTTTGGTGAGATATTTGGACTAGAAATAAAATAAATAAACGCGGTAAGATTTATACTGTATTTGTTGCAGGTGTGTTAATATTTTAGAACCTAAACTGCAGGGTAAACAGTTGACTGTACAGATAATGATTTTATTGCTGTGTTTAAACATCCAAACTTACACACATGTAATTAAAAGAACCATAACCTTCTACATGGACATCACGGTGGTGCAGTGGTTAACACTGGTGCCTCACAGACAGAAAGTTGTTGGTTCTATTACCACACCAGACCTTTCTGTGTGGAGTTTACATGTTCTCCTCGTGTCTGTGTGGGTTTTCTCCAGGTACTCCAGTTTCCTCCCACCATCCAAACACATGCACTGATAGGTTAACTGGTTAATTTAAATTGTCCATAGGTGTGAATGTGACAGTGATTGTTAAGCCCTGAGATGAACTGGAGACTCATACAGGGTGTACCCCGCCTTCACCCATTGTAGCTGGATTAGGCCCCAAGTGACCCCTGTGACCCTAGTGAGGATAAAGGGGGTTCAGATGACGAGACAAGATAATCTTCTACATATGGTCTATGTAGCTGCCCCTGTGGGTTATTTTCTGGTCAGAAATAATCATGCATCAACTGATGCTTGGTGTGAGTGATGGGTTTATTTTTTTTCCTTGTTTACCGTACATCACACACCATACACCGTGAAAAACGTGTGCACCTTCCAACCAAAACATCAGGAGCTACTGTTTTTGCACTATTCATTCTGTTTTATTCTGTTTCTTAGCTGTTTTTTTTAACTTATTTATTTTAGTATGTGTGCTCCGGAAGCAAAGCAACGACATCTCGTGGCCAAAAATCCCACTGTTGTGTGTATTCTTGTGCAATGACAATAAAGGAAGTCTAAGTCTCTAAGTCTCTACTAAGGTCCTACAGACACTGCCAACTCATCTGTCAATGAATACCACCAGTCCAAACCAAACCAGGTACCTGGCCATCCGGGCACGGCATTACATCATTAATTGACAATTTTTCAACATATAAGAAAATAGAAATAATATAACCTAGCTTAAACCAAAATATTGTATGAAAAAAGAAACAACAAAGATATTAATGCTCACAAAGGAACAATAAGAGAAAAAAACAACAAATAAACAAACAAATAAATAAATAAATAGGCAAATTTTTCAGTGCCTGTTACAGTCTATGCTCTGTGAAAACTACATACAGTACACAGGTTGTTATGTCATATCAACCAGAACAGGTGGAGCCACATTTCACAGAACAATCAAATTCCAGAAATGAAAGTGAAAGTTGTTCCCAGTGTGAGCAGAGCTGCAGACGTGTGTCTGTAACCGTCGAACAAACCTTCAACTGATTTAATCAGATCTGTTCTAAAGTCTCAGCAGAGTCTCGGTGAGTACAACTGACCTGATCCACAGATTTAACAACACACTTTTCACTTTTCATTTCAAATCCAGAGGAGAAAAAATTACTGACATTCTCTACTGAAGTACAAGTACAGCTGTGTGAAAAAGTACTCTGGTAAAAGTATAATTACTGATTCAAGGTAAATGTAAAGTACTTTTGTACAATGGAATTTGTCCTCTGCATTTAACCCATCCTTCATGCCATTGGGGCACCTGTAAGGGGCAGTGGGCACCCATAGGCGGTGCCCAAGGACTCATGTCCAGCTGTAGAACCAGGCTCATAGTTAGAATCATGGCTGGAGGATTTGACCCTAACAAACATATTTTCGGGTGATGGGAGAAACCGGAACAACTGGAGGAAACCCATCCAGACACGAGGAGAGAAACATGTAAACTCCACACAGAAAGGCCTGCACGGTCTGGGAATCCAATATGTGCCCGTTACAAATAAAAAATAAAATATCAAAAAAACTGTATAAAAGTCATTTGATCAGGTCATGGTACTCAGCTTTTGGGGACAGACAGGACATTTTGGAAAATGTACAAGTGTTTAGGACTCTGGTTGTGACCCTGGTCACAGCCTTTGCTCTTTCTCTCCTCCACTGATTTTCCCTCTGATCTGACATATTTATCCATATTAATATAATATCCATATTAATATATCCAGCGCAAACTTTGATCCAGTACATGAGCGCGGAGCTCCTCCAGCTGCGTTACCACAGTTACCACCAGTCTACTTCGCCGCCTGAACTGCACCATTTCCAGGACATCGCCCGTCTTCCCCCCCGGAGGTACATCCATCGCGGATCCGGTCGAAATGTGCACTTCGATGACTCCACAGCGATCAGCTCCATCTGGTCTTCCACCCGTCGTCACCCTCGGAGAACCTTCCGCAGGACGGTGGATCACAGCGTGTTAGCCCGCCTGGCTAGGTCGGCTAACACTGCCTTCTCCAACCAGCAGTCCGACGTCAAATTTGGGTTATTTAACATTCGTTCCCTCACCGGCAAGGGACAACTGCTGCAGGACCTCCTCCTAGACCGTAAGTATGACTTTCTCTGTCTAACGGAGACATGGCAGCAAGCTGATGACTTTTCTCAGTTGAACGAGTGTGTTCCTCCTGGGTTTGTTTACACCTGTCAACCACGTCTCACCGGCAAAGGAGTAGGTCTCGCGATACTACACCGCGAGACTTGGAAGGTCTCTGCTGTCACTCTGCCTGCGTCTCGTTCATTCGAGTCCGTGGCTATTCAACTAAATGGACCCACTCCTACCGTTTTAATCAATATATACCGCCCTCCCAAACCAAATAAGGATTTCATTCATGAATTCACCACACTCCTCACGCACGTTTGCTCACTCACATCTAATATAATTCTGGTTGGTGATGCAAATGTCCACATGGACAATTTAAACCTTGCTCTCACAAAGGACTTCATCTCTTGCCTGGACAGTTTTGGTCTTCAACAACATATTCATTTCCCTACTCATTCTAAAGGTCATATTTTGGACATTGTATGTTGCTCTGGTGTCACTCCTCTCAACTGCTCTGCTGTTTGTCTCCCCATCTCTGACCACATGCTTGTCTCATTTCAATTTCAGATTTTCAGTCATTGACAAAATCCAAACTGTCACGCACTATGTCATTCCGGAATATCAGAAACATTAATTTATCAGATCTCAAAACTGGCATTGACTCTTTTCCAGCCATTACCCCCACACTCAACACAGACCAGCTGGTCTGCTTCTATAATGATGGTCTCCAAACACTGCTAAATTCACTTGCCCCCCTCAAAACCCGGACTGTATCATTCCCCCATTCTGCTCCCTGGTTCTCCCCTCACCTACGCCAGATGAAAGAGAAATGTCGCCAGCTGGAGCGGCTTTCCATCAAAACTGGACTCACTATACACAAACAGATGTACCATACTCACATTCTCCAATATAAAAATGCCATCTCCACTGCAAAATCTCAATACTTTACAGCCAAAATCACTGCTGGGGCAGGAAACACCAGGGCCCTGTTCTCAGTGGTAAACAACTCACTCCGCCCTCCTGATTCCCTCCCCCCGGACTTCTACTCCACTGACCACTGTAACACCTTGATGTCATTTTTCAATTTAAAAATAACCAACATTTACCAACAACTGACTCCTCTCATGTCCAGCAGTCCACCTCCTTTTGTCCCCTACACCCCCCTCTCCGTACCCCTCTCCTGCTTCAAACTCCCCTCTGCTGCCGATCTCTCTAAACTCATCCAGACATCCAAGCCATCCACCTGCCAACTCGACCCCCTGCCATCCTCTCTGGTTTTAGCCTCCCTCCCCTCTCTGTTGCCCCTTATAACAGCCATTATCCACTCCTCCCTCATTTCTGGATCTGTCCCCTCAGCCCTCAAATCTGCTGCTGTTTCCCCACTACTCAAAAAACCTGGTTTAGACCCCAACAATTTTAATAACCTCCGCCCCATCTCCAACCTGCCTTTCCTCTCAAAAATATTGGAAAAAGCAGTAGCATCACAGCTCCAGGCCCATCTCACCAATAATAACCTATACGAACAGTTTCAATCTGGTTTTTGCCCCCGTCACAGCACCGAAACAGCCCTCATTAAAATCACAAACGACCTCCTCATAGCAGCTGACTCTGGTTTGATCTCCATCCTCATCCTCTTAGACTTAAGTGCAGCCTTCGACACCATCTCACACTCCACCCTTCTTGACCGACTAGCCTCCATTGGCCTCTCTGGCACACCCCTGGACTGGTTCCTCTCATACCTCACCGGCCGTACTCAGTTCATCCAGTTAAAAACCTTCACATCCCATCCCTCCCCCATTACCTCTGGTGTTCCCCAGGGCTCTGTGCTTGGCCCGATTTTATTTATCATCTACCTCCTCCCACTTGGACAGATCTTCCGGAAATTTAACATCAGCTTCCACTGTTACGCGGACGGCACCCAGCTCTATGTTTCCTCCAAACCATGTTCCACCCTCCCACCCTCCTCCCTCTGTACCTGTTTACAGGAAATCAAACTATGGTTCACTTCAAACTTCCTCAAACTAAACAGCGATAAAACCGAGGTAGTCCTCATTCGTTCCAAATCCACCCTCACCAAGCAGTCCAGTTTCACCCTTAACATAGACAACTCCTCGGTTTCCCCCTCCCCTCAGGTTAAGAGTCTGGGTGTTGTCCTCGACAGCACCCTATCATTTCAAACACACATCAACAACACCATCCGGTCTGCCTATTTTCACCTCAGAAACATCAACAGACTCCGTCCCTCACTTACCCCACACAGTGCCGCAATTCTGGTTCACTCACTCGTCACCTCCCGTTTAGACTACTGTAATTCCCTGCTTTTTGGTCTCCCCCACAAACTTCTCCACAAAATTCAACTGGTCCAGAATGCAGCTGCACGCATCATCACCAGAACCCCCGTCATCAACCACATTACCCCTGTCCTCTATCAACTCCACTGGCTACCCATCAAATTCCGCATAGACTATAAAATCCTCCTTCATACATTCAAAGCCATTCACAACCTCGCCCCCCCATACCTATCTGACCTTATACATATCAACATCCCCACCCGGTCACTCAGGTCTGCCTCCTCCGTCACACTACAAGTCCTCCCAGCCCGTCGGCTACAATGGGGTCAAGGGCTTTCAGTCGCTCTGCCCCTCACCTGTGGAACTCTCTGCCCCCGGATTTAAGAAACTTGGACACTATCACCACATTTCAAACTCACCTCAAAACACACCTGTTTAGGCTGGCTTATAGCTGACATATATGCTTTGTACTGCAAGCTGTATTTTTAGTTGTTGTTTTTACTTGCTACTTTTAACTTTGTTTCCTCTTAGTTGTTTTTTATTTGTTGTTCGGCGACCTTGAGTGCCCTGAAAGGCACCTTATAAATAAAATGTATTATTATTATTATTATTATATTTACACATATGTCAGGGTTTCCCCCAGTGAATTTTTTAAAGAAATTAAATGAACGTTAACACTAGTGACACTAAAGACACTATTTATATCTTCCAACCGTAGTTCTGTCTGCTGATTTTTCAGGGTATGAGAACAGGTAAAGTTAAAGGAAGAGTGTGCAGGTAGTGAGCACAGAAGTGACAAAATAAAAGCACATTCATGGATGAAACTGTTGATCTGTGGTTGGTCAACAGCAGGTTTGTTTTATTTTGAAGGAGCTTTACACATTTTTATTTCCAGTTTTAATTCACAGTCTGAAACATTTAACATCAGTTACAGTCTAGTGAGACTGAGGGTTTTTAAGTGTGAACACATTAATGTTGTTCATTTATTTTACTTTTAAATGTGACTATTGCATGAAATAGTTTCATATTAAAAGACAGTTTATCCTTTAGTTAGACTTGTAAAAGTATTGTTAATAAATTTCTTACAATAACACATCATCATAATGCCATCACTTTTTTTTTATACAAACATGGTGGTCCACAGGTGGGCTTCCCTAACAGTCCTCCCACCAGCCTTAGCAAGATTTATGGAGGAAACCCTGTATGTATATTTAGTACAGGTATTTATGAAAAACTGTAGGGAGTAAAAGTAAAAAGTAGGGGGAAAAAAACTCAAGTACAGATGTCTGAAAAAACTATCTTAAAAAAACACTTGTACTTAGTTACTTCCCACCTGTGTTCACATCTACTGTCCTGAAATGGTTCGACTCTGAACTACATGAACAAACCAACTATTGTCATATATTAAATATTATTACAGTCCACAATGTAAAAAATAGAATTACACTTTGTTCAAGTCATTTCATATTCACAATTGAGTTGACAAGAAAATGGGAATAACTATGAACACAGAAAAATCAACATCAAACTTATAGGATACACCTCAATGATGTGTAAATGTACAATAATGAATATTCTAGACTAAAAATATACAGAATTTCAATCTGTATTTAAAGATTTGAGCGCATGCTCGTAATGTAGTATTAGTTTTAACCTCCTCACATGGAGGTCCAGCCGTCTATTTTTCTTTAATATTTTATAGTTTTATCTACATTATTGTGTTTTTTATTTATTTATCAGTAAGAGCAGCTTGGTGAGAATGCCAAGATACCCCAGTTGTGACGAGGGACGGTTCTTGTCAATGTGGTGCCCTGGGCGAACACCCCTCTTTCCTTTTTGTGGAAGTAGAAATTATCACCAGTAAACATAGTGTCCTACATCTGATGGAGTACATACTGAGTGTCCATGAATAATCACTGTCAATGTTTAGTTTAATGCTTGATTTACAGTATTTTCCACATTATAAGGTGCAGTGGATTATAAAGTGCATTAAGTGAAGATTAAAAGTCAGAATAACTCTCAACCTTGTTGAGTTGTAACACGGAACAAAACACACTGAGTCAAAATTATGTGATAAAAAGTCAAATTTATGACAGAAAAAGTTTAAATTATCCAACAAAAATCTACATTTATGAGATAAAGTCAAAATTATGTGATACAAAGTCAAAATTACCAGATAAAAAGTCAAAATTGTGAGATAAAAAGTAAAAAGTAAAATTTTATGTAATAAAAAGGCCAAATTATGTGATAAAAAGTAGAAATTATCCAAGAAAAGGAAAAATTACAAGTTAAAAATTCCATATTATGAGATAAAAAGTCTAAATTATGTAACAAAAAGTGAAATTTATGTAATATAATGATGTGAAACTGTGACATAGCAAAATTAAAAGACTAAAGGTACATGTTTTATTTGCAGAAACAGAACCCCTCATATACTCCATTAACATATGTGAAAAGACTTCAAATAGATAGAAAAAAGTGTGTGTGGGCTCTGTATAAAAATACTGGATTCTGGTTATTGAAATAAAATTTAAGGGTGGTGCAGTGCACTGTAAAAAGTGCAACATGGAGCTGTTCATTCAAGCTAATAATTACCATTGAACACAATGTAAAATTATTCGTTTTATTGTGAAACTATACCGATTTGCATTTTGAAATGTCAATTTTGATTCAAACTGAACTAAATTAACTTCCAAAAGACATGAATCAAAGGTTTTGGTTCCTCCCAAAACACACTTTAAAAAAGATCAGTATGTAATATTTATTTTGAGTCAAACATGAATTGTACATTTGGTCAAGTGAAGTAATATGTTTTCATGTCAAAATTAAAGAATCAGGTTGTAACAAGTGACTTAATTTAGATGATCTGAAGTCAAATATTTTAGATATGACAAACAGACATAGATTTTTGAATTTGAGTAAGGCAACACTTTTTCCAGTGCATTAGCCCAGATTTCATATGAAATTACAAAATAAATTAAAACTGCAAACAGTCTCCCTGGCGACCGCTTCCTCTGGCGACCGCCGTCCAAGTCAGATTTCAGCCAAATCAGTGTTCGTATGTCGTATGCTCAAGCAATTTTTGTAGCGGTAATTTTTAGCCAAAACTTAGCAACATTTGCGACAGCATAGCACAAAAACGATGCACCTTTTCCAAATAAATTAGATAACTTTTGATGTCCCACTGGTCTAGATTGTGTTCACCGATTTTGACCTCATTTGGCCCAACGGCTAAGGAGGAGATGAATTCCAATGACAGCGATAAAGACAACTCAAAATTTTTAAAATTTCAATCCAAGATGGCGGACTTCCTGTTGGCTTATGGGCGTGGTCATCATTAGGTTTTTTGTTCATCATCATATGTTGAACATGTGTACTGATTTTCGTAGCTCTAACTTCACGAGGACGTGATCTGGCCTAATACAAACTATCTCACCTTGTCTAGGTGGCGCTGTAGACACATTTCTTTACCGACTTTTACAAAACCTATAAATACTCACAATTTTTCACACTTCTGAGGTGTGTGCAAAATTTTGTGAGTTGTTGTGCATGTTCAGGGGGTCAAATTAGAGGTCAAATGGATGTCACACCCATGTCTCCACCCACACCTAGCAGTGACACATGTCACTATAGATAATAGAATTAAAACATTTCACTAGTGTGTATGTCCTTCTACTCCACAGACATGGCTGCTGCTGCTGGTCATGTTCGATCTGAGGATCAGTTCCTGTGTTCCATCTGTCTGCAGGTGTTCAATGATCCAGTCTCTACACCATGTGGACACAACTTCTGCAAGTCCTGCATCTCTGAACACTGGAGGGTTAATGTTCCTTTTAAGTGTCCCCTGTGTCAAGAACTTTTCATCATAAAACCTCAACTGAAGATCAACACCTTCATCTCAGAGATGGTGGCTCAGTTCAGACAAAAAGCTCAACATGAACCAAACATCTACAGCTCAGACCAACAAGCTGCCAAACCAGGAGAAGTTCTGTGTGACGTCTGCACTGAACCCAAACTGAAGGCCCTAAAGTCCTGCCTGGGGTGTCTGGCCTCCTACTGTCAGACTCATCTGGAACCTCATATGACAGTTTCAGGACTGAAAAGACATCAGCTGATCAACGCTGTGGAGAACCTGGAAGACAGGATGTGTAGGAAACATGAGAAACCTCTGGAGCTGTTCTGTAAAACTGACCACACATGTATCTGTCTGCTCTGTCCTGTTTTAGAGCACAAGAACCATGAGTTTGTTCCTCTGAAAAAAGAATATGAGGAACAGAAGGAAGAGCTGAAGACGACAGAGGCTGAAATTCAACAGATGATCCAGGAGAGACGACTGAAGATCCAGGAGATCCAACAGTCAGTGAAGCTCGGTAAGAACGCTGCAGACAGAAAGACAGCAGAAGGTGTTGAGGTCTTCACTGCTCTGATAGAGTCTGTTCAGAAGAGTCTGAAGCAGCTCACTGAGGAGATCCAAGCAAAGCAGAGGACCACAGAGAAACAGGCTGAAGACTTCATCAAAGAGCTGGAACAGGAAATATGTGAGCTGAAGAAGAGAAGCACTGAGGTCCAGCAGCTCTCAGGGTCTGAAGACCACCTCCACTTTGTCCAGAGGTTCACATTTGTAAAGGCAGCTGCATCCATGAAGACCTGGACAAAGGTCAGTGTCCGTTCACCATCTTATGAGTGGACAGTGGTCAGAGCTCTGTCTGAGCTGGAGGACAAACTGAGAAAAGACATGAAGAAGAAAGTGGGTGAAGCAGACCTGAAGAGAGTCCAACAGTATGAGGTGGATCTGACTCTGGATCCAGATACAGCATATCCTTATCTCGTCCTGTCTGATGATGGGAAACAGGTTCATACTGGTGATGTAGAGAAGAACCTTCCAGACAAACCACACAGATTCTCTCATTGTCCTTGCATCTTAGTAAAGCAGAGTGTCTCTTCAGGCAGGTTTTACTTTGAGGTTCAGGTCAAAGGAAAGACTAAATGGGATGTTGGAGTGGCCAGAGAGTCCATCAACAGGAAAGGACTGATCACAGCTAATCCTCAGAAGGGATACTGGATCATCAGGTTGAGAAATGGAAATGAGTACGAAGCTTGTGCTGCTCCACCTGTCCGTCTGTCTGTACAGTCTGGTCTTCAGAAGGTGGGGGTGTTTGTGGATTATGAGGAGGGTCTGGTCTTCTTTTATGATGTAGATTCTTCAGTTCTCATCTACTCCTTCACTGGCTGCTGCTTCAATGATAAACTCCTCCCATATTTCAGTCCATGTAACAATGATGGAGGTAAAAACTCTGCTCCTCTGATCATCACTCCTGTCGACATGAAGTAAAAAAAAATCATCAAATGTAAAGATTTTCTCTGATTTACTGGAGTCACTACTTAGTGATATAAACTGTTTTAACATGTGTTCACCTTTATTCAAATACACATTAATACTAACATTTGTGGTGATAATAATCCTGGTTTGACAGATTCTGATTCACTGTGATTTAATACAATGATAATGATGGTGTTTTAATGTTAACTTGAATCAAAATTGTTGTGATTGTAAATGTGTTTCCAGTACAGTATGTGATTGATTTTTCTCTTGATTTAAATGATATAAATGTTCAAGAGAATTCAATATTCAGTAATAACAGCGACAGTAATTAAATATTCCATCTTACCACTGTGCATCTTTATCTGGCTGACTTATCTGTTTTATCTTTTTCTCCCAGTTGCTTTTCTTGTGGGGTGGGGAGTTGGCTGGGGTTGTTGTTATGTTTTTATTTCTGTGTACAATTAAAAAATAGAAAGGGATAAGTTCTATAATGATATTCGATAAAATGTCTTTCTTCGTTCAATTAACATTATTCACCAAAAAAATTCAACAAATACAATATAAATAGACACAAGTTGTTTTGTATTTGTTCAGACAAACAGTTGTGATTATTATAAACAATTGTTTTCACATATACAATCATTTTTAAAACCAAATATATGTTCATGTTTCGTATTACAGGGTTAAACAGGCTGAATACTATTAATGTTTACTACAGAGCTGGTGAAGAAGGCCCAGAAGAGACTCTATTTTCTGAGGGTTCTCAGAAAAAGTCATATCATAAAGGAACTTCTGGTGTCCTTCTACTGCAGCACCGTGGAGAGTGTCCTGAGCTCCTGCTTCTGCACATGGTTCTCCAGCTGCACATGGGCACAGAGGAAAGTTTAAAAGGATTAGACCAGGGGTGTCCAAATCCAGTCCTCTAGGGCCAGTGTCCTACATGTTTTAGATATTTCCCTCTTCCACATGATTCAGTTTAACCCTTTACTTCCTGAAACTTTAGCAGTTCCACAGTAAAAAGAATTAAAATAAGAAACAAAATGAACAAAAATGGCCAAAGTCATCAATGAAATGAAAAAAGAATAATACATGACACAAAATAATTACTAACATGAACAATTTATTCAATTCATTCTGTTGCTCATTGTTTATTATAACACTTATAATACTTATAAGTCTTTGTTTACTTTTCATTTCATAATTTTCTCGTTAATTTTGCTCCATTTGTGTCTTACTTTCTTCATGTTACTAATTATTTTGTCAATTTATTATTCATTTTTGTTCATTTTATTGATGACTTTGGCCATTTTTTCTTCCTGAAGCATTGATTTTTTTTAACCCTTTAGATGGAGCTGTGTGTTCAAGAAAGGGTTGAACATTTCAACAATTTCAACTTTTTAAACAGAGAGCTCCATCTAGAGGGATAAAAACAAAAATGTACTTGTACATTCTATACTTAAGTTGAAGTACAGCTACTGGTGTGAAAAAATACTCTGGTAAAAGTAGAAGTACTGTTTCAACTTAAAAAGTAAAATAAATAAAATAAAAAAGAGTACAATGTCACAATTGTAATCAAGTACAAAACTGAAAAGGAAAAGTTTGTTTTTCCATGAATGCAATAATACTTATACCAGGAAAAATCTGAAAATTTAAAAAGTATCTAATATAAATCATTTAAAAGTGAGTTAAGTGTGTAGATAATGTGTTTGACACGGTCACTGTACTCAGTTTTGTGTGTATGGGCAGTTACAACTGTGAGAAAAAGTCATGAGATTTTTTTTTAAATTCCAAATGACATTTTAAAAATGCATAATTTTAATAGAAAAAATCTAAATTGTGAGATAATAGTCATATAGCTATAAAGTCACAGTTTTTCTCCACTGATTTTTTTCCCTGCTGATATAGTATTTGTACTCTCACATCTGTTTAGTTTGAAAAAGTAATGAGTCTGTTCTGAGAATGTAAAGAGTATAAAGTAAAGTACAGATATTTATACTAGTAGTAGGAAGTAAAAGTAAAAAGTTGCCAGAAAAATACTCAAGTACAGTAATGAAGTATTTTTACTCGGTAAACATGGTTGACACCCCTGTTTTTAGATGTACCCCTCTTCCAACACAACTGATTCAAATGATTAACATATCATTAAGCCAGTGCTTCTCAATTCTGTTCTTCATGGCCCAGTGTCCTGCATGTTTTACAAATCTCCCTTTGCTTATTTTTATTTTTAAATTAAAACTAAGTAAAATGTAAAATTAAATAATTAAAAAAGAATAATTACCAAATTTAAATGAAAACAAATTGAATAAAAAATTTAAATTATTTTTTTTAATTAAAAGATAAATAGATACATAAATTAAATTCAAATATTAAAAAAAATCTCCCTCTTTTTTAAAATATAAAATCTTAAACAGATTTTTTTTTTAAATAAAAACATTTATGGTAATTCAGTCTGTTCCATCTCAGGAACTGAAGTTTGTAACTTCCTCATAGTTCGGCCTTGGGCGCGGACCACAGCGGGTGCAAGGTCTATTGAGTCTGCTGTGATCACAAGGGGAGTCAGCCCTTTGAGCTTTAATTTGAACCCCTGAACATGTATGAAAACTCACCAAATTTTGCACACACCTCAGAAGTGTGAAAAATTGCGAGTATTTATAGGTTTAGTAAAAGTGGGTAAAGAAATGTGTCTACAGCGCCCCCTAGAACAGTGACAATAGTTTGTATTAGGCTAGATCACGCTCTAGTGAAGTTAGAGCTATGAAAATCGGTACATGTTTGTCATATGATGATGAACAAAAAAAAAACCCGAATGATGGCAACGCCCATAAACCAACAGGAAGTCCGCCATCTTAGATTGAAATTGAAAACATTTTGTATCATTTTTTTCGCTGTCATTGGAGATTAACAAATTCCTCCTTAGCCGTTGAGCCAAATGAGCTCAAAATGAGTGAACACGATCTAGACAAGTGGGACATCAAAAGTTATCAAATTTATTTAGAAAAGTTATACCGTTTTTTTCTTGTTAGGCTGTTGCAAATTTTGTGAAGATTTCAGGAAAAATTACCACAACATAAATTGCTTCAGCTCGGACACACTTAAATTTGACACAGACATCTATCTCCCAGGTCTACATCCATTTAACTAAAGACGTTCTGATTTTGTACTATAGCGCCCCCTAGAAATGTACTTTTATTAAAATGGCTGTAGTTCGAACAAACGAACACGGATTTGGCTAAATTTTGACTCAGACATCTATCTCTCGGTCCTACACCACTTTATCAATAGAAATTGCGATTTTTCTCTATAGCGCCCTCTACAAAATTACCTTTACTAAAATGGCTGTAGATCGGTGATACAAATACTGATTTGGTTCACATTTTATTCAGACGTCGCGTGGGGAGGCGGTCACGAGGGACAATGAAGGCCTTTGAGACTGCTTGCCGTTGTAATTTCAGTTACTTTTCCTAAACCCAGGAGGGATTCAGAGAAATGCCGACATTGGATACAAGCACGTAAATATAGTAATATACGTTTATAGTTAAAATGTGACCAAACACTGTGTATGTGTTCTGTGTGTTTGGTTGGTGAAAAAGAGCCAGTACCAATAAAGGTTGTGCTGGTTTATTTATGTTTATTAACCTTATTTTTCTCAGTAGAATGAAAACATAAACATGTAGTTGTTTGTACATTTATCATCATAAAATTACAAACCAGTGAATCAGCAAATATATAAAATACTTACATATGTGTGTGTGCTTGTATTACTATCTTTATGGGGACATTGATATGTTTACACAGTCACACCATGAGGACCTCTGACACTATGGGGGTTAAATATAAATGTAATGTAAAATATAAATGTAATAAATGTAAATATAAACCCCCATGAGGGTTAAATATAAATACTCCCCAATAGTAAAATAGAAATGATGTGGCCCAATAAATAAATAATGTTATATATATATATATATATATATATATATATATATATATATATATATATATATATATATATATATATATATATGTGTCTGTGTGTTTGTGTGTGTGTATGTGTGTGTGTTTATTGTATATTTATTTCATTAATTTAATTTGATCTATTATTTAAAAAATCTATTATTATTATTTATCTTATTTAAATTGTAATTTTTCATTTATTTATTTTCATGTAGCTTTTGTTTGATTCAGTTTTGTAATTTTTTTTATTTTTACTTTGATTTAGTGTAAAAAAAAAGTTGTTTATGCTCACGAGCTACTTGATTACAAACTTGGTCTTCATGAGACATGTAAATGAGTATGTGTGTGTGTGTGTGTGTGTGTGTGTGTGTGTGATAGGACTTGATAAGCATTGCTTCATCCTATTCCATTTGGAGCAGAAGTTCTTTTGTAAATGGGTGTCTTTCTTTCTCATGAGTATTATTTATGGACAGTCTAAACAGTGATACTTGTTCTTGTTTTGTGGAATAGTTCTGTTTAATGTCTATTATGGTTTGTTTTTGACCCACTTGCCATATTATTTTCTACTGTATTGTTTATTTTATTTTATTATAAATATTCAAAATAAAATGAAGATAAATCAAAATAAACAAGGCAGCCAGAGACAGCAGACCTCCACCAAGGCTTGACATGTCATCATATGACGTCAAAACGTGACATAATGGAGCCATAGGTGTCGACAATCTGATGTCCGAAGGTCAGACCATGTGAATGAAAAAAAAACACCAGATTCAATCTTGTCTGAATCCTGAGATATTACCACTGATGTGTTTTAGGTGTTGACCTTTAGTGTGACCTTGACCTTTGACCTTCATTGCTGAAAATCTAATGGGTGCTTCCTTGACCCATTATCTATCATTCCTGAAAGTTTCATCAAAATCCGTTCTGAACTTTTTGCGTAACCCTGCTGACAGACAGACAAATGGACCCTCCTTGGCAGAAGTAATAAATACTGTTATGTTGTGGACACTTCTGTTGTCTTGTGATTTTCACATGTGTTGTCTCCTTTTGTTAGTATGTCCAAGATAGGACTAAGCATTTTGCTGCATTTTTTTGCCACCTGCATTAGCGTGACTTGGACGTGTTGTGAATTAGGAAGTGTTGCGACCCCTCCAGATGTACCTAATAAAGTACCCAGTGATACATAGGTGCATATTGTGTCAAAAAACGAAGCTGTCAGGAAAACTTTTTACTTCTCTTCCACTGCACTTTTTATTTAAAAATACTTAAGGATTAAGTGAGAGGTTGAACTTCCCTCTGAGCTCCCTCCTTACTGATGAGAGGCATAAATCTCTCACCAAAGAGTCATGATTCTCCCACAACAGCCAAGAAGCTGCCGTGTGTTGTCACAGAGGCAATATCATGGCCCGTGGTCTTCTGAGACGTGATTACTGCCAGTCGAAGAACCTAATTTTGCCAGAATTTCTCGGCCCACGATAGGGTAGTATGGTTGAAATACTGACATTAATCCCACTTTCATAAAATGCCTCTGCAAGTGGACGCATCCAAATGGCGCCCATACAACTGCAGTACTTTCTAAACATATATACATATTGAATTTAATTGCATGCCATATTTATTTTTAAGAGAATTTCTGTATCCTACTAAGTGAACAAACATCACAAACCTGGCTGCAGAGTCATTATTTCATTACCTTATTTATGAGTAGAAGGACCTTTTTAAGAGGCGTCTAATAAGCTTTAACAAAGGATTCATTGATATTACCCCCATGTCTGGGTCTATAAAGAACCAGTAGCTAATTACCTTTGCATAAAGCCTGGAAGCAGTAGCCAAAGGCTAACGTGTCCTTGTTCAAAGTGACCAATAAAAACTCTAGAGTTAACTAATTATAGTGTCTTAGCAAAAAAAAACCAACTTAATTACGACACCTGATAAGAAACCAGCAGAAGAGCGAGGAGGGGAACTGCATTTCGTGGATGTTTGTCTGACTTCTGGCTCAAAGACACTGATGAGAATGTCTGTTTTGACAACCTGCAGCAACTTCACCTTAACAGAAGATTCTTCATGTTTGCTGTTGCCTGGTGGAGTTTGTTTGAATGGGACTTGCATTTGACTTTGCATTAAAATAAAAGCACCTTCACAGGAATCTATGAAAGTGACGCCCAAACATCAGTGAAGCCTCTTTTGAAACTTAAAAACCTACTATCATCCTTTTTTAGCAAACAAAACTAAAATACTTGAAAGCTTACACACACACACACACACACACACACACACACACACACACATATATATATATATATATATATATATATATATAATATGTAATACTATTGTCGTATAGTCAGATGGTAAAAGGTTTTAGTCTTGATTATTATTGATTCCAATCATGAAATCAATAATAATGAATTTGATTTCTATAGCAATTTTCAAGGCACCCAAGTGCTTTACATTATTGATTGATTGATTCACTCTTGCATTCTCCCTCTGGTGGTAGTAAACTACATTTGTTGCCACAGTTGCCCAGGGGCAGACTGACAGAAGCGTGGTTGCCAGTTCATGCCTCTGGCCACTTGTACTCGTCGTCTTTCGCTTCATCCCAGTTGCAGAGGCAGCAGCCTCAGCAAAGTTTCCCAGACTTCCCTCACCCAAGCTCCTTCTTCCAGCTCCTCCAGGGGAATCCCAGGCCAGCCAAGAGATATAATCCCTCCAGCGTGTCCCGGGTTGAGCTCCTCCCGGATGAAATTAAGGATGGAGGCAGTGAAGGGCAAATGAAGCTTCATGAAGCATTGATTGTTTGTTTTTTTAGACCTCTAGGGGGAGCTCTTCAACAAAGGCTTGAACATTTCAACAATTTCAACTGTTTGTTGAACAGAGAGCTCCATTTAGAGGGCTAAAAAAACAGTGCTTCATGAAGCTTCATTTGCCCATCACTACCCGGAGCACCTCCCCAGGGGTGTCCAGGAGGCATCGTCACTAGATGCCCAACCACCTCAGGTGGGTCCTCTGGACATGGAGGAGCAGCGGCTCTACTCCGAGTCCCTCCACCCTGCAAAGGAAACTCATTGGTGGAAATGAATGAATACATGAACACACCAGTGTGAGTGGCACTGGAGGCAAGGAGGGTGAAGTTTGTTTCATAAGGACACAACGGACTGACTCAGACAAAGTGGGAAACGTCAACCCTTCAGTTATTGGATGACCCGCCAAGGCCACCCCTGTAATCAGTATATAAGCTTTAGGCTAAACATTTCTCAACGTTACAAAAACACCATCTTGGACCCATACCTACCACACAACATGATTTGTAGCAATTTTCATATTTTTCGAGGAGAATTAACCCAAACAACTTAAAGTGCGTCCATTTATACATGAAAGCCTTTGCTCAGAAATTCTATCAATACTGTCACGGATAATTGAGCAATGATGCTGTGACAACATGATTAAAGTCAAAAGCCCCAAAGTGAGGATTAACTTACATCAGGTCCAGAATATAAACAAATGGTGCCAGGCACAAACCCACCTCTTGTGCGTATTATAACCTATTTTGGCATGGGTCCAGCTGATATCATTATATCTATGCATGTGATTATATCACCATATTAATGGTCTCTATATCTGTGGCAAATATGAAGTAAATTACAACACAGTGTGTATATTTTCTTTACAGATATTTGAAAAAAGGTTCAGTCCATTGGGGTGGGACATTTCTGTGTGGAGTTTGCATGTTCTCCCCATCACTGTGTGGGTTTTCTCCACCATACAAAGATGCAGTGATAGGTTCATCGGTTAATCTAAATTGTCCATAGGTGTAAATGTGGGAGTGATTGTTTGTCATGTCCAGGATCAGTGTTGAGAAAGTTCACCTTGATTAGGAACTAGTTCAAAGTTCAGTCCAAGTTACTCAATATGAATTAGTTCAGTTCATCGTTCATTCTTCCAAATTATGAATTAGAAGTTCATGGATCCCAAAATGAACTTTTTCGGGGGTTTTTTGTGTTATTATTGTAAAGTTATTATTAACCGTTCCTGACGTTATCCTGACCGTAGTCAGGAAATCAGGGGAAAATGCCGAAGTAAGTACCTTACCCCGGGTAAGGTAACTTCCCTCTGCAGGTTCTTAGAACACAAGGAGCAGTTTCAGTGAGTTTCGTTCTCAATGTTTATTTCCAAGAATGTGACAACACCTGCTCCGGTCGCCGGTCACGCTCACACATTTAACTCTTTTTCTCCGCTCCCAAAAACTCTCTGCACCTCTCTCTCTCTCTCTCTCTCTCTCTCTCTCTCTCTCTCTCTCTCTCTCTCTCTCTCTCTGCCCCACCCAAAACGCTTCTCATTGGCTATTCCACAACATTATGTTGCCAACATTAGTTCAGAATAATACAAAAATGACATCTATGATAATGCTGTGTTTTGATCCCATTTTATTCCTTATAGGACTCAATAATTACAACGTGATAAGAACGAAATGTGAACTAAATAAGAGCACAGTTCAATAAATGACAGAATAACCGCGTTCACAACTTCCTGTTCATTTGGAAAAAGTGAACGAGTCGTTCACGTTCATCAAACATATGATATAGTTCGTGAACGATCGTTCGATGAACTCGTTCAGGTACAACACTGTCCAGGGTGTACCCCGCCTTTGCCCAGATGTAGCTGGGATAGGATCCAGCGACCCCCGTCACCCAAGAGTGGATAAGGTGGGTTCAGAAGATAAATGAATGAATAATTGAATAAGTAAATGCGAGTAGAAAAAAAAATATCAAAGGCTGAACCATTACATGAATGACAGAAAAAATTAAAGCCTTCATTGGACCTTCTGTACCACAAAAAACTGTTTTTCAAATATTAATTCCCATCTTTTGAGCTTAAATTTTGTATCATATTTGGTACATCAGATCTCAATGCTCAAATTGTTATTAATTTTGAACAAAAACATAATGTAACACAAACATGTCTAAAAAAAATGGCAATTCCTTTTCAATATTGTCAAACCTCTTCTTCCTTCCTCAATCATGACAGACTTGTTGTGTCACTGGAAACATCTCTGGTGAATGAATCCCTCCCCTGGTGGATTACCTGTGTATTGCATGTATCTAATTGTACACATCAGGTTTTTCAAGAAAAAAAATTATCACACTGATCATGTATAATCCTTCAAAAGCCATGTATCAAATGTGACACACTTGGTGTTATAGGGTTAAAACATTCATAACACTTTGACCTCCCAAAATCTAATCAGATCTATTCCGGGTCACTGGCAAGTTATAAAACAAACTTGGTATGAATTTAACCAATAGTTTTGCTGCTAGAGTCTGAACAAACAAACAAACAAAATCAAGACGCCATGATGATGTCATATCGATAACATCAGCACGGATCCTGAAAGCACTCTTTATTAGCTTTAATAGGAGGTACTACTCGATATGGTGCAAACGTAAGTTAAAAAAAAGGTCAATATTTGGCCAAATTTGACCTTGGGCGCTGATCATGAAGGTCAAGTCTTGAAGTGTAATATTCAGTGTGATGAACCTCATATCAAAAATATATATGTGACCCTCCAGCAAAAAAAAACTGTCATTCAATATCACATCAGTATTTCTAGCTATAGCCTCAAATTATCGAATTTGAAGTTTATGCATAAAATCCAAGTACAATGTCTCCTGAACACTTCTAACTATGGGTTTTTGTGAAATTCCTACCGTAAGTGCTTCAAATCATGCCTTTTAGGAAGGACAACAACTGACTCTGACAGTGATTAAGTCTAGAACAAAGAAAAATCTGCTCAAAACATGGCTTTCCTTTGCGCTCGCATTAGGCATTTCCTCGCCATGTTTGGTACCGTTCGAAAAATCAGTATCCCCTCCAGACAACCCTTAAATACAAATGTACATAATTATATATTTGACCCAAACCCAGAACAAACCCTTCACAAGTAAACAAAATCCCTTGTTGCTAGGTTGAAAAATGGCTTCTGATTGGTTGAATTAGTGTCACACAAGCATTTTTAATAAACTTTTGGATAAATATAAAATCGTAATTTCTGAAATTCGACCCAAGTTACTGGTTTTAATGCTGTGGGGTCACATTTGCCCAAGAAGTTTGAAAAACTTCAAATACTGGACATTGACCATTTTTAAAATATTTTTATTGACCTTGACCTTGACCTTTGACCTAGATCCATGAAAATAGCTCCCGTACTGCAGGTGACAGATGGAACGTCTCAGAAGATTACAGACAATTTGCTCCAGAAATGGGGTCGTTAAGAGTCCAAACTGACAAACAAACAAATGCTACCGATCAACAGAAACAAACTAAAAACAATACACCTTGCCTCTCCTTTAAACTATGCCTTGGCATATCACATTTATAAGTATAGTTTTGGCCATTTCTAAATATTGCCCACAAGTATTATTGTTTAAACCATTTATCAGACCTGGAGACATTGTGTCCATATAAGTCAGAGAGGGGTCTGATCATCACTGCTTCCTTTTATAATTACATTATTACCTCCGCCAAGAACATTATGTTTTTACCAGTTTGTCTGTTTGTTAGTTCGCAAGATAACTCAAAAACCTATTTTGATTACATTTTCAGGGTAGGTTGACAATGGGGAGATCTGATGGGTGATTAGATTTTGTAACAAATAATAAAATTGTGGTGGTGATCTGGAGGAGATCCTGGATTCTGGATAACTTTGAAATATATTCTCCATTTACCGCAATTTAAAATTTCAAAGTGATCCAGAATCCAGGATCTTTTCCAGATTAACACTAAAATTCAATAATTCGTTCCTTGTGACACCCACAACACATCCTGAAAATGTCATCAAAATCCATCCATAGGTTTTTGATATATCTTGCTAACTAACAGACAGACAGACAAACAAACTCTGGCAAAAACATAACTTCCTTCATTTGAAGGGTTAAGGTAAGTGCTTTTCTAGTTATTACTATTATTAGACCCAACTGAGAATGACAAAAGTACAGAGACTAGTATTGTGTGGAAAATCTGCTTACCGTAGTGTCATATATCTATTGTTTTTTTCTATTAATAATCTTTCCCTCTGTGTTGTTCGCTGTCATCTTGTAACTTGATACATTTAAAAGATGTGTTTGGTTCTTTTGCTTCTGCAGTTTTATGTGTGTGTATATGTGCATAATGGAGAGAACAAGAGCAAGAGCATGTCTCTAGGTGCAGAATTGCATCCATTTCAGGACTGTGACTGTCCTCTAATGGCTGCCCATGGGGTTATCCACCACACACACACACACACACACAGTGAAACCAGCCCTGTAAGCAAAGAGCATTTACCTGCATTTGCCCCATCAGCTATTGGCTCTTCTGTGTTTCTCATGGGTCATTTCTCACTAAGCAAAGATAGAATCCTAAAGAGTAAGAAGAGTAGAGTGTTTGTTCTAAATTTTAAAAGAATCTGCGCTCTGCAGAATGATTTTTATCTCTGTGTGAGTGCATTGGATAAGCAGGAGGTAACTGGAATTAACAAAAAGGAAGATAATATTTTTTAAAAATCAATTTATATTCATTGTGTGGGCATGAGTTTGTCATTTACATTCAAGTTTAATATGGAAACTACTGAATGTGCTATTTTATTTCCCATTGACTGGCCTTGAAATCTATGTAAATTACTTTGTCACCACTGGAAATGAAATATATTCAAAGAGTGCCAGGACATGTCACTTGGCATCTCAGGAGCTGAACATGGCTGCACGCCAACTGCTGTGAGAAGAAGTGCCTTTTGACAGTGAAAAAAAGTGGGGGAAAAAGTAAAACCTTTAGCTACAGGCCACTTCTTGAGAGAGACTAAGTGACAAAAAAAGTGAATTGATAAGAGTGATTTATGTTCATGCTCAAGTACACTAGAGTTCCACTAGGCTGCGGTTTTGTCCAAGTACAACAGTGAAAAATAATAGAAGATATTACAGCTGTTCAGAAAAGGCATGTGAAATAAACATCAGTGACTTCTAAATGCATTTTATTTAATCATGATACACATTTCAGAACACTAAGCAGTCCCTCCAGGATTTCGCTGGAATTTTTTGAGATTGTTTCATCCTAAAATTAGCTTTTCCAAAAAATTTCTATGAAAGTTGCAGTGCTTATTAGGCTTTTGTTTGCGGGAGGAAGTGAAAGTTGCAATAAATAGTTGCGATTTTTCCATTTTTGTATTATTTCAATTATTTAGTTACTGGAAAATTAATTCAAAGTCATTGTGATATGACAATGACTTTGAATTGCAAAAATGCAACAAAATATATATTTCTTTCCAAATGCACCTGTTGGTTCAAAGGTTAAAGTTCACATCATTACATGAAGTTATAAAACATTATGCCAGTCAAAAAAAGAGACATTATTACTAATACTGTGTACTGTGTTGTAGACAAAAATGACACTGAGATATTAATACAACCTTTCAAATATGACAAAATATTACCTGGATGATAAAAATGCAGCTGTTGGTACTAGTGCATTACTTCACTTGTCAAATGTGAACTGTTGGTGACATACATGTTGCTTCGTACTGTAAGGTAAGCAGGAGAAGGCAAAAGGAGCAGCTCAAGACATCGCAAGTGATTGGTCACATTTTGCGGGACAGTCACAGTTATTGGTTAAAATTGCAACATTGCGCAGAATTCAAAGGGATTGGCTGGATTTGTGTTGGTGTTGAAAATTGCAACATCACAAAATCCTAGAGGGTCTGACTGAGGAACCCAAATGCAGGGTCTGACTGTTGACATTATTCTTTATAATAATAATAATAATAATAATAATAATAATAATAATAATAATAATAATAATAATAATAATAAAGAATAATGTAAACAGGTTAACAACAGTTGCCTCTGATGAGCAGATCAAACATATTAGAAAATAAAAAGCTGTTGTGGTGGCCTCTAATGATAAAAGACAAGAAATAGAAGAAGAATCATCATATTAGTCATATTCATTTAGATATAGGGTGCAGAAATGTGTGTGTGTGTGTGTAGCTGTGTTTCCATCACAATTTTTCACATAAACAATAGCGATATTCCTAAAATTTTGACAAAGTATATTTGCACTTTGAACGTGTTTCTATTGACGTCTGTTCTAGGCAGGAGCGTCGTAACTCTTGTAAAATATTGGGTGGGTCGGGTGGTGGGGTGGGGGGTTGGTGGGGGCTGGGTCCTCGTGCCTCGGGCCACCTGGGCTGGTTTTGGTGTGCTGGGGAGGTCTGTAGCTGCTCCCTCTGTTCTCCAGGTTTGCATCGTTCACGGTGGCTTTCTGGGGGCGACGCCCCGTGTCTCCTACGGCCCGGGATGGGGGGTGCCCTGTTGGCTTGGCCCTGCCTTGCCGTGATTGCTTTTCTGGGCTTCGGGGTCCTTCACACTGTTTGATCGGGTCTCGCCAGCTACTGCTGAGTCCCATTTCAGTGAATGATGGGACCTGCCAGAATGTGCTGAGAATCTCTCCAGAATCTCTACCCTAAACTCAATCTCTTTTGCACTAGTGTCTTCTTCTGGCCTATTCTATTCTATTCTATTGCATTCTATTTTACACTATCAAGTCATCCACAATTAAGGTGCTCACTACCGTTTTGTTTCATTATTAATTTATTGAATCTATTTTTCTTTTGTGCTGGTTTGGTTTTCTTCTCTTTTTTCGATTTATTTATTTATTTCTATTGATGGACAGTTAGTAGTTGGGAATAACACACCACTTTACAAAACTTTAACTGCAATAGCAACGCCTGTTAATTTCTTTCCCTGTTCGTCCTGTCCATTTTGTCCAGTCTTTGTTTCCCCCACACATCACTGAGGTGTAGCACTGCCCTCCCTGGCTTATAATAGAGAGTTCTAATAAAGGATGTCTGCTCAGCTTTCAGGTCATGGTCACACACATGCACTAAATATTAAAATATTTGGTTGCAAGACTAAAAAAATGCATTGATCTCAAACAATGTTGACACCCTCTCTGTGGTGTTAAACAATGAGAACAAATGCAGACCAAAAAAAAGAAGAAGAAGAAAAAAAAAGTAAAATATCCCACAGGATTTCACTGCTGTCACCTTCAGAGCTTCAGATTGACCATCACCCGGAGTGTTAGAGTGAATGAATCGGCTAATTCTCTTAACAGTAAAAGTCCCTGGAGAACTCTTTAAAGCCATTAACATGTCAAACAAATCAGCTGGTTAAGGTTATAAGGGTCTGTACATGTGGTCCCTACATTGTCAGGTTAAATATTAAGTGTCAATATGCTCAGCAGTAACTAATAACAACAACAAATTATGAATGTATATAGTGGTTTTTACACAGTGCTGCACTTGACACTTTACAAAACAGAGAATATATGTATCTGTAAAAAACAAAAAACAACTTAAATATTCAAAAACTAACAGATAATAAAATTAAACCTTCACTGTGTCTACTGTAGGAGTCACCCTGATCATCACTCCAAGAAGTTCTGGCATCCCAGCAGCCAATGGTTGTTATGGTTACAGCGACTGCAGCTACCATTTTCACTCAGAGGGAAGTGATCATGTGACTATTTACGTCACATCCTGTGACATATATTTGCGGGAAAAGTGTTTCCTTTGCACTTTTGCAATATATTAGAATATCGAAACATCTGAAAAACCACCTCATGAAAGCATGAAAACTTTTTATCGATATTTGAGTGTTTCTTCGAAGTTCAGGTGTTTCCATTTCCAGTTTTTTATAGCGATATTTACATTTTGCAAATTTCCAAGGGCAATGGAAACGCAGTTTGTGTGTGTGATACACTGAGGAGAACAGGGCTCCAGCCAAACCTGCAGGAGTGCATAATGTGGACAGATGAAGCCAAAGAGAGAACGGAACAATATTCATCCTGTGCAGCGGTGACATGAAGAACACAAAGCGAAAAACTTCTGCATATGAGACATAAAATGGTTGATAGTATGGTTGTGGTGGAGGATTTCATGGCCTACTCTGTTTGAAGTCAGTGAGGTGACACTTATCTCATGCTGGGTTTTCATCTTGGATTTGCTGTTCATAAAAGGACAGGCTTGGCTGCACTGGTAAACTGCTAATTTGCAGGATTATCAAAATATATTGTGTATTTGTATCTTATCTGCTTCCTACACTCTGCTGGTCAGCTGTGTGTGTGTGTGTGTGTATTCCTTTCTTTCTGAGGACTTTGATCTGTATACACAGCACACACCATGGGGACCAAAATTCAGATCCCCATGAGGGTTAAATATAAATATAGATCCCCAGTAGTAAAATATAAATATGTGTTAAGTATGTAAATGTAGGCAAATGACGTGGCCTATAAACTAGTACTGTCAAAATTAATGCATTAATGGGGATCAATCCATCACTGTCATGATGGGGGAGGTGAAAGGAAAGCACACAGATGCCAGGTGCTGAAGGGAGAACAGATTTAATAAAAGCAGAAGCAAAAAGCAACATAGAAACAGAAAACTAAACCTGGGGAATGATCAGCCAGAGTCCATGGTGGTGGATGGAATGTTCGGGTTATGGAGACAAGGGAAATGGGAGTGTCCGGGTTGTGGACAAAATGAATGGCAACTGCAAGCCTCACTGCTTAAATAGTTACAGATCAGCAATGACTTGCAGCTGCTCGGTGCGGGCCAGGTGTAACTAGAGTGAATCTGGGTGAAAAGTTGGACAGGAGAGGTAAGGATCTGGGGGAAAGGTGACCAATTGTGACATTCATGATAACTAATCTGATTTAAAATGTTCATTCGGATTTGTGCACATATTTAAAATATTTTATCACATTTTGGTGTATTTTCAAAGAGTTCTTGAATAGGCTTTGGGTTTTTTGTAGCTTTTTTTGTGTTAGGTTATATTTGTTTCTGAATTTGAGTGTGTTTTATCCCGTTTTGTGTAGTCTTTTCTCTGCATTTTTTGTTTCTCTTAGTGTATTTTTATGAATTGGGACATTTGAGTACAAAGTTTATTTATTTAATTATTTGTATTTTAATTATTAGTTTTTCTTTTATTATTATTATTATTATTATTATTATTATTATTATTATTATTAGTAGTAGTAGTAGTAGTAGTAGTAGTAGTAGTAGTAGTAGAAGTAGTAGTAGTAGTATTTTATTTAAATTTAATTAAATTTAATTTTTTTTTTGGGGGGGTGTGTTTATACTCACTACCCAATGGCTTCTTTACCTCTAAGTAATTATTACACAGTTGGTCCTCAGGAGACATTGTAAAACCAGTGTGTGTGTGTATTCCTATCCTAATGGGGACATTGATATGTTTACCTGTGACACTATGGGGACCAACATTCAGGTCCCCATGAGGCTTAAATATAAATAAAGGTCCCGACTAGTAAAATAGAAATTATGTGGCCCTATAAATACATTAATTTGTTTTGAATAAAGCATGAGGGAATCAGGTGCAAAGCAAAACATGTGTTTTTCAAAGGTTTGAAGATGTGTTTATGGTTTTTTTTAAGTATGTATTTTTTTTATATTTATTTATTCATTATTATATATTTATTTTGAATTATTATGTATTCATATTTATTTATGTAATGTTTTAAATTGTTTTTTTTTATTTATTCATTGAAATTTTTGGGGGGGTAATTACATTTCCTAAATTTATTTTATTTTACTTTTTATTTCATTTTTTTTTAAAGAATGTGTACCCAATGGCTACTTCATCACAAATGTGGTCCTCATAAGACATGCAAACGAATGTGTGTGTGTGTGTGTGTGTGTATGTGTGTGTATTAGAGGTTAGAGGTTTTGGCTTATTGTTCGAGGTACATCACCTTCCTCAGTTGGATCTCCAACAAATGCTGAGCCCAAAGAAAAGACAAGGGAGAAGAATCCACATTGTAAATATTACACTCATAGAAATGAATTATCTTCCTATAAGTCTTCATCTGTGCATCTACACAGCCAGTCATAACGTTGGACTTCTTTACTTCCAGGTCTATTCCCACTGTAGATTTTCAGTGAAGGCAACAAAGCTATGAATTAACTCATGGAATTATGGACTTCAGAACAGCGTGACATAACTCAAAGCATGTTTTACATTTTTCAAAACAGTCACATTTTGCTTTTATTACTGCTTTGCATATTCTTGAGGTCATCCCATGAAATGTTTTCTAACCATCTTGAAGGAGTTCCCACTGATGCTGACCACTTGTTGGACATCTGAGGTCCATCTCTTATCATTTAAATGAGAGGGTGAGTTTGTTTTTAATCACTGATTATTGTAATGTGTGTGTGTCCGCAGAGACATACCATGCTATAACTAAATGAATGCTTGAGATATCACCATGAAATTACATGGGCATATACATATAGCTAATGCGCATCAGATGCAATGATCCATTTGGGTAAAGGTCAAAGGTCAAGGTCGCATTTAGCAGAAAGTTAAAAATCACATTATAGGTTATAACTCAAAAATGGAGAGTCGCAGAACTTTCAGATTGGTACCAAACGATGTCGAATGAAGATTTCGACAAATCCCATACTGACAGTTTTTTAGATCTCTGGAGGTCAAAGGTGACATGTTACAAAATTAACTTGTGTAACAGTGTTTGTGTGTGTTAAGCATAGACATATCACACTATAACTTAATAATGAATATATTATCATAATATTACACATATATACGTATATTGAAATTATCAAGGTCGCATTATTGGCTCTAATTCCGGTTGTCATAGAAATTTGAGATTAGCACAAAATAGGGGTGAGATTAGGCATTCTCTGGATACTTGTTTACTTTTTAAATCTATTCATCTTATTTCCCATTATTTTTAAATGTGTGTGTTAAATGAGAAACATTGACTTGGTAAGATTTTGATTTTTTGCAGTGTGTTAAAGTTCATATCAGTTGTAGACTGCTGTAACTGCTTGAGTCCACTTTCAGTGAAGGGGTTGGAAAAGCGAATTTTGTATTTTATTTCTTCTTTTTTTTTAAACTTTACGATTTTCCCTTGTGAAAACACTGTTTCAAGCCAACCGTCTCCAGTTGTCTTATGAATCTGTTGCGAAAACAAAGAGAGTTTGCACCATCTTTTGTTTGTTTGTGTTCTCAGCCAACTTTACTTTAATACCAGCTGCTGTGCTTTGAATCTTCCATGACAACAGCTTACACTGGGTTTACATATCTGTGTGTGTATTCCTCAGGGAAAAATACTTTACGCAGACTTCATTTATTCTTCTTTACTCATGTGAAAATTTACTTTGAAAACACTGTCCGCAATGCTATGACAATGGTGCACACAGGGTTAATTTTAGCAGGAAGATCTAGAAGAAAACACAAGGCTTTGTTTATTTGACTTTTGGGAATGCACCATATGAAATGACATTTGACAGTATTTTATATTTGCATTTTTCAGGACTGACATGACAGCAGTTATACTGGGTTAACAATGTCTTTGCTGAACTAAGTTTATGCTCATATTGAGACAATAAAAATAATAAATGCAAAGTTCAGTACATGGTGAAAACACTGCAGTTTATCTAAATTGTATGTTTCTTGCGCAATTCAAACAACAATGCTCAGTTTGGATTATTTTTCGAGCTTAAGTACCAAGTAAAGTTTATTTGAGATTTGATATAAAAGTAGTGTTGGGTCTTTCTAGAGCACAGGTATCAAATATAAGACCCAGGGACCAAATCCGGCCCACCAAAGGATCCATTCTGGCTCATAGGGTGAATAACAATGAAGATATTAACACTGTAAAAATGATTGTAATTCAGGTTCTACATACAGAGTAATTGTATTTCAAGTGGGTCAGAGCAGTAAAATATGATCATAATAGCATTTGAATAATGAAAACTGTAGATTTTAATGTAAAAAAAAAGTCAAATTACATGAAAATCTGTATATTAACAAACCATGCTTTTACAAAAACCTGAATAAATACCTGAACAAATATGAACAACCTGAAATATGTGAAGAGAAGTGTAAATTTACAATTAGTCTGTTACTAAATGTATTGTGTATTTGAAAATTAAAATGTAAGTTATTGTGCACATGTTATGAATCTGGACTTGGTCATCCTCTTATGTGAGTTTTTTGTCCATCTTTTATTTTATTTCTTTTTACTTTTAAAACTTTACTTCCGGTGTCATCAGTGCGATTGAATCCACCTGTCCCCTTCCCTTTGTGTGTGTGTGTGTGTGTGGTTGTCCAATGCTAATTTGTCTGCCTCAGTTTGCACCCAAAGAAGCGTTATCTCCTGTGTCTCGAAACTCTGTTTGACTGATTTCGGCTTGTTGTTTCAATGTAGGTACCTACTTTGACCACAATCTTACACACTGCACCTTTAAGCTTCTACCCCACCATCACTACATCCACAAGTGTTGTTCTATCCTCTGTGAAACAGCCGAAAAAATGAAGATTTCCGAAGCATGGCAGAGGTCACAGAGAAAATGGAAGAGCTGGTTCTTGCATCTCAGCGTCTCCCGGATGTCACTTCAACAATCAGAGAAAATTTTCTCACTTTGTTTTGTTAGAGTTGATTATGGAGCCAATCTTCACACGGTGTTGCCAAAACCTCATTTGTTGCAAAACTTATGTATAGGAATGGCATGGGAACTCAGACACTTATGTAAAATGAAGTATTGAAGTAAGCAGCATGTTTGAAGTTAAGGGCACTGTCTGTTCTGAGGTCTGTTTTTGAAGAGGAGTAACATTCATTTGTTTACTCACAAACAGGCAGGTAATAGTTTTATTTTTTGTTGTTTTTTTTTTTTAATTGGCAACAGCTCCTGATGGATTATTGTGGGACACCCACTACCAGCCAAGTCATTTGGTGTAAAATAAAGACATACTGTTGGCCTTTTGACTTATGTGTATCTGTTGTAATTCTTTTACTGTTTGCAATACTGATTATTTCACCCAGAATCGAATGAGCATTCCAAGACTCTAGCACTCTCGTAAGACCAATCTGGCACAGTTGACCAGTCAGGTAGGACACAGTATCTGACAAGGCTGTCATCCATGTCTAGTGATTCCTGGTCCACCAACTCCAGAAGGGCTTTCTCCAGGGGGTAGTTGACACGACTATTTATCTCCGTCCAGATTCGTTCAACTATGTGATTCTGGATGTGAGACAAAAACATATTAATTCAGTCCAATGGTCAAATGAAAAAATTTCTTGTGCAGTTTATTTTGCTGAATTCTCAGTAACTCAACCAAATCTGCAAACCTGCCAGAAAAGTGTCAGAAAACTTTGAAAGCATATCAATTCTGAAAAAAAAACCAAGACTGCGTGCTGCTGAAACAAATTGTAGTATCTAAATTATTTCAACAGACATAGCCACTGTGTGTGTTTGTGAAGCAACTATAGAAACTATTGAACTGCATCCTTTCACATGGAGTTTGTAAGTAAGGTCTTCTCTCCTGATTATAGCGATGAGATGACAGCAGCTCCAGAATGAAGAGTGTCAAATTAAATTCCTTCCCATGATCCACACAGACCTGGTGTATTGCAGGCATATTGCTTTTTGACGCCTGTTTGACTTCAATCATCAGCTCCATGAACAAAAAACAAAAAACACAGTATAAACTAGAAAAGCACTCAGAGCACAAACCTCCGCCACGGCAGACCCCCCCACCCCCAAGAACCAACATTTAATTTACATTCAGATTTTTTTCTTCCGCATTTCAGTTCCCATAGCTGTATATGAGAAAATGTTCAACCAATTTGGATTGTATAATCTTCTTCACTATATGTTTTAACTAACAAAGACCTAATTCTACTTTTGTGTCATTTCCTAACTGTAATTCACTGATTATGTAGATGTTCATAGACACTCAAACAAAATTCAAAGGTTATTATTTAATTAAATAATTAATTAAAAGTGATTTTTGTTTTCCCAACAAAGATATCAGTACCTGAGTAATAAATACATGTGTCATCCATCCATGGGATTTGGTGGTGAATCAATGTTGTCGAAGATGGCCGTGTTTCCACGTTCACTACAAAATGTGTGAATGTTCAAATGGGTCTTATCTGATTTGGATTTAAAGCTGACAAACTGCACTTTACTGCAATTATTTCCATGTATTGATATGACTAGTAGATCAACAAATATTAAACAGTTTAAATTGGTAGATGCCTTTAGTAACTGGTAGATGTTTGGGTCTTTATGGGTTAAGAAAATCAGGTTGATTTGACAATGAACTGTATATGGAACAATAGCCTGTGGCCAGTGGGTATTTTTACCTGCCGCTCAAACATACTGTACAGTTCTAAAACAGATGGAGTGTTATTTCTAGGCTCGTTAAACTTCACTGCATAGTTCCATCTCCAGCGAGCCATGGCTAATTAGAAAGCACCGCACATGGGAGCAGTGACTTCCATGAGTCGTCAGAAAGTTGGCATTAAATAAGCCTTTCTTTAGATGTAAGCCAACATTCTTCATCTGTAAATAAGATTAATGTGAAGGAGCCTGGGTGTAAACCATTAAAAGCATCTGAGAAAGCCACTTTTTCACATAGGAGGTGTTTCATTTCAGAGTAGACCTTTCATTAGTACACTGAGGCATCTGCAGAGTTAGTTTGGAAGCGCACCAAGATGCTTCCTTCAATGCCCACTCAGTAATGTGCTCTCATATGAATAGATGAACTCAGTGCGAACCACTCTGAGATCTGAGCCAGATTACATGTTTGCGGTTTGCCTCTGCAGTGAGCTGGATCTGCTTGCATTACATAACGCCAGCTCTGAGTAGTGGTTTATCTAACAGCTTATCTGGGAGCAGCTTTGCCAGGATCTGAACCAGCAAATACCTCAGACACATTATGGTGAGCCTGGGGCCGGATTCACGAAACTTTTCTTAAAATAATTCTTATTATCTTAAGAAAGGTTTGTAATGAAGTACTATCACAAGATCTGGGACCCTCTTCTGTCCTACATAAGTGGAAAAAACTGACTCCTGCAATGTAACGCTACAGCCACAACAAAAGCAAATTTTCGCCTGTACACTTGTAACGCGCTGCTTAAACACCCGAGTATGGATGCTAATTAATTTGCGGCCACTCTGAACACGTAATGTCCGATTCTGGACGCTGGACAAACACAGATAAACAAAATATGTCCTGCCATTTCAGTCTGTCCTCAATTATGGCTCAGATCACTTGGACTACTGCTCTGTACCTGCTCTGGAGGTCCCATACATCCAAGGGCCAGACGCAGTCGCTTTTGGGTTCACCTAATCCTGCAGAAGTGTCTGCAGTACAGGGAATTCCACCACCTCATCCAGGAACTCCGTCTGGATGAAGTCCGCTTTTAACAGTATTTCACGCTCAGTTTTTCTTTCTAAGACCTTCCAGGTTGGTCATGCATAATTCTATCATGACGTTGGCAGCATCTCAATGCTGATTGGCTTTCATAGCATGGCGTCACTCAAACTCGCCTGAAAAGTTCAATATTTTCACGCAGATTTGCAGCAAAACGTGCAGCTCCGACGCACCACAGTAACTCCTCCAAAGCGCCACCCATCTGCGTCCAAACGCATCTCTGCATTGACTTTGTATGTGATCTTAACAAATGTGAACATTTGTGTTCGGTGTGGCCGTACCATAAGAACTGAATACCTTCCATACTCTGTATTGACACAATACTTCAAAGACTGTATTAAATGTCTGCCAATATGTGCTAGGCTTTGTTTATAACAAAAAATAAAAAATGTATGTGCAAAAGATAATTGTTATGAAGATTCTTAAGGAAAAAAATTAAGATGTTCCTAAGATTTATGTTAAGTGAAATTCCTCAATATTTTCGTAAGAACAATGCCATTTATAAAGATCTTCTTATTTTTAATACTTAAGAACTTAGGAGAACGATCTATGCTTCATGACCTATTGTCTGCATATGTCATTACTGTAGGGAACATTTAATGTAAGGTAGAGCCTACATCAATTCAAGCTATAAGCTCTCTCTCTCTCTCTCTCTCTCTCTCTATATATATATATATATATATATATATATATATATATATATATATATATATGTACACATTTTTTTTTTGGTCTGTGTTCTTTGTTCTTGTATGTAGAATTGCTTTTCCTCACTCATTTATCGCACTGACTTTCTTTACAACCTGTGAAAAGTGTTGTTTTGGTGCATTTAACCCAGACATGTACATTTAATGATGACAACCTGTTACAGACAGACCGCAGAACGCTTCCAATTAAATGTTTCTATTTGCGTCTTATTTATTGTTTGTTTTTATTTCATCTTCATGACTTGCCTACTTAAGCCAATCATGATGTATGTAATTATTACTAGTTTCTTTGGCAGAAGTGGAAGTGGAGTTAATCTATAATTGACATGAATAAAACATGCTAGAACTGGCAATGGGTCAATTTTACTCATTTATTCACTTACTTTAAATGTTTTCACAAAATATTGAAGGTCCTGTTCAGAGAATTAATTGCAGTGACACCTTGAGTTGCTTGTGTTGTTTTTTATTGTATTTTTTCTTTTCCATTTTTTAAATGTTCAAATAAATAAAAAAAAAAGGAGAAAAAAAGAATGGGTGTTGTTTTTTATGAACAAAACCTATGCTTCCCATGAGCCCTTGCTCTACTGTCCTTAGGGCATAACTCTGGGAAAGGCATGTCTTTGTATAGAATAGAATAGAAAAGAATAGAACAGAAAACTTTGGGGAAGTATCAGAGGAAATATCACAATTTTCAGTAAAGTGGAGGTATAGATGATAGAGAATACCAAATAAGGTAATACTTTAAATTATGGATTGATAATAAGGAGGTAATTCTATGGTAAATTTTATGTAATTTGATGGTAATAATTATCAACACAGTTAGGTAATTAAGTAGGAAGAGGCAATAGTTCATTTTCCAGCGCTGATACCATGTCATTTCCATTAAATGACCTCAGTTGTTCCAGTGTAGTTACAGAAACATATATTTTTTACCATCTTACTACTGCACTGACTAGATTTTGTCTCTTTCTTGGTAATACATAATTGAGTGGAAACAAGTGATAATGGATTTTTGCTGTCGATTTTTCTGGAAATTACCTCCTGGTTTGTCAGGTAATTAAAGAAAAACAAGTAACTACAGATAAAAAGGTTTTAATAATTACTATTTTATTATACCTGAAATGAAAACCGTTTGCATTACTATTTCCTGGAACCTGAAATGTAATTGTGTGGAAACTGCATGGATATAAGTGGTTACAAATGTCATGACCTCTGCTCCAGTGACCTTTCCCGTCAGTACTCTCCACACTCACCTGGTCCCGCACTGCGCAGCTGCAAGCCGTTCCTCATCTGTGGCTATAAAAGCAGTGAGGCTTGCAGTTGCCAGTGCGGGACCATTCATCAATTTCACCTCCATAACCCGGACAACTTTCACCATCTCCTCAGTCACCATAACCCGAACCGTCATCATCACCACGGACTCTGGTCGTTTGTTCCCACGTTTTGGTTTGGTTTTGTCTCTGTCTTGTCTTTTTGTTTCTTAAAGAAACTTCTTCTTTCTTTTTCCCTTCAGCACTGTGCATTGGAGTCCTCCTTCACCTCACCCTGATCTTGACAACAAAGGCATTATTGCCATGAAATCACATCCAAATTACCACAGAAATGACCACCTTATTAGCGATCCATAATGTAAACTGTTGCAGCATATTACATATTTACAGTATTACAGTATAGTGTGCTGCACTATTACTGTCACACTATGGCAGTGGTTCTCAAATCCTGTCCTTGTGGCAAGTTTTTGATATCTCCCTCTTCTTCTTTTTTAATAAATATATAAATAAAAAAAACATGAAAACAAAACCCTCTTCCTGTTTAAAAAATTATGAAAACTAAATAAATAAATATGTAAAACTTTTTTAAAAATTTAAGTAAAAAAAAAATATTGTTAAATCCCTCTCTCTTCCATCACACCTGGAAGCCAGTACATCATTATCAGGTTTCAGAAGAGCTGATCGATAAGGGAAATATCTAAAACATGCAGGACACTGGACAACGATTTGAGAACCACTGCACTATGGTAATAAGTGTAAATATGAGGTTACTGAGTGCTATTGTACCATCTGATGGCTATGGGGAGGAACGACATGAAGAAGTGCTCCTTCTTGCATGTGGTGGTGGTGGTTGACACATGGCCACACAGCCAGTGAACCCAAATGTAGAACTCAAGAGTCAGAGATTGATTTAAAGAGTTTATTAAATTCACATTTAATCAGCAGAGCATTCTGTTCTGCCCCTTGGCTCTTCTGGGCTAATGAATGTCCACTGATTATAGCAACTAGGAGACAGGGTGTAATATCAGTAGTCATACAGGTGGGGGTCAAACACATTCAGGGGTCAAACACAGGCAGGGGTCAAACACAGGCAGGGGTCAAACACAGGCAGGGGTCAAACACATTCAGGGGTCAAACACAGGCAGGGGTCAAACAGGCGGGGGTCAAACACAGGCTGGGGTCAAACACAGGCAGGGGTCACACATGAATACAGGGAAAATCCAGAAATCATTCCCAGAATAACCAAAACACTTCATAAACCAGATACCAGAAAAAGGCCGCTCATATGTTGCTCACCAAGGCAGAGGAAACAGCAGGTATTTATAGGGGAAAACAACTGAGACACTTTGGGATTAATGAACAGAGTGGAAACACACTGTGACCAGAAGAAAAGTAGGAAAGGGTGAAAACAAACCCACATGTAAAAGTAAAAGTAAAATTCCAGAACTTCAACAAAGACAAAAACCACAGAGACTTAAAAGAATAAGACCGACACCAGAGACTAGGATCATAACAGTGGTTATGGGGGGGGTACGGCCGTTCATCCATTAACTGAAGGGTTGGCAGTTCGAGTCCCGCTCTGTCCTAGTCAGTCCATTGTGTCCTTGGGCAAGACACTTCACCCTCCTTACCTGCAGTCACTCACGCTGGTGTATGAAAGTTCGGTGGTGGTCAGAGGGGCCACGCTTCTGTCAGTCTACCCCTGCGCTACTGTGACTACATATACAGTTCACCACCACCAGAGGGAGCATGTGAGAGTGAATGAATAACAAATCACTAATGTAGAGTGCTTTGGGTGCCTTGAAAAGCATTATAGAAATCTAATCCATTATTATTTGTGCTAAGGAGCTACTGAAGACTGTTATCAAAAAGAAAAAAGGCTGTTGAATGATGAGCAGATCCTCTTTATAATTCTGTCTGATTGTTTCTTTTTCCAGTGCAGTAACTTACAGGGTGCAAAGTGATGTTTGAAACGAGATAAACAAACCTCATCAAGTCCACCAAAGTGAAAGACAAATCTATTTTGGATATCTGTCAGATATATGTTTTTAGTGCATGACTAAATTCTATCTTGTTTTTGGAACATTGTCACCTCTATGAGCCATGTCTAAGATAAGAATTGAAAACATGATTCTAATTTAATACAGGCTCCTTTAATGGTCTTTAATTTATGTCTTTAGTCACAGTGGACTGAGACAAAGGTTTGTGTCTCCAGAGTTCAGCCGTTGAACGTCCTCTTGTTACTTTCTTTATTAAAAGCTTGGGTACGGTTTGTGATTTCTTCATTTAATTTTATTCTCTTCATGTTTTTTTTTTCTGTTTCAGTGAAACAACTGCATTACAACATAATTATCTTGTCTTATCTTGTTTTTGGTTACAGTTGTTGTTTTTCTTTATATGAAATATTGATTAGCTTGTGTCCAAACACGGAATTAAGCAACAAAGGGAAGAAACTTAAAGTTGTGGTGATATTTGTTTGGATTTTTTTGGGGGAAAAAAATACCAGCATGGAAACTTCAGAGCATCTTCACTTGGTTGGAAACATAGAGGGCTGTAGTTTTGCAGACCAGGTACAAGCGGGGCACAGCTGGTCTGCGCTGAGCCAACGGGGTGTGTCCAGACGAGTTTTGCAAGTTTGGCGCAAGTCCGCCTCTTCGTTCCTCCCACTGGTGCATCCGTCCTCCGTTCCATCTCCTTTTCTCTCACTGGCATAAGTGGGAATGAGGGAGGAGAAAGGGTGTGGATGGATGTAACACAGCTGATCAGATCTGCACCGTCAGCGCCTCTCCTCGCACTGAAATACACATCCAGACGCACGCCACAACACCAGCTGACTGGGTCCTTTTGAGTTTTGTTTAAACATGGTTTTGATTTCACTGAGGAGTCTTTATGGTTCTGAAGTTTTATTGTTTTAGTTTTGGGTTTGTAGATGATCTGTGGTTCTATTTTCAGGTTTAATTTCATAAACCCATAACACACACACACTCCCACAAGTTTCTGTCCCACTCCTGCCCACACCCACAGATATGATATAATATAATATAATATAATATAATATAATATAATATAATATAATATAATATAATATAATATAATATAATATAATATAATTCATCCTGCTCCTCACTGTAAACCAGAATGTTCATAATAATGAAATAAATAAAGTTGTGAACTGTAAAATGTAACATGTTCTTCTTTTTAAGTAGCGACTTCCAACTAATATTTTTTTTATTAAGGGTAACTATTGTGTATATAAGTGAACATAACTTAACAACATATGAGGTTCAACTTAGCGGAATTAAGTCATTAAATGCTGAGAATGTTATTGTATCTACTGTTATTTCTATTGTTTCAAATAACTTGGTATCAGTTTTCTTTATGATACAACGTGAAAGTAATTTAGTTCTTTTTACTGCACTTTCTCACATATTGAGATGAGTTGAATGAGTTCACATTAAGTCCCCACATTAAACTGTTTACCCATTCCTTTTATAATTCCTGTGTTTTTACTGTCAGTTAAATACAACCTAGAATCATCATCTAATTTTACCCATTTTGTTTGTTAAGTACTGACATTGAGTAATCAGTAAAAAGCTACAACCGGCTGTATTACAAGACACAAAAGTATGTTTAGAAAATCTACCAAACCTGTAATTATTGTAATTGTTCTTCAAATAAACATAGAAAGGCCTTTTATGCTTGACACAGTGTGTATGTAGTTCTGCAGTTTACACATTTTATAAAACTGTTACATTGGACACTTGTAATCAATGGGGAATCATCGTTTAAGGTGAGATACTACAGGTAAATAAATGTTAAAATAATAGATACCATCATGGAACTTCCTCACGTATGCAAAAAATGTGTATATTACAAGTTTTTTTTTAATTTGTTTGTTTAACTAAAAGCAAAATTCCTTTTTCATTGCGTTTGCTCTCAAGATAAAAATAAAATTACAGACTAATTTCAGGATTTCTGTTTAAAATATACTGTTAATACCTAGGGCTGGGCGATTTTCTCTTTTAAAAAAAATTTCAGATTTTTTCCCAAAAAACTCGATTCACGATTCAAAACACGATTTTTTTTCCCACGCGGGCTAAATGAAAATGAAAACACTAGAAACGTGTTTTTTTCTTTTTTTTTTTTTTTTTATTTAATAACATATAAAACAAAAATACTTCTACAAATAACTGTAAATAATAAATCAGTTGTGCAAAAGATGCAACTGCAACCTGAGACTTTGCCTACATGAACTGTAGTAAGTCACTGTAGTAAGACATATCCACCACTGTTACAGGAAAAACAGTGCAAAAAGAATTAAGCTTAAAATATTTTAACAACTAAAACAATATACATTAATACTCATATTATATGAAAAACATTGCAAAAAAACGTAGTAGTGCAAAAGTAAGATAAAAAGAAAACTAGTAACATTTTTACTTTGTAAGGACAAAATAAAACAAAACCTTATTATCAATCAAGCTACTTCAATAAACCTGAACATGTTACCAATATTTTGGATATATGATGTTATTGCGTCTGTTATCGCTCCCCATCGTGCTCCATGTTTATCATTAGGTGTGCCGCGAGAAAAGCATTCAGTCAGTGTTTGTTGAACATTTTGAAGAAGTACTTGCAGCGCTAGTCTCTGCCTTTTCTAACAGTTCTGCTTTTCTCCACTGGATGCTTTCGCTTCAGATGTGAACAGAGTGGTCGTACCGCTACCATCAACAACAACAGTCTGAAGACACAGCTGACAACCAGGCAGTAGCTGGGCTTCATCAGACCCTAAAAACCCAAACCAATTCCACACAACTGAACCTTTAGAACCTTTTTAGGAGTCAGCGTGTCTTCCTCACTGGAGGGTGCCATATTGCTCCCCGTGCTGCAGAATAAGGGGATCGTAGGCGGGGCCTGAGCTGAAACACTACGGAAAGCAACCTGGTTCATGGTTTTCTTTTCGCTAGGAAAAAAAGTGCAACAAATTTGTGTGTGTGTGGGGGGGGGTTGGATTGCACGATTTTCGTAAAATATGAATCAATTTTGCCATAAAACTCGATTTTAAATCTAAATAAATTTTTTTGCCCAGCACTATTTATACCCTTAAAAAACTTGTCTAACAATATATATATTTATATTTTATATTGTGTTGGAAAAATTACAATAAGACCACAAATATAAGTATTAATGTAACGTTTTATATCTTTTAATGTTTGTATGATTCTTGGGTTTTGACTTTGTGATAAAACTGTAATAGGAGAATCTGTGTCACAGCTTAGATAGACTTGTCATGACCCCAGGGCTGTGAGGGATGGGATTTACAGCATGACACAGGAGGAATGGAAGCTTCCAAGAGGGGATCGACAAGAGGAACAAAAGACTCTGTCTGCAAGGAAAAAGTTAGTGCTGGCAAGTATGTGCTCAGACTAGACTGTCTGACTTTTGACTGAAATGATTTATAACTTTGAAATTTTGAAATAGTCTTTACTGATTAATGTAATTGTAAACTATATTTGTGATATTAAAATGAATGAAAAGTTAATTCTTATCAAGTACTCATGCCAGAAATATATATTTCAATTATGTAAGATTATATGTTCTTTCCTAAAACAATATATATCTATATATATATATATATATGTAGGTGCTACCAGAGCATGACAAAAAATCTTTTGGGGAAAAAGGCATTTAAAGATTTACAAATCTACAGAATTTACAGATCTTCAAAATCTGAAGAAATACTCAGGCCCTTGGTAATAATAATAATACAGACTATTTAATTATTTAATAACCTGGGAGACACCAAAATCCAAAAATTGACCACTGCATGAAAAGTCGATGTTTATGCTTCATATATCTTGTCTTAAAACACAAAATGTGAAAAATACACACATTTGGAAAAGGACTCCAGTTGAAAGTTATGAGAGAACTTTGGAGATATACTGTAGATGAAATGAGGTCAAGAGGGAGGAGGAAGACAAGAACAAAGAGAAGAAACACAGACAGACACTTGGACCTGAACAAAAACTAAATCCATCCATGAGTTTCCAGTCAATACTATGTCTATTATATAACCTGATTTAATTGTGCTTTTATTTAATCTAAAACTTTGTATTTTTATGAAGCTCCTTTATGTTGTGTTCATTTAAATCTGTGTAGAAGAGTCAAACAAACAACAGAAACACTGTATTTGACATCACATTATTGTATTATTAGGGTTTTAAAGGGGTCGTTCACATATACTTTTCAGGCTTGTGTGTAGAACTTGCATAAAAAAGGTCAAATACGACTACGATTATACTCTTACTTTTTAAATAATGCTGATGCAAAACAGTTTCCTCAGGTTTAAAAGTGAGAAAAAGGCTCAGCTTCCTTTTATTTTCAATGAACAAACAGGACACACAGTAATCTGTTAATGTTCTTGAAATTGTGTTTTCTTGCGGCTATGACAAGACACACACTGTGCAATTATTTGTGCTTGAGCGCTTGAGTGTGTGCCTACAACAAGCCACACACACACACAGTACACACTAATGAGGATCAAGTTTGTAAACATCACTTCTAGATAAAGTAGCCATTGGGTAATGAGAGTAAAAAATTATAAAAAAAAATATATATATATATTTGAAAAAATGTATTAAAAAATACATTATATATATATATATATATATATATATATATATATATATATATGCCTTATATATACGCTGTGCTGATGTACATAGTCAATAAAAAAGAATTTTCAAGCTTGTCAAATGAATGTTATTCAAGTATTTAATAGTCAATTAATCAAATAGCATTAATACAAGTGGTCAATACACATACAAATGTTATCTTGAAGTAGACCTGACACTGTTGAATGTGAAGACGTGGGAAGTTGGTAACAACGATAAAACGATAACACAATAGGATAATAATGAAGCTGTGTTTCAAATGTCTTCAAATCTTCATTAATCTATTAGACTTTGGCCCCGTCCCATTTCTCCCCCTTAAAACTTCCACTTGGTTTTAAGTGCCCTAAAAAGTAAATTCCACTCACCAAGGGGAAATAATTCCCCCTGAAAATGGGACACCACTCGCGAAGTGAACGTAACAAACGTGCTCACGTCACACACTGACAAGTCTACCCCGCGAAATATGAAACCACCCCTCCGCGAGACTGACAGCAGCTGACTACTATTTACACGGAGGACAAATGCCGGTCCCAGCTGTGTTACCTGTTGTGTTGGTTCTGTTTATTTACCTTCGGGATGCGCAGAGAAGAAATGCGGCAAACAGAAGACGCATTCGCCGTCTACTTTGCCTTTCGGTCTTGTCTCAGGTATGTTGATTTATTTAAATATTTTGATGTATTTTTTCTTCAATAGTTGGCGATTTATAACATTAATGTTAGCATTACCGCTAGCTTGACATGGTAACATTACCGGTCATTCGCAGTGCATCATGGGTAATTTCATCTTCCACTCAAAACGAAGTCCGCAACCAACCTCACTACATTTTGAGGGTTGATTTTAAGGGCAAAATCGCACTCACACTTGCTCCCCTAGGTAATGGGACACCCTACCCCTACACATGAACGCGCAAAATCTAGGGTTAGGGGAAATTTTAGGGTTAGGGGGAGAAATGGGACAGGGCCCTAATCTCAATATTAATCAAATGTTGCCACAGCAATAAACACAGACCTACAAATGTAAATAAATTATAATAACATTGATGACGTTGAAAGTAGAAAAATAACAATAATCAAATGATGTGTAATAGAGAATGTAAATACTGTATGATTAGATAATGTAAGTTTTACAGCTATTTCAATTATTTAGGTTATACGATCACCTCATTTAAATCAGATTTAGATGTTGCAGCAGATGTCTGCTGATGCTGCTGAGCTTTCAGTTCTGTGGTTGTCCTCTTGCACTCTTCTCTGCTCTTTATGTGACATGTCGCTATTATCAATTAATATCCACGCCAGTCACTGTTCGCACTTATGCTAGCAATTAAATAGAACTAGAATGTGACAAAGATGCAAAATAGATCCAGTGTAGCCGGGGCTGAACGCAGACGTTTGAAACATTTGGGGCTGCACAAGCAGCCTCAGCAGCAGTCAGGCAGCAGCCTCAGCAGCAGTCAGGCAGCAGCCTCAGCAGCAGTCAGACATTAGGGATATCATTTAAAATGTTTACCAAGTCAAGTCATTATTTGGTGTAAGTTTAATTTTCTGGACACGTACAGCCAGACTCTGGATTCGGGACAAAAGCTTAGAATTCAAGACTGTCCCCAATTTTTCGGGACATCTGGTCACCCTATGTACAGTATGTGACGTATTTACATACATTATGTAGTTAAATATAGTAATATTCATACAGTACTGTATTTATGTCTCGGAGGTTTCAGTTTCCTTTTGTAAATAGGATTTTCTTTCGTATTCAGAGATGAAAATTGAGGCAAAGGTTTTTCGTTACTTGGATCATTCGTTAGCTGGGTCTTTGGTAAGTAGAGGTACCACTGTATATGTATTTACACATTTTATTTCCAAATAAAAAAAAAAAAAAGTCAACAAAATAAATTTTAAAAAAGTTAACATCTTGAAACCTTTGAAGAATAAATGTTAAATAAAAGAAAATTAATATAAATGTATTTTATTTTAAATACTATAAATAAATGTTTTACTTTGCATATTTTCCCCATCCTTTATGGGGACTTACGGAAAAGACAAGTTCTGTGTTTGTAGGAGACATCATTTACACACTTCACACAGATTTGAACTACATTTCTATTTACGTAATGTTTTCAATCAACGTGTTGAAACTCAGTCTAAACCACCATGAAGAGCCTGGATGAGTTTTGCCGCTTTTATTCTCTTCATGAATGATGGTGAAAACTGTGACACAGCACAACACAATCACGTTCAGTACATTGTGCTATCTGAAACAAAAAACTGTGCAAATCGTTTCCACAAATTTTAACTAAGTATTATCCACATCTTGTCTTAAATGTATATATAATATTAATGAACTGATTAACACATTTCCTGACCGATGATTCAACCTGGATGGCGATAGATTCATAACCGTGCTTAGCTTAAACTATAACGAACTCCGTGTTCGTTCTGAGACCGGAAATCGTACAACCGGAAGTACAAGGTCCGACCCGGAAGTAGAATTAAGGGGAAATATTTAAAAGGAATGACAAATAAACGATGAAATACTCATCTAAACAACTTTGCATTACTTTTAATATGATAGAAAACATTTTAATATTATTATTTAAACCCATGAACTTATTTATTAGACAAATTACCTTAAAGGCAACACAATTTACACACCTGAATTGTGGTGTCAGAGGTCCCCGTAGTGTGACTGTGTAAATATACCAATGTCCTCATAAAGATAGGAATACAAACACACACACACACACACACACACACACACACACACACACACACACACATAACAAAGTCTGCAAAATGCATCTGAAACTGAACCTGAACCTTGAAGTGCTGGAATGATTCCAGTCTGAAAATCCCATCCTCATCAACTTTTAAATTGGATTTTCCCCTCTGCCTCGCTTTATTGTTTTTGGAGCAACATTTCAATTAGACATACGTGGACAGAAATAGACGGTGTTCAGAGCTGAAAGGAATTACATTCCTGCACATACGCTCGGACACAAAGGCTTCAAAAAGCTCTGGCATCCAGAATCAACGCAAACTAATGGATTTGCTTTTTAGCTGACAAAGGGGGTGGAACGTTCAAACTGGCACGAACAAGTATTAAATATATACTTACACACTGCACATACAAATGATGGATGTGAGAACATTCACACAACAATAAAATACATTCATATGATTATTTTTTTCCTCTTATGAAAATGCTTTGTTAGTGGAAAAAAAGTCCACCAGAATAGAACAGCTGATTAACTTCAAACTGTGCATGTGATACAGATAAAAGGAGACAAGAAATGGCCCAATGTTAAATACCACATGTTGTTCAATAATATGCATATTATGTTGGAATTCTTACGCTGGAAAAAAAAAAAAAGTTTTACCTGATGTGTTTTTTAGTTCCTTTATAGCCAAAAAATCTCATCACACTTAAAATCAAACATAATCAACAAAAGAGCAACTTTTCAGTGAAATATATTAACTTATTTTTAGGCCACAGATCTGTACAATTGTACTTCAAGAAAACTTACCAAAGTAATTCTCACTTGTTCCATTGACTTTTTTTTTTTTTTTTTTGCTTAATTCAACCAACTAATATCATTAAAATATATATTTTTATTTCATTTTAGAGAAGCATTTATTCCAGTGTAACTGGTGTCAACAGACATTATCGCTTCACTCCAATGGCTTCCTGTACATTTTAGAATTGAACACTTTTAAAAGCTGACAGGGCCTGGACCATAGCTACATAGGTGACATGTTAAAAATGTCTATAAACATCTAAATCTCAGCAGGTGTATATTTCCTCAGTTCTAGTCAAAGTAGCTCATCACATTCAAAATAAGACATAATCACCTAAAAATTAACTTTTTAATGAGATGTAAGAACTGATGTATAGACAATAGATTTGGAAAATCTGACTTCACAAAATCTTACCACGAAAAGTTGCACTTGTTCCGTTGGCAGATTTTCCTGCTTAATACAAGAAAAAACTACAAAAACAAACCTTCGCCAAGGCAGACCCCCCCCCCCCCCAAATGAAGGAAGGTCCACCAAGGAGGCAAGTGCTTATCTGTCTGTATGTCTGTCTGTGTACAACAGGTTATGGACGGATTTTGATGAAACCTTCAGTCAATTAGATTTTGGTGAAGATCTGGAACAGATCCTGGATTCTGGATCACTTTTGAAATTTTACATTGCAGTAAGTGGAGAGTACATTTCAAAGTGAAGAATCCAGGATCTGGTCTGGATATTCACCTAAATCTAATCAAAAATATCATGTTTTATGAAGACACATTATTTTCCCCATGTATATATATATATATATATATATATATATATATATATATATCTATATATATATATATATATATATATATATACATATGGGGAAAATAATGCGTGTGAAGGCATGGGCGGCATGTGTCGAGGTTCAGTTCTCTCTGCAGCCTGCCCCTGCTTTTATTTTTCCAAATTCCCATTAATGACCAAACAAATGAACTGAAGAAAAGTACACGTTTTGAAACAAGTACCCATTTGTTCCTTTTTTCCCCAATCTCTGCAGAGGCAGAAGAAGGAAGACGGCCCTTTATCCATTTTCCACTTCTCGGTGTTCTAGGTTGTGGCACATGAGCAACATTTTCTGAATTTATCATCAGGAACCATTAATGGTTACATTTTTAAATTAAAAAAGTTATATATGGCCAAAAATAATAATATAAATTAGTTTCTGCTCAAACATTTATTCTAAGAAGAACAAAACTTTTGACAGAAATACAATAAGAATGAAAACCTACTGAAAACTTCCTAAAGTGTTCCTCCTACTGTCAGCAAATTATCCTAGGGTATATGTCACAAAGCAAGACATAGTTTAGTCAACTTAGTTTAAAAATGTCTCATTACTTACTGTTTGATGACTGTTTGCTAACACCAAAAAGAAGAGCTGTTTATATTTGGCCCTGGAACTGAGGTGCGCTTCATTTCCTTATGCTGATGTACCGCCAGGGTGGGTAAACCATAGATATTGTAACGACCCTGCAATGTTATTGATGTTTGTTTGGTGTGATTGGGACCAACAGTAACTGTTTATCCTGCAATAAAAAGTAGGTGAGACCAACCCTATGTCCATTTCCTGGATCCAGTAACAATACAATATATAACCTCAGGAAAAAGTGGGAGGTATGAAATTATCTGGTTGTAGAAGTGGGGGTGTCGCAACACCCCGATCCCCCACAGGTGTAACACCTGTGCTGAGGATTATTTAGTAAAAATTTGTCAAACTTCACTTCCTGTCTTTGTCTCTTTCTGTTGTTCTACCTGTTTTGACCTAAAACACACAGTAAAACAAAACCACTGAAGTAAATGAACGCAGGCGCACACTCACATCAGCCTTCTTCATTGAAATAATGTCTCCGTAAAGGTAAAAGGGTTAAGCTGGTCTTGACTTCTACGGTGAACAGTGACATCATGGGAGATAATTCCAGCTGAGCATGATTAGAGCTGACGTTGAGGGGAAACGATCAATAAGTCAATACGGCTAAATTAAGTTGTAGCACTATCTTATTGTTGATTAAACCAATTAGAAAAAGTGTGTTTGTTTTCTTTTGTGGGTTAGGAACTTTAAAATGTTAAGGAATGACAGTAACATAAATCTCCAGGGTCGTCGCTGTGTCACATATTAATATATAAAGAAGCTCAAAATGAAGGAAAAAAAAATCTGGATTTTGGATGAAGTTCAAACTGATGGCGTTTTAAGTAATTATTGATTCATTTGTATTTGAATAATCAAGGATAATTAATATATGTATATATTGCAACTCTTCCGAATGCAATTAATTATTTACCACAAATACATTTTTCAGTAAAAAAAAATCTAATACAAATATATAATCTGCGTCTGTGAAAAGATCTGACAAACTGATTTCTTGTACCAGTTGGTTTTTAACAGAAATTTTAGTAAATATTTAATGTGTTTCACTATTGGCAGGTTTGTTGGTTTTAAAAAAAAAAGTCTGAAAAGGTTTGGTTCAAATTTGACTCGCAATAGTTTAAACCTAAGGTGCTGTACTGACACATTCATAGGGTTCTGCATTAATGGGACCAAGTAAACCATTGGGTAGTGAGTGTGAACACATCTTCTTTATTATTATCTTATTATTTTGCCCATATCCACAAACTGAGTAACTGTGACTCGACCAAACACATTATCTACACAGTTACTCACTTTTAGAGGCTTTATTTTAGATACTTTTAAAGATTTTCTGATTTTATTTTTTGAAGTATTACTGTGTTCATGACAACAAGTAGTTTTACTTTTTACTTTTGTACCTTATTACAATTGAGAAGTTGTACTTTTTTTAAAATTTACCTAAGTAGAAGTGTTGAATCAGTAGGATTCAGGAGCTGTACTTCTACTTAAGTACAGAATGTGAGTACTTTGAACACCTGAACTGAACCAATCCTAATAGATTTCACTGGTAACTATTATTGTTGATTAAAATGTAACTGATTTCCATAATTTGTATTTGTATTTATAAACCCATAAAATCCCTTTTTTCCAGTGTAGTATTAATTCTGTGCCATTAGCTGCGTTTCCATTACCCCCTGAATTTCGAAAAAAACATGCACATATTGATAAAAAGTTTTCATGCTTTCATGAGGTGGTTTTTCAGACGTTTCGATATTGTAATATATGGCAAAAGTGCAAAGGAAACACTTTTTCCGTAATTGAATGTCACAGGATGTGACTAACATTGTCACATGGAGTGAAAATGGCAGCCACAGTCACTGTAACCATAACAACCATTGACTGCGAGAATGAGAGAACTAAGGCAGTCATGATCATGCTCTTGGAGTGATGATCAGAGTGACACCCTGATTGTTTTGTTCTTAACAGATAAATATATTCTCTGTTCTGTAAAGTGTCAAGTGCAGCACTGTGTAAAAAGCACTGAATACATTTACAATTTGTTAAGTGCTGAGCATATTTACACTTAACATTTTGACCTGACAATGTAGGAACCACATGTACAGACCCTTATAACCTTAACCAGCTGGTTTGTTTTACATGTTAGTGTCTTTAAAGAGTTTGGTGGGAACTTTTACTGACCAGACAATTAGCCGATTCATTCACTCTAATACTATCAGGGTGAAGCTCCGAAAGCGACAGCAGTGAAAACTCTTGGGACGATATTTCACAAAAGATATGACACTCCTGCCTAGAACAACCATCAATGGAAACACGTTAAAAGCACAAATATACTTTGTCGAAATTTTTGGAATTTGTTTTGCGAAACATGTTTCTGTCAGGTGTTTGCTGCTCAGTTCAGCAAAAAAATACAAACCTGTGTCACCTTATTATTCTCCCCTCGTAGGCACGTGTTCACTACATTTAAGTACACAGCGGTTTAAAAAACAGTACAGCAGCCAGGAAGGGTCAGACGGTTCCCCCTGTAGCTGGCCCTTCAGTGACAACTATTACTCTATCTCTGCTCTCAGTCAGGCAGAAATATCCTTCCAGAGAGAGAAACTAGTCCTGTCGCAGCCAAAAGGCACAATTGTGATAAAAGACATCTGCATTTTCTGCTCCCAGGTCTGAGAAGGACATTGTGGAGGCGCCTCTGATTGAGTGATGCAGTTTACTATCTTAATGAAAGTGATCATGACATGCTCTGCATTCTCATGGCCTGTTGATGAATAATGCAGAAAACTTTAATCGAACTGTCACGTTAGACCTACAAAGTAAAAAGGCAGTTACTGTATTTTTTCGCGAAAATGTGTTATTGTGTTTTTTACATCATTCAAATCATTCTTTGTCATGAAATAAAATATCTCATCTCAATTGTCTGTTGTTTTGGAGTAAATTGGTGAGTGTTTGTACAGTAACTGCAAAAAGTACGAGTAAAGCAAAACAAATAGACAGTAAAGACCATTACTGTGTTCTTACTAATGTCCGTTTAGGACCCTGCCCCAATAGTTTACAGTCATTACTGTATTAGACTGAAACACATGATGGGATTAATGTATTTTCTGGACTATAAGGCGAACTGTCAATTAATGTTTTATATGACAGTTTTTCATATATAAGGTGAATATTAAGCGGTATATTAAGTGAAGTCTAAATTATGAGGTAAAATGTTAAAATTATGACATTAAAAAAATCTAAATTATGATATCAAAGTCAAAAGTATGAAAAAAACTCAGAATTATGAGGCAAGAAATCTATAATTATGAGATACAGTCAAAATGTCAGTCACAAGTTCTGATTTACAACTTGTTTTTCTACTGTCACATTTGTCTAGTTTGAAAAATGAGTTTATTCTGAGAATGTAAAAAGTATAAAGTACAGATATTTATATATATGTAAAGAGTATAAAGTACAGATATTTATATAAATGTAAAGAGTATAAAGTACAGATGTTTATATAAATGTAAAGAGTATAAAGTACAGATATTTATATAAATGTAAAGTGTATAACATACAGATATTTATATAAATGTAAAGAGTATTAAGTACAGATATTTATATAGAAAATTAGGGAGTAAAAGTAAAAAGTTACCAGAAAAATAAATACTCAAGTAAAGTACAGATACTTAAAAACTGTGCTTAAGTACAGTAAAGTAAGTACTTGTACTTTGTTACTTCCACCTCTGGTACTGACTACACAGTACCTGCAGGGTGGTGTGTAGTTCTGTTGTCGTCTGCCAGAGCCTTTTCTGTAGCCGCCCCAAACCTCTGGAACTCACTCCCCCCAACCAAGGTCACAGTTCCGACCTCAACACTTTTAAATCCCTTTTAAAAACTCATTTATTCAAGGCTGCTTTTAATGTTTGATTACTTTTTATTCTGTCTGCTTTAATTTGTGAGTGCTCTGTTTTCTATTGTTTGTTTTTATTGTTGTTGGACTCTTATTGTTCTGTTTTTACTGCATGTAAAGTGTCTTTGAGTGCCATGAAAAGCGCTATACAAATAAAATGTATTATTATTATTATTATTATTATTATTATTATTATTATTATTATTATTATTATTATTATTATTGTTATTATTATTATTATTATTATTATTATTATTATTATTATTATTATTATTATTATTATTATTATTATTAAGTTCGGACTGAGGGGGTGGCGAAGGGACAGGGCAGCGAACCGCCCCAAACTTACTACCAGGGGACGGGGCTCATGTACTCAGTTTTTGTGCTCAGAGAGAACTGAACCCTGGACCAGGGTGCACTTGTCCTGTATTGTTCCCTCATACACTGGCAAATAAAATCAGTGAAAAACTGCCCATTCATGAGCGGATGTGTGGATCCAGATGAACCCCCCAACAGGGAAATAGAGAAGGACACATGAACTGCACTATTGGAAAACACTGTTGAAGTTCATCTAGTGATTTGAGACTCATTTATGTTATTAATGTATGAATGAGGGTCACATCCGACGCAAGCTTTTTTCTGTAACCCCCCCCCCCCCCGTTTCTTGATAAATGGCACCCTGATTATTACCTTGAAATTACCATAGAAGAACCACTTTATTAGTGAACCATAATGTAAAGTGTTAGAATAAGTTCATATATTTCACTCAAAAGTGTATCTTTAGATGATTATGTTTTATTTTAAGTGATTAGATATTTGAACTCGGAATGAGAAAAGTACACTTAGTAATACTATAATACTTTATTTAATTCATGTTTGCATTGGAGCAAGGACCCCACTGAAAAACTGCAGAACTTCACATTCATGAAAATATAAATTACAGTTTTATACAATAAAGAACTATTCATGTTAAAATAAATAAATAAATTTCAAGGCAGTGACAAGATAAAAGATATGTCTCACTTCAGGTGGCTATTTAAATAATTTTAAAAGCAGGCCAACAGGTATCATTATAGAGTCTGGCTGCTGCATACAGGGTAGAGTTTTTCACCCTGTTGGTTTTAGCAACATTAGTAAGAATTAGATGTTTGCAGTGTGAACAGGATGTGTATATTCATGTTTCACAGATGCTCTTATTGTTATCTCCTATAATAAAGTCATAAATAAATAGCTGCACATGGGTAAACACAACCCTAATGACCTGATACTTCACCAGCCTTGAAGTTTTTTTTTTAAATTATTATTATTTACAGCAAAGCAACAAAGAACTTTATCAACCCTGTCAACTAATTATCATCACACACATACATCCCTGCCAGGAATTATTACAATATCAAATAGACAAGCACCTGTTGCATATTGCCATCTGTAATATTTGACAATATTCACTGATATAGTATTAAAACATTCTCCTACAGCAGTAGTTGTGCACAAAGGTATGGTTAAGCCCATGAGGACCCTGAACACTCTTTGAGTCTTAGTGCATTTCCACAGTCGTCTTCAGAACAGAGGAGTTGGCGAACCACTGTTCTGACTGACAGCACAAAGTCACACAAAGACAAAACTAGTTCCGTCGTTAAGTCAGCTGAGAAAATCAGCCCCATTTGTTGAGTCAGTGACTTTATTTCACCTCCTGTGATGACATTGTGAGCAGAGGGATTATGGATGTAGTGTAGCTATTATCACTCCCAAGTTGGCACACGCTTCTGTATTTAATATGATCTACTGGCGTTGATTTCCAATACCCAGGATACCCCAAACCTGGAGACCTACATGGGTAAATGGTAAATGGACTGTACTTATATAGCACATTTTATTTACCACTTGGTGCCCAAAGTGCTTTACAATTCCTCACATTCACCCATTCACACACATACTCATACACCAGTACTGCCTGACCCTACTGGGAGCAACTAAGGGTCCAGTGTCTAGCTCAAGGACACTTCGACATGTGGACAGCTAGAGCTGGGACGGGAACCGATAACCCGACGACCCGCTCTACTAACTGAGCCACAGCTGCCCAGGTGGTGTGGTGGACCGTGGAGGAGGCAAAGGATTACAAGCAGATGAGTGACCAGATGAGGTTGGCTGAAGATTGGGATGGGGGTAGGTGTGTGTGTGTGTGTGGGGTGGGGTGGGGGGGGTGTACTGCACTGACGTACATATAAAAAAACATGAATTCCCAAGCTTGTCAAGTGAATGTTATTCAAGTATTTAATCATCTATCAATCAATATTAATCAAATATCATTATCAATACACATACAAATGTTACCTCGAAATAACATTTGGCCATGGGCGTAGGTTTCTATATAGATGGTCGTGACATGTCACAACCAATGTTTGGGGATTGCAAAATAGTCCCTACCAATATTTATCATTTTAATTGAATATAGGAAAAATCTACATTCATTGAAAATTTGGAAATACTATTTCAATATACAACACATATGGTAGCATTAATAAAAAGTATTTTCCATTTGTTCACATTTTGTTTTTGCCACGTTCCAATATTAATTTGATGATATGACGACCCATCTCTGCTGTTGTTATTGTCTGCGACAGAGTGATGGTTAGTGGGACCTGACTGACAGCTGATCTGGGGTCAGTCAGGAGACCCCACATATGAGTCAGAAGAACAATAGACGTTTATTTGCTGGAAACACCCTGCATGTGTCAAGCAGGAGTCCCACTTGACAGATGCGGGACTTGTAATTGTCCGAATTTCAATGCTGTAAGCTCCAGAGACAATGTCACCAAAAAAGAAACGGGACTTTAGAACATATTTCACTACCGCAGCTGTAAATATAGTGCTCACAGAATCATGTAACAAAATTAATAGCATTCAGAGTGTGAGGTTTAGTTAAGTGTGTTAAATTTTCGCCCATTTCCCACCCCCCGTGTAGTTTGGAGTGCTGTAGTTTTCCCTGTGCTAAATAGCCAACAGGCAAAGAGTTTAACTCTTAAATGCACAGTATCCCAATAATGTAAAGATTGAACTATTTACCTGAAAGGCAGATTTTTAAAAAAAATTCTTTATGTTTGCTGCTTAATACAGAAGATCCCAATAATAGTTATTTATTTAGTTCTGGTTTTGAATTAAATATGTATGTGTATGCTGAATTTGCACATTGGAAAAAGTAAAGGGGGGGGGACAATGTCCCTACCAAAGTTTAGGTCAAACCTACGCCCTTGCATTTGGTTAAAGGCAGTTTAAATCTGTGATCTAACTTAATTTTTTACATTCAATGTTAAATCAAATTAAGTTAGTCTTTCATTTATCTCCAACATACGTGTAGGTATTTGTCACCTGACATGTTTCGGCGTGTTCCTTCAGCCTTCGTCAGAGGGTCAACTTAACTTAACAATAAGACATAATGAACATCCTACAGTTAATGTTAAATCAACATGTTTAAAATGTTAATTCCACATGTTACTCTTGTAAATGTATTTATGGTTGGACATGTTTTTTTTGTGTTTTTTTACAGGATTATTTTGCCAACCACAAATGACAGTTATTTTCCTGTAAAAGTAAAGAGATTTTTCTTAAAGTGTAGGATTCAAAGAACACAATTCTAACTTGACCTCAGACGTGGAAAAATGGATACAGTCAGAGTTTGAATAAGAGTGTGTAACAGGGATAATTGAGTCAGTTGACGTATTCAGTGTTATCTTGTATGAAACTGAAGTCTATTTAAGTCCTTTGACATCACAAATTGATAGCATTAGCTAAGTGATGTTATTAAGTGGCAAACATGTTCTGTCAAGTTAATAGGGGTAGTTATGGTAACTGTTTCTTTCTTTCGTGGTTGCTATGGCGACCACATATATGTTTTTCAGATTTTTTTTTCTTTTTTCCTTGTTATTAAAACCCTTTAAGCCTTGATCTCCTTCTGTTAACCCTAACTGAATATGTTTTTTTTTTGTAATTCATAGCATATCAAAGGCCAACAATGTGACAAGTTTATAATGAGAATGCAAAGCCTATATGCAGGTAGTGGGTGGAGGATGTGTCAGAGGTGTAACCACCCCCTGCTGTCTGACCTCTGACCCTCCCAGGTGTGTGTTATTTTTAAATTTTCAAACATTTACGACAGTTTTTGTTCATTTTGTTTATTTGTCTCCATTTTATTTGTCTACATACATTTCTACATTTCATTTTATTGATGACTTTGGCCGTTTTTTGTTCATTTTCTTGCTTACTTTCATTCTTTTTTTCCTTATGGAACTGTCTCAGGAGTTAAAGGGTTAAACTGAATCCTGTGGAAGAGGAAAATATCTAAAACATGCAGGACACCAGCCCTGGAGGACCGTGGTTTGACACCTGTGATCTCACCCACAGGTGTCAAACTCCAGTCCTCGAAGGCTGGTGTCCTGCATGTTTTAGATATTTCCCTCTTCCATGTGATTCAGTTTAACCCTTTAACTCCTGAGAACTAACAAAATAATTGGTAACATGAGCAAAGTAAGACACAAATGGTAGAAAATCAGATAACAATACTAACATAAAAAAAAATGTAGAAAAATAAACAAAATGAGAAACAAAAATGAAGAAATATTTACAAAATCACAAATAATGTGGAAAATTTGGAAAAAAAATTACGAAAGAAGAAAACGAGTATTCCCAGCAATTTTAATTTGGCCTTTAAAAAATGTTTAAATAAAATTAAATTTAAAAAATCTTGCTTTTTGGCACCCTTTCCATGCACAAAACTAAAAGGAAAATAGTTGCGTTTTTCTGAATATTTAAACTAAATCATCCATTCAGAATCAACACTGACACTTAAGGAGTTAATAATCAACTCCTCATCAGACTGATAATGATGCAATGGCCTCCAGGTGGAATTGACGAGGGAAACATCTAAAACATGCAGGACACTGGCCCTCGAGGACCGCACTTTGACACCCCTGGTCTAAGTTATTGTATGTGTTGTTACTGCTTTTAATAGTTCGATGGTGGATGAAGATAAATAAAAGAAAAACTCCATCAGTAACAGAAGAACGCTGCCTTGCGTCTTTCCTGCAGGGAAATGATACTTGGAATTCTGAATTTACTGAGCGGCCTGTAAAGGGTTATTGCTTCCATCTTTCTCTCTGACTATTCCTAAACTTTATCACCTGCTTTTGTCCTTTCCTTCCTCCTCAAACTTTGCTGTTTCCCTCCTCTTCTCTGCCTCCTGACACTCGGGGCTAACAGGTTTGTCTGTGCTGCTAAAATATATGAGTGTAAAACCAACCTCTCACTGAATTCTCTACGGAGCTTTTTCACTCTTGTCCTTCTCTCTCCTCTCCATCACATCTTTTGTTTTTTTTTCTTCCTCCCTCCTCCCTCTGTCTCACACACATTCAGAAAAACTCTTCCTTCCCCAAAGTCGATTTTGTTGTTTCACTCTTCAAGGGCGCTTGTTCCTGCTAAATATTTCTTGCTTCAGCACAGTTTATTTCCCATTAACAGTGCAGCCACTGTTAATGCCTCCTCTTAATTCAGAGGTGTGAAACATGTGGCTCAGGGGCCAAATCCAGCCCCTGTAAGGGTCCAGTGTGGCCCCTGGCATACATTTGTAAAATACAAAAATAATAGTGAATATATTGATGATTTTATTTTCAGTTACAGTCCACATACAGATACGACCATAATAATAACCTATAAATACTCACAACTCTACACTTTGCTCTTTGTTCAGTTAAACATTTTCACATCACGTTACTGTATTTACAATAAAACAAACTATCATTTAAAAAAATAACCTGAATAAATATGAACATTTACTTTAACTGAAGTAGGGCATTAACAGACCGCACAAGTGGACTTAAATTTGGAGGAGTCGACAAGTCGCATGTTTCTCTCTCTCTCTCTCTCTCTCGTAAACACAGTCAGATCTAAACCAGACGTGGCTGCTGCAGGTAAGACAGTTGTGGTGGGCTAACAAAACAACTTTTACTTCACCTTAGATGAAAATGACCATCTGAAGAGGCATTCACTAGCTAACCTGAGTGAGCAGCAGCACAGACAACGTGCTCCTTTTCCCCCAAACATGATGTGGACAGTGTGGTGTTTTCCACTTAATATAAAAAGTGAGGACATGTGACAGACGTGTGGACAGTCCAGTTTTAGAGCCGTGGGTCCAGACTAAATGCAGACATATGTTCACCTACTGATGTTGTTCAGTTAAATTTAACAGAAAACTCTTTGCTAACGCTAGCCTTTGTTTTGTTGGGGTTAAAATGCACATGCTTGTGTCTGTTCTGTTAGTGGACATTGTTACGTTGCAGTGAAATTTAATGCAAGTTGTTCATTGCTGGACAGACATGTGTTGTTGTTGTGTAAAAGATAAACTGAGACACGATCTTCTTACAATTGCATTTAGTTTTCTGAAAAAATGTCAGTTTATTCACATTGTTTTAAACCACAAGTGTCAAAAATAAGGCCCGGGGGCCAAATCCGGCCCGCCTAAGGATCCAATCTGGCCCTTTGGAAAAATTATAAATTATTTAATTCATGGTCCACATTCAGACCAGTTCAATCTCATAATAAACTATAAATATTCACATGACAAAACTATTTGTAAATGTACTTTTTTCCATTTAGTGACACTAAAACAAAGAAATCTCAATAATTGGAACAAATATGAAAAGTTTGAAATATGTTACAAAAAGTAAGTAGAATTTTAATTATATTTTAACTATTAGTAAATATTTAGTGCATCTGTAGATCCAGTGTGATCTGTGAGTTAGAATGTACAGTATACATATATATGTATGTATGTATATATATAAAAAAAAAAAAAATGTTCCTCTCGCCCCACGTGGGCGGTGTCTCCTTCAGACTCGGGTCCTCTACCAGAGGCCTGGGAGCCTGAGGGTTCTGCGCAGGATCTTAGCTGTTCCTAGCAATGCGCTCTTTTGTACAGAGATCTCTGATGTTGTTCCTGGTATCTGCTGGAGCCATTCTCCCAGCTTGGGGGTCACTGCCCCTAATGCTCCGATCACTACTGGTACCACCGTTGCCTTCACACTCCACATTTTCTCTAACTCCTCTTTCAGCCCTTGGTATTTCTCAAGCTTCTCATGTTCTTTCTTTCTGATGTTGCTATCACTGGGGACTGCTACATCTATCACCACCACTGTCTTCTCATGTTTATCCACCACCACTATGTCAGGCTGATTGGCCATCACCATCTTGTCAGTCTGGATCTGGAAGTCCCACAGGATCTTGGCCTGTTTGTTCTCTGTCACCTTTGGGGGGTTCTCCCATCTTGACCCTGGGACCTCCAGTCCATACTCTTTACAGATGTTCCTGTACAGTATGCCCGCTACCTGGTTATGCCTCTCCATGTATGCCTTGCCTGCCAGCATCTTACACCCTGCTGTGATGTGCTGGACTGTTTCAGGGGCTTCTCTACACAGCCTACACCTGGGGTCCTGTCTGATGTGGTAGACCCCGGCCTCTATTGCTCTGGTGTTCAGGGCTTGTTCTTGTGCAGCCATGAGTAGCGCCTCTGTGCTGTCCTTTAGTCCAGCCTTTTCCAGCCACTGGTATGTCTTTTCCATATCAGCCACTTCCTCAATTTGTCGATGGTACACGCCATGCAAGGGTTTGTCCCGCCATGATAGCCCCTCTGGTTCCTCAACCTTATTGGGCTTTTGTTGCCTGAGGCATTCACTTAGCAGTTGGTCATTGGGGGCCATTTTCTTGATGTATTCCTGGAGGTTCGCCGTTTCCTCCTGGACAGTAGTTCTGACACTTACTAGTCCTCGGCCCCCTTCCTTCCGCTTAGTGTACAGCCTCAGGACACTGGACTTGGGGTGGAACCCTCCATGCATGGTAAGGAGTTTCCTTGTCTTGATATCAGTGGTTTGTATCTCTTCCAGTGGCCAGGATATTATCCCAGCTGGGTATCTGATTACTGGCAGGGCATAGGTGTTAATGGCCTGGATCTTATTTTTGCCGTTCAGCTGACTTTTCAGGACCTGTCTTACCCTCTGTAGGTATTTGGCTGTGGCTGACTTCCGAGCTGCCTCCTCATGATTACCATTTGTCTGTGGGATCCCTAGGTATTTGTAACTTTCCTGCACATCTGTGATGTTCCCTTCAGGTAGGTCAACCCCTTCAGTTGTGATCACCTTTCCTCTTCTAGATATCATCCGCCCACATTTATCTAGACCGAATGACATCCCAATGTCTTTGCTGTAGATCCGGGTGAGGTGAATTAGGGAATCAATGTCACGCTCATTCTTGGCATACAGCTTGATGTCATCCATGTAGAGGAGGTGGTTGATGGATGTTCCACTTCGGAACTGGTATCCGAAGCCACTCTTTGAGATGATCTGGCTGAGGGGGTTTAGGCCTATGCAGAACAGCAGGGGGGACAGAGCATCTCCTTGGTAAATGCCGCATCTGATGTTCACCTGTGCAATTGGCTTTGAGTTGGCCTCCAGAGTTGTCTTCCACAGCCTCATTGAGTTCTGGATGAACTCTCTTAGTGTCCTGTTGATGTTATACAGTTTTAAGCATTCCAGTATCCATGTATGTGGCATTGAGTCATAGGCTTTCTTGTAATCAATCCAGGCAGTGCACAGGTTGGTGTTCCTCGTCTTGCAATCTCGGGCAATTGCCCTGTCAACCAGTAGCTGGTGTTTGGCTCCCCTGGTGTTGTTGCCTATTCCTTTCTGTGCTCTGCTCATGTATTGCTCCATGTGCTTACTCATCTTAGTTGCTATGATGCCTGATAGAAGCTTCCATGTGGTGCTGAGGCAGGTTATAGGCCGGTAGTTAGATGGTATTGTTCCCTTCTGGAGGTCCTTCATTATGAGGACTGTCCGGCCCTGGGTTAGCCACTCTGGGTGGTTTCCCGATATCAGCAGCTGGTTCATCTGTGCTGCTAGGCGTTCATGGAGTGCTCTCAGTTTCTTAAGCCAGTAGGTATGAATCATGTCGGGCCCTGGTGCTGTCCAGCTCTTCATTTTGGACACTCTGGTTTGGATGTCTGCTAGTGTGATGACTACTGGGTCTTGTTCTGGGAGTTGGCTGTGCTCTGCCTGTAAGTCTGTCAGCCATTGGGCATTGGTGTTATGTGTTGCCTCCTTCTCCCAGATGCTCTTCCAGTATTGCTCAGTTTCAGCCCTAGGTGGGTCTGTTGTCACCTTGTCCCCCTGCCATTGAGAGTAGACCTTAGCTGGGTTGGTGGAGAACACCTGGTTTATTCTCCTGGCCTCTACCTCTCTTGTGTATCTCTTTAGGCGGGTAGCTAGTGCTGTGAGCCTTTGCTTAGCAGTCTCCAGTGCCTCAGCTGTGGACAGTTTGTTGTATTTCTTGGGCAGTTCTTTCCTCAGATTCACACCTCTGCTTAGTTCTGTTAAAACACTGACTTCTCTCCGTGCTGCCATGATCTTTGCCTCTAGCCTTCTCCTCCATGGGGCAACCTTCTGGCTGCTCTGGCTGTTCATCTTGTAGCCAAGCATCTCAAGGATTACGGTTGCTGCTGCATACATCAGCTGATTGGTCTCAGTGATGGTAGTGGTAGGGACAGTTTGCAGTGCAGTGTTCAGGTCCTCCAGTAGAGACTGGTCTGGTACTTTGTTCTTTAGCTTTGGCAAGCAGGTAGTTGTGTTCCCCCAGGATTTCATGATTCTCTTTCTCAGGTCAGCTGCCCTTGTGTTTAGTCTTTCTGGGGCTTGGTACCCAATCTCGATATTTGGGGGTGGTGGTGAAACCACCCCCAAGCTGACCTGTCGTCCTGGCTCCCCCTTGCCGTAGCATCTTTGTACCGTGGATGAGGTACAACGCTGTACCTCATCGATCTCTAGCTGTGATAGCAACCTCTTATTGCGGATATTCGAACACTGAGCTAGGAGCTGTTTCTTAGTCAGTGAGGATGTGGGGTTTCGAAGCAACCATTTCTCCCACATCCTCTGCATGTACCCTCTCTCACTGGGGTAACTCCCGTAGTAACACTCCATCAGTACCATGTTCTCTGCCCTGCTCCATGAATGTCTTGTTCCAGTAGCCAATTTAACATCAGGGTGTCCTGGTTCCTCAACCCCTAACGCGGACCTTGTTGTCCCGGGCGCCGTCCGAGCCGGTATGACTCTATTTATTGTATCGCTCATCGTGAGGTATAGGCATGTATAGCGTAAAGTGCCTTGCCTAAGGGCACACCTGGGATTCGAACCGGCAACCTTCCGCACCAAAGTCAGTGGTGTAAACTAAAGCCTAATATTGTTTGTTTTCATAATGTAATTTTACTTTTTTCGCTCTAAAATGGAGAGAAAAGTTTGGAGGGACTTGATATTATTTATATATTAAATTTTTTTTTGTTTTATTTTTCTGCTTCGGCCCACTTCGGGCGGCTGTGGCTCAGTTGATAGAGTGGGTCGCCCAATGACCGAGAGATTGGTGGTTTGCGTCCCGGCTCTGGCTGGCCACATGTCGAAGTGTCCTGAACCCTGACTTAGGCCCCCAGTAGGACTGACCTTTGACCTTAGAAACCTACTGGTGTATGAGTATGAATGGGTGAATGAGAGGCTAATGTAAAGTGCTTTGAGCACCATGAAGGTGGAAAAGAACTATATAAGTGCAGTCCATTTACTTCAGATTAAATTTAGCTGAATGTGGCCCCTGAATTAAAATGACTTTGACCCCCCCTGTTTTCACGGACAGTTGGTGGATGTGAACATTTTCATCACATAATTTAACTTTTTTTTTGCTCTAAAATGTAGATAAATATTTGGAATTGACATCATTTATATATTATGTTATTATTTCAATTCAGATCAAATTTGGTTTAAAGTGGGTGACCCTTGAACTTAATTCTGTGTCTTAATTCCATCCTGTTTTTAGCACAGTCACATTTCACTGCTGATGGGAAAGAACATGTAACTGTTTTATAAGAAAAGCAGCATTTCTGATGAACACCTGAGTTTACTCTGCGTCATTAAAATGCTTCTGATGAGATGAGATGAGATATACTTTATTGTCCCTTACGGGAAATTTGTCTTGGGCAAAAGTGCATATAGTCTAACATCACGTTTTAAAACACATACAGACAATACACAATCAGCATTGTACAGTCATTGAAAGAAGACCAGTAAGATTTGTACAGTCCTTAATAAGAACCATGGTACCGTAGACTCTACGGTGCCATTATTATTTTAATTCCTCCTATACCTATTACCCACCATTTGTGGCCCTCCACGGCGTCAAGAACCCCCAATATAAGCAACAAGCACAAGAAGAATCAAAACAGCAATAATACAAGTAATAATAACTTATTATTACTTTAATAATGAAGCAACAATAAGTAATAATAAGTAAGAGAAAAAAAAAGTGCAAATCCCCGGACATAAGAGGGGACATAACTAACAGGATTCCAAAGACTACGATCTATGAGCCACGTTCCGGCTGTTCAGTAGTACCACCGAAGTGGGAAGAAAAGAATTTTTAAAACGGTTGCTTTTGCAACTGCACACTCTGTAACGTCTGCCTGAAGGTAATAGCGCATATTCAGGGAATATGCGCTATTACCATGGTTTGTGTAGGTTAGCGATGGAAACCCAACGGCAAAAATTACTGTTTTAAAGCAATTTTCATCCAAATTAGTTCCATTCCCCCCACCTCCTGATGTAACCTCCAGTATGTCACCCTCCCCTTTTCTGTCTTTCAGAGCTCAAGGTCAGCCATTACTCACAGATATTACCACTACTGAACAGTTTGGCTCCTTCAGTAGATTTTTTTTTAATCTGAAATTTGAATCTGTGCCCTTATGAGTGTTAAAAGTAATGGAGGGCAGACACAAACGCATTGGGCTTCCATTCGGTAACAAATGACTTGAAGTGGTGAGGAACTTCCCGGTGCCAGATTGGCCTCAGCAGCCATATATCATGGGTGGACACTTGGCTTTAATTGAAGAGCAATTCTTTTCAGAGAGGAGGAGATAGAACATGAATAAGAATGCAGTGACCCAGAGGCACTGGAGCTAAGATATGTAAAAATGAAAAGGACTGAATCCAAAATGTTTGAAATATTGAACCAAGTCAGTGCAAAGTTACACAAAAAAAAAGTAAAACATTGGATCAACTTCAAAATTCTTCTTCTATAGGTCACACATAAAAATATCTAGTTGAGTTAATTAAATAAAATGAAATTAAATTAAATTAAATTAAATTAAAATAACCCCAACCCTATGCAATTCAGTTTGGTTCACTCAACTAGATTTTTTTGTGTGTAATCATAAAAAGTCAAAATCTTGAGATGAAAAGTTTAAATTATGACATAAAAGTCTAAATGAAAAGATAAAAAGTCAAACTGAAAAGATAAAATGGCAAAATTAAAAGATAAAATGGCAAAATTAAAAGATAAAATGGCAAAATTGTGAGATTAAAAAGTATAAATTATGAAAAAAACCCTCAAAATTATGAGATAAAAAGTCAAAATTAAAGAAGAATTTTTAAATTGATTCGATGTATTACTTTTTTCAGTGTATGTAACTACAGCCATATTTATCATAGTTACAACACCCCAAATTATTTGCCCATGACCCCAAACAGCACCAGCTATCTTTTTATCCAACTACCCCAAAGTTTAATTTTACTTCTTAATATATATTGAAATAAATAAAATCTTTATATAAGATAATTTTGTCACACTGGATCAAATTATCGCATGTTGAAAACACTGCAGGAATAGTTTATGCACTTTCTGCCATGGAAAGTCCCATGGAAAGATATATATATATATATATATATATATATATATATATATATATATATATATATATATATATATATATATATATGTTTCAGATCAGCACTCCTGATAATTCTTTGTTTTTAAACTCACCAGGTCCCAAACCACCCAAATAGCCAAGAGACATTAAAAATGTATGCCATGCAAGAGTTCGGATTTTAGGACGTTAAAATTCAGATTAATCATGAGATGGATTGTTCTGTGTTAACTTGTTAATTTTGAAAACCTTAGTTATGTTACGTTACATTAATTTGTTATATTATATTATGTTATATTACGTTACGTTATGTTACGTTACGTTATGTTACGTTACGTTATGTTACGTTACGTTATGTTACGTTACGTTATGTTACGTTACGTTATGTTACGTTACGTTATGTTACGTTACGTTACGTTATGTTACGTTACGTTACGTTATGTTACGTTATGTTACGTTATGTTACGTTACGTTATGTTACGTTATGTTATGATAAACTTTGCTATGCTACATCATGCTATGTTATAATTTGTTTTATGTTCTTACTTTTTAATTAATATGAGAAAATGTGTATTTGTTTTGGCCTGTATTCAGTATTGGATTAATCCACACTTGATGCTCTTATGAGTGACTCTGCCAGCAGGACAGTGCATGACTGACTCCAAATAAACTGTTCTTGCTAATGAAGGAACTCGTCACCAAGTCTAACAGGATGACTCATGTGTGTTTCAGCAGGTTTTGGACAACAGTCGTATGTATGGCACCAGAGAACCACAGCCTATGCATATATATATATATATATATATATATATATATATATATATATATATATATATATATATATATATATATATATATATATATATATATATATATATACACACACACACACAAGACACACACACACACACATTTGAGGATGAACTCATAACTCATCTAGTAGAAGTAATTGGACAGGATCAAATCATATTTAATCTAGAAAAGCCGTAAACATGACGTGGAACAGCCAAACATCTTAATTACTCAATGAGTCAGAGTGAAATGCAGATGTTTACTGATGTGTTTTGGTCAGCTCCTACTGTGACAGCCTCGCTGGGATTTAGCGAAGCCTTCATTTTAAATGTGCTGCAACAGCACAAATCTTTGACCTTGTTTTTGAAACACCTTTTGTAATTAATTAGCAACGAAGTGCAATGGGATCTGTATTTGCTCCAAGAAGAGGAAAACTGTATTTGCATAAACAGTTAATAAAATAGAATGTTCTGGTACCACTGGCAAACTCAACCCTTATGTAGAAACTAAAGCAGAGGAAGGGGACTTATTTCACACTAAGTGTTAAATGTATTGTCAAAAATCCAGAAAAAGGTTAATAATAATAAATAAATAATAAATAAATAATAATAATAATAATCCATTATCTGAACCCGCTTTATCCTCACTAGGGTCGTGGGGGTCACTGGGGGCCTAATCCAGCTACAATGGGCGAAGGCTGGGTACACCCTGTATGAGACGCCAGTTCATCGCAGGGCTGAACATATATAGACAAACAATCACTCTCACATTCACACCTATGGACAATTTTAGATTAACCAATTAACCTATCAGTGCATGTGTTTGGATGGTAGGGAGGAAACCGGAGTGCCCGGCGAAAACCCACGCGGACACGGGGAGGACATGCAAACTCCACACAGAAACGTCTGGTGTGGGATTTGAACCAGGGTCCTTCTTGCTGTGAGGCACGAGTGCTAACCACTGCACCACCGTGCTGCCCTAATAATAATAATAATAATAATAATAATAATAATAATAATAATAATAATAATAATAATAATAATAATTATTATTATTATTATTATTATTATTATTATTATTATTATTATTATTATTATTATTATTATTATTATTATGTAAAGTGCTCATTGATTATACATTCATATTTTACTTGTGACTTATGTCCTCTAATCAATCTTCATAAACAAAAGAGCAGCTAAGGAACTCCATTATATTGTGTTTAAGGCAGAGGTGTTAAGAGTACTCATGTTCTGTACTTAACTAGAAGTAAAGCTACTTATGTGAAAAAATACTCACACAACACCTTTACTTTAGTAAAAGTAAAAAAGTAAAATTTTTCAATTATAATAAAGTAAAAAGTAAAAATGAAATTTTTTTGGAAGGGAAACGCAATAATACTTGTTTAGCCAGGAAAAATCTGAAAAGTTTAATAATAGTTTAATAAGTATAACAATTAAATCCTTTAAAAGTGTGTTACTGTGTTGAAATTGTGTTTGATCAGGTCACAGTTACTCAGTTTTGTGAATATGGATGGGAAATTTAGGAAAAAAAAAAAAAAAAGAAGTCACAATGAGATTAAAAGTCAAAATTGTGAGATAATAGTCATTTCCATGGTGAATTATTTTTCGTACTGTCACATCTGTTTAGTTTGAAAAAGTAAGAAGTCTATTCTGAGAATGTAATGTAATGTAATGTATACAAAAATGTAGGGAGTTAAAGCAAAAAGTTGCCAGAAAAATAAATACTGAAGTAAAGTACAGATACCTAAAATAAATACTGAAGTAAAGTACAGATACCTAAAATAAATACTGAAGTAAAGTACAGATATCTAAAATAAATACTGAAGTAAAGTACAGATATCTAAAATAAATACTGAAGTAAAGTACAGATACCTAAAATAAATACTGAAGTAAAGTACAGATATCTAAAATAAATACTGAAGTAAAGTACAGATACCTAAAATAAACTACTGAAGAGAGAACCATGAACGGGAGCAAACTAAGAGAATTCGCAACTCTGGTGGTGGATGTATTCCCGCTGTTGCATGTACACACACCACAGCAAGAAGTTTTTACCATGCAGATGAATTGACACCCGATGAACCATGAATTTTCAAAGATTTCATGACAAACCTGGTAAGGTTGAACAGGAACTGGCTCTGCTTCATCTTATGATGATAACAGAAGTGAAACGACAGCGTCAGAAGCTTAACGACAAAGACCGGCAAAAAGACAGGAACGTCTCCGTCAAATACGGCCATCCGCAGAAGGAGTCTGTGTGCAAGGCCACATTCGTCTCAGTGTTGGGTGAGTTCAGTTTTCATTTTAGAATCGTTTAATTCCGTTTTTAGTGGTGATTCCACTTTGTAGTAAAATAAACCTAGGTGGCGTTACCCAAAGCAATCTACGATGCTCTTAGTGCTACGATGATCTTAAGGTGAAGCAAATCGCACACGTTATTTATATGCTTATATGCTTATTTAATTCTTTTTTTTTCTCTCGGCTAAAGTGTCAGGAGTTAAAAGGTTAATAGTCATAGTAAAATAGTAAAATAGAAGGGAACACGTTTTTGTTTTTTTTTTAAACAAAGCTTCGAATCTTTTATTTTTTCTCACCTTTGACTGCATTTCATTGAATATTACCTGTGGGGGGAAAAAATAAATAAAATTAAAATAAAAATTACAAAACTGAATAACATATACGTACAGTTTCATTCATATATTTTTCAACTCATAAGTTGTACTATTTTTCTTTTTATCTTTTCTTCAGCAAAGGAGTTAAATCAGTACGTTTACAACAGTACCTTCCAGCTAGTTTTCCTCAGAGGTGACACAAGTACTCAACTGAAAGTGTCCATCCTCTGCAGCTGCAATTGGAAACTATTTACCCACAGATGATCCTACAGGTGTGAGCACAAATGAATGTTCTTCTCCAGCAGCTGCTCCACTGCACTGAACCACACAAGCATAAGAGCTTGGAAAATAATAGCTTACTTTTATTTGAGGCTCATTTCAAGTACACTTTAGCTGCATGTGCTAATTTAATAACTACCCAGACAAAGAGCCAGAAATAATAAGGCAATCATCGAAAAGAGGAACATGAATGTGGTGTTGACAATCCATCCAATCACTTCTTTTGTCACTGATTTACTTTATCAAAACACTAAATACATTCACACACACACACGAACAAGTGCATACATTTCTGTAACTAAAATTTACATATTAATAATAAAAATGGATTACAATCCGTGTATCATTCGTTCATTCGTTTTTCAAAATAAAACCAAAAATAAGAAAAAACAACTTGTTTCTTCATTATTTGTTTCCAAAACCAAAATCTTTTTCTGTTTTTGTGTTTAAATTAATAATGGTACGAGTCCCTTCATTAGCTTCTCTTCTCTTTTTAAAATGTATTTATTTATTTAATGTTTGTATGTATATGAATGTGAACTGTTTTCGTATAATGGCTGTTTGTATTGTGATTCCCTTGTGGGCCTTGAGCCTGTAATAAAGTTTATACATTAAATGGAAGACAGTAACCATGGTAACTAAAGGCTCTAGCTCCTACTGCACTTTTAGAAACCCTGGGAAATTTCAGTAGACCTGCATTCTGAGAATGAAGGGTTCTATTGGGCTGGTATGGAACCAGATCATCTTTAAGATAAGAGGGGCCCATTCCATTAATTTAATTAAATTAAATTTATTCAAAACTCAACTGGAAGGCAGTGAAGGATTTGGAGCACAGGGGCGATGTGTTCTCTGAATATTTGATCCTATTAATAATCTTGCTTCTGGATTTTGAATTAACCCAGAAAGACCCAGAGATACCTTTGTATCAGTTCCAAAAAGTTTTCTCCAAGTCATCAATCATCATTTATTGTAATCTTATCATCTTTATTTGGCTTTGTTTCAACAAAAATCTGGTATTTTCCTGTATTCAGTTATTAGTGAATAATGTATATTATTATTAAAACTCAGATTGAAATTGAGGGTTAATATATCAAAAACAGAGAAAACTGAAAGAAAATGTGATTTAATCAGAAAAATGAATCATTGACTAAACATAAAACAAGTGTGTCCATCAACTATCATTGATCCAACTCCATGTGTGAGTCAATGTTATAGATGATGGTGTTTCCATGTTGACAACAGAGCCTCTGAATATCCAAATGGATCATATCTGATGACCATGAAAACATGATTTATTCTATAACAATTAATTCCATCTATTAATATATATATATATATATATATATAAAAAAAATGTTCCTCTCGCCCCACGTGGGCGGTGTCTCCTTCAGGCTCGGGTCCTCTACCAGAGGCCTGGGAGCCTGAGGGTTCTGCGCAGGATCTTAGCTGTTCCTAGCAATGCGCTCTTTTGTACAGAGATCTCTGATGTTGTTCCTGGTATCTGCTGGAGCCATTCTCCCAGCTTGGGGGTCACTGCCCCTAATGCTCCGATCACTACTGGTACCACTGTTGCCTTCACACTCCACATTTTCTCTAACTCCTCTTTCAGCCCTTGGTATTTCTCAAGCTTCTCATGTTCTTTCTTTCTGATGTTGCTATCACTGGGGACTGCTACATCTATCACCACCACTGTCTTCTCATGTTTATCCACCACCACTATGTCAGGCTGATTGGCCATCACCATCTTGTCAGTCTGGATCTGGAAGTCCCACAGGATCTTGGCCTGTTTGTTCTCTGTCACCTTTGGGGGGTTCTCCCATCTTGACCCTGGGACCTCCAGTCCATACTCTTTACAGATGTTCCTGTACAGTATGCCCGCTACCTGGTTATGCCTCTCCATGTATGCCTTGCCTGCCAGCATCTTACACCCTGCTGTGATGTGCTGGACTGTTTCAGGGGCTTCTCTACACAGCCTACACCTGGGGTCCTGTCTGATGTGGTAGACCCCGGCCTCTATTGCTCTGGTGTTCAGGGCTTGTTCTTGTGCAGCCATGAGTAGTGCTTCTGTGCTGTCCTTTAGTCCAGCCTTTTCCAGCCACTGGTATGTCTTTTCCATATCAGCCACTTCCTCAATTTGTCGATGGTACACGCCATGCAAGGGTTTGTCCCTCCATGATAGCCCCTCTGGTTCCTCGACCTTACTGGGCTTTTGTTGCCTGAGGCATTCACTTAGCAGTTGGTCATTGGGGGCCATTTTCTTGATGTATTCCTGGAGGTTCGCCGTTTCCTCCTGGACAGTAGTTCTGACACTTACTAGTCCTCGGCCCCCTTCCTTTCGCTTAGTGTACAGCCTCAGGACACTGGACTTGGGGTGGAACCCTCCATGCATGTTAAGGAGTTTCCTTGTCTTGATATCAGTGGCTTGTATCTCTTCCAGTGGCCAGGATATTATCCCAGCTGGGTATCTGATTACTGGCAGGGCATAGGTGTTAATGGCCTGGATCTTATTTTTGCCGTTCAGCTGACTTTTCAGGACCTGTCTTACCCTCTGTAGGTATTTGGCTGTGGCTGACTTCCCAGCTGCCTCCTCATGATTACCATTTGTCTGTGGGATCCCTAGGTATTTGTAACTTTCCTGCACATCTGTGATATTCCCTTCAGGTAGGTCAACCCCTTCAGTTGTGATCACCTTTCCTCTTCTAGATATCATCCGCCCACATTTATCTAATATATTAATATATATATATATATATAAATTGATTAATAATATATATTAATATTAATATGATTAATGGATCAACAGGTATTGAACATTTTTGATTAGTGGAAACCTTTAATCATCAGTGGATGTTTTTTGTCTTCATACACTGTAGATTTTGCAGTGTTAATTTGGAGACAATGGGACCAAATACACTCTAGAATAAGTTAAATAAACTCTCTAAGTGTTGATTTAACACTGCAAAATTTACTGTGTAGGTTAAAGTGTTGAGTCTTACATAGTTCCAGGTATCGTTCAGTGTACGTCCTCTGTATCTGTAGTTTTCATATATATGTACATTGTGTCGCCATTAGAGCTATGTATATGGAGAAACTTTTATATTGACACTTTGAGAAAGAATAGCACTTTTATTTTGATACCGTTTCCTGTATTTTCTTTACTACTTCCTGCCTTGTCATCAGTAACTTCACGTTCAGTTCCTGTCCACTGAAATCGGTTTCTACTTCAAAGAATTTCCTCTGTGAACGATGCTAGAAGCAAAGTCGTAAGTGAATGCGTTGCTAAATTGAAATATTGATAGTTTAAGTTAAGTTTATGTTAGAAAGAGAATGTAATAAATAGGTTAAAAAGATCGTTTTTATTTGCATGTATTTACAATGAGACTTCATGTGGAGCTGAGCTTTATGTTAAAAACAGTCAAACTTTGTTTTGTTACAGTTTTCACTCTGTCATGTAATGCTGGATTCTTCAGATAAACAACATTGGAATGTTAACTACGGAACAGACTCCTGGTTATTGCATCAGAGTTTAACTGGTTGGATAGCTTCAGTTCATACACTGCAGTAAGGACAGCACAGTGAAAAGACTGAGAAATTAGCATTGAACTTCGAGTCAACATGGAAGGTAGATCTAATAAATCAAGCAGGAGTGGGAGCAGCTTTCATTCATCTACCTCATCAACCAATGCTTTATTTCGCGCACGTGCAAAAGCAGCAGCTGCAAAAGTGTGTGCTGAATATGCTGAGCAAGAAGCCAAAGCCAAGATAGAGAAAGTTAAAAAGGAGACTGAGATTGAGACACTAGCCACCTGCCGTGAAGCAGCAGAAGCTGAAGCTGTAGCAGCTGTCTGGGAGTCAGCCGTTTCAGAGAGTAACAATTATATTGTGCTAGATGAAACAAATTCAACAGAACAAAGCAAACGTGAACGAACAAGTGAATACGTCCAAACTCACTTCCATTCCACTAACCCTGTCCAACAAACAGCCATGAGGGCTAGTCCGCCACCAACACAACCAACCAATGCCACTCTCAGTTACAGCCCGAACAACCCTTTTGTGTCACACCATCAGCCACCTGTGTTTCTATATGATACAAACAATGTGGAGTTTACAGACTATGACTTTGATTATGCACCACCAGCAGCCGAACAGTCAATCAGCCAGAATCCTTTCACCAAAGACAGGCCTGAGGTTACTCCCAAAAGTCTCACTTCGCATATCAGTGATTTGAATATTGGGGCTTCATCCTTCACCCCACAACAGACAAATGCTCAAAGTATGCCTGCAACCCAAAACCTAGCACAATATTTAGCTCGGCGTGACCTAGTGAACACAAGTTTGTATAAGTTTGATGATAAACCTGAAAATTATCGCGCCTGGCTGTCGTCATACAAAAATGCCACTCAAGGACTTGGTCTCACGGCCACTGAGGAACTGGATTTGATGACGCGATGGCTTGGAAAAGAATCCAGCAACCAGGTTAAACGCCTCCGTGCAGTGCACATAGCAAACCCACGAATAGCACTGGTGAAAGCCTGGGAACGTCTCCAAGAGTGTTATGCAGCCCCAGAGGTGATCGAAAAGGCCCTCTTCACCCGACTGGATGCATTTCCCAGAGTCTCAGCCAAGGAAAATATGAAGCTACGAGAGCTAGCTGACCTGCTTATGGAAGTGCAGTGTGCCAAGGAGGATGGTTACTTACCAGGCCTGTCCTACCTGGACACAACGCGTGGAATTGAACCTATAGTGACCAAGCTGCCCTATGGACTCCAGGAAAAATGGATCTCGGCCGGTTCCAAATATAAAGAAACAAATAAAGGGCGGTTCCCACCATTTGATTACTTCACAAAATTCATATGCTATGAGGCCAAGAAAAGAAATGACCCCAGCTTTGCCTTTTTTAATACCACTACAACAGCATCTGCCAAGGCTGAAAGTGCCTTCCCTAAAACCATCCAGAAACCCATTGCAGTTCACAAGATCAATGTCACTCCTACCGAGGAAAATGTCCCCAGTGATCCGAGTAAGATCTGCCCAATACATGCAAAACCCCACCCACTGAAGAAGTGTAAAGCCTTCAGAGCCGAAACGTTGGATGACAGAAAGATATTTCTGAAAGAAAACGGAATCTGCTTCAAGTGCTGTAGCTCCACCAACCATATGGCAAGGGACTGCACTACAATTGTGAAGTGTTTTGAGTGTGACAGCACCCAACATGTCTCAGCTATGCACCCTGGACCGACTCCGCTACCTACAACTCCGCCGACCTCGCCACAGCATGGCGGGGAGGGAGAAGTGGCAACTGACACCAGCGAGATTAGCTCAAGCTGCACAGCAGTATGCGGCACAGGACAAGTTGGACGGTCATGCTCCAAAATATGTCTGGCAAGAGTGTACCAGAAAGACTACCCAGACAAAGCCATCAAGGCCTACATCGTGTTAGATGACCAAAGCAACCGGTCGTTGGCCAAGTCCAGTTTCTTTGACAAGTTTGACATTCACACTAAGCCGTATCCTTACCAACTGAAAACATGTTCTGGTGTCGTGGAAACATCTGGCAGAAGGGCCTCAGATTTTATCGTGGAGTCCTTAAACGGAAAAGTTACAATTCCCTTACCACCACTCACTGAGTGTAATAACATACCTGATAATAGGTCCGAAATTCCCACACCAAATGCAGCTCTTCATCAGCCTCACCTGTCAAAGGTAGCAGAACACATCCCAGAGCTGGACCCCACAGCTGAGATCCTCCTGTTACTAGGAAGAGACATAATCAGAGCACACAAAGTATGGGAACAAATAAATGGCCCTACCAATGCACCCTTCGCACAGCGTCTTGACTTGGGCTGGGTGCTGATAGGAGAAGTCTGTCTAGGGAACACACACAAGCCGAATGTCAGTTCCTTCCAGACGACCATGGTCGACTGTCATCGGCCCTCATTCTTTCAGCCATGCACAAGCCATCTGCACATTAAAGAGGAACTTCACGTCAACGCCTTACAACCCAGAACTAAGGAAGACAGTCTAGGCCAAAATGTATTCGACCATACGGAACATGACAATAAGCTAGCACCTTCTATTGAAGATGTAACCTTCCTAAAAATGATGGACAAAGAAGTCTACAAAAATGATTCACACAGCTGGGTTGCTCCATTGCCGTTCAGACAACCAAGGCAACAGCTTCCCAACAACCGCGAGCAAGCACTCAAAAGGTTTGAATCACTACAACGTCAACTCAGGAGAAAGCCAGAAATGCAACAGCAATACGTGGAATTCATGGACAAACTGCTGAAAAACAACCATGCTGAGGTGGCACCAGAGCTAAAAGAAGAAGAGTGCTGGTATTTACCAAGCTTCGCTGTGTACCACCCACAGAAACCTGATCAAATCAGGGTAGTGTTTGATTCGAGTGCCCAACAGTCTGGCATCTCCTTGAACAATGTGCTCTTGACTGGACCAGATCTGAATAACACCCTTCTAGGAGTGCTCATGCGGTTCCGTAAAGACAAGGTCGCTGTGATGGCGGATATTCAACAGATGTTCTATTGCTTCCTTGTGGACAAAAAGCACAGAAACTTCCTGCGATTCTTATGGTTCAAAGACAACAACGTAGCAGACAAGGTCATTGACTACAGAATGAAGGTTCATGTCTTTGGAAACAGCCCATCTCCTGCAGTGGCGATCTATGGGCTCAGAAGAGCCATCAGAGACGGTGCAGAGAAGTATGGAGCAGACACTGTCAACTTTGTCGAACGGCACTTTTATGTTGACGACGGCCTCTGTTCTGTTCCAACTGATGCAGAGGCTATTGAGCTGCTCCGTAGGACTCAAGCCTCACTTGCAGAGTCTAACCTGAGGCTCCACAAATTTGCCTCAAATAGTCAGGCTGTCTTGGAAGCCTTCCCAACCGAGGACTGTGTACAAGCCAAGAAAGATGTAGACCTCAGCGGAGATGAGTCACCCACCCAACGCAGCTTGGGGCTCCTGTGGGAAATAGCAAGCGACACATTCACCTTCTCTGTATCAACCGACACCAAACCATTCACCCGTCGAGGGGTTCTTTCCATGGTGAACAGTGTTTTTGACCCTTTAGGCTTTCTGGCTCCAGTTACGATCCAAGGCAGGGACCTTCTCAGAGAGTTGAATTCTGAGACATCGGAGTGGGACACCCCATTGCCTGAAGATAAGTTAGGCAAGTGGGAGTCTTGGAGAAACTCGCTTCAAGACTTAAGGCACTTTCACATACCAAGGATGTACACAGGCATCTGTCCAACCAAGGCTGAGTGAGTAGAACTCCACGTCTTCAGCGATGCATCTGTGATGGCTATTGGTGCCGTGGCCTACTTGAAAGCCAGCAAAAGAAGATACAGTGGACGTTGGATTTGTCATGGCAAAAGCTAAACTTGCCCCTCGATCAGACCCAACCATTCCAAGACTTGAACTGTGTGCAGCAGTCTTAGCTGTGGAAATGGCTGAGTTGATTCAGGATGAATTGGATCTAAAGCTGGATGCCACCAAGTTCTACACTGATAGCAAAGTTGTCCTTGGATACATTTACAACCAGTCCAGACGGTTCTATGTGTATGTCCACAACCGTGTCCAGCGTATACGCCAATCCACCATCCCTGAACAATGGTACTACGTGAACACAGAAGACAATCCAGCTGACCTGGCATCACGGTCGGTTCCAGCAGCACGCCTCAGACAGACGATGTGGTTCAAGGGACCAACCTTCCTGCGCAAGCCGTCCATTCAGCCAGACCAAGCTCAGTCATTCGGCTTAGTCTCACCGGAGTCAGATGGAGAGGTCCGTCCAATTGTGAAAAGCTTCCTCACCAACCTGCAAGGGAGAGTTCTCACCACAGAACGCTTTGAAAGGTTCTCCACATTCGACACTCTCCAACGCGCCATTGCACTCCTGATACATATAGCAAAATCCTTCAAGGCTCCGTCAGGCAAGTGTAAGGGTTGGCATCATTGTGATTTACCTCGCTCCGTGGATGAGCTTTCCCAAGCAAGAGAAGTCATCATCAGAGCTGTTCAGAGGAACACGTTTGTGAAGGAGTTTGAAGCTCTGGAGAGAGGAATGCAAGTTCCGTTAAGCAGCTGCCTATGTTCCCTCAACCCGATCTTACAGGGTGACCTACTCTGCATTGGAGGCAGACTGAAGAACGCGGATGTGTCCATTGAACAAAAGAACCCGGTCATTCTCCCAAAAGAACACCACGTGTCCTTGCTACTTACCAGATACCATCATGCTCAAGTAGAGCATCAGGGCCGTCATCTAACAGAAGGAGCTGTACGAGCTGCTGGACTCTGGATCCTGGGAGGCAAGCGGCTTGTGAACTCAACTATTCACAAGTGCATCACCTGTCACAAACTTAGAGGAAGGATGCAGGAACAACAGATGGCAGATTTGCCCGCAGAGCGCCTCACAACCTGTCCTCCCTTCACATATGTGGGCCTAGATGTTTTCGGGCCCTGGCACGTCTCCATCAGACGCACCAGAGGGACGCAACCTGAGAGCAAGTGCTGGGCCATCCTATTCTCCTGCATGAGCTCCAGAGCAGTTCACATCGAGGTGATTACCTCAATGGACACCTCAAGCTGTATAAACGCGCTGAGGCGTTTCTTTGCCATCAGAGGACCAGCCAAACAACTGAGGTCAGACTGCGGCACAAATTTCATTGGGGCCTGTAAAGAATTTGGGCTGAGTGCAGATCAACCAGACAGCGCGGTGCAGAGATACCTGCACCAACAAGGATGTTCCTGGGTGTTTAACCCGCCTCATGTCTCACACATGGGGGGTTCATGGGAGCGCCTCATTGGGGTAGCTCGAAGAATCCTGGATTCGATGCTCCGTGACCACAGCACTCGCCTTACTCATGAAGTTCTGTGTACTCTAATGGCAGAAGTGACCGCAATTCTGAATGCAAGACCACTAGTTCCGGTGTCAAATGATCCAGAAAATCCATACATCCTCACACCATTGATGCTGTTAACACAGAAAACTGGTACCCCACCACCTCCAGGTGACTTCACAGACAGGGACTTACTCACTAAGCAGTGGAGACAAGTACAAGCCTTATCCAACTTATTCTGGAACCGTTGGAGACAAGCGTACCTGTCAACCTTACAAAGTCGCAAGAAATGGACAAGGTCCCACCAGAACCTGCAAGACGGTGACATCGTCCTCCTCAAAGACAACCAAGCTGCTTGCAACAATTGGCCTTTGGCAGTGGTCATAAAGGCTATTCCTGGAACAGATGGAAGAGTCCGTAAGGTGGAATTACGGACAGTGAACCAAGGACAATCAAAGACTTACCTTAGACCAGTTACCGAAACTGTTTTGCTTCTCCGTAAGGACTGATGTTTCAGATGTGATTCTTGTTTGAGTTTAATGTTTATTGTGGTGACCTCACAGTGGTCAGGCGGGGAGTGTGTCGCCATTAGAGCTATGTATATGGAGAAACTTTTATATTGACACTTTGAGAAAGAATAGCACTTTTATTTTGATACCGTTTCCTGTATTTTCTTTACTACTTCCTGCCTTGTCATCAGTAACTTCACGTTCAGTTCCTGTCCACTGAAATCGGTTTCTACTTCAAAGAATTTCCTCTGTGAACGATGCTAGAAGCAAAGTCGTAAGTGAATGCGTTGCTAAATTGAAATATTGATAGTTTAAGTTAAGTTTATGTTAGAAAGAGAATGTAATAAATAGGTTAAAAAGATCGTTTTTATTTACATGTATTTACAATGAGACTTCATGTGGAGCTGAGCTTTATGTTAAAAACAGTCAAACTTTGTTTTGTTACAGTTTTCACTCTGTCATGTAATGCTGGATTCTTCAGATAAACAACCTTGGAATGTTAACTACGGAACAGACTCATGGTTATTGCATCAGAGTTTAACTGGTTGGATAGCTTCAGTTCATACACTTCAGTAAGGACAGCACATACATTCTTGTCACATGTTAGTGTCCATGGGTCACTGGTTCTTTAAATTGAGTAACAAATATTCAGTTGTTGGACTCACAGGCGTGCAGCTTATATGACGTTCAACCTCCGTTTCAACAGATGGGGCGTGTTCCACCGGAAAAGTCAGTGATTGAAGCTTCTAAGAAATGAATGTAAATCATGGAAATTATACCTGAATGCACATGGGTACATATGTTATGTGTGGTGGTTTGGCCTGTGAATTCCCTCGAGGATGGGGCATAAATCTGATTCCACAGTCACTTGTGGACACGTGGCTTCATCTGCAGAACAGAACACAGGTCTGGTAATGAAACCACAACGTTTGAAGGTTAAGAGTTGTGTCTATAGAAGCCAGGTTAAGAAAAGAGGACGGGTTACCCACATGGAAAGAACCTATATATGGGGTCATTAAGTAATTTTCTTCAGGGGCCACATTCAGCCTGATTTGACCAGTAAAATGAAAACATAATAACCTATAAATAATGACGACTCACAATATTTGTCATTGTTTTAGTGCAAAAAAAAATTTAAATAAAGCATTAAATTATGAAAATACTTTTAAAGTATGAAAATACTTAAAAGGTAGTTGGTAGATGTAAACATTTTCCTCACATAATTTGACTTTTTTTCACTCTAAAACATACGATTGATGTTTTTTACTTTTTTTGTGTATAATTATGTACACTACGTACAAATATGTATCTCTTATATTGAAATATAGTAGTGATGATTATGAATAGTAACTACTGCTCCACATACTGCATACAACAGCCTATAGTAATTATATTCTGTACCCTTGTGAACTGTTGTGAACTCATGCTTTTTAAATGCACAGACCAGGACACTAATTTAAATGGACATACACACGTCCAAAATAGGTTCAGTATGAGTTGGATGGAGTCAGAACTAGTCATCAGTTTTGGCAACTTTGCCAACTTCTGTTTTTTAATGCACTTAGACACAAATTACACAATGACATGGATGGAGGGAGAAAAAAAGGTGTATGTACGTCTGTATATGTGTGTATGTATGTATATATGTATACAATTTTGGGATAACAGTACACAAGGTGGTGTAAATTGGTAATAAAACAATAACTTAATGTTTTGCTGAGGACAGAACCATGAAGTAAGTTTTTTTTTTACAATAGTATTATAAAAACATTAACTGCAGCATCTTCTTCTCTCTCTCACTTTGAATGAAGGTATGTGTGTAATATAATACAATCCAATGTTTCAAGTTACACACAACAATCTATTTAATAATAATACTGACACACTTGGGTGGAGATAAACATTAAACATTTTTGTATTATTGTATAACAGAGTATGTAAAAAAAAATGTTATGCTAATGTGATAATGGAAATTTCAAATCATCAGAATGTGTTGTAGGTGGAGGCCTTGTATAAACCTGTTGAGGGTTTCTTGCCTCTTCCTGGCAATGATGTACTGTGGGAGTGTTTTTATGACTTCTGTGATTGTATGCTTTAGTATGCTGAAATAAATAAATAAGGAAACTTTTGTAAGTATTTTCAGAATATAATTTTACTGTTTTTCTGGTCTGGCCCTGTTCAGATTATATTTAACTCAATATAGTCCTGAACTAAAATAACTTTTGCACCCCTGTGTTCTGGGTAAAAAGCAGATAAATGTCAGCCATTAAAACATCACCTAAACATATGTGCACAGACTGACCACATCATTCAGGGCATATGTGTATGTGTTCACGTGTGCTCATCTGTTTGCATCTACCCTTAGTTTATATCATTGTTAATGGCCTCCCAGTGGATTATCTACAGGAATAAACAGCCTGCACTGAGATTAAAAGCCAAAGAAGTTTCGCCATCAGCAGTCCTGGAGTTCCACTTACTAAAAACTACGTCCTGATTCTCAGTAGTAAAGTAGGAAACATAGCATAACTTAGTGCAACAGACACACACGGCAACACACAGCAGGTGCACTTGTAAAATCTGGGTTCTCTCACCTGCTGGGTCTGGTTTATTATGTGGACAGGACACATTTAGTCACAGAAAAATACTACTTTCCATGTTTCCTTTGATCAACAGTTTGCAATCTGTGTATGAAGTAAACTGCAGTGTTTTTGCAAAGTCATATCATTATGAACAACAAACATAGGAGAGTGATTTAGTTACAGAATGAAGAATCAGAGTGTTTTGGCACAGGCTAATAACAGACACAGGCCTTGTATCAACTCATAATGTAATAACTGTAACAGAACGGATGATAGATGGACCCAAGATGCAAAACTCTGAGGCTCCAGATGCGTTTTACAGTCTTTATTAAATGATGAGCAAAAGCACAGATGAAGCTCCTCCCAGCCCGTCCGTATGGGACACGGCGAGCTGCAGTGAAGCCGGGAAGAAGGATGGTCAGACAGGGTTCATAGACGGATGATCCAAGACACAATAAGGGAGATCCAACACACCTTTATCCAAGTCCGTAGCAGGGTCACGCCGAGGGTCTGAGGTTCGATGAGGCAACAAGGGGGGGCAAGGCAAAACTCCGGGTCCAAAAACAAGCTTATGGTCAGTACCACATAATGACAGACAAGGGGCAGGCAGAGATCAGAATCCAAAAACCAGAACAAGAAGTTGAAAGCCAAGAAACCAGAGGTAAATGTATACGTGCTCATAAGTCACATAACGCAGACAGATTCACACCAGACAAACGCACAGATTGCTTATTTATTACCCTTCTGACAGCTGTCACCAATGATGTGAAAATTAATGGAAGCGAGGAAAACACCGGTGACAGGAAGTAAAGCAGGAAAGGTGAACGTGAACCCACATAACAAAATAAAGAGCCCAGAACACCAACGACAGAAACTGTAGAAAGACATACAAAAACTAGACATAAACATGACACCAGATGTAGAATCCATGACAATAACTGAAATTTAATAAAAAGCAAGGCTTATGGGAAAATATCCACCTGCAGAACGTCCATTCAAAGTGAATCGGAGCAACATTCTAGAGGGCCATAGAATAATGAAATAAAATCATGAGCAATCTTTGCACATAATGTAATGACTTAGTTAGTTAGTAGCTACATAACTTTGTACTGTGAGAACAGTTGCATTACACTGTAGATTTTGCAGTGTTAATTTGGAGACAATGGGACCAAATACACTCTAGAAGAAGTTAAATAAACTCTCTAAGTGTTGATTTAACACTGCAAAATTTACTGTGTCTCACCTACCACCAAAGGTTAACTATGGTTAAGTTATACTTCTGCAGCAATCCTATCATTTATTAAGGTTTCAGAAGGTTATTCAATTTTAGGTAAGGGTTACCTGATGACCTACACAAGACTAGAAAATGATTACTTAAGATATTAAATGATTGATTATTTCACATGTGGGTAAAATGTCCACGATCAGAGAATGCTAAGTTAAGTAGATGTTTTATAAAGCTGTTACTTAATGATATTTACAAACCAAATAATCACCAGTTCTAAATTATAACTATAAACATTACTAATGTCTAATTAATTGTCAGTTAGCACTGTTGCCTCACAGCAAGAAGACCCGGGTTCAATTCCTGGACTGTGCGGGCCTTTCTGTGTAGAGTTTACATGTTTCTCTCCCCATGTCTGGATGAGTTTCCTCTGGTGCTCCGGTTTCCCCTATCACCCAAAAACATGTTTGTTAGGGTAAAAATCCTCCAGCCAGGTAACTAACCATGAGCCTGGCTCCACGCCCAGAGGTGGGTCTCCGAGCCCATGTCTGCCCACTGGTCCTTAGAAGGATGGGTTAAATGTAGAGGACACATTTTCCTGTACAGTTGTATGATGACAATAAAGTACTGTCTATCTTATCTTCCACTGAAATGTTTTAGCTAACACATCAAGCTTAGCTTACCAGACTTGCATCAATGATAAATAGCGCTAACAACCATCTAATCAACCTAATGTCACCATGAAATAAGAAAATATGTGTAATTACATAACACTACATTCTATATGCTATTTCAACATTATGCTTTTCATCCAGAGTGACAATGGCTGTCAGTACTGATGACATGCTAGTGGTGCCATTAGCCTACTTAAACTTCATGTAGCCTTCAGCCTAGTTACTGTAGCTTTCCAGTAAGACATCCCAGGGAATATTGTAGTCTGTACACGCCCATTTTTCAACAATATCGATCATTAACTCCGGCATGACGTAGAGATAGATGGTCCAAACTGCTGGCATGTTCCCAACCCAAATTGTTCGCTGAAGCTAGTGATTGACAATGTATGGAACTGTGTACTTTTGTTAAACTTTTATACCCCTCAAGGCTAAAAATGGCGACCAGGTGAATAAGGTGAACAGTAGTAGCAGTAGTAGTAGTAGTCTCATCCTGAATATTGCAGCTTGTTTTGCAACTTGCAGTTCAATTTTAGCACATTATCAGTCATGTTTTAGCCACTTCTTTTTACACTTGTGATGTTCTTTCTATCTATCTATCTATCTATCTATCTATCTATCTATCTATCTATCTATCTATCTATCTATCTATCTATCTATCTATCTATCTATCTATCTATCTATCTATCTATCTATCTATCTATCTATGTATCTGTCTGTCTGTCTGTCTGTCTGTCTGTCTGTCTGTCTGTCTATCTAATCTACAGTCCAATAATATTTGTAATTTATTCTGAGCTTTTACAATGTAGACAATGTAGATTTGTCTTTTGGATGTAGACAAATCACTTAGGGAAAGGCTGAATATAGAGAAAAATGTATTTGGAAGTTGTCATAAAAGAAGCTTGTTCTGTTATAGTGAAATGGTTACGCTCTCTGTGAAAACATACACACAACTCAATAAAATATAAAATATGAAGCTGATACTGTGTGTTCTTGTAGTTTTATGTGCCAAAACTTTCTATCTAGAGATTATAAGTAAGTGCAGAATAGTTTCAGGACATGACTACAACATGATGTACTCTCAAAACAAACAAATACATGAGGTCAGGGTTAAGAAAACACATTTTACTGTGAGGCGTCTGGTGTTATGTAGTAAAACGCTTTTACATCGTGTCAGTCTGGTCCTGGATCTCTTTCGGCCTTGACTTACCTGCCTGTGTTTTCCACCATGTACTTCCTGGATTTGTAATTTCTCGTGCTGTTTTTTGTTACCTGTTTTCCTGCTTTCTTGACCTTTCTGTCCTTGACCTCTGCCTCTGTCACCGCCGTTGTTCATCCCAGGTTCCCAATTCTCATTTGTCTACGACATTGTCCGTTCTCTGTGAAATCCTTCATCTGCTGTGTTCCAGTTCATCCGGTATCCGGTGCGTCTCCTCTGAGCCACATTTCCTGTCCAACCTAACTGTTCCTAGGTCAACGTCACACCAGCCTTCTCTACTGATATTCTAATCAGCTTCAATTACAAAACTTTCAACCAAATCTTTCTAAATAAAACTTTCATCTTAGTTGTACATAAGTCCTTTTACTGTGTGTTTGAGAAAAGCCCTGAGAAATTATTACAGAGTAAATGTTCTGTTGTGAATTTGCATCTGTTTCAGTTTCTTATAAACTACTGTGAGTATGTGCTTGTATTCTGGACTAGAGCCGGAGATGTAAATGGAGCAGATGCTGTGCAGCGTTGTGATGATCCTGTCTACTGCTCACTCAAAAGAGGGGGTCACTGGGGCCTCATTCAGCTACAACGGCTGAAGGCGGGGTACACCCTGTATGAGTCTCCAGTTCATCTCAGGCCTGAACATATATAGACAAACAATCACTCTCACATTCACACCTATGGACAATTGGGCGGCCATGGCTCAGTTGGTAGAGTGGGTCATCCATTAACCGAAGGATTGACAGTTGGATTCCCGCTCTGTCCTAGTTGATCCGTTGTGTAGTTGGGCAAGACACTTCGCCCTGCTTGCCTCCAGTGTCACTCACACTGGTGTATGGATGTGGATGCAAGTTCAGTGGTGGTCAGAGGGGCCGTAGATGCTTCTGTCAGTGATTACATATGTGACCCACCACCACGAAACCAGGCATAAGTGGAAATCAAAACTGAGTTATCTGTGTAGATTGGTAGAGTGGAAACTAAGGTTTAAGATGGTGAAAAAATTATGTTTCTATCATAAGTAGAACCAAAGTTATGGTCATTTTAATATCCACAGTTGGACCTATTATGCAATTTGCATATTTTTAGATATTGTCCGTTAAAGTTTTGGACTTTTTTGGGGTAGGAAGTCCTTAGCAACGCATAATAATTTGTATACGATTGACAAAAAATATTCACAGATGTTAAAGGACACTCTGATGGACATGTCACAGAAGTTTTATATATTATAATAAGAGGACAGAAGTGCGATGTATTATAATCATTTGGCTTACGCCATTGGACAGAGCATTCAATATAGGCTTTTACCTCGTACCGAACACTTGGATGTTTACGCACGGAACGGAGATCGGTTTGTTCGGCGAAAAGAGGTGGAAGTCGGCTTTGTCTTTGCTCAGCAATCCTTAAACTTTTTTCACCGCTTAAATAATTGACCCAATAAACACCTTTATTGATTGGATCTCAATGTAATGACCACAGGAACTGAACATAGAGGTGTTACGGTACCGTTTTTTGATAAGGTGTAAACACAAATAAGAAATCACCTTCCAGCCTAAATTTGGCTGTAGCTCTGAACGGCTCAGCGCGACTTATGCCTGGTTTCGTGGTGGCGGGTCACATATATAGTTTACCAGAGGGAGCATGTGAGACAGAATGAATCATGGATCACAAATGTAAAAGTGCTTTGGGTGCCTTGAAAAGTGCTCTCAAAATCTAATCCATTATTATTATACATTAACCAGTTAACCTATCAGTGCATGTGTTTGGATGGTGGTAGGAAACTGGAGTAACTGGAGAAAACCCACGCAGACATGAGGAGAACATGTAAACTCCACACAGAAAGGGGCGGTGTGTGAATCAAACCAGGGTCCTTCTGTCTGTGAGGCACACGTGCTAACCACTGCACCACCATGTCGCTGAAGAGTTACAAGGATACAAAGAAAATAACACAATTTATTAATAATTCAACAAAAGAATCAGATATAAAGCTAACACATGGTACCTGGCACAACAAACCCCGCCCCCTTACACACATATATTTTACCTGATTTGCCCTATCTCTTATCATTGAAAAACACATGTTCGGTGACTGTGACCTTTGATCTACATTCACCAAAATGTAATGGGGTGTATTCTGCCAACCCACCCCCCCACCCCCATACACCTTTCCTGAAAAATTAATGGAAATGGGTCTAGTAGATTTTTAATAAAGTTGCTTACAAACAAACAAACAAACAGATAAACAAACCAACTCAAACACCATACCCCTCTCACCATTGGGGGGTGGGGTAACAAAAGCTAAACCAAAAACAGGACTACTGACCAGTCAAAAAACACAGGGACACAACCAAATCATACTAAGAAAAACAATCATCAAGACATAAGGCGGTGGAACCTCTGCTGCTCAGGCCCAGTGTCTGAAACAACACTGGGCTCAGAGAGGAATCACCTGGACCAGGAGAGAAAGAAGAAACGGTCACAGATGCGCAAATCAACCACCAGGGGGGCAGAGTACACACCAAGCCTGGAAGAATCATTACAGTACAGATGCCAGTATTCTGGAGGTGTGGCTTCTGGGTCTATGTCTGAAGAAAAGGGTTTTGACTTTTGAATGGTGTGTTGTCAAAATGGAGCTTGCTCAAACCATTTTTGTAAGATCTCATACCCAACCTAGGTTGCAAAAAATGTGCTTTTGCTGGTCTGGACACCTGAGAACCCTGTGATAAAGCAATTGTCAGTTCTGGTGATTGCTGACTGAACAAGTTTATTCAGACACAGGCCTTCACGGGCTCCAATATAACAGCTTTGTGTGAATTGCAGCTTAAAAACTCCTTATTCATCTTACCCTGGTCTGTTAGGTAGCCCCTCAGGCCGGCTTCAGACTGAAACCGACCATTTTAGCTCTGACCTCGTTCTGACCTGGTAAACCCCATTTGTTCTGGGCTTAAAGGAAGCTGGAGTATTATTTTGCTAATATACCATCTGAAGTTAAACATCTCATACACTGTGGAAGTGGAATGAAATAGAATTATGCACAGAAAATAGTGACGGACTCGCACTGAATTACGAGTTTCTTCCAAAGTTCATAAAAAACTTGAGGAAAGAAACAAACAAAAGGCTGTTAGTTGCTGAACATGATGTCTGCTGTTTTATTTTTGCAGACCTCAGTAGAACACTGTATGAGTTTATGAAATGGATGATTGTAACTAGGATTTAATGAAAAATTGTTGCCATGACTGAATATTTCACACCACATGGATGCCCTCAGGTTCTTCAAGTAGCAAGAAAAGCTTCTTTCAAGTTAACTCTGAGTGGTTCTGGCTGTAGGTTTATTCATCAGCTTTTATTAGAATGCACATTTTAGTTTAGTGTTGAACATGTAAAATAATTAATTAAGAGACTGGAATGTATAATTGTCAGTGAAAGCGTTTTTATGAAACATATGTGCATACTGTGAAATGTAATATGTCTGATACTTATGACTGACAAGATTTAATCTTTTTTGTTTTATTATATTTCAAGGTGTCATTCTGCAGAAAATCACTTTTCCACGCTCCAATCCAATCTGATGGGTCACCCAGACTGACCAACACATGCTCCTTTGACAGTGGTTTGTCACCTCCACTGGCTGCATACTGCATTTACACAAAACGAGAGGAACGAGGGACCCATTAAAAGCCAGTTCATCTGACGTCAGATGGACTGTAGTGTCACCCTCGTGGGGTTAAACCTGTTTCTGGTAACATTAGCATTAGCATCTACAAGAGAAGATGGAGCCACAGTTGCTGCTGCACAAACTGGAAAAAATGGCAGATCAAACTGGTTCATGTGCTCTCTGTGGAAATCACCACCACCAAAATATAATACTTTCTAGATCTACCCATTACCAACCTACCCTGTGAATTTCATCAAGATCTGTCTATAACGTTTTGAGTTATCTTGCTAACTAACAGACAAACTAACTCTGGCAAAAGCATAACCCCCTTGATGGACCTCTCTTCATTCGAGGGGGGGGCTGCCTTTGTGGAGGTTTGTGCTCTGAGAGTGCTTTTCCAGTTATTATTATTATTAGTAGTAGTAGTATTCATAGTAGTAGTATTTGTAGTAGTAGTATTTAACCAAGAGACAAGATCCCATTGAGATTAAGAACGTCTCTTCCAAGGGAGTCCTGGTCAAGAGCCAGTATAAAATACAACACACAGTTAAAACAATCATTTACAGGACAAGTTAAACTATATGAAAAACAAGTGCAAGTCCTTGAGTCAATCTGTGGCACTTTGAGTTTGGATTTAAAAAGCATTCAAGTAGATTAGTTCAGTTAATTTACAGTCTTTTAGCAACATATTCCATGTTTGAGGAGCAGAGTAGATGAATAGATGGAGACGGATGAAAATATGAGGACAAAAAATATGACAAAATACAAAAAATTCAAAGAACAGTTGACTGACATACAGTATGATACACACTCTACAGGAGGGAGGTTTGTTTTCACTGAATGACTTCCATCTCCTCACACTAAAGCTACCCAGTTTGTGACAAACACTTTAAATGCTATAATATATTCCCTTCTATCTTCTGTCTCTTTGGTTTATGCAAAATGTAGATTAAACATGAGTGATCTTTAATCCTGACTAATCAAACATTGATCCACAGCAACTTTGTGATTAATCTGATTTAAAAAATGGTATTGTTTGACAGCACTAATAATATTAAACTTAAAAAAGTTAAATAGGGATTAAATAGGACATAGGTTTCTGTCTTTGTCACTGTAGATCACAATAATTTCTGGTTTACTCAACTTGCTTCAGGTCAAAATTAGATAAAAACGGGAAACGGCCGTCATTTAAACACAAAAACAAAAAAAGAAAAACGGATCATTATCCATTTTTTCATTTTGGTTTTGGAAACAAATAATGAAGAAACAAGTTGTTTTTTTCGTTGTCTTATTTTTGGTTTTATTTTGAAAAATTAATGAATGAATGATACACGGATTATGCTAGCTAATCTGTAGCATAGAATGTAGCATTGTCATTTTTGCACCTATTTAAAATATTTTAGCACATGTTGGTGTATTTTCAAAGAGTTTTTAAATAGGTTTTTTGTGTTGTGTTATATTTGTTTGTGAATTTTAGTGGATTTTAGCATGTGTTGTGTTGTCTTTTCTCTGCATTTTTTGTATCAACATTGTAAATATTACAGGAAAATAATTCCTTACTATGAGTGTAAGTCTTCATCCATGAATGAATGATACACGGTTTCACCTGTGCTAAGCCTTGCCTTTTTCTGAGCTGCGACGCCTTCCAGTTTCTTCCCTTTAGGTAATTTCACCAAATGTCAGAGAGCACAGTGTTCTGTTTGCTTTTGGACATTTCCTCTGGGCATCTTGACCTGAAAGATCTGCCTGTTATAGCCTCTTTGATGTCTCAGCAAATCTGGCAATGGTTGTGATGCCTCGGGGTACATCATCACAAAATTGTGCATCTGTGCTAAATTAACCCACCTACAGTAGCAACCAAAGTTGATAGAGCACTGTTGCCCAGGGCTATGAAAATATAAATGTCTCTTCTGGTTAGGCGTGCATGAGCCCCAAACAAAGTACCCTTGTGATTTTTAGTACACAACTAAATACTGTCCAAGTATTTAGACTAGAAATATGCAGAGCTGATGTTTTCATTTATCTGAACCCCTAACACTGTTCAATTGAAGTGCAACATTCATTCAGCCCACTCACTCTGATGCCCATGTAGTTGTTCCCTGATTAAATAGATGAATTGAGCTTAAAGAAGCCACGCACTGGTTTTTTGACAAATCGCACCCTGAAAATAGTCATTTGTAAAGTTTAGTCGCACTAACAGCTAGGGGTGCCACCTGTGTCTGACAATAATCCTGGACATTTTGACCATTCAATCGGCCTTTTGGTCGGAAGCAACGCAGCTCTTTGCACATCTAACCTAGAAAAAAATAAATCACTCTTTAACACTGAAATGTTATTGTTCTCATTATTTTATTACTCTTCTACATAACAGATTAATTAATTTCCAACTGGAGCAGTACAGTTTTCATTTTTCTTATCTCAGCTATCTTTAGATAAACATTTACAGTACATGAAGAATATACATGAATAATTATGAAGCAGAAATGTTTATTTTTCTGTGGAGTAAAACAGAGAGACCCTCTCTCTCTCTCTCTCCCTCTCTCTTCTCCTCATCATTCCAAATAAACCCGCACACCACTGTCTGAGTCAAGCAGCAACACATTATAACATGAAAACTTGCTACGTCATTAATGCACGTAGACACGCTACAATTTAATAGGCCTATTGATCTGAGATGCTAAGAAGTTTGCTAAACCTGAGTCCTGACTCGTCCCATCTGATACAGTGTGAAGAAAGGGGAACCTCCCCTCGTGTGAAGTTTGATGAAATACAGTCAGAACAGACGTTAATCGGGTTAGTTGCGGTCTCTGGTTTTGGCTATGTAGTTTTTTTTGGGGACAGACCATAAAAATCCGGGACAATCAGGAAAATCCGGGACATGTGGCAACACTACTAACAGCTCATATAATGTGACTGGAGTTTAAAAGGATGTGTCATGATTCTGCCTTCTGACATTGCGAGACGGTTTTGTGGCTGTGATTCACAATTTCAGTTTTGATGCACATATTGTTACAGGCTTAATCATTTAGTTTACAAAAAAGTTGTTCTGAAGTAAAGGTGAAATATTCCTGGAACAGAAGTGCTGCGTAAAAGGGGCTAAAATCCCTGAACTCACCCCACCACCCCCTCCTCCCATACTTCCCATCTTTCATAATTTGTGTTTTGATCATATTCCAGAACAGGTAGAATGATGGACAGGCCTGGTCAGGTGTCTCTACTCTAAGCGAATCAGAAACTTCCATCATATCATATTGCGCAATGTGAAAGTTCAAAGTTATCCAGAATCCAGGATCACTTTCGGATCATCACCAAAATGTAATCATTTGTTCCTTGTGACACCCCCAACCCCTCCTGAAAATCCCATAAAAATCCATTCGTTAGTTTGTAGTAACCCCCCCCGGTCACCACCAAAATCTAATGTTTTCCAGATCTCCCCATTACAACCTACCCTGTAAATTTCATCAAGATTTGTCCTTAAATTTTTTAGCCATCTTGCTAACTAACAGACAGACTAACAAACAAACTGGCAAACATAACCTCCTTGGTGGACCTGTCTTCATTTGAGGTGGGGGGGGGACTGCCTTGGTGGAGGTTTGTGCTCTCAGAGTGCTTTTCTACTTTTAAATGTGCTCTGAAATTTTCATTGATGTTCCGTCGTGCTCACAGCGCTTGGTGACGTAATCATTACGCTGTCGTCCCATTTGCAGAATAACCGTCCAGCGTCCTCCCGTCCTTGAGAGACTGTACTCCCAGGTCGAACTTGCTAAGTCTGAACTGCCAAGTATGTAAGTCTAAACCTAGTGCACTTAGTATTGAGAAACAACCATGGACTTCCATTTGGGCCCATGAACTTTGACCTTGAGTGATGTTGAAAGGTCACACTCAAAGTAACCAATGTCTATATTTCTTCTCTGAAATTACTGGTCAGGTTTGTTTTTACGTAGCTTCCTTTGGACAATGTCTGCAAAGTTTGTTGAGCGTTCATTCAAATGTACTTTATTTTTCACTTAATGTAGCATGAAATAACTGGCTTTACTTATAATGGCTCATTTCAATGGCATGTCATATGGATTTGGTTACAGATATTAATATAGTTACTATTGAGCACTGGTCAAATATGGACATTGATTTAATTATTTAAGTACCACCCACTTCTATTGGGAGATTGATCTGTATCCAGACCACATGACTCTGACATAGAGACAGAAGCTGACAACCACACAAAAAAACTTGTTATTGATTCTTGATAGAACATGCCAGTGAGATACGGGGCTATTGTCTGTTTTTGTAATTATGCAGAATTATACATACAGGAGTTCTACAGAATTGTAGCTGGGATCCTCATCCTATTTTATTGCTACTACAGTACACAATGCAAACAGAGAGCAAGGTTTATTTGTATAGCACGATAGAATAATGCTCTTTACTTTACACAGAAGGGTGTTAAGTTTACACACAGCTTTCCACAAGTAAATGTAATGTATTATAAGGCAAAAAAGGGGCTAGGAGGCCTCAGGAGACTCTCCAAATTATATTTACTCAGGTACTCAATTGTACTGGGTGAGGTTAGAGCCCAGAAAAGGAAGAAAAAGCAGAGGCACTCTGACCTGGTAAACCCCATTTGTTCTGGGCTTAAAGGAAGCTGGAGTATTATTTCAGTTTCTAATGCATCAAAAAAAAAAATCATTAGAAAACATCACATTTGAAAAAACTGACTACAGCATAAGTGTATATATAATACATATATAATATGTATATATATATATATATATATATATATATATATATATGTATATATATATATATATATATATATATATATATATATATATATATATATATATATATATATATATATATATATATATATATATTAAAACAATGCAAACAATTAAAAACACATCAGCCTACACGTTGGTGCCAAGGGACATTAGGACATATACAGCAATAAAGAAGAGGTCACAGGTTAAATAGGCACCTAAGGAGTTTTCAATCATGTAAGTGGAGCAGATAATTAATAATAATTTTTAAAAAAACCTCTATATTTAAATATACACATTATATACATACATAATACATAGAAATACAATTTTTAAAGGTTTTGTGACATGTTGTTTTCATAGCATTCAAAGTCTTTGACAATGAATTTAAAACGTGTTTCAAAAGTATTCAACCAAAAAACCCCACTCCATAATATTCATTTTTGTGGATTTCTGTGGTCTGAATCCAAGTACTATGCTTGCAACACATGAACACCTCAACAGACTACTTGGGGCGCTTCGCCTGTCAGTCATGTACTCGGCTCCACCCCCAAACTGCTGCGGCCAGCCCCCCCTCCTTCCTGCTGTACAGTATAAGAAGTACTGTATCATATGCTGCCTAATAAAGAATGATACCAAGTATAAATAATGATAAACCAAGACTTTAAAACCAGATGTTAACTCATCCTGTCTTGTTACTTTGTTATTTTTAATTCATAGTTTTGTTTTTAATTCATAGTTTCGTCGGATCATTGGGGGGAAGGGGGGGATCTGCCGTCTCACCGCAACATTAAAAGTGTATTTATTATTTGTATTTTGTCACAACAGTTTGATATTCTAACAAACCAAGACTTTAAAACCAGATGTTAACTCATCATGCCTTGTTAATTTGTTATTATAAGTTTTTAATTCATAGTTTCGTCGAAAATGACCGGAACAAGTCTTGACTCTCTTGGGTAAATAAGCAGGAACGTTACCTTGGTAGATAAAAGCCAGCCACTGGGAACGTAGTTCAGGGGAGCTTGGTAGGTCAAATAGTGATTGTTGCTGATCTACACAGCCAACAACATGACATTTGAGGTGTGATTTAGGAGCCATTACGACACGACTAAACCGTTCAGCGATGAAAAGGTTGTAAGAGCAGGAGCGCATGTGAACACCGTTTCTATAGTAACGTTGGTGGGGGCGGGGCTGAGCACAGGGGACGGGCAGAAGAGAAGAGGGGGGAGGTCTCCTTATTGCTCTCCCGAGTGTGACGTCGAAAGCGGGAGACAAATCAGAGAGAGCGTTTCATGCTCAGGCCTCCAAGAGCCCCAGACCATAGGAAAACCACTGAACAGTCTAGATTCATGTTTTTTTGGTGTAAATGAGGCCAGACGACCCATATAGTAACATGAAAATATCAAAAATGAGTTTTGGACGTCACAATACCTTTAAAAAAATCTAATTTTATCAAGAAATAACACAGAGGTGGAGACCACCGTCAAAGAGAAACTTTTTGGATCAGCAAGCTGGAGGCAACCTCCTACCCAGGCCTGAATGGGTAGGATGATGTATGTAGTCATGTGTGTTTCTGATGTTTTAATATATATAATATTGTGTATATTATCATTGTAGTTTGGAAAAACTATTTTAATATATATTTTATGTGATTGTGTCCTTATTCTCTTGTCTATTTTTATTTTCTACCCCAATGTGCTTCTGTTTAAAATAAATAAATAAATTACTCTGCCTTGTATTCTTAAGTAAGCTAAGATTTAAAATACATATCAGGTGTAGTCACATAAAATATCAGTATTAGTACCACTCGGTATCAGATGGGAAAGGAAATCAGTGGTATCGAAGATCACTAGTGGTTTATAGTGTGATAAACACAGTACATATTATTACCTTATACAAAGTCATGAGAAAATGTAAGAAAATTCTGTCACATGAAGTTTTGCTATGAAAAAACGTTGTAATAGTTCCCTCTGATTAAACTGGTGATTTCATTAATTCCTATTTAATGTTGACTGTTTAGTCTGAGCATGACCCACATGTACTAGAACGTTGGTGTTTTTGTCTTTGTTGGGATTAATAATGCATGGGATTAATGTTGCATGATGTTTTTTGGTGTAATATGAATATGAAGACACGGAAACAAGTCAAGTGAAAAAGGAAACAGAGGGAGGTCAATGAAATAAAAACAGGGAAGTTAGAGATAAAATTAAAGTTCTAAGAAGTACTGTACAAAAATACCAAGAATATATCACCAGGTAGTTGAGGACAGTGGTGTGTTGGCTTGTATCCAGCGGCTCCACGGTGCAGACATGAATCTTTTTCAGGACCAGCTCTGTCCTCATATACAGCCTTTAAAATAAGAGAGGAGAAGCTGATGAAGGCAGCCGTTGAACATCCGAGTGAGAAGAATCAAGGTAATAAAAGTGATCGATAGTGGTTGTGGATGAGAGAAAGAAAGATTTAAGAAACAGGAAGCTATAAAGAAGCAGCTCCTGAAAGAGAAGGAAATGGGGTGAAAGTGGCAAAAGAAGAAAAAGGGGGTGAAAGGAAACAGTGGAGATGGTGTTGATATATCATAGCGCGATTGAATTGGTGCTTTATATCATGCATTGTGGCATTAAGGCCACCATGGGCATCAGCTCAGAGGACAATCTACACATCCCGCAGTGAGGAAATGGGAGGCAGGAAATATTCAGGCGGTAAAGCCAAGACCACTGTCCTGCAGAAGCTATGAATCAGTGCAGATGCATTCTACGGGCCTGTTTACACATATCTGGGTATTTTTAAAGGGTATATTTTTAAGCTCCGTTTAAAAAAAAAATTGTGCACACAGCAATATTTTATTTGTTATTTATGGTTATACATAAATATACATTTATTTACTGTCAAGAGCTGTTAAACCACGCCAAGCCTGTCGGTGGCAGTGTTAGACAAATGACAATTCCACACAAGCCAGTCAGAAGCCTCATCGAGACTCACTGATACTCCTACTTCCTGTTCCATTCCACAGAAGACCAAAGCACGGTCAAGTCGTTTGTATGGACTGACAACAACATCCTTCATGAAATTCTCCCACCAGACAACAGTCCATCCAGGTTGGACCCAAAATTGCAGACAGTGGTATGGACACGCTCTTTGATCGGTCACAAGAAAATGTGCAATTACTGCCCTCCGAACCCTGATGCGTATCTGCTGGTCTATGACTGGAATCAGCTTTGTTCTCAAAAGCAAACTTGCAAATATAACTCTTAATAAAAGAAATGCTGGTATTCGGAGTGTATCCATGTTTGCCAGATGTACAATGCTACTTTCTGTGGCGCGAAATTAGCCGAAAACTCTTGTTTTGGTGGCACGGTAGCTTAGTGGTTAGCCCTCTTACCTCACAGCAAGAAGATCCGGGTCCGATTCCCAGACCGTGTGGGCCTTTCTGTGTGGAGTTTGCTTGTTTCTCTCCCTGTGTTCGGATGGGTTTCCTCTGGGTGCTCCGGTTTCTCCCATCATCTAAAAACATGTTTGTTCGGGTCAAATCCTCCAGCCAGGTGATTCTGACAATTAGATGGGTCCCCGAGCACCACCCATGGCTGCCCACTGCTCCTCTCAGGTGCCCCAACAGCATTAAAGAAAGGATGGGTAAAATGCAGAACAAAATTTGTTGTACAATTTTCTAATGCCAAATCTTTCTTTATACATAAACGCAAAATGGAATTTTCCGAAAATCTTCACTTTTGCTGAAGTTTTTATAAAGAGTTTTTCAGAAGACAAAACTCTGTTTGTGTATAAATGAAGGCAAAGTACCTGGGTTTATGTAAACAGGCCCCAAGACCAGGTATCTGCTGAACCCAAGATATATTTCTACGTTTTGACCTGTCATCCACATGAAAATGCACCAAAAACAAATATTTTAAAAAACTCCATGCTAAGATTTTTGAAAAGTCTGTTTATGCATATATATATATATATATATATATGCAGGGCTTAACTAACGTAACTAATGCTGGTATGGAGCGAACGTTAAATTCAATGTCCTTTAAATATCCACCTCCCAGATGCCTGTATTATACAGAAAACCTTATACAACATTCTCACAACTTCTAACTTCTATCCAGAAGATCCCCACCACTTACCCTCCTATCTACCCTCCTCAGAAATGTTGGGCCCTGTGAACTTGTCACGATTACACATATGCATAAAACACGTTTCTATTTACATTTTCATCTGCAGCTTATTTCCATGCAGTTTACATCATCCAGTTTTTGTTTGCATTTATCCAGTGTCAGTGAATCCCACTTGAACCAGTTTATACTCACCATCTCGTTTCCAATAACAAAAACAACTCTGTGCATGTACACTTAGTTTTCACTATCCATGTTCAAAACACAATACTGTAAGCCATCAGAAGCTTTACCACCATGCAGAAACTGTCTTATGTCTTACAGTCATCATTTCTATGATGTGTTATAGTGTCTGGATTCCAGCGGGGGCTGAAATACTTAACGTCGCTGATGTGATTTGTGTCATCTCATGTACGGCGTCATTAAACATTGGGACGTTTTGTCTGGTTGAGTTTGTTGGCTTTCAGGTATACTCATTTTTCTTTAAACTTTTGTGCTATGGTGCCATTTGTCTGCATAATTCTTTTTATTACATAGTATCATATAGGGAAAGTTCAAGACAAAAATCAAAGCTCATCGCCAGGAAAGTTAAGGCCTTTTCTGAAATGCAACAACAACAAACACTATATATACATTGGCCAAACTAGATGGAATTTAAAATTTGACTTAAAACTTTGAACGTTCTATGTATTTTACTCATCTTAATACACACTTGGACTGAATCTACTGAAGATTTGTGTGTATAAAAACATGTGTAAGATAATAGCATTCATTGCTCAAAAAAGTGTACAAACTGATTTACTAACATTGCACAGTAAAGGTTGTGTCTTCCAAAGGTATAGTAAGGTAAGGTTAGTATTAGTTTGACACAATGAATATGTAATATGGAGTGTTTACATGCAATTATGCATGTGCTGGGAAGAGAAAATGTAAATATATTAATTTAATACATACAGTTAAAGGCATTTTTCTGAGAAAAACTGTGTCTAAGGGAGGTGCACACCGTTTGAATGTATAATTGTAAACACTGACTGAAGCATCAGATACATATCAAATTTAGAACCACATATGAAAGTGGCCTGGGTCGGATTTGTAAAAGTCATAATTGTGACTTTCAGGACAAAAAAAGTTGGATTTGGACCATATTAGCCTGCAGTCTGAATGTAGCCTTAAAGTGTAACATTTGGGGATGTTTTTACATAGAAGCATCTTTGGATTCTACTAAAGAATTGGGCTCAAACTCATGATTTGAAGTTTAAAAGACCAATGCCTTAAGTGTTTCGCCATGATACATGTAAGAGACATTCAGTCACACCCATACTATTATATAATATTTAAAAAATGAACCAAACGTCAATGGACAATTTATAATATGAAAGTGTTCTTATTCTTTGTTTGACAATGAAGCCAACATTAGATCAATGAAAGCATGGATGGGGATTGAACCTATGATCTTTGCTTTTCAGGATCAATACCACTTGGCTACCAGGCCTGTATTAAGAGAGGGAAAAGGATTCAGTCAGAACAAGAATATGTATAAAAGTTTGAATATGAAAATAAGTTTTAGATGGACTGTATAATCCATGTTCAAAAATTATAAAAGAGGACGCATCTCAGAGGGAGTTAGTGTGACAATTTTTTTGTTTCAAATTAAACTTCATAATTAATGTGAAAAACAAAATGGAGAAGATCTTACTAAGATAAGATACCCATGGAAATGATGAAACATGACAAAGTTTCAAATGATGAAACATGACAAAGAGGCTGCGTTTTTCACCATCCTGTGAACATTTTTGGAATAACTCCCCCCCAAACACACACTTGGCCACTTGATCTGATGTGACTAGAAATATGCTGTGACATTAATTTTGTGCAGCTGACAGTCATTCAGTCGAACAACCCCCCCCGCCGCCCCTCCAATGCTGCTACCCAGCAATGACATTTTCAAATTTCTAGGGGGTCTAGGAGTCTGTCAGAGAGAGCCACTATCCTGCACATTTTAGATGTATCCCTCTTCCATGACACCTGATTCAAATAGTCAACTTAACATCAAGCTCTGCAGAACTCTGATAATAACTGCTAGGTTTGTTGGAAGAGGGAAACATCTAAAAAAGAGCCTAAAGGGCCTAATCCAGCTACAATGGGTGAAGGCAGGGTACACCCTGTATGAGTCTCCAGTTCATCTCAGGGCTGAACATATATAGACAATTTAGATTAACCAGTTAACCTATCAGTGCATGTGTTTGGATGGTGGGAGGAAACTGGATTACCTGGAGAAAACCCACACAGACATGAGGAGAACATGTAAACTCCACACAGAAGGGTCTGGTGTGGGAATAGAACCAGGGTCCTTCTGTCTGTGAGGCATGAGTGCTAACCACTGTTCTGCATTCCTTTCCCAAAAAAACAAAAAAAACCTCATAAAACATTCTACACTTAAAAAAATTGGCAGTCATGATTTTACACTAGCGATAGCATATTTTGATTACCGAATTGAATTATTATTATTATTATTATTATTATTATTATTATTAATAGTAGTAGTAGCATTATTGGACTATTTGGCGTAGTAATTGTAGTAGTGGTTTTCCACCAATTTTTCAGGTATTGTTTTCTTCCCCCTCAGATGCTCAAATTGCCCCCACATGCCAATGGGGATCATTTAGGGCCATGCAATACCTTCTATGACTAAACTCCTCCAAAAAGTGTGAAAAATAAATAATATGAAATGCATATCACTGATTCTAATATGGACAAACACAAACTATAAACAATCTCACATGGGACTCTTACATGGAGCCTAAATATAAGCCATCTGTGGCCCACATGGGCATGCTGACTGGGCAGTAAAACACACACAATGACTGGATCTGAAGTGTGTAAATATGTCAGTTGATACTTATTCACCCAGGTGTAAAGTCAGTCTCTTTTTCACACTGTTACTGCAGCACTGATTAAAACGATAAAGTCACTTTTGTCAGATGCATATAAGATGGATGATACAAGAGGATGAACATTTGTGCAAAAAGGGACAAAACATGAAAGCAAATGAGGGTCAGGACAAAGTGGACCAGGACTTCTGACACACACAATGAATACAAGTTCCCCAGGATAAACTCCCCCCCACACACACACACACACACACTCCTTTGAGCTGATTCCATCCTCAAAACTGACACATTCTCTGTAGTCAAATGCATTTATTTCTCCAGTCAAAAATGTTAGTTTTATAAGATGTCAGTGTGAATCCAGAGTATTCCACCCACTGACTGAGATTAGATATACAGAGATAATGAGCTATGGAACAAAGTTAAACACCAGCCAGGTTTATAAATGGACATGCAAGTGTGTGAGCATGTGTCTTTATGCTGCTGCAGTGCGTCGCTTAATTATGCACCCATAGGTGCAAACAAACCCCATGTTTGTTTGTTTGTTTTTTTCACCTCCGTGGTGCTGGAATGGACCTGGATGCTGCGGGATATTCCCAGCCTGAAATCCTGATCCAGTCCAGCCCTGGTGTGTTCACGCACGTGTGTCACAGTGATTAAAACTATAGAATGTTGAGTTCAGTAAGTAGGAACCACAAGCTAATCGCTCCAGCTGGGAGACCTTTATATTCGACTTAGAATTTAAAGTTATAACCCACTTAAACATATGCTTAAAGCTGCAGGAGCCAAAGATGAAGAAGAGAAGACAAAAATATCAGAATTTGAAAATACACACTTTCTTTTCTTTTCTTTCTTTTCAGGCAAAATTAAAATAGAAAAGAAAAAGTGACAATTATGAAAATGAGTATTTGACTGTGCAGAACTATTAAAACATTTGATGAGGGTCTGGGCTACTGCACTGATTAAAATGCATGATGGACAGGAATGACACAACATTGATTTGCTTTCTTTAAAATTAATTACAGATGAAGCTGAAGTGAGTGAGTGACTGACAGAAAAATCCCCCTGCACTAATGACGTCAGAGTTCACAGCTCGACTCACCCACACACAAGAAGAAATGCCTTTAGTAGGAAATTCTTGGTAACACTTTACAATATGGATCATTAATTATGTGTAAAATTACCTGTAATAAATACAAATAAAGGCAATATTACCATGAAATTACCGATCCATAATGTAGTAATAAGTGTAACCAAATTAATTGTGTTGTTTGTTTCACTCCAAATATACACATGGCTAACAGGAACCACTTAATGCAGGGGTGTCCAAAACTGATCCTTTAGGGTTGGTATCATGCATGTTTTAGATTTTTCCATTTTCTATCACATCTTGTTCAATTAATGATCAGCTCCTGATAAGGCTGACAACAGTAGAATGGCTTCGGGGGGTGTTGGAAGAGGGAAAGCTCTAAAACTTGAAGAATTTCACCCCTAATTTCGGCTACATTCAGATAACAAATGCTAATGCACAATTGAGATTTGTTGGCAAAATCTGATTTTTTTGTGTGCTTGTTCATATTACCCCCTTAATGCCTAGTGTCACAAATATACAACATTTATCTATCGTATGTGCTATAGTCAAATTATTTTAGCAATTACTTTTTTCATACCCTCATTTAAATTCAGGTGTTACCCTTGAATGTGATGCCTATCAGTCAATTTTTTTGTGAATGGACAAATTAAGCTTAATGAAGCACTAATTGTTTTTTTTTAGTGCTCTAGATGGAGCACTCTGTTCAAGAAAGGGTTGAACATTTCAACAATTCCAACTGTTTGTTGAACAGAAATGTTTGCCCATCATTACTAATTTTAAAGGTGTCGTTCTGCTGAAAACCATTTTTCCATGCTACTTTTGGAATCTGATGTGTCACCCCGAGTTACCAACACATGCTGCATTTGCTGCATGGTGTGTTCCCTCCACTGGATGGATTTACCATTCTTAGAAAACAACACAGAGAAAAGAGGGACTCAGAAAGAGTCTGTCCACTACACGTCACAATGACATTGGCGTCAACCATGAGGGTTTAAGTCTGTCCCCCCAAGTAGCATTAGTATTTGCATCTGCAAGAGAAGACGGCGCCACAGCAGCTGCTGCACAAACTTGACAAAATGGCGGCTAAAACTGGTTCATGTGCTCTCTGTGGAAATCAAGCCTTGTTTTTTTCCCTGCACATTTTCAAGACAAGTGACGGCACGAAAACCTAGCTGGATGCTACTCTCAGATGCTAAACACACACAGAGCCAGAGGGGAGAGGTTCCTTCACATATTCTGAGCATTAGCCTTGCGGACATGTATACAGAAGTACCGGTAAACTCTGTTGTTCGACCTTTTCTACCTTCCAAAAACAGCTGGAAACAAAGCAATCCAGACATTTTTTCTTTAAATAGAACCAACACACAATGTATTCAATAACAATGGAGAACACAGAAATAACCATGGAATGACTCCTTTAAACTAAACCTTATAGTAATCAAGTGGATAGGGGTTGAACCCATGTTATTTTGTTTATGAGACCAACACTGTACCACTTGGCCATCCGTAGCCACTGTGGTAACAAAACAGACATTATCTCACCAAGATGGTGTATTAATGGTGGGTATACTAAAAAAAAAATAATTCTCCAGTAAATTCCAAAAATTCTCATCTCATCTGAGGTGGAAACAATGACCAATTACAAGGTAAGGTAAGGTACTTTAATTGTCATTATACACTGTACAACAAAATGTGTCTTCTGCATTTAACCCATCCTTGAGGCCATTGGGACAACCTGTAAGGAGCAGTGCGCGGTGCCTGGGGACCCATGTCCAGCTGTAGAGCCAGGCTAATGATCAGAATCACCTGGCTGGAGGATTTACCCCTGGGTGATGGGGGAAAAAGGAGCGCCCAGAGGAAACCCATCCAGACACGAGGAGAGAAACATGCAAACTTCACACGATCTGGGAATCATACTCGGGTCTTTTCGCTGAGGCAAGAGTGCTAAAGGCTCTGCCACCGTGCCATCTAGGTATAATTTTTTCTTCTGTGACAGTTTTGTTATGCAAATAAATCACTCATTTGAACACATACTGTATTGAGAAGCAACACGATGTATTTTGTTGAACCCAGGAAATCTGCTGGGATTACCTTTGCTTTGACCAACACTGGACCAGAACTGGGTTCACAGGACACTGTTGGGGGTAAATTCCTCTGGGTGCACCAGATTAAAGACACTGATTTCATGTGTAAAATAGTGAACTATCCCTTTGACCACCATTCCACTGTGTGAGTGAACCTGGTGCCAACTCTACAATTGAGCTACTTCTAATCTACTCTAGCTCAGTCTTTTCACTTGTTGCTATTGTTTACTTCAAAGATTCCAAATTTGACTCAACAACATCTGTCTGACAGCATCACAAACTATACTTTATCTGTTTTACACGTGATGGGCCGTTTAAGGATGAGACTGCGGCAGCTTGGGACTGTCTCGCCTCTCTTCACAAAGCTGAAAACTTTGATTTATGTACTGTTGGTTCAGTGGAGTTCTATAGCCATTAAGTCTGTTAGTGCCATCAGTTACAGCTGCCAGGAGGGTTGGGAAGGTCAAATGTAATAGCCTTGACCGTGGAGGGAGCCCATAATGTTTAGACAGCGTGATGATGGTACACACACACACACACACACTGAATATACAATCCATCGTGAACCGCCAGTACACAGGTGATTTATTTTGTTTCTTTATTAAATATTCAAACTGGAGCTACTGTCAGGACTGAGGTGAAGGACCATGCGGCATCCTTTCTTCTGTGGTAAAATGAAACGCAAAACACACTTCATAGCTTTAGACAAGGGGGTGTGGTCATACAGACAAGGGGGGGTTTATAAGTAGAGCTGTAGTAAATGGTACAGTGGTTGAACAGACCCTGAGCAGCATTTATAACATCTTTACAAAATGTCAACCATCGTTTTCATGTTCACTTTAGAGAGGAATTTTTAAATATTAAAGCGACATATCATGTTGTTGATTTACACTCGAACATGTCACTGCAGATCAGGTTATCTACAACAGCATAGTTACAGTTACAGTGTGGATTAAAGTGTATGGGATGATGCATACGTGTAAAGTTTGGTTATTTTCAACAGACAGGTACAGTGTAGCATTCAGAAAAAGAACCTAACTTTACAGTTGTCTTCGGAAGACAGTCTGAGTAAGTGTTTACTGTGTTGGTTGATATGCAACTAAAACAACAAAACCCATTAATATAGAAAAGAAGAGCTATAGAACAACTGTCCACTTTAGTGAGCAGTATAAATGAAAGGGTTAATCTACAAGATTTCTGGGTAGAAAGTTAGTTTTCAGCAGAAAAGATTAAATATGAGAGAAAATAGTTTTTTAGGTGGACTGTGGAATCCATGTACAAGACATCTAGTAGAAAAGGCCCCTGAAATTGAAGTCAACTTCAGTGACAAAGGTGAACACTTCAAGAGGTGACTGAAGATATTCATGGTTTAAAATTGAACTGGGTTGAACCCATGATCTTTGGTTTACAAGACCAACGCCTTACCACTTGGCCACCATGCCTGATGAAAACAGACAAGATCTTATGAAATATGAATAGAGGGTATAGTCATTTTTGTCTATCTTTTCGATGGAAAAACCACCAGACCAATACCTTACCACTTGGCCACCATGCCTTATGAAAGAGGTTTCTGGGTAGAAAGTTAGTTTTCAGCAGAAAAGATTAAATATGAGAGAAAATTGTATTAGGTGGACTATGGAACCCATCTAGTAGGAAGGGCTCCTGAGGTTGAAGTCAATGTGAGCACTTCAAGAGGTGACTGTAGATGTTCCCATTTTGAAATTGAACTGTGTTTTGGCTCATGGAAGGCATGGATGGGGGTTGAAACCATGATCTTTGGTTTACAAGACCACCGCCTTACCACTTGGCCACCACGCCTGATGGTAACTAACAAGGTCTTATAAAATATGAATGGTGGGTATAGTCATTTTTGTCTATCTTTTTGATGCAAAAACCACCAGATCAATTTCCATGAAACTATCAGGAAAGGTTCAAGGTGGTCCAGAATAATTTCCATTATTTTTTGGCAAATGTAGGTCAAAGGCCAAGGTCACAGTCACTATAAAATGTGTTTTTGCAATAGAAAGGGTAAATCATGTAAAATCACATACGGTGAAGGACCATGCAGCATCCTTTCTTCTGTGGTAAAATGAAACACAAGACACACTTCATAGCTTTAGACGTCGACCATGACAAGGGGCTTTGGTCATACAAACAAGGGGGGGTTCAAGTAGAGCTGTAGTAAAAGGTGCTGAGGTTGAACAGACCCTGAGCAGCATTTAGTTGTCTTCAGAAGACAGTCTGAACATTTAACACATAAGTGTTTACTGTGTTGGTTGATATGCAACAGAAACAACAAAACCCATAAATATACAAAAGAACAGCTACAGAACAACTGTCCACTTTAATGAGCAGTATAAATGAAAGGGTTAATCTACAAGATCTCTGGGTAGAAAGGTAGTTTTCAGTAGAGAAAAGATTAAATATGAGAGAAAATATTGTATTAGGTGGACTGTGGAATCCATGTACAAGACATGTAGTAGAAAAGGCCCCTGAAATTGAAGTTGACTTCAGTGACAAAGGTGAACACTTCAAGAGGTGACTGAAGATAGCCATAGTTTGAAATTGAACTGTGTTTTGACTCATGTAAGGCATGGATGGGGGTTGAACCCATGATCTTTGGTTTACAAGACCAACACCTTACCACTTGGCCACCATGCCTTATGAAAGAGGTTTCTAGGTAGAAAGTTAGTTTTCAGCAGAAAAGATTAAATATGAGAGAAACTATTGTATTATCAGTGAATATAAATATGAAAAATTTATTATATATATATATATATATATATATATATGAATGGTGGGTATAGTCATTTTTGTCTATCTTTTTGATGCAAAAACCACCAGATCAATTTCCATGAAACTATCAGGAAAGGTTCAAGGTGGTCCAGAATAATTTCCATTATTTTTTGGCAAATGTAGGTCAAAGGCCAAGGTCACAGTCACTATAAAATGTGTTTTTGCAATAGAAAGGGTAAATCATGTAAAATCACATACGGTGAAGGACCATGCAGCATCCTTTCTTCTGTGGTAAAATGAAACATAAGACACACTTCATAGCTTTAGACGTCAACCATGATAAGGGTCTTTGGTCATACAAACAAGGGGGGGTTTAAGTAGAGCTGTAGCAAATGGTGCTGAGGTTGAACAGACCCTGAGCAGCATTTATAACATCTTTACAAAATGTCAACCACCGTTTTCATGTTCACTTTAGAGAGAAATTTTCTACAAGATTTCTGGGTAGAATGTTAGTTTTCAGCAGAAAAGATTAATATGAGAGAAAATATTTTAGTAGGTGGACTATGAAATCCATGTACAAAGATCTAGTTGGGAGGGCGACTGATATTAAACTCAACTTCTGTGCCAAAGGTGAACACTTCAAGATGAGACAGAAGTTCTTTTCAGCTTGAAATTGAACAGTGTTTTGATTCACGGAAGGCACAAATGGGGGTTGAACCCATGACCTTTGGTTTACGAGACCAAAGCTTACCACTTGGCCACCATGCCTGTTGAAAACAGACAAGGTCTTGTAAAATATAAATGGTGGGTATAGTAATTTTTGTCTATCTTTTTAATGCAAAGACGACCAAACCAATTTCCATTAGATTTTCAGGAAAGGTGCAAGGTGGTCCAGAATAGATTCCATTACATTTTGTCAAATGTTGGTCAAAGGCCAAGGTCACAGTCACTATAAAATATATTTTTGCAATAGAAAGGGTACATCATGTAAAATCACAAAAGGTGAATGGCCATGCGGGATCCTTTCTTCTGTGGTAAAATGAAACACAAGACACCCTTCATAGCTTTAGACGTCGACCATGACAAGGGGGTTTGGTCATACAAACAAGGGGGGGTTCAAGTAGAGCTGTAGGAAATGGTGCTAAGATTGAACAGACCCTGAGAAGCATTTATAACATCTTTACAAAATGTCAACCACCTTATTCATGTTCACTTTAGAGGGGAATTTTTAAATATTAAAAGGACATATCATGTTGTTGATTTACACTCGAACAATTCACTGCAGATCAAGTTATCTACAACAGCACATCACATCTGACACTTTGCCAACATCCATCCTTCATCAAAGAACCAGCAATGTCTGGTTGTTACAGTTACAGTGTGGATTAAAGTGTATGGGATGACGCATACGTGTAAAGTTTGGTTATTGTCAACAGACAGGTACAGTGTAATGTTAAGAAAAACAGAACCTTACTTTACAGTTGTCTTCGGAAGACAGTCTGAACATTTACAAGACATGATGCATAAATGTTTACTCTGTTGGTTGATATGCAACTAAAACAACAAAACCCATTAATATACAAAAGAACAGCTATAGAACAACTGTCCACTTTTGTGAGCAGTATAAATGAAAGGGTTAATCTACAAGACTTCTGGGTAGAAATCCATGTAGTAGAAGGGGCCCCTGAGATTGAAGTCAACTTCAGCGACAAAGGTGAACACTTCAAGAGGTGACTGAAGACTTTTCCAGTTTGAAATTGAACTGTGTTTTGACTCCTGGAAGGAATGGATGGGGGTTGAACCCATGATCTTTGGTTTACAAGACCAACACCTTACCACTTGGCCACCATGCCTTGTGAATGGTAGGTATAGTCATTTTTGTCTGTCTTTTTGATGCAAAAACCACCAAACCAATTTCCATGACATTTTCAGGAAAGGTTACAATACAATACAACCAAAATACTAGGATTGTGAACAACGTTTTAATAATCAGGCAGATCACACAAAGAGGGACAAAAATTTATTATCCATGGTCCACTTAAGGATTGTCCTGCATGAAAAAGAAAGTGTAAAAGTCAAAAGCTGCATTGTCCAGAGACAGCCAGAAGGAGATTTCCTTCCTGCCTTCTCCTCACCAACACAGGACGTTTCTAGCAGCCACGCACTCAACATCCACTTTTTCTGTCTGTGTGTTGCTGTGGCCCTTCCGCCATGATACTGATAATGACAATGATAATTCGGGAGAGTCCGCGGAAAAACGGGAGTTTTGGGAGCTCAGTGCAAACTTTTTTCAGTCACATTATCCAGCTGACAACATTATAACAATAAAGAACTTTAAACAAGAATTAAAGTATTCAAAAACACAAAATGCACACAACAAAGTACCCACAGGACCTAAAAATTCTAATTAAAATGTCCATACGGGGTCCGAATTGTTGTTAGTGTAATTTGTTTTGGTCTACCACCAGGGACGGACTGGCCATTGGGCAATGTGGGCAAATGCCACTGTGGCCGTTTGGTGATGCGGCCGTTCGCGGCTTTCAGCCGCATCACCAAGCGGCCACAACAGGTGGCATCACAAACAAATAAATAAATGAAAATATAAAGCGGAGCGGCCGCATCAATAGGCGCCCGCAAATGATTAGGCTGAATGAATGAATAAATAAATAAATAAAGCGGACCGGCTGCGTCGATAGGCGGCCGCAAATCAATGAATGAATAAATAAAAATAATAAAAAATTAATAAAGCGGAGCTGAAGGTGGCCACAAAAAAGAGGGGGAAAAAGAAAACAAACAAAACAGCCAGTTAACCCTGACAAACAATAGGCCTACTATCAATCAATTCAATCAATCAATCAATTCAACTTTATTGTCGTTGAGCCTTCATACATGGTACTTGAGCACAACGAAATTGGGATTGACTCCCCACACTGTGCAAAAAAGATAAAAAGAGAAATAAAAAAAATAAATAAATAAAAAAAAAATAAAAAAATAGAAATATCACATTCACAGTCAGGATAAAAATATAAAAATATAAATATCTATATATAAAAATAAAATAAATACAAATAACTAAAAGCAGGGAGCACTGATGACAGTGGTATTGCACCTCTATAAACCGCATGTAAAGTGATTATTGCCCAAGATTATTGTACAGATCAACTGTTGGTTAATGAACTGATGAACTGGAATTAAGCAGCATTATGGCCTGGTTATAAAAACTGTCTTTGAGTCTATTTGTGCGTGCCCTTAGCAACCTGTAGCGTCTTCCAGAAGGAAGCAGCTGAAAAACCTGGTGTCCTGGGTGGGAACAGTCCTTCAGGATACAGCGTGCCCTCCTTAGACAGTGTGTGTTGTACAGTTCTTGAAGTGATGGGAGAGGGTGGCTGATGATCTTTTGGGCGGTGTTTATGACTCTTTGAAGTGCCTTCCTGTTAGCCACCGTGCAGCTGGAAAACCATACTGAGATGCAGTAGGACAGCACACTTTCAATAGAGCAGCGGTAGAAGACTGTCAGCAGCTGCCTCTTTAAGTTGGTCTTCCTGAGGATCCTCAGAAAGTGGAGCCGCTGTTGGACCTTCTTAACCGTTGCAGTGGTGTTGGAGCTCCACTGGAGGCCTTCATCAAGGTGCACACCCAAGAACTTGATGCTTTGCACCCTCTCCACACTCTCCCCGTTAATATGGATGGGCTGCAGTTCGGACTTCCTTTTCCTAAAGTCCACAATCAACTCCTTTGTTTTTGAGGTGTTGAGGACCAAGTTGTTGTCAGCGCACCAACCCACCAGTCTCTGGACCTCCTCCCTGTAGGCCGTCTCATCGCCTCCCGTGATGAGTCCCACTACAGTGGTGTCATCTGCAAATTGGATGATGGTGTTGTGTGGGTGGGTGCTGACACAGTCATATGTGTACAGAGTGTATAGCAGAGGACTCAGTACACAGCCCTGCGGAGAGCCGATGTTAGTGCTGAGGGCTGTGGAGAGATGGGGGCCAACTCTGACCCTCTGTACACGGCTGGAGAGGAAGTTTCTGACCCAGTGACAGGTGGATGCTGGGAGTCCAATGTCCAACAGTTTTTTCATCAGTCTGTCTGGGAGTATAGTGTTAAAGGCGGAGCTGAAGTCGACAAAGAGAAGCCTGGCATAGCGTCCCTGCAGTTCCAGGTGTGAAATGGTGCTGTGGAGCGCTGTGCAGATGGCGTCCTCTGTTGATCTGTTTGCCCTATATGCAAACTGAAGTGGGTCGAATGTGGATGGAAGGAAGGATATGATGTGACGTCGGACCAGCTTCTCAAAACATTTCATGACCACAGGTGTCAGAGCAACTGGTCTGTAGTCGTTGGGGCTGCTGATGGTGGCCTTCTTGGGCAGCGGGATGATGGTGGCTGATTTCAGGCACTGTGGGATGAAGGACCGGGACAATGACACATTGAAGATTTTTGTGAAGACCCCAGCCAGCTGGTCTGCGCACTCCCTGAGGACCCTCCCCGTCACTCCATCTGGTCCGGCAGCCTTTCTAGGGTTCACTGCCCTCAGTGTGCGCCTCACTTCATGTTCTTTCACCGTGAGGCTGGAGATGTTGCAGTAAGGCAGTTGAGTGGTAGGTGCCTTAGTTCTTTCCACCTCGAAGCGTGCAAAGAAGTGATTTAACTTCTCTGCTAGCACCACGTCGCCCTCAGCTATTGTGGTGCTATTAGGCTTGAAGTGAGTGAGGTGTTGGAGCCCCTGCCAGACCTGGCGCGTGTTGTTAGAATTGAAGTGGTCCTCAATTCTCCTCCCATACTCTGCTTTCGCATTCCTAATGCCCCTCTTCAGGTCGGCTCTGGCTGCGCTGTACTGCAAACCATCTCCGGACCTGAAGGCAGCATCGCGTTGCTTCAGCAGTGACTTGACATCTTTCGTCATCCATGGCTTTTGGTTGGAATACACCCGGAGACGTCTGTCCACAGTGACGTTGTGATGTAGGAAAGCACAGATGAGGTATACTCCCCCAGGTCATGATGTTCAAACACGCCCCAATCTGTGCGCTCAAAACAGTCCTGCAGCTGGTGTGGAGCATCAGCTGGCCATGCTTTCACAGTTATTGTGGTCAGAGCGGCTCTCCTCCTGAGGGGGGTGTATGCAGGAATCAGCAATATGGACAAGTGATCTGAAAGACCCAGATGTGGCAGTGGTCTTGCTCTATAAGCACCTTTGATGTTACTGTAGACTAAACTAAATAATATTAATGACAGTTTTTTCCTATAAAGGACAAATAGCCTGAATTTATTGGCTGAATCTGGGAAAAGCGCAAATATTGTGGAGTTATTCTCTAAAAAGCCTGTGCCCGACAATGTGCCCACAAATGTGGCCTCTCTCTATCAAAATTGCCAGGGCTTCTTTTTGGTGCCAGTCCGCCACTGTCTACCACTATCATCCTATTCCATGTCGACTTCGCTTGATCAGGATGAAAATAATATCATCACGGCACAGCACGTTGTCCTGACATGGGAAGGTTGTTATATGGGATGTTTAAAACAAACAATGAATTAATCGTTTGTAATGGACGGGACAAGACACGTGTGCTAACTTACAACCACATGTTTTTGCTAATTTTACAGAGAATTCTTGTCGGTTGAAAGCTCCACTCTGCCGGATAGGCACATTTTACATGGCATTATTACATTGCCCCCGTGTTTGCGTTTGAACACAAATAGCTACTCTATGTTGGATCAATGTTTTTTAGTTCCTCTCCAGAATTTGGGTATTTTCCGGACTCTTCCTCCTCCATGAGATCTTCAGCTGCAACAGCCATCTTCCACCACGTAGATTCAGAAAGGTTGTGCGCAAGACAAGGTCACGCAATTGAGGTTCAGTTCAGGGGTCACAGTTGTTTTCCACCCGAATGTATTTTTTCCCCACTATCAATATTGTATTCAGTAACGTGAGCAAAGCCAAATACTTGCATCAAAATGTCATTGAGTAAAAGTAAAAATTACACATTTAAAAATTACCCTAAAAAGTTACTCATAAAAAGTAAAAAATATCGAAAATTACAAGGTACTCATAAAAAGTACTCAATTATAGTAACATTAGTAAAGATAATTCATTACTTTCCACCCCTGTCTATAGGGAACACCTTTGTTAGCACTTATTACAAAGCTCTGCTTTTATCTTCCGGTAGTGTCCGGCCAGGAAGTTAAAGCACATTCGGATGCGACTGTGCAAATCGTAGGCGGAATCCAGGAAAAGTTCCGCCTTAAGTGCTCGGGTTGGAGAGGCTAGCTCCCCTGCCTACATTCTTGATTTGAAAAATTCATTCTTAACAGCCTGCAACAGCCACAGTGGAATGAGTTCGCCTCTGTTGCGTCGTTTAAGTCCATACTAGATCACGTACAGGTACTACTCAGAAACTACTCTGTAAAAAGTTTTTTTTATTCAGGTAACTCAACATAAAAGGTGAAACCAATACATTTATAGACTCATGACATGCAAAGTGAGATATATCAAGCATTTATTTGTTGTAATTTTGCTGATTATGATTTACATCTTGTTAAAACTTCAAACTCAAAAACTCAGAAAATTTGAGTTTTCCTTGAAAGTGAGTTTTCTGAAGCTGTACAGCCTAATCAGCAAAATCAAAACAAATGAAAGCTTGCAATATATTGATTTGCATACTATTTGTCTATATAATATGTACATTCCACCGTACAGAAATGCAAGCACCTTTTCAGGATATTCCAATTGTCCGAGTATGTCTCTGAAACAGCTCAGCCAATCAGTTTGGCAAACTTTCTCGGACTCCGCCTACGATTTGCACACAGATTCCGCCTATGATTTGCACAGTCGCCAGTCGGATATGTAGTTCATTTGACTTTGGGGCTTAGGCTCACTGAAAAGTAAACAGTAATCAACGTTCCTGTCCTTTTGGTTGTCTATCTACAACGGAGTATTAGGGCCACATGTAAAGAAAAACAATTTTTGATATGGCGAGATTAAAGCCTTCAGGAGTGGTACGTCCAGGTTGTACATTTTTGGAATACACCTTTACTGTCAGTTAAATTAAGGTCGCATTACAGTTTACTTTGCTTATAGCCTGAGTAGTAGAGAGGTTAAAACACACATACCCTCATGACCAGTTTGCCTCAAGGACTTTATCTAAGGAAAGAAGTCTCCGCGACCGTTGTTATGGCAACCAATGATGCCCGGTGCATGCCGGGTGAAACATACATTATATGTCTGGAATACATGTTTACTGTCAGAGGTGGAACATAAGTACTTCAGGGTAGTGCAGGATTTACACCAATAGTAGACATACTTTGAGGTTCAAAATCATAACAGCAGACTGTGTGTGTCATCAAATGAGCTGCGTTCATTTTTCTCGGCATGCACCGGGCGTTGTTGGTTACCATAACAACGGTGGGGGAGACTCCTTTCCCGATCTAGTTTATGTGTGTATTTTAACTTCTCCACTACTTTAAAGCTTTAAGGAAAGTAAATGGACTGCATTTATATAGCGCTTTTCCACCTTCATGGTGCTCAAAGCGCTTTACATTAGCCCCACATTCACCCATTCACACACACACTCATACAGCTTTCTAAGGTCTATGGTAAGTCCTACTGGGGGCCTAAGTCAGGGTTCAGTGTCTTGCCCAAGGACACTTCAACATGTGGACAGCCAGAGCCGGGACGCGAACCGCCAACCTCTCGGTCATTGGGCGACCCACTCTACCAACTGAACCACAGCCACCCCCGTTGTAGCAAATACATGGCAAAACTTTTAATCTATGGCACTGTGATTACCCACCTCCAGAAAAACTGTGACTTTTTTGTATTAAATGTGGCAGCCAACTTCGGTCAAAGATGAACACGAACATCATCTACATTTTAAACGCCGTACAAGTACACGGCGTTTCACCCATTCTCAGTCGTTGAGACAGCTTTGACAACACTAAGGACGAGCAAGACCCGCCGGAGTTACACGTCGAATTGGAAGGCAGGTGGGCAGTGCTGCAGATAAAAAAGTCAGAAGATGACAAAGAAGAAGAACACGAGAAGCAGCTAAGACCAATGGACGGTGACAATTCAATTCAATTTTATTTATAAAGCCCTAAATCACAACAAAGTCGTCTCACAGGGCTTTACAAAAACACAATCAACTACAGAGATACATGAAAAGTCCCAAGCATCCCCTGTCCTTAGACCCTCCTTCTCGCCAAGAAAAAACTTCAGAACACAGTGGGAAAAAGAAGTAAGAATAAATAAACTATAATTTGTCTTATATTATTTGTAAATGATAATGAAATTGTACAATACTAACTTTGATATGCTCATATTTGCAGCAAACGAGGTTTGCGAGTACAAAATACCGTTTTTTTGTTGTTATTTTTTCTTAGGCTATTTATCGGCCTATTGTATTTTATTTATGGCAGCTGTTAATTTTCTAATTCTCAAATGATTAATGCCTACCTGTTTAGCACTTTGTTTACATATACTTGTGTGATTGGGAAAAAGAAATACTGTTGAGTAGAAGTTCACGTTGCGGTAGTACGAGTATGAGGGCCACATGTGAAATAATATTGCTGATATATCGAGATTAAAGTCAAAAATTCGACACGGCTCATGCTTGTGTTATCAAATGCCTAATATTAAATAACATCTGTAATATGCTGACTGCCTTTCCCGTCATTTCCCTGCAGTTACAATATGGTGTGATTTATTCCAAACTGTTTTCAATTGTTGGTAGCGAATGAGTACACTAACGCCATACTTTTATTGATAGGTAATGTAGTAACGTTACTGATTTCTTTCAAAAGTAACTATACCCAGCACTGTTAACGAATACTTTGGTTTGGCAACATTATTTTGACAAAACTGCTGGAATTGCTTGCAGACGGTATGCCTAGTTCTAAATTATATTAAGCCAAACAGTGACTGTTAAATGTATTTTTATTCTATACATCATTGGCCGATCATGTAACCGCACGTGTTTTGCAGAACCCAGGAAGAGGCGTGTGGGGGAGGACACCACCAGCAGGGCACTCACAAGGGGTGCGACAAACACTAGTAAGAAATTTCAACGAACATTTTGCGAATGGTGTAGGCCTACTGTTGATGTTAAAATTACATTCCAGCAGTAACCCCCTTCGCATACTGTTTCAAACCGTCTTTATCATACATTTCATACCAACACTTATTTTGTGTGTGTTGTGTCATGCTGCCCCTTCACAAATGTTACCTTTTTAAGAACACTTACTACCACTTACGACACACTTACTACCACCATCAAATTCTATGCAGTCATTATGACTGTGAAAATTTAATTTACATACATGAAAAATGGGATCTTCACCATTGACAGCCATTTTCAATATTCAGAAATAGGCATTTTTTTGCTGGAAAACGTACTGTATTTTGGTCATAGTAGTAAATCTTTATTAGTAAATATTAATGAAAAGATTAGATGTGGCAATGAACATCACATTTTCAATGAACAGAGTACTTGCAATACCTACTTTGGACATTAACACATTTAACACTGCACCTTTAAAGTTCTTTTTTTAACTGTAAGTGAAGTGATGAGTCATTTTAAGCCGTTTAATAGATGAAAAGAAGGCTAGTTGTAAACATTTCACATCCTGTTGGTTCTTAAGGTCCAAAGCTCTACAATGGGAATTTGAATGGGGTTTCAGAAACCCATCTTAGTTAAGGATGTAAATTATAATAGTATGGAACCCCCAAATTCAAAGATGGCGATTCAAAATAGACTGGAATGTCTATTAACATGCACTTGCAGGAAAACTGTTTGACTACACAAGTGACATTTTTATTGCATGTCACTGATAGTATACATTTGCTTTGTAGGTGTAGCAAGAACTGTGCCACCCTCAACCCCCGGAGCCACTCAAGGTGCCAACTTTAAGTTTTCATTTTTAGTTTGTTTATTTGTTTGCTTGTTGTTGATAAAATCTTTGGGATTTCACAAGCAGCTTTTCACAGCCTGCCTGATACAGTGACGAAAAAAGTTTTTGATTTCTTGCAGTGATGACACAACACAATGTTACTTTAATACATTATACAGTATGAGTGGCAACACCATACTATATTTGAATCGAAGATGTTCACAGTAACACTGTCTATGATAACCATTTCAGAGGCTGCAGCAACTTTAGAGCTGGCTCTCCAAAAGGAGAGAATGAACATTGAAATTCTGAAGTCCAGAATTTCAATGTTGGAGGACAAAGTGGGGAGCCTCATGGAAGAAAGGGACGTCCTACGACAGCAACTGACCGAAGGTAAATTGTTTACATTTTGAATCTTTAAAACATACTGGATATATTCATTACCTTAAAGGATATTCACACTACACATGTGCACTACATTGCCAAAATATTTGCTCACCTGCCTTGACTCACATATGAACTTCAGTGCTATCCCATTCCTAACCCATAAGTTCAATATGATCCTGGTTTACCTTTTGCAACTATTACAACTTCACATCTTCTGTGAAGGCTATCCACAACATTGAGGAGTATCATTATAGGAATTTTTACAATTTTCAAAATACACATTGGTGTGGTCACACACTGATGTCGGTTGAGAGGGCACAGCTCTTAATCTCCGCTCTAATTCATCCCAAAAGTGTTTAGTGAGATTCAGGTAAGGACTCTGTGCAGGCCAGTCCATTTCTTTATAGACTTTGCTTTGTGCACTGGTGCACAGTCAAGTTGGAAAAATAAGAGGCCTGTTCCAAATGCCCAAATTTTCATCAGAATCACCTTATTTCATCCCAGACTACCTAAAAACAGGGCCTCATGTCAAAAATAGTGAACCAACACAAGTCACGCTAAGGTAAATATTCTAATTTCTCTAAATGTAATGCATGTGTACCTCTTTAATGTTAATGGCTATTTACATGTTGCCTGTTATTTCTGTAATTGTGAAAATGAGATTGGAATTAATGGTTGTATCAGCTGTCAAGTCATGTTGTAGTGATTTTGGTTATATAGTACCGGTCCTATTTTCACAGCGGTTAAACTGAAGGCTGCTGCCCACCCTCCACCGTCACCATCTGGTGACTCACAACCTATTCCCACAAGCCACAAACCTCGAGCCCCCAGTCCATCTACATACAACTCCTCCTCCTCCTCCTCTTCCACCTCCACCTCTTCATCTTCAGATGAAAGTGAACCAAAGAAGAAGAAGAAGAACCAAAAAAAGCGAAAAAGTTGAAAAAAAGACAAAAAGAAGAAGCAGCAGCAGAAAAAGAAGAACAAGAGTATGGAGATGCTCAGAAAAAGAGGTAGTGTATACAGCATATGACCCATACAATCAGGTCATGGAAAACCTGGCAAAATTTTGGAATTTTTAAATTAAATTTCTTGGCCCTGGGAAAAAAAGTTTAGGAAAAGTCATGGAAATTTTTTTTGAAAAAGTTTGTGAACTCTGTTAAAACATTGGCTTTGCACAAAGAAGTTAAAGGGGTGTTTTACCATTTTGCAAAACCCTTTTTCTAGGTAGTCTGAGAAGAAATAAAGTGGCTCTGATCAAAATTTGGACATTCGCTGCTGAGGCGAGCATTTTAAGTTTCTGTCTTACTGCCCCCTCACCTTTACATTGACTGCAACGGGCACTCAAACAATCATTCATAAAACAGCATTACATTTTGTTTACAAAGATGTGAAACTCACTATGTGGTCAGTGGTGGACAGCCATACATTGACACAAAAATCACTGCAAAATTTGATTTCTAAGAGTATTTGCCAGACATATTCTGCTGTTAAGACTTCTGTGGTACTGGCTGGATGTCGACTATTAAACAGAAGAATATGTCTGGCAAATAGGGTTAGAAATCATATTTTGCAGTTAATTTTGGGTCAATGTTTGATGTCTTTAATGCCATTTTAGAAGTGATTAAGACAAATTTTTTTTATCTATATTTTGTGGACAGGTTAATGCTTGTAATTGAGTGCTGGAATAAATTAAGGGAAAATCTATAAAACATGTAAAGTCATAGAAATGTCTTGCAATTTTATAAAAATACCAAAAGGTTTTGGAAACATTCATTGTTGTCTATAATTTTTCATTTACCCGTTGCAATATATCAAACAAAAATGTCTCGTTCCATGGCCAAATTCCAATTCCTCCCTTAACCCTCAATCTCAATATGTGCACACTCGTGAATTGTAAGTGCTGTCCCAAATCTAAGAATGTTTTAAGTTGAGGGGCAAGTTTGAGGGATGTACGTATATCCCTCAATATTGAGATTCTCCGACACCACCCATGGGAGCAAGGGTTACCCAGAATGCAGTATTTTCTTTGTTAATGGAGATATAAAATTACGAAAATCATTGTATTATCTTAGTTTAGGTCCATTTTATGGATTATGTTCCTCATTGTTGCATTACATGTATTTTTTATTTTATGATCTTTTGTAAATAGCGGTTGGTGCGGACAAGCTAACATTACAAAAACTGTAATTTTTCACTGTAGTAATGTAGTTGTTTTATCAAGATAACAGCCTATATATCATGCTTGTGCCAACAATGGTATAAGATGACCAGGCTAATGTCATCTCCCGTAGCCGCAGAGTTATCTAACGATAGTTATAGCTGGTGTTCACCTTTCATTGAGCCGTGGTATGAGGTGACAGCTGAATATGGTTGTGTTATTTATACAGATTATAGGTTTGATAGCTCTAACTGAAGGAATAATTTACAGATGGTCCACAATTTCAAAAATAAATTTCAAAATATATAATATAATATATAACCGATTATAGCTGTGTTTGTGGCTTATGAATAAACAAGCAGGGTTAACAGTGCAAATATTTAAAAAAAAGAAAAGAAAAAAAGTTGTTTCTCATTTCAGGGACTACAGAGACAACACGGGCCCTGATTAATTTCAGAGCCAACATTTAAGGGGTGTCCCATTTGTAAGTTACAAATACCCCATAATACTTAATTTTGAGAGCTACTGATTGATGGTTGAGCTTGAGGGCTGAGTTTGAGGTTGAGACTGAGGATTAAGGGAGGAATTGGAATTGGTCCCATATCTTGACTGTACATGGGATTACATTTACCATCACTTTGACCATCTGATGTTACTATGACTCACTGGTTCCCAATTTCCATCTGGGATGTCTTTTTTGGAGCTATAAAATCTATTTTAAATTAATTTAACTAATGTATTCTCCTGCAAATTATTTTGGTATGTTCATCTCTATCAGTGACGTCCCCAGAGGACTCTGTGGTAAGGTATCACAGAGTCCTGGCACTGGTTAAGGGTGGCATCACGAAAGCAGGTGCTTATGCCAGCCTGGATGTTGACCGGAACACCATTGTCAATCAGGCGCCAATTGCAGAGCTGACCACTGTGAACCCGGAGCGGTTTAGAGAGCTGAGAGCCACATTTAAGAAGGGGGACAACCTTGCTAGTTTTAGCAAAGACTACTATTTTGAATGCGACCTTTCTGAGAACCGCAACCGCATTGAGCAGCTCAAGAAAGATGGAAAGCTGCTGGACATAATTAGGAGGGTGTAGGTTTCAACCAATTGATTCCTTTTGTTTGTGTGTTGTTTAAAGTTGTCATTCCATCGTTATTTCATTAATATTGTTCTCCATTGCTATTGAATATATTGTGTGTTGGTTCTATTTTTTAAAAAAACGTATGGATTGTTTTGTTTCTAGCCATTTTGCAAGATAGAAAAATGACTTGCTTTGTGTGTTCACTTTTTTTATTACAAGTTGTTCAATTTATTAAAATGTTTGCTTTGCTTTGTCTGGTGCCTTGATTGCATTCACAGTCATCAGAAAATATGTTAAGCCTAAATTGTAACGTGTAATAACGTAATGAATGACCTGTGTCAATGCTGTGACCACACTACACATATGCCTTTTAAAATTTTGTGAGTATAGCTTTATTTGACAAATGTTTTAAACACTTGTTAGTAAATGGACTGCATTTATATAGCGCTTTTCCACCTTCATGGTGCTCAAAGCACTTTACATTAGCCTCTCATTCACCCATTCACACACATACACCAGTAGGTTTCTAAGGTCTACGGTAAGTCCTACTGGGGGCCTAAGTCAGGGTTCAGTGTCTTGCCCAAGGACACTTTGACATGTGGACAGCCAGAGCTGGGATGCGAACCGCCAACCTCTCGGTCATTGGGCGACCCACTCTACCAACTGAACCACAGACATTTGACATACAAAGTAAGACATAGTAAGACATTTGACATACAAAGTAAGACAACCCTCAGTTGTGCTTTAAAATCTATCACAGTGATACCGTATCTCTGAGGATGGAGGCGGGACCCAACAACCACGACAACATTTCCTCACTGTGGAATGGGAATGCTCGTGACTTCATGCGATCACATGATTCCATTGTGCCGCCATATTGGACTGCAAGAAAACAGCGCTTTATCATCGTACAGTATTATGGCTGAAAATGATCGTCTTTCTGACTATGTTTTGAAATTCCGTGATACTCATAAGCATGGCTACCAATCGAATATTGAGCAGATAGGATGTGTCGACTCGTATACCCAACTAAAAGCCACATTAAAGCCGGTTTTCAATGGCTAGTGATGATGTGTACGCGACGGTGCCGATACTTCCTCATTTGGAGTATCCAGACATTTATAACTATTTGATCAAAAGAACATCTATATACACAGCCGAGGCAATGTTGAATCATAAAAGCCTAGATGGACATAGATACTTCGTGGCAGGTTGGATCAAAGAATTACACGTCAAAATGCCATTATTTTCCAGTTCTCCGTTTGTCTTCCTAAGCAAGGTAAACGACAGGAGACATCGAGCACAGTTGAATACACTTTTCTCATATTCCACACACATATTAGACTTAAAAGCGCTAAGATAACTTGTTTTATATATAAGGTGTAAAATTAATGAAAGTGAATAATTTCCCACACAATCGAACAAATTGTACCCAAGCATACTCCTATGTGAAATAGAAGGAAATGTATGCAGGCCGAGTTGTAAAAGTAGGGGGTCAGCTGCTGAGTCTGAGAGTTAACACTGCACACAGTAACAATAGTGTTTGGCATATGCTCACTCTTTATTATTGTGTAATTTTCATCTTTATGTTTCCTTTCTTCAGTATATGTCAGGATCGGGGTGAGGTGAGTGAGGACTCCAATGCACAGTGCTGAAGGGAAAAATTATTTAATAACAAACTAAGAAACATAAAGACAAGACAGAGACAAAATCAAACCAAAACCTGGGCATGAATGGCGTGGTGATGATGTGAATGTCCAGGTCATGGTGACTGCGGAGATGGGGAAAGTGTCTGGGTTATGGAGGTGACAAAATAGAATGGTCCCGCACTGGCAAATGCAAGCCTCACTGCTTTTATAGCCACAGATCAGGAACGGCTTGCAGCTGCGCAGTGTGGGGCCAGGTGAGTGGGGAGAGTACCGGGGGAAAGGTCAATGGAGCAGAGGTTATGACAGTATAGTTGTTGAATTGCTTATCATTGAATATTTATGACTTCATATATTTATTCCAGGTATCACCTTCCAAAAGATTAACCTGTCTCTGTGTGGTGTGCTGTGAAATCCAATGGATCCGTAAAGTGCTGTCTTTGCACATGTATGGTTGGACTTGGAGAGAGCTGTTCACACATCTTGGCTACTCTGTTACTAATACCAATAATTTTTCTATACGTTTTAGAATAAATTTTAAAATTCAAAAATGCTTTTGAGTTTTCCATGTATACGTAAGTACTCCAGACTTAGATCTTTGTATTAATTAAGCTCAAGATCTTACCTTTTGGAGCATGCATGGACAATTTTTATCTTTAACTTAATAATATCCAAGAACAGATTTATTATTTTCCATACATTCAAATTTATTCAATAAGTCATTGATGGCATACAGTTAGGAAATGAAAACCTTAACATGATATGAATCACGTTTAAAATCAAATTAAGACCAACCATATCTAAAATGCTATTCAGTTAAGTCTTTAAAAAGGGTTCAATCACAGTTAAATGTCTAATCACAGCACATTGACCTTGCTGTCATTGTTTTGAAACTAAGCATTCTCATGTAAACTAGCACACTTCACTTCACTTTGTAATGACAGGTTCTCGTTCCTCAGTTGCTGATTGTCACTAAACAGGTCTTCAATGTCACTAACAGTTCTATCTGTCTGAACACCAGCATCAGTTCTATCAGTAGTTAGTGAAGATGGTCTGTAATCTTCAACATGTTCTGTAGGATCCTCATGTGTTTCTTCAGATACTGCAGTGGGTGATCTTGGTGACAATACTTCATCGTGATTGTTTCTCAAGGCAAGAGGGGCATCTATGGCATTATTCCTTTGTAGATTCTCCAACCTGCGCCTTTCCATCTATTTCCTCCGCTGATATGACTCAATTTCCACAGATCTATGCATTTTTTCTGGACTGCTGGGAGAAGAGAAGATGATTGGGATATAATCAAGTGACAGCGGATCATCAGCTTATTTACCTGAAACAAAATCAAAATAAAGCAACATTAGGCCCTAATAACAACTCAAGCAAAACTCTTCAAATATTTTTCTACGCTGATTTATTAATGAGACATAAATCCACAAAACGCCAGGCTCGTCTTACAAGACAACACGACACAGGCCTCCTGGTCCATTTCAAATTCAAACTGCCGTATTCAGCACGTCCTCATAGACACACAAAAACGACGAACTCATGAAGCTATCTACCAATGTCTACTGACATTAAGTCGAAAAGGAGTGCAGAACAGGTGCAAAGCCGTGTGCCTTCATTCAGTTTGCGGTGTATAGCGGCCAGACATTTCGACTGTTTCTCCAGCTCTCGAGTGATTCTAAAGAAGGAAATTCCCTCTGTTTTCTCCTGGCGATTAGTGCTACAGATGGTACAAAATGATTTTGCCCATCGTAGGACCAGGAATGTCTTGATTTTCATTTAATCATGATAAAATGGCAGCGTATTGTAATGTGTCAATGCCATGTTATTGTCTTGCAGTCCAATATGGCACAATTACGGAATAATGGGATCGTGTGACGTCAATGCATCCCCTCTGCATTCCGTTTGAACAGACTATGAAAAACTACACCCCTGCTAAAAGGGCCAACCGTAATGTCAGAAGGACCATCGATGTATTTCCCTTTCCGAAAAGGCGACCAATCAGATACGCAGAGAGAATACAATAAGAGAAACGGACCATCTCTGAGATACCCCCATTTTAAAGAAGACGATCTTTTGAGAAATAAGTGCGTGAATTTAGCGAGATGTCCCTAGCCACCGAGTTGATGTTGTTGCTCATTTGGGAGCCCATGGGAAGGACGACGAAGATGCTGATTGCTTGGCTGCAAAGAAAGAGGTTACTGTCCAGAGTGGTGAAGTGCAGACTTTGCCACCAAGACATGAAAATGGCGAGGAGCAGCATGCTTGATGGTTTCAAATGGTGAGTAACTTTGCATCTTGTCAAGTATTTGTTATGGGGACACCATTAGGGTGACCACTGGCATGAAAGAGGAAAGGAGGACACTTGTGTCCAAAAAGTAGGACAAAATCCCTAAAGTTAGAACAGATGGGGGGTGGGGGTGGGTGGGGGCGCACACACACACACACACCTGCAGTTCAGCCTTCACTGTGTTCACTTCGTGCGCTGCATTGACTGCGTGCGCACCACGAATATTAGCCTACGACATGCTATCTGCCTGTAAACATCACAGAGTAGCAACTGTAAATAACTGGTGGGGATTTATGACGATTAATGCAACGGTGGCAGACGATTGTATGAAAGGACAAAATGTGAAAAAGCCGGACAGATGGCTCTAAAACCGGACTGTCCGGACGAATGGTCACCCTAGACACCATATATCATATACTGAATAGACATGGCATTACAGACGAGTAATACAGTAAGAGTCTGATCAATGTTTCTTTCATTCTTTCGAATGTTTGGCTGCGCTTTACAAGCTATGAATGAGAGTCTCCTAGCTTGGCTGCTGTACTGTAGCATAGTTGATAATGCAACTTTAAGCTTAGGGATATGAGTGGTTTTGTGCACAGTAGTGTTGGCTGCGTATGTGACCCGCGCAGTAGTCCCACGCTGACCAAAGCCGTGAAGACTCCGAGGGTCCGTACAGACAAGTTCAATACGAGTTACATTTTGAAACCATGTCAAAATGATATTACGCAAAAAAGGAATAGTTTAAGTAAAAAAAAAAATTTGCTTCAGCATGAGGTAAAACCCTTGCTGAAAACGATGCAAGTCACCACACCATGGACCATTTTCACAAAAAGCGGAGCGTGACCGAACTTCCTGTTAAACGTCAAGACAGTAGAAAGCCGGTAATATTGAGTCTTTTCAAGTTCTGTCATGACCTCTGCTCCAGTGACCTTTTCCCCAGTGCTCTCCACACTCACCTGGTCCCGCACTGCGCAGCTGCAAGCCGTTCCTCATCTGTGGCTATAAAAGCAGTAAGGCTTGCAGTTGCCAGTGCGGGACCATTCAGTATTGTCACCTCCATAACCCGGACAGTTTTCACCATCTCCTCAATCACCATAACCCGGACATTCATCATCACCACGGACTCTGATCATCTGTTCCCAGGTTTTGTCCGTCTTGTCTTTATGTTTCTTAGTTTTGTTATTAAATTATTTTTCCCTTCAGTACTGTGCATTGGAGTCCTCCTTCACATCACCTCGATCCTGACAGAATGGTCCCGCCAACCATCAGGACTCCGCCAGTGCTGAAGGGACCCTTTTTGTTTTAGTTTTCCCCGGTCTGTTCTGTCTAAAGTCTGTCCAGTCTTGCGTTCTGTCCCTGCCTGTGTATCTGCCCAGCGTACTGTGTCTCTGCCCAGCGTTCTGTGTCTCTGCCCAGCATTCTGTGTCTCTGCCCAGCGTTCTGTGTCTCTGCCCAGCGTTCTGTGTATCGGCCCAGCGTTCTGTGTCTCTTCCTAGCGTTCTGTGTCTCTTCCTAGCGTTCTGTGTCTCTTCCTAGCATTCTGTGTCTCTTCCTTAGCGTTCTGTGTCTCTGGCTTAGCGTTCTGTGTCTCTGGCTTAGCGTTCTGTGTCTCTGGCTTAGCGTTCTGTGTTTCTGGCTTAGCGTTCTGTGTTTCTGGCTTAGCGTTCTGTGTTTCTGGCTTAGCGTTCTGTGTTTCTGGCTTAGCGTTCTGTGTCTCTGGCTAAGCGTTCTGTGTCTCTGGCTAAGCGTTCTGTGTCTCTGGCTAAGCGTTCTGTGTCTCTGGCTAGGCGTTCTGTGTCTCTGGCTAGGCGTTCTGTGTCTCTGGCTAGCGTTCCGAGTTTCTGGCTAGCGGTCCGAGTTTCTGGCTAGCGGTCCGAGTTTCTGGCTAGCGGCCCGAGTTTCTGGCTTTTGTCTTTTGTCTGGCTTTTGTCTTTTCGTCTCTTTTGTCTTTTTCGTTGGTCATGGTCTGTTTTAGTCTGTCGTGGGTCTTTTCTGTCCCCTGTCCCTGCCTGTTGCCCGTTGCTGGCTTCTGTCCCCTGTCCCTGCTTGTTGCCCGTTTATGGCTGCTTGTTGCCTGTCTCTGCCTGTTTTTCTCCCCCTCGGATTTCCCCTCTCTTCCCTACCCCGGGCCTGTTCATCGTTTTTGGCCGGGTTTCACCCCGGACCTTTTTTGCCGTGTCTGGCCAGGTTTCGCCCCGGACCTTTTTTGCCGTGTCTGGCCGGGTTTCGCCCCGGACCTTTTTTGCCATGTCTGGCCGGGTTTCGCCCCGGACCTTTTTTGCCGTGTCTGGCCGGGTTTCGCCCCGGACCTTTTTTGCCGTGTCTGGCCGGGTTTCGCCCCTGACCTTTTTTGCCGTGTCTGGCCGGGTTTCGCCCCGGACCTTTTTGCCGTGTCTGGCCGGGTTTCGCCCCGGACCTTTTCCCCGTGGTCATCTGTTCCCAGGTTTTGTCTGTCTTGTCTTTATGTTTCTTAGTTTTGTTATTAAATTATTTTTCCCTTCAGTACTGTGCAATGGAGTCCTCCTTCACCTCACCCCGATCCTGACAAGTTCCTGAAGAAACATTTGCAGATATTGGGAGAATCGTGGAGGAAAATTCACTAGCGAAAAAGGAGGAAGATTACCAGCACATTGCAACGTGGCTCACTCTTTGAAAGATCAAAGAAGAGCCTATCATCCTGATGACTTTTATTTACTGGTAAATTTACTATCCAAAACTTCCATACACTTGTTTTCCCTACAAAGAGTGACATTGAGATTAATTACCTGTAATAGTTTTGTAAAGTGGACATGCTCACTAGAGAATATTGGACTATAGTCCTGTGTTATTATCTGTATCTTCATCTTTTTATTGGTATTCTGCTTTAGATCAGTTCCTCCCAGGGACATGGTGGAGCACGGGATTGCTAGGAGTTCTTGGACACTGTCCAAGATGGCTGGAGCTCTCAGGAGGATTTGTAAGTGTGCCATGAAAACCTACACCAGGCACCATGGTGAAGTCGTGGGAGGTGGACAAGAGTTTGCGATCATTGATGAAAGTTGTTTCCGTCATAAACGCAAGGTGAGAAAACAGTGTTACAAAAAAATGCAGTCACAAAAAGTAAACTGTCACATACACAAACATGGTGGTTCCCTTAACTTTTTTTTTTAACAAATTCCCCCATGACCTCATCATGAGCCTGCCAACGCCCCCTTGTCCTAATCATAAATCTGCCATTACCCCCATTAGTATTAAAAAAAATAACATGGACTAATGCCTACTAATGATAATTAAGCACTCTCGACGGTGTCCTTCTGAAACTCCCTTGTGTTCCCCAACCCATCCCTGGTGGGCTGTAGAGCCCCAGTTGAGAAATGGTACACCAACATATCGTTGGACCAGTTTTAACATTGATTACAGCATCCATGGTTATGCATTGTTTCAATAACCTAGCAGGCCAGGCTGCGTGACTTTCATCTGTCATTGTTCCCTTCCCCTTTATTTGGAGTTGTGTTTATATTTACAACTATATATTTACTTTTTGTACATTTACAGTATCACTGCGGAAGGGCTGCAGCAACAAGGCGACGGAAAAAGTGGGTGTTTGGTATATTGGGAGTGCGTCACCAACGTCCCGTGTTGCGGCTGGTGAGGAGAAGACGGCGGGAAAATCTCCTTCCCATTGTGGTGAAACATGTGCGTCCAGGAACCACCATAATCAGTGACCAATGGGGCGCCTACAGGGGTGCATTGGCTGCACTGGGGTACAGACATTTTTCTGTGAACCACTCTCAGTGGTTTGTTGATCCACATACTGGGGCCCATACTCAGCACATTGAGAGAGCTTGGCTGAAATATAAGTCCATTTGGAGACTGAGGGGGAACCGAATGGAGGACACTCTAAAGCAGCACCTCTCCCTCATTGAGTGGACTCACTGGCTCGGCAATGTGCATCGCAATGGGACCCTTGGCAGACTGCTGAGGGACATTCGGAAGCAGCACAGTGTAGGGTGTACGCACGCGCTTGCTATCTGGCTCGCAGGACAATGCATCTTTTGACCTTTGAATGTAGGACAATGCATCTGTGGACCATGGATAAAAACTTTTTGTCCCTCTCTGTGTGATCTGCCTTTGGATGTGTCAGGATCGGGGTGAGGTGAAGGAGCATTGCACAATGCTGAAGGGAAAAATAATTTAATAATAAAACTAAGAAACATAAAGACAAGACAGAGACAAAACCAAACCAAAACCTGGGAACAAACGGCCTGAGTCAGTGGTGATGATGAATGTCCGGGTTACGGTGACTGAGGAGATGGTAAAGTGTCCGGGTTATGGAGGTGACATTACTGAATGGTCCCGCACTGGCAACTGCAAGCCTTACTGTTTTTATAGCCACAGATGAGGAACGGCTTGCAGCTGCGCAGTGCGGGACCAGGTGAGTGTGGAGAGCACTGGGGAAAAGGTCACTGGAGCAGAGGTCATGACAGGATGTTTTTGATTATTAAAATGTTCACAATCGTAGTATTTTGGTTGTATTGAAGGCAGTGGGTAAATACACAATGCTGTGATTTCACTTGGTTTACACAATTCATTTGTATACAAATGGTATATTACACAGTGGCTTATACTATAGTTATCATTGTGATGCCATGACTTAACAGTAAGAGGTAAAAATAAAAACTTTAGTTAATCATAATTTCTTCTCTGCGGATATATTAACACATGATGAATATCGCATCTTTGTACATTAACAAATGGTGAATGCATTATTACATCCTGACTCATATGGTGACAAAAGATTTTGCTAAGTAATACGTTAATTCATCATGAATATCTCTTGTTCATACATTAATTCATCATGAATATGCTTGTTCATACATTAACTCATGGTGTAGTAATCATTATAAAGTCATGACTGCAGAATAAGGGGCAACTTATCATGAGTCAGACATGAATTATTTTCAGAGTATGTATTAACATGTATGTCTTAATGCCTTGTTCGTACATTAATTCATGATATGTTAATCATTAATATATAATGACTCAAATAGTGACTTTTGCTAAGTAATATGTTAATACATCATGAATATGACTTGTGGAAAACAGAGTAGACCAGGGGCTGAGTCCAGCAGAGGGGTAAGTAGACCATGGCCAGCAGGTGACGGATATGAAGGTTGGAAGCCCCCGTCCTAGTTTTAATTCACTAAAAATCAGATATTACTCCATCATTACTCATGCACCCCTCACTAAAGTCTGATTCATATATGATTTGATTGATAACTATCAGCAGATTTAATACATGATATATTAACAGCATGAATTAACAGCAGTGTTAATTCATGATATATTAATAGTGACTCATCATGATTCCAACAGGAATCCTTTCATGACTCATGATATATTAATCATTAGTACATACATGAGTCATATTTTAATTCATCATGAATCAGACCATGATTCCAACATAATTCCATCATTATTCATGTACCCTTATTGTAAAGTGTTACCCAAAGGCCAAGGTCACAGTCACCATAAAATGTGTTATTGCAATAGAAAGGGTAAATCACGTAAAAACCAGAACTTAGTCTTAATGTGTTAGATGTTCCAGAAAAAACCTCTTGCATATGTCTGAAATGCTTTCACTTGGTAGAATAACACCAGAGTACTCTATAAGGGGATGGCAGAAAGCTGAAGTGGAACAGACAACAAAGACATCAGCTGTGGCAGAGACATCCACAATGTCGCCCAGTCATGGGAAGTCCCACCTGGACCAATTTCCATGAAATTTTCAGGAAAGGTTCAAGGTGGTCCAGAATAGATTCCATTCATTTTTGGCAAATGTAGGTCAAAGGCCAAGGTCACAGTCACTATAAAATGTGTTTTTGCAATAGAAAGGGTAAATCATGTAAAATCACATAAGGTGAAGGACCATGCGGCATCCTTTCTTCTGTGGTAAAATGAAACACAAGACACACTTCATAGCTTTAGACATCGACCATGACAAAGGGGGTTTGGTCATACAAAAAAGGGGACATCTTTACAAAATGTCAACCACCTTACAGTTGTCTTCGAAAGACAGTCTGAACATTTACAAGACATGATGCATAAGTGTTTACTGTGTTGGTTGATATGCAACTAAAACATCAAAACCCATTCATATACAAAAGAACAGCTATAGAACAACTGTCCACTTTCGTGAGCAGTATACATGAAAGGGTTAATCTACAAGATTTCTGGGTAGAAAGTTAGTTTTCAGCAGAAAAGATTAAATATGAGAGAAAATATTTCATTAGGTGGACTATGGAATCTATGTACAAGACATCTAGCATAATGGGGCTCTGAAATTAACATCAGTGACAAAGGTGAACACTTCAAGAAGTGACTGAAGATGTTCCCAGTTTGAAATTGAACTGTGTTTTGACTCATGGAAGGCATGGATGGGGGTTGAACCCATGATCTTTGGTTTACGAGATCAACTCCTTTCCACTTGGCCACCATGCCTGCTGAAAACAGACAAGGTCTTATAAAATATGAATGGTGGGTATAGTAATTTTTGCCTTTCTTTTGATGGAAAAACCACCAGGACCAATTTCCATGAAATTTTAAGGAAAGGTGCAAGGTGGTCCAGAATAGATTCCATTAAATTTTGAAAAATGTAGGTCAAAGGTCAAGGTCACAGTCACCATAAAATGTGTTTTTGCAATAGAAATGGTAAATCATGTAAAATCACAAAAGGTGAAGGACCATGTGGGATCCTTTCTTCTGTGGTAAAATGAAACACAAGACACACTTCATAGCTTTAGACGTTGACCATGACAAGGGGGTTTGGTCATACAAACAAGGGGGAGGGTTTAAGTAGAGCTGTAGTAAATGGTGCTAAGCGGGGTCGAGTTTAGGCTACTTTTAGAGGTGCTTCAGCACCCCTAAATATTTGCTCAGCACCCCCTGGTTGCTCCCTTCAAAAAAAGAAAAAAATACATTAAGAAAAATCTTCTCAGCCTCAGAGTTCTCCTAGCCTAGTGGAGAATTGTCATGTCATCACTGATTTGCCTTATCACTGATACTTCTACTTACACCCTTTTCTGATTGGTTTGCACATTCGTGCCCTGATTGTTTTCACAAATGGACATTTGATGGTGGTTCCACTGCAGATGAGTGAGAGTAAGATATGAAGGTAGGCCTGTGCCATTACAATTAGTGAACAATTAAATACAATAGTAGTGTTCCCTATAAACTATAAAAACCACCTTCACCATCATTGATCTAATTTTGTCACAACTGGACATTGTGAACAACCGCCATGTAGGCTTGGTCATTTTTGATCTAAAATTATCTGTTTCATTGGATAATCATTCGCGTAAGAATGAGTACAGTACTAGTATAGTTGAGTAGTTGAGAAATCCGTAATATTTTACATGTGCAGTATGCATCTGTAGTGTCTGGCAACTCACGTTGTGAGTAGGTGTATGCGTGATGACGTGTGAGTACGTAACATGTATGGAAGCGGAAGAGAAGTAAATAAAAGGAGTATAATGATGGTCCGAGTGAGTGCATGAATTGATGTTAATAAGAAGTGGAAAAACATTACAAATGGCGACGAGAATCTAAAATGGTACGCGGCGAAAGCAAAAAGCAGCTGTAACTAAAGTTTAATCTGACGAGAAGGAGAAAGAAAAGAGGACGGACATGGCGCTACCGGCGGTAACTCCCTTTGATGTGTCCAGCGACTCTGCTAATGTCAGCGGCTGCTGGCAAAAGTGGCTAAATAGTTTTGAACTCTATTTAGTAGCGTCGGGAATCCGCAACGATGCACGCAAAAGAGCTCTGTTGCTACATTTAGCAGGAGCCGAAGTCCAAGACATCTTCTTCACTATGGATGATACTGCAAACGACGGTGGATATGACGGTGCAGTAAACAAACTGAATGACTATTTTAGACCGCAGAAAAATATCCCCTATGAGAGACATGTGTTTAGACAAGCCGAGCAAGCACAAGGAGAGTCTATGGACAGTTTTGTGTGCAGACTAAAGCAGCTTGCAGCTACATGTGAGTTTGGGGTTAACAAAGACGATTTCATACGGGATCAAGTGATTGATAAATGCTCGTCAAACACACTGCGCAGACGCTTGCTGCCAGAAAAAGATTTAAACCTCCCGGATCTCCAGGAAATTGCAAGAGTGATGGAGACAGCAGATTATCAAGCTGAAAGGATGGAGAAATTAACAGTTAATGCCGTGGAAAAGAGATGGGACAAAAGTAAAGACAAATCTACAAGACCCAGATTCTCCAAAACCCAAAGTCAGTCACCACGTGACGAGCACAGCATCAAGTGTTTCAGGTGTGGATGTACAGGACACATGAGCCGTGAGTGCACAGTGACAAAAAACAAAAAGTGTAATAACTGTGGGAAAGATGGACATTTCGCAAAAATGTGTAAGACAAAGAAAACACATAAAGTAAACAGAGTCACAACCACAGTAACACACCAAGGACCCAGTGACAGTGAAGATGAACATGTGTTTACAGTAAATGAGTGTGCTGCTGAGGGAACACTGTCCATATCGATAAATGATCAACCAGTAGACATGTTGATAGATTCAGGGGCTTCGTGTAATATTGTGACAGAGTCCAAATTTGAGCAATTAAAGTCAAAGAGTTGCTTAAAGCTACAGCATCCAGTAAAGAAAGTTTTACTTTCATTTGGCTCTACAACACCACTGCATGTAAAAGGTGTATTCACTGCTGGACTCAAAGCTAATGAAACATCAGAAACAATCACAGCAACGATTCAAGTGATTAAAGAGGCACAAATCTGTGTGTTAGGCAGACACACTGCTGTGAAATTGGGACTTCTGCACATCGGCCCTATTGAACATGTGAACACAGTTCAGCCACAAGACAGAAACTTTCACAGCTGAAATAGAGGACAAATACAAAGACTGTTTTCAGGGCTTAGGAAAACTTAAAGATTTTCAGCTGAAACTGCATGTGGATGACAGCGTACGGCCAGTTGCACAGCCTGTTCGCAGGATACCTTTCAGTGTGAGGAAGCAAGTGGAGGACAAATTGAAACAACTCGAGGAAGCTGATGTCATTGAGAGAGTGAACGGACCGACACCGTGGGTCTCACCTCTGGTTGTGGTGCATGGTAAGAAAGAACCAAGGTTGTGTGTGGACATGTTCATCCCTAATCTAGCCACAACGTCTGAACCGCTCAGGAGGCTCACAAGGCAGTCGTGTAAGTGCACATGGGGATCAGAACAAGAAACAGCATTTGTTGAGTTAAAGAGACAGTTGGCTAGTTCTCATGTGATGGCATATTTCAAGCAAGATGCAGAGACACATGTGGTTGTGGATGCTTGTCCAGTGGGATTAGGAGCCATACTGAGCCAGAAACAAAGTGATGGAACACACAAGCCTGTTTACTATGCTAGCCGAGCCTTGTCTGATGTAGAGCGTCGCTATTCCCAGACTGAAAGAGAAGCCCTCGCTATCGTGTGGGCATGCGAGAAATTTCACGTATTTCTCTATGGAAAAGACTTTGTGTTGGTCACCGACCATAAACCTTTGGAAACAATCTACTCGCCAAAGTCCAAACCGCCAGCGAGGATTGAAAGATGGGCTTTGCAGCTGCAGCCCTATCGCTTTAAAGTCGTCTATAAGCCAGGCCCACAGAACGCAGCTGATTCGCTGTCACGCCTAACAGTCAACCAGCCAGTACAAAAAGGAACACTGGAGGACCACGTTTACTGGATGGCTCAACACGCAGTGCCGCATGCTTTCACGCCACAGCAAATGGAGGAATTGTCAGCAGCAGACCCCACTCTAGTTGCTTTGCGGAGCTGTATAAAAACTGGTGACTGGAGTAAATGTGAACCTGTTTATCAGACAGTTAAATCTGAGCTTTCCACTGTGGGGAAAATAGTGTTAAGAGGTTCAAGAATTGTGATTCCTCAGGCCGCACGACGACAGACACTGATGTTAGCTCATGAAGGTCATCAAGGAATAGTAAAAACAAAGCAGAGACTGAGAACAAAAGTGTGGTGGCCAGGAATTGATCGAGAAGCTGAAGAGCTAGTGAGGTCATATCATGCATGTCAAATCAACAGCACGACTTCACAGGAGGTTCCTACCACGAGAACAGAGCTCCCAGCGAAACCATGGCAGACGCTCGCTATGGACTTGTGTGGACCATTTCCATCAGGACACCATCTGCTGGTACTGACTGACTATTACTCCAGGTGGGTGAGTGTTGATATCCTTCAGAACCCCACCTCTGTAAACATTATTATTCATTTGATACACTTGTTTGCAACACACGGGCTCCCTGAATGCATCATGACAGATAATGGCACTCCATTTCTGTCAAAGGAATTCAAGACATATTTGCAGGAACACGGGATAACGCATCGCCATGTCACACCATACTGGCCACAGGCAAATGGCGAAGTTGAAAGGCAGAACAGGACACTTTGTAAAGCCATACGTGCAGCTCACGCTGAAGGAAAGGACTGGCATGCTGAGCTGGACGTTTTTCTTCTGGCTTATCGCAGCACTCCACACTTGTGTCACAGGCCACAGTCCGGCCGAGCTACTATTCAACCGCCAGATCAGGACCAAACTTCCAGAAGTGTCAGAATCTCAGCTGCAACCTGCAAGACAAGACGCTGATGTGCGTGCAGCTGATGCTTCAAGGAAGGAGAAGGGACGTGTACATGCAAACAGAGTCAGGAGAGCAAAAGAAAGCACAGTGAAACAGGGTGACAAAGTACTGTTACGGCAGCAAAAGAAGAACAAATTATCAACACCATATGAACGTGACCCCTACACAGTGACAAGTCGAAAAGGTCAATCAGTCATCATTGAAAAGGATGGCAAGACGATGATGCGTCATGTATCATTTGTGAAACTATGGGTTGAGCCTGAACCAGAGACTTCTGAGCCGAATCAAGTGACTGAACCGGCTGAAATGCTGCCGGATGCCGTTCCCCAACAGGGCAGTAGACCTCAAAGAACCAGGAGGCTACCAACTCATCTCACACACTTTGTGACTTAGACAGACAGTGCCAAAAGGGGCAGAATAATCCCTGGTGCATGTCTTAATGGCAGGGTAGTCCACCCCTCGCCATTCAGGTTGTTATAACATGAAAAAGAAGAAAAGCTACAAGAAAGAAAAGTCATCTAAAGAAAAACTCTGTGCTAAAGAGTATTGAGCTAAAAGATTATTGTTTTGTTACATTTTGTATAAAAGAAAGGAATTTAAGTTTTCTAAATTGAAGATATTTGATAACTATATTTTGAGTAAACTGAAGAAGTTTGTAAACCTGAGTTTATGGTACTAATAAGATTTTTGGTTAACTCTATGAGTTTAAATACATCCCTAGCCTTAAAGAAACTATTTTGGTTACTGTATATTAAAAGGGAAATTTATGTTTTCTATGCAACAGCATTGAACACGAAGATGTGTCACAGTGATGTTATTACTAGTCCGTTATAAGTGTAACACGTAGAGAAAATGGTATTACAAGTTTACAGATGTTATTACAGGTTGGTACATTGTCAACAACTTAAGTAATGTTAATGGTTGTATAATGGGTTATTGTGATGTAAGTCATTATCTAGAAGGGGAGGGATGTAGTGTCTGGCAACTCACGTTGTGAGTAGGTGTATGCGTGATGACGTGTGAGTACGTAACATGTATGGAAGCGGAAGTGAAGTAAATAAAAGGAGTATAATGACGGTCTGAGTGAGTGCATGAATTGATGTTAATAAGAAGTGGAAAAACATTACAGCATCTGTGCTGCTTTCTGCAGTGAACAACTGTACATGCATATTTACGTCCTCTTTCAGTGTGGGAAATGTGACCTGCGTGCAAAGTTATCGGTTATAAAAGTTGTTTTTGGTAGGATTTTAACTTTACCATGTCTCGTCCGCAATGAATATCTTCCTACCCCTTTATTACTCATAAATGAAAGCTGCATCTTTGCAAACGTTGATTTGTGCTAAAAATAGATCTATTGTTCGGCATAAGTGCATTGTCATAATAGTGTGTACTGTGCAGGTGCTCATGGGGACAGTTCACACACATTATTTACTAGATGTTTAACTCCGTTACACTGACTGTTGGTGAGCATAGACTAACGCAGCCACATGACAAATCAAGTTAGAACTCTGTTGCTTTACATGTTAAACCCTCTTGTCCATTTCTGGCAACAGGGTTTGAATCATCTGCGGAGAGGGGGCGTGGCTTTGGGGATTTATGGTCCAGATCGCCGGATCTTTTTTTTTTTATCTTGTCAAAAAAAAGTCACCCATGTACTCTGCTCCAAACAACACATATTAAAACTGATATATAGGCATCAATCCTACATCGAAATGACCCACCTCGACCTGACCCAGCTGATCCACACCTCACTTTTCTTTGAATAGAATGGTGAGAAAGATAAAATATATGGAAAAACCAAAACTAAACTAAAACTAAGCATTCAGGAAAAAAAGGATCAAACCTGCTTAAAAAACACATTCAAAGTAACTGAATTAGAGGAAAAAGTCCAAACTAACTAAAACAAAACTATAGTGAAAAATCCAATCTATTATAACCCTGCTCCTTAGTTTACATTTCTACATTCTCCTATTTTATGTATAATGTTAAATATGTACACGGGGTCAAAGATATAGAACACATTGCATTAACTACCCCTGTCAATTGGAATGAATGTTTCAGTTTAATCAGTGCCATCTTTATATGGGGGTAACACTTATTGCCTGATCATCAGTTGGCAATATCTTCCCTGATAGTGTGAGAAACATAGGGACCTTGTACCAAGATGGCAGCTGTGGCACCTGAGTCTGGACATGCTAACATACTAATATACTGTATAGTGTTCTATATCTATGTCATGAGGTTAGGATTTGTCAAATAGATCACCATAACATGCACTAAAATACAGAAAATTGCATTTAAGAAATCCGTTTTTCTCTGGGGGAGGCCGCCCAGACCCCCCTCTGGGCTAAAACCTGGTCTCCATAAAGCCTGGCTAATTTTACATTGTGTGTTTTACATTTTTCTTGTATGAATTTTATCCAGACACCTGTTATTATTAAATAGTGAGGAAATTAAATGTTAAATTTCCCCCTGCCTGCTTTAGAGGAATTATTGCATTTGAGTACCTATGTGTGTGAGTAGGCTAGGAGTTGACCTGCAGTGAGCTAACACAGTAGCAGCTAACGACAAACAGCCTAATGGTCTATGGGTCTTTTTTTTCTTGCCACCTTATCACCACCACACTTCACCAGAACATCCCAGAACCAGGCAATTTTTTTCTCATGCAGTAAGCCTATACATTGACATGGAACTGGTAAGTTTGTTAGCTACATCTTCATTTCAGTGCTTGTGGATGGTAGATGACAGTTTATTGGTCAATTTAAAAAAAAAAAAATAGAAATGGATTCAACTCTTTCTTCAGGTGCCACTGTCAGCATTGGGGGATGAGCACCCCTAAAGGTCAGATGCTAGAATCGCCCCTGGAGCTAAGGTTGAACAGACCCTGAGCAGCATTTATAAAATCTCTACAAAATGTCAACTATCTTTTTCATGTTCACTTCAGAGGGGAATTTTTAAATATTAAAGGGACATATGCCTTTTCTCCATAAGCGAATACAGTTCCCTGGTGTCTCAGTCATCTGTCTGTGACATGCTTTGGTCACAATATCATTATAGAAATTTGCACCTTAATGAAAGCTGTTTGCATCGCTGTCACCTAGAAACTGCAGTGTAATTGCTTTGGAAACTGCACAAACATTACTTGGAATAAGCCATTACAAAGGCATTATTACCATGAAATTACATTAAAATTAGCATTGATATTACCACCTTATTAGCGATCCATAATGTAAAGTGTTACCGACATCTTCTTTTTGTTCAGTACTTAATTTTGTTTTGTTCAACAAATAGTTCACATATATTTGGTATTGTCTGAATATATAAAAAAAGAAAAACAAAAGAAAAAAACAAATATGATGGCAAAATACTATCTTAATGGATCTTTTGTAACAAAAAAGAAAATCCATATTGTTCTCCTTCTACTACTTCATGCTTCAAGAACCAGTGCAGCATAGGAAGAAAGTGACATTTTCCACTCCACTGTGTTTGTGACATGACAATTTTCCAACTAATTCACCCTTTACAACTGCTCTTCGTGATAACTGTCAATTTGAAAGGATGATTTTTTTTCTTGTCAACATGTCATAAAATCTAGGGTTTTTTTATAGTTGATGTCAACAAACTATCATCTCCACCGCAACCTTCAACACAGGCTTCAGAAAAACAAGCAATTATGTATGTGTGTCTAAACTGATTGTGGTAGTGAATTGAACTGAAATGAACTGAAACCATTGAACAGTTGACCTTAACACACTTGTAATTATGAGAATGCTTTTGGTGATTTTACAAAAATCAATATTATTATCCAGTATTCTAGATAGATATGAAGGTAGAATAATAATAATAAAATAAGTAAAATATTTGTTGTACTTTAAAGGAGTAATATTTTTGCTTTTTTAAATTGAATTCTTGATTTTAAAATATTTCTCTGTGATCTACATGAACTCTAAATACTCTATTTGGAGCTGAATTCTTCATTATTTCCACTCCACAAGTCCAAGTTCAGTCCTATTTGTGAGTAATGACACCAGAAAGGTCACTTTGAGTAAACTAGCCTAGCGTCTCTTTCGTTGACCCTCGTGTGTTTCCGCTCAGCTTTGTGAGCTTTACACTAGAGTCTGGTAAAGGACCGTAGACATTCTGTTGTCTCTGTCTAAATTATAGATGGACCAATCAGGATCACTGGGTGTGATTTTAACAGTTTTGAAAAACATGGCGGCTAGCATGGCAGAGATAAAGTTTAAAGAATTTATTGGTGGCAAGGATGTTATGTTTTCTCCCAAATGGGTATGATAAGAGCTCTCATCTCATGGCTTTAAGGACTGTTCATTATCTACCCTTTAATGCATGAATTATGACAACCTTAGTCACAGTATTTTACCTGGGTGTTTCTATTCCTCTTTAAGTATCAAAACAAAGGACTTTTTATGGACTTACAAAATGACACCATGCATTTCATTTCATTTTTGAAGCAAAGAAACATGTATGTATGTACCTAAATTCAAAAAGTGATATAGAAATCTACAGTTAAATGTCAGTTTCCCCAAATTTTAACACACTTGAATACTAGTTATTATTCACTTCATGAAGGTAACGTGAAAGGAAACAGTTTTGTTTGTTAATTTACTCACTGCAGATCAGGTTATCTACAACAGCATAGTTACAGTAACAGTGTGGATTACAGTGTGTGGGGTGATGCAGAAGTGTGTTATTTTCAACAGACAGAAAAAGAACCTAACTTTACAGTTGTCTTTGGAAGACAGTATGAACATTTACAAGACATGATGCATAAGTGTTTTCTGTGTTGGTTGATATTCAACTAAAACAACAAAACCCATTAATATACAAAAGAACAGCTATAGAACAACTGTCCACTTTAGTGAGCAGTATACATGAAAGGGTTAATCTACAAGATTTCTGGGTAGAAAGTTAGTTTTCAGCAGAAAAGATTAAATATGAGAGAAAATATTTTATTAGGTGGACTATCGAATCCCTGTCCAAAACATTGAGTAGGAAGGGACCCTGAGATTAAACTCAACTTCAGTTACAAAGGTTAGTATAGATGTTTCCAGTTTGAAGTTGAAGTTTAATTCTAGAAAGGCGAGGATGAGGGTTGAACCTATGAGCTTTGCTTTACAATACCAACGCCTTAACACTGGGCCACCATGCTTGATCTTATAAAACATGAATAATATAAGGGGATGGAAGAAAGCTGAAGAGGAACCGAGTTCCGAAAAGACAACAGAGACGTCAGCTGTGGCAGAGACAGTCGTAACGTCACCCAGTCATGGGAAGTCCCACCCGACCACATAATTTTGACAAATGTAAGTCAAAGGCCAAGGTCACAGTCACCATAAAATGTGTTTTTGCAATAGAAAGGGTAAATCATGTAAAATCACATAATTAAAGTGTATGGGATGATGCATACGTGTAAAGTTTGGTTATTTTCAACAGACAGGTACAATGTAGTGTTCAGAAAAAGAACCTAACTTTACAGTTGTCTTCGGAAGACAGTCTGAACATTTACAAGACATGATGCATAAGTGTTTACTGTGTTGGTTGATATGCAACTAAAACATCAAAACCCATTAATATACAAAAGAACAGCTATAGAACAACTGTCCACTTTAGTGAGCAGTATACATGAAAGGGTTAATCTACAAGATTTCTGGGTAGAAAGTTAGTTTTCAGCAGAAAAGATTAAATATGAGAGAAAATATTTTATTAGGTGTACTATGGAATCCATGTACAAGACATTTAGCATAATGGGGCTCTGAAATTGACATCAGTGACAAAGGTGAACACTTCAAGAAGTGACTGAAGATGTTCCCAGTTTGAAATTGAACTATGCTTTGACTCACGGAAGGCACGGATGGGGGTTGAACCCATGATTTTTGGTTTACGAGACCAACGCCACCACTTTTCCACCATGCCTGCTGAAAACAGACAAGGTCTTATAAAATATGAATGGTGGGTATAGTAATTTTTGCCTTTCTTTTGATGGAAAAACCACCAGGACCAATTTCCATGAATTTTTCAGGAAAGGTGCAAGGTGGTCCAGAATAGATTCCATTAAATTTTGAAAAATGTAGGTCAAAGGCCAAGGTCACAGTCACTATAAAATGTGTTTTTGCAATAGAAATGGTAAATCATGTAAAATCACATAAGGTGAAGGTCCATGTGGGATCCTTTCTTCTGTGGTAAAATGAAACACAAGACACACTTCATAGCTTTAGACGTTGACCATGACAAGGGGGTTTGGTCATACAAACAAGGGTGGGGGGGGGTTCAAGTTCAATGGTGCTAAGGTTGAACAGACCCTGAGCAGCATTTCTAACATCTTTACAAAATGTCAGTGACAAAGGTGAACACCTCAAGAGGTGCCTGTTTTGACTCATGGAAGGCATGGATGGGGGTTGAACCCATGATCTTTGGTTTACGAGACCAACGCCTTGCCACTTGGCCACCATGCCTGACGAAAACACACAAGATCGTATAAAATATGAATGGTGGGTATAGTCATTTTTGTCTGTATTTTTTATGCAAAAACTACCAGACCAATTTCCATGAAACTATCAGGAAACGTTCAAGGTGGTCCAGAATAGATTCCATTAAATTTTGGCAAATGTAGGTCAAAGGCCAAGGTCACAGTCACTATAAAAAAGTGTTTTTGCAATAGAAAGGGTAAATCATGTAAAAAGCAGAACTTAGTCTTAACGTGTTAGATGTTCCAGAAAAAACCTGTGGCAGATGTCTGAAATGCTTTCACTTGGTAGAATGACACCAGAGTACTCTATAAGGGGATGGCAGAAAGCTGATGAGGAACCATGTTCCGAAGAGACAACAGAGACATCAGCTGTGGCAGAGACAGCCACAATGTCGCCCAGTCATGGGAAGTCCCACCCAACGACACTGACTGGCTCTTCCGTTTTTCAGAAAGACTGAACTACACTATACTCAGATGGTTGCATGAACCTAGCGTGTAGTTTGTCGAAACGCAGCCAGATGACGTGAGTCAGGTTAGTTGTACCTACACTAAACAGGAAAAGTTAGTTTTTCTGTCCTAACATAAATCTCTCTTCCACTACCTGTCCCACTACAGTCCCTCAAGTTCAAAACACAGGAGAGGAACACTTTACACACACCAACTCTTTCTTCTTTTGACTTTGACCCTAACTCTTTTGTTTATTTTTTTGACTCTGAATCATTTAAAGAAATCCCATCATGCATCCACATGTTCTGTGTCTATAATGTATGTTTTATTGTATATGCTTGCATTTTTGTTTCTGTATTCCATGGTATTCTTGTTTAGAGCATGTGTTGGACAGCCTGTTACTGCAGGTGTCTTCTGCTGTAGTAACCAAACAGTAGGGGATCAGTAGAGTATCTATTAATCAATCAATCAATATGTGTAAAAGGGGCAGGGTTTGTTGTGCCGCGCATCACTTGTCTTATTCTGAAACTACACCTCCAGTGGTTTAAAATCAGATTCTGTGAACAAAGGCTAATTTTCTTTTTTTTTTCATATATTGGTCTAGATCATCAACAAACATTAAATGTAAATTACATTTGTCTATATTTATGAATTGTATAGTTATTGGTAATGGGTTATTTGTGTATTGTTCATGTATGTATTTATTTCTTTATTATATCATCTGTCAAATGGAACATGCCAGTATGTAATGGAATCAAAGTCTGTATATAAGGGGACTCTTGGTAGTGTCTGTTTGTGTGTGCTGGTGAACATGGTACTGCCTCTGCCTCCCACTTGGCCGTGTGGGACAAGTCAACGAGCTGTCAGTTGAATTACCTCCAAGAAACGTTGTCATGCACATACACTTGGATCCACAACCAACATCCATCCTTCCATATACTAATATCACTAAAGAGCTAGACCCTATTTCCCACTGCACATTAACTTATGAAATAAACTATAAATACTCACCTCAGTAGTCTGTATGTTGACCTCTGTGTGACAGTGTCCTACAGGATATTTTCATTATTGTCATGCACATGCAGGTCAGCTCATGACAGTCAAACAACAAACTCAGATCATAATATTCTATCGAGTGCTTTTAAAAGAGTAAAGACGTTCTAATACAGTGAAGGTGGATATGACTCATTCAAGCAATTAGTTCATTTTTGCTTTCATCAGGGTTAAACTGCATGATTATATTTCTTTGAAAATGTGCCCACGTATTCTGTAGACATCTTCCTAGTTTATATAGTTGAAATATATTTATATAGTATACAGTTTTATTTTAGGTTAACTGTGCTTCAACAAAACACAGTGAGTCAACTGTATGAACATAGCTATAATAGTTGGAGGGTTTTTTTTGTTTCCTGCAGGTAGAGCTGCTCTGGCCTATATAACCATCTGTGCCTTAATAACAGTAGAATACAACCTCTGAACCCGGAGCAGTCGAGAACTGTCAATCATCCCTATTTTTCCTATAGGTTCTGCATGATGAATATTTCATTCAAGAATAGAAAGCCAGATGAAACTGTCTGCAGTCAGTGAAGATGTGCTGTACTTTTTCACAGCTACAAAAAAATAAAAACTCCAACAGATGCTTCTTTGTGTTTCTATAATAAGATGGTCTATATGAGATTGTGGTACCTAAACACTTTAATTGTACATTTGTGTTGATTATCTTTATATCACAATAAACTTTATAGCTACAAGTCCTCTGTGAAAGACCTGCCATTGGTTGGCATTTCTATGATTGCTCTATTGTTACTTCTTCATTCAATTTAGCCATCCATTCATTTTCTGAACCCACTTTATCCTCACTATAGGGTCCTGGTGCTCAAACATAGAAAGAAATTATCTGCATTAGTGTCGATGAAGCATAAAATGTACTTGTTTGTTTTGTTTTTTATTCCAGAACAGACTTAAAGGGTTTATAAGGAAGAAACACTGTTTATTAAAGTAGCCATCTATTAAAGGATATTAACTCATTGACTACCAAAGATGTATATATACGTCTTTTGCATTTTTTCATGGGGGGAGTTTAGTTTAGTTTAATTTGATCTTTATTTGAGAGGGACAGCGTACAATGGAGCTAGCCACAAGGCTAATTTTCATCTGTAGTCCCTGGACATCGACATCCATTGTTCATAATATGTGTGAATTTCAGACTTGTGGCGAATGTATTTCTGTCCCAGTCGGGCGCAGAAACTGTATTTTCCAATTAAAGGCAACCGTACTTTTGTGCCTCGAAGAAGACAGAGGTTGGCAAGTTGAGAGAGTGAGAGAGAAAATGCCGAAGTGGAAGATGAAATGGAAAGTGAGATCTTACAAAACAACATCAAGATCTCGCAAAACAAACTCAAGACTGTGTTTGTCCCCAGTACACGAGTTTTCCTTGATTTGTTTTTTTTCTTTCTTTCTTCTGGACAAACCAGACATCTCGCAAAACAAACTTGAGATATCTAGTTAGTGTTTCTCCCCAGTACATACATTTTCTCTTTTTTTTCTCTCTCTTCGTCCCCTCCATATTTGACAGATCAAAATTACTGGTAAAAGGTTTTGATTCATGTCTGCCATCCTGGAATAAAGTATAATCGTAATAACGACTATAAATTTCCTGTAACATAAAAAATCTATTTAACAGATTAAGTGTGTTTTCATTTATTGCACTGGAATTTTAAAAACGTTAAGTGCAATAGAAGGTATTAGATGACCTTCCTGACCTCTGAAGTCAGTACTTAAGTTTCATTGTGAATTTTACTTGTCTATAAAGAACATTGTGAACACAGTGAACCAATCAGATTTGCTTCATGACCATTGAATGACGACCACATTTCCATTTTTATCTGGAATATAAAGCATTAAATCACCTCTACTCGTCCGCCATTTCAGTAAAACAAAATTACAATACAAAAACAATATTTCTTACTCAGCTCCAGTATTATCTCTGAATAAAATGCACCCATCCTGACCTGGACCTCCCATCATAAATGAGTGGTGCAGATTGTGTCTTGACAAGTAGCTTGACAGGGTTTCAGCTGCACTCATCTTCACAGTCTTCTTCATAATTGCCTCAAGCGCACTGAGATCCAAGCAATAGCATTATCCCTCATAAGCCTAATAATCTCTGTAGAGAATCTGGAGGATTTATACATACTATATTGTAACATGTATCCCATCAGGCATTTGGAAATCCCTGTTGTAGCCTGTAAAGCCTGATTAAGTATTGCGTTGCCTTCAGTTGCTGTCAGAAATATTGTAATTGGGAAATAAGGGTGCATGAACAACTAAGCAACATAGCAATGATTAGAAAATAGAGTTTCTATCACTTCCTTCACAAGGAATGATACAGTTCAATGAGTCGTTTGTAAAATACTGCTGTATTATTGGATTAAAAAATAATTATTTGGAAATTACTAACAATTATTCATTTATAATAGGCATGTTGTTGACGTTTGTAGTGATGCAAACAGTTATTAGAATATTATAACAATGAGATTTGGTATGTTGGGCAGAAAACTCATAAGACAATTTTTGGGTTTTTTTGTTTTGTGTCATGAACTCTGGAGCTCAGAAGAGTGTTTCTGAGCTCCAGTGGCTGCTCACCCCAATCCCCCTCTTCAAATACAACCTGAAAATCTATTGGTTTAGGACCACGTTCCCTAAATAAAACACACTAAAAAGCAAAAAGCAAAAAGCAGTTTAACAACTGGACAGTGCAATTGTGGTTAAAACTTGTTTTTATAGTTTTCTGTTTACTGCACATTATCCAAGAGTGCCAAAAAAGGTGTATATGAACAAAATGTACTATTATTATTATGATTATTATTATTATTAGTCAGTCTTAAAGATGTCATTCTACTGAAAACCACTTTTATACACTCCTATTGGAATCTGATGGGTCACCCTGAGTTACCAACACATGCTGCATCTGAAAATAGTCGTATTTCCAGGGCATTCTTACTTCCAGCACGTCAAAATCCATGACCAAGCATCAGTTTTTGATGCACAAGGTGTCCTGTTTAATTGAGACGCATCTTCTAACTCATCCCCTTCAATATGTGACACTCAGAACGCTAAACTTAAACCAGACCAAAACGTTTTTGAAACCAGAGCATCTCATACTGCCGTGGACGGGTTAGAAATCCCCTGCATCACCTTGTGTGTCAAAATCCGATGCTTTGTCAGCACATAGGAGATCAGATTTTGACGCGCTGGGAGTGAGAGAGTGTTGTTATTTCCCATTCATAGAAAACATTACAGAGAAACGAGTAACTCAGAAAAGGCCTGTCCTTAAATATTAATGTGGACATCTGCGTCACCCACGTGGGGGTTAAGCTCGCCCAAGGAATGCAGGTGACTCTCCCCCAGCCCGTCCCCAATTGCAGCAAATCTGAAGTAGCATTAGCATTAGCATCTAGAAAATAAAACAACAACCCCAGTAGCTGCTGCACAAAATTGAAAAAAATGGCGGAGCAAACTGGTTCGTGTGCTCTCTGTGGAAAAAAAAGCATTGTTTTGTTTCTGCAAGTTTTCAAAACAAATAATGGCACGAAACCTAGCTGGATGTTACTCTGGGATGGTAAACACAAGCAGAGTGAGAGGGGAGGGGGGAGTGTCCCTTTCTTCATTTATTCTCTCAGCCAATCAGAGACGCTTCATTACCGCGTCATGGACATGTATGAGGAAGGACCGGAAAACATTTTTTCTACCGTGCATAAACAGTTTGAAACAAAGCAACCCAGATGTTTAAAAAAAAAAAAAAAAGAACCAGCGCACAATGCATTCAATAACAATGGAGAAGACTGCTTTAACACCTTTAACATTGGCCTGACAGTTTTCAAAATATTAACACATTTCTTAACTCCATTCATTTATTTAGAACAGGAGTGTCAACCTCTGTTTAGTTCAGGGCCACATTAAACCACATTTGGTCTGGAGTGAGATAGTTTCCACCCAACTGCAACTACTCCATATCCTCTGATTAAACCTTAGGAACCTTATGTTGACATTTTATCTGTGCTCATAAATCCCCTCATATTCAGTAACCCCTACCAAAAAATACCAAAATAAGAATGTACAAAATCAAGCAACGGTTTTCAGCCTTGGATATTTCCCACAGTGACTCATACAAATAAAAATATTTCTTCTGAAAGCAGATAAATTAGATTATCTTCTGTGAACTTTTGTGAAGTTCCCAAACACATGCTCTTTATACAGAGGCACGGACGAGGCAGAGCTCACGTATAAAAGGGAAAAACAAAGACACCTCTTTGACTTTGCAAACTTTTCCAGGTTTGCGCTGTTACAGGTGGACTTAAGCCACAGCATTACTTCCTGTGGTAACATAATCAGAATAAACCAAGTTTCCTCTGCTCCTGCCCTTTTCTGATACACACTATTATCCTTGCGGCACAGCTGTGTTCTAATTTGTTGGATGAACGTGTCGCTGTGAATAGAAGTTTGTGTATGCCTGTGTCGCTCCCCAGAATAATATCAGTGCAGAGTTTGACATTGTCAGGGTGTTTTAATGTTGTCTCCTTCAACAGATTCATCCTGGTGTTTGTGCTGGTTCATAAATGGATCAACCTTCTAGGATGATGTTTCCTTTAACATTGGCTACAGTCTCCTCGTGTCTGCGTGGGTTTTCTCCAGGTACTCCAGTTTCCTCCCACCATCCAAACACATGCACTGATAGGTTAACTGGTTAATCTAAATTGTCCATAGGTGTGAATGTGACAGTGATTGTTTGTCTATATATGTTCAGCCCTGAGATGAACTGGAGACTCATACAGGGTGTACCCCGCCTTCACCCATTGTAGCTGGATTAGGCCCCCAGTGACCCGAGTGAGGATAAAGTGGGTTCAGATGACTACATATATATATATATATATATATATATATATATATATATATATATATATATATATATATATATAACGGCTGTCAAAATTAACACATGTTAATGCTGTTAACCCACCTAACAACACAGTTAAATATAACAAATATAAGGTGGAAGACACATTTGAGTATAAAAAAAAGTGTTTGCTTATGCAAAATGAAAGGCCAAATGGCATTTTCTGAACCCGCTTTATCCCCACTGGGGTCACAGGGGTCACATGGAGCCTATCCCTGCCACTGGAGGACAAGTCACCATGACAGGGCTAAACATATATATACAAACAATCACTCTCACATTAACATGGTTGAGCATTTTTAGAATAATCAATTAACCTATCAGTGCGTGTGTATGGATGGTGTGATGTTGAGTACCCTGAGAAAACCCACGCAAACACAGGGAGAACATGCAAACTGTGAGGCTCGAGTGCTAACTACTGTATCACTGTGTCTCCAAAATGTAGAATTCATTTTTAAAATTAGATTGAATTTTTACATTAAAAACTAATGTGATTGTAATTAATCCACAGGAACCCTGTGATTAATCTGATTAAAAATGTTAATCATTTGACAGCATTAATATGTATTTAAAAAATCTGATTTCTGTAATTGTCCGTATAGTTCCCAGAGATGAACAAACTCCTTCTGTTTCCTTTTAACATCATGTTAACCGTTTCAGACCTAAACACGTTTAAAGTTCATATATCCATTGTTTCATCGAAGATGCATCTTTATTCCTCCCGCTAAAAAAGAAAAAAATCTTTGTTTCTTCAGGAAGAAGCAGATGCCAATTTATACATTTTTAATGTGTTTTGTTTTATATCTGACAACAGATATTCAGTGGAATATTTAATCCTACTCAGAGGATTTAAAGCACTGACTAGACACTAAAATAAAACATTAAAAACTTTAGTTGGGGATGATAATATAAAAAAAATTTCTCCATAATCACATAAATACATTTTCTGATGTTAGGATTAATGTTTAGCAAGTGCTTATTAGTGGAATTAACTGGAATCCAGAAGAATCAAAAGCATTCATTCTCCATTCAGTGTTGATCTGAGATTCTATTTTCTTTCTATTTCATCTCTGCTGCTTCATAGGATCATCATTTATATGCGGCTGGACTTGTTTCCAGTATAAGTGGTGCTATTCAGCAATAATAAACATGTTATTTTCACTGTTTTTTATATGCCATTAAATACTAAATCATTCCTCTTAAGACTTTCTCTATCAACTGTATTTTAAAAGACTTGCAGGGGTTGATGTGATTGGTCATTACTAACGTCTCCCTGCTGATACTCCTACTCATATGATGTATTCTTCCAGCTCCTACATCTGCTCCACCAGTGTTAACTCACTTGTCTAGTCACTAAAATTGCTCAAATTATTTTGTCATACCCACTTAGTTCATAAATTTTCTCTTGCATTTGTGCCCACTTTCAGGGAATTATTCTCCTTTATGTTTCTAATCTTCTTTTTTTGGCCCCTTCTCTCTTAATAGACTCATTGAAATGCATTTTAGTTCTTTTAGTTAGAGTTTAATTTGGCCCTGGTTAATGCAGAGAGCCGCCTGCCATGGTTGTGTCATGGGAGGAATCTAGATTGCAGGGTTTTATGAGGAAGCATTCAAAGTGGCCACTTTACAGCGTGGATGAGTACTGTTATGTATATGAATGGAATTAACAACATTATCTACAATAAGGAAGCTTTAAGGTGTCATTCCATGGTTATTTCATTAATATTACTGTATTCTCCATTGTTATTAAATACATTGTGTGTTGGTTCTATTTAAAAAATAACGTCCGGATTGTTTTGTTTCCAGCTGTTTTTTCACAGTAGAAAAAAGACTTGAGGTCGAACATCAGAGTTTACCGGTACTTCCTCATACATGTCCATGACACAGTCATGAGGCGTCTCTAATTGGCTCAGAATGCGTGAAGGAACACTCCCCCATCCCTGTGTATGTGTTTACCTTTACCAGAGTAGCATCCAGCTAGGTTTCGTGCCATTGCTTGTTCTGAAAATGTGCAGAAGAAAAACAGGCTTTATTTCCACAGAGAGCACATGAACCAGTTTGATCCACCAATTTTTCCAGTTTGTGCAGCAGCTACTGTGGCGCCGTCTTCTCTTGTAGATGCTAATGCTACTTCAGATTTGCTGCAATGGGGGATGAGCCTAACCCCACATGGGTGACGCTAAAGCCCCTCTGACGTCAGATGTGTCCCTCATTCCTCTTGTTGTTTTCTGTGAATGCAGTATGCAGCCAGTGGAGGTGACAAACCACTGTCAAAGGAGCATGTGTTGGTAAGCTTAAGGAAAGCTATTCATTTAGCAAAGCTAAATTACAGGAATAAACTTGAATCCAAGCTACAGGACAACAACATTAAGGGTGTCTGGCGAGGCCTACAGGAAATCACGAACTATAAAACGAAACACCATGTTCTGGACTGTGACCCCTCCTTGCCAGAGCGGCTTAATGACTTCTTCTGCCGCTTCGATGTCCCCAGTGCCTCTCCAACAAGTGCCCTTTCCCACCTGTTGGGTGCAGAGCACACTCAACCTCTCTGCCCCATCCCTGAGCACGAGGTGCGCCGTCTGCTACAGCGTCAAAACACCAATAAGGCAGCCGGCCCTGATGGTGTGATACCAGCCACACTCAAAGATTGTGCAAATGAACTTGCTTTCATCCTGTGTTACATTTTTAACTGGTCCCTTCACACTACTATTGTACCTGCGTGTTTTAAATCTGCTATGATCACCCCAGTACCCAAAAACCCAATATCACCTGTCTTAATGATTATAGGCCTGTTGCTCTCACCTCCGTTGTCATGAAAATTTTTGAACGTCTTGTCTGCAGATCTCTATCACACTTACATCTTGATCACCACCAATTCGCATACAGGGCAAACAGGGGAGTAGATGATGCCGTATCGCTTTGCTCACACTTCATCCTACAACATCTAGACTGCAAGTCCACCTATGCTCGTGTCCTGTTTATTGATTTCAGCTCTGCCTTCAATACCATCCTGCCTAGTAGATTGTTCAATTACCTTCTGTCCATGGGTGTCAACCCCTCACTCTGTCACTGGCTACACAACTTCCTGACCAATAGAACACAATTTGTCAAAATTCATAACACCATCTCATCAACCAAGACCCTAAACATCGGCGCGCCCCAAGGTTGTGTTTTGTCACCTCTGCTCTTCTCCCTTTACACCAATAATTGTATATTTCACTCCCCATCTGTTAAAGTCTTAAAATTTGCAGACGACACCACGATCATAGGCCTCATACGCGATGGCAATGAAACATCATACCGTGATGAGGTCAACCATCTAGTGAATTGGTGCTCAGTAAACAACCTCACACTCAATATATCAAAAACTAAAGAACTCATAGTGGACTTCAGGAAAAAAACAGCCCATCACATTCCCCTATCCATTAATGGCCAGGTAGTGGAGCTGGTTGATTCCTTCCGTTTTTTAGGCACCACCATCCATCAGTCCCTATCCTGGAATTTGAACATCAGTCACATCATTTCAAAAGCACACCAAAGATTACATTTTCTTAGACAGCTCAGGAAATTTGGGGTCAGCCAAGCAGGCATGACCCACTTCTACCGTGCAACAATAGAAAGCGTACTCACCTTCTCCATCTTGGTCTGGTATGGCAGCTCCACCAGCTAAGATAAACAACAGCTGGAGAGAGTGGTACGCAGGGCCTCAAAAATCATTGGCCACGGTCTTCCTACCATTGCCTCTCACTTTAACACCAGAATTGCCAGGAAAGCCAAGAACATCATTTCTGACCCCACTCACCCAGCACATCAACTATTCACCCTCCTTCCATCAGGAAGAAGGTACCGCAGCCTCACATGCAACACCTCACGTTTCAGGGACAGCACCTACCCTCAAGCTATCCGCCACTTAAATTTGCACTAGTAACTCAGTCTACTCCACTACCTGGCCTTTTCATCCCATCTCTCATCCCAGTCACTAGCTCCCTATGTCATACAAATCATCTGCTGTACTTCATGTGGTATATAATGCACTTTAATGCCCTACATGCACTTTTTTATTGTTTTATGTTACCTATGTTCCTGTTGTCCTGTCCTGATGTCATGTTGTATGTGTGAGCACACCAAACGTATTCCTAGCAATTGTATGTCTATACTGTTGATATGGCTAAATAAACTTGAACTTGAACTTGAAGTCGGGGTGACCCATCAGATTCCAAAAGGAGCGTGGAAAAGTGGTTTTCAGTTTGTTCCAAAAACATGGCCTAAAATTCTGTTCTTGGACTGATTAACAATGTCAGTCAAACCCATTACTGTGAGTGTCAGCAGGTATCCCTGAATAATTGAGAACACATAAATAAAGTGTTCAGTTTTTGTTTATGTTGGGCTGAAAGGCTATTATGACTAAATGGTTTGGGGAGGGACCTCCATCAGTCCATCTGTGGAAATCACTGATATCTGACTGTATTTCTCTGGTAAAATTAAAATTTTATATTAAGGCTGTTCATTACATGTATAGGTCTAGTCATGCTTCATAGGCAGGGGAGGCGGGGCTAAAAGGTTGTCGTTCAAATCCTCTGTAGACAATAGGACGGTACTACAACCAATCAGCGTAATCTTTAGGATGACGTAGTTAGACACCGGAAAGTTCAGGGAGGAGTCTGGAGAAAGTTAGGAATGACTAAACAAAATGGTGGATTATGGAGCTTAACGACTGTTGTCACTTCTGTAAAAATAATTTAAATATTGCTGACATTTTCTCACATTCTTCACTCATCTTTGATAAAAGGAAATCACTACCTGTTGTTGTTCTTCTTGTATGGTTGTTTCCAGTTGTTTCTGTCCAAATCCTTTCAGTGTTAATTTGTTACGCTCGCCCTCTCACTCTATACTTCACCATGATTCGTCAGCTAGTTTTAGGGAAATTTAGCCAAAAGTTACATTGAGCATGACTGGACTACTACGGTAGCACATTAGATTTGCTGCCGCTAGGGGGGGTCTAGCTCAGCTAAGCTACAGAAAGATTTGGAGGCTGTAATCAGGCTGAAAATGCCAGAAGTGGATTCCATACAGACTCTGGAGGTCATTGCTGTGAATATATATTGGATATGCTACTTTTTGTCCCCAAATAACATGTCACAGTGTGTGTGAGGAGGTTCCGATACTAGCCTGAAAGAGCCACCACTGTTGGAATGAATGGAGTGAGAAGAAATCTGTTTATAAATACATTTATTATAGTTAAAAAACCAAGATTAAAATACCTGGACACAGAATAAAAGTGATAAAAAATAAGCATTAATTGATTAGTCCTTAAAAAGAAATTGTTCACACAAGAGACAGAGTCCCTTGGCCTGGCCTACCCCCCAGGAACATTCAGTTGTGCGGGATCCAGTGGTAACCGGTTCAACTCAGTGACTCTAACCTCTGGGTGGGCCCTGCAGCTCCTCCCCCTCGCAGGAGTGGATCTCGTCCACCACACCTCGCTGCCGTCCCACTTCGTCTGGCGGCCATTCCTCCCCTTCGCCGCACCACTCGCTGTCCCGTTTCATCTAGCCGCCGTCCATTTGCTCTCTCTCTCGCACCCGCCACTGCTCTGCGTCATCTGCACGGCGTTCCTCTGTTCCTCCTGTCCTCTCCTCTCCTGTCCTGTCCTCTCCTCTCCTGTCCTGTCCTCTCCTCTCCTCTCCTGTCCTCTCCTCTCCTGTCCTCTCCTCTCCTGTCCTCTCCTCTCCTGTCCTGTCCTCTCCTGTCTTCTCCTCTCCTGTCCTCTCATCTCCTGTCCTCTCCTGTCCTGTCCTCTCCTCTCCTGTCTTCTCCTCTCCTCTCCTCTCCTCTCCTCTCCTCTCCTCTCCTCTCCTCTCCTCTCTTCTCCTGTCCTCTCCTCCCCTCTCCTGTCCTCCCCTCTCCTGTCTTCTCCTCTCCTGTCCTGTCCTCTCCTCTCCTCCCCTCTCCTGTCCTCCCCTCTCCTGTCTTCTCCTCTCCTCTCCTGTCCTCTCCTCCCCTCTCCTGTCCTCTCCTCTCCTGTCCTGTCCTGTCATACTCCTCCCTCCTGCTCCTGAGCTACTCTCTCCATCAATCGACTAACCCAGATCTTTTTTTATCAGCTGTGCCCATCAGAGGGGACAATCAGCTGGAGGTAATTATCAGCTGTTTGTAATTGTCGACCCACAGTTTTAAATTAAATGTCAGGTAAATCATAACACACAAAAAATATACAGAGCAAAAAGAGAACCATACCATACCATATAAACAAAAAACACAATATTGGGGTCAACAATTACAACAGCTGTAGGGGATCACCTTTGACATACATGCTTAAACTGTATAATTTTGAAAATGTTCAGTAAAAAAAATACATGTAACGGCTGCTGCTCTTCCCAGGGTTTACTGTTTCGTGGTATCGTCTTAAAAACTGTAGCACAAAACTGGCGTCTGTTACTCTGAGCTCTTTCGACTTAAATTGTGCTTCTCACATATTATGACATATGAAATGTCCCACAAAAATTCTGACCCATCATCATCATCAGTGGCAGCGGCAGCAGTAGCAGCAGCAGTGACAGCAGCATCAGCAGCATCTTAGGCTGGAAATAATTGTATTAAGATAATTAACTTTTCTTCATTAACAGTATCATATGTTGTATACATCCTATGCACTAAGTGAATGAGTCAATAAAACAGGAATCCTCCTGACTGACCAGATGGCACCATTTGACAAAAGCGCCTTATGATGCCACTAATGGTTCTATGTGGTGCAGTTTTTAAAGCTGCTATATAGCACCACTTTACAAAGGACTTTTATGACTCAGTTAATGATACTTTTATCACATCACTACAGGTTTGACATGGCCCTATGTGGAAGACAAGTGGTTCCACGCACCACCCCTCACATTATTTTGGCATCAATCCAGCTGACGTCATCATGTATATGTGTATGCTGATGTCAGCATATCAACTACCTCTATACCTGTGCCAAGTTCGAAATAATCTGAAACAAAATGGGTATGTTATAGACATTTGACATTTCACCCATTACAACAAAATGGTAATATTTAGTTTTTTAAGAGTTTGTGAAAAATGTGAACTTTAATATACTTCTTTTCTATTCTGGGTCACTGGGAAATGTGGAATGAATTAAACCAATAGTTTTACTTCTAAAGCACAGGTGTTAAACACAAGGCCTGGGGGCCAAATGTGGCCCACCAAAGGGTCCAATCTGGCCCCTGGGATGAATGTGTGAAGTGCAAAAATTACACTGAAGATAATTAATAATCAAGGAAGTTAAACAAATTTTGGGTCGAGTAACATACTATCATAATAGAAAAAATGGAAACAAACCTTAAACTAATTTTCCTTTCAGTTTCAGTTTTAGTGTAAAAAAAGACTAGCTTTTTACAAAATATGTGAATGACCTGAAATATTTGTGGAATTTTACCAATATTCAACCTGATACTAAATGTTGTGTATATTTACCATTCTACTGTGATCTGTACGTTGTGATGCACATCTATAAATGATAAACTAAACCATTATATCATTAACATTGCACTTATTTTTGTTAAGAATTTAGAGGTTGTTCAGATATGTTCATATTATGTTCACGTACAGTTTGTAGATGTAAACATTTTTATTGGAGAATTTAGCTTTTGTTCACTCAAAAACACAGACATTTTTAGCGTTGACATTATTTTATGCATTTTAATCCCATTATTATTATTTTGCTGGTGTGGCCCACTTTATACCATATTAGGCTGCATGTGGCCCCTGAACTAAAATGACATTGACAACCCTGTTCTAGAGTTTTAACTAACAAACAAACAAAAAAACAACAGTAGGGGTATCGGTAAAATGTAAGAAATAACTTATTGCACACGTGTTACTCTCACAAAAATATTTCCTGATGGGGCTGAACAGTGCAATACATTATCCTGCTTATTCTACAGCTATTACAGCTCATTACTGCTGCTACTCTAACAGATTGGATAAATTAGCCGTTACAACGTAGCGAATATTTACTTCCAAAGTGGCCGAACTACCTGCACAGTGATATGGTACAGTGAATCTGAAGTGACAAAACTCGTTGCCATGGGCAGCGGACGTTAATGGTGCAGTGGGCGGTTATCGAAAAAAATCAGCTGGGAACGTCCATTCAAAGTGAATGGGAGCTGTCTAGAGTAATAACATATCTAATACTTATGATCAGAGCTGAAACACTTAATAAATTGACTCAAATACATTTTTCATAATTCCATTACAATTCCATTACTCATTTCCTAAATTTCTTTTCCACTAGATATAGTATTTCACATGTGACGTACAACAACCAGATTGTTGTGCGATGGAACATTGCTCAGAAGAAATAAAGTACAAAGGCAGAATGCATCCAATGTGTGGGAGCACTTAAAAAAAACACAGTACAATGCATCCACTGTGGTGCTGAAGTCATTTATCACAGGAACATGACTTCAGTGGTGCAGCATTTGCAGCAGAAACACTCAGCCCACATTAGAGCTAACGCTATTCAACTGGAATATCATACTCACCTTCTCAAATCCAGTCTTCATGGCCCAGTGTCCTGCATGTTTTAGTTATCACCCTCTTCTATTGCACCTGACTTCAATTAATGATCAGCTCTTCAGACGCGTGATAATAATGTAATGGCTTCCAGGTGTGATGTAGGAGAGATTTTTAATTTTAAAAAATTTATGTATTCGTTATTTGAAAAATAATTATATATTTTTATTATTTTATCTTGTATTAATTTTTTAAAATTGATTATTTAAAAAGTAAGTTTTTGTTATTTTATTTTACATTTATTTTTTAAGAATTTTCTTTATTTAAAATATATATGTCTAATTTTTTTATTTTAATTTAAAAACGATTTAAATATAAAAAATAGTTTTTTTTATTTATTTATTTATTTGTATTCATTCATTTCTTTGAAATGTAATTTACAATGTTTATTTATTTAATTAAATATATTTTTTACATTCTTTTTTATTAATTTTAATATTAATTATTAAAATTTTGTTCAGTGAAGAATGTTTTCTGAAGTTTTTCTTTTTTTTTGTAAAGAAAGTGGTTAGCACTCATGCCTCACAGCAAGAAGGTCCCTGGTTCAAATCCCACACCAGACCTTTCTGTGTGGAGTTTGCATGTTATCCTCGTGTCTGCGTGGGTTTTCTCCAGGTACTCCAGTTTCCTCCCACCATCCAAACACATGCACTGATAGGTTAACTGGTTAATCTAAATTGTCCATAGGTGTGAATGTGACAGTGATTGTTTGTCTATATATGTTCAGCCCTGAGATGAACTGGAGACTCATACAGGGTGTACCCCGCCTTCACCCATTGGAGCTGGATTAGGCCCCCAGTGACCCCCGCGACCCTAGTGAGGATAAAGCAGGTTCAGATAATGAATATATATATATATATATATATATATATATATATATATATATATATATATATATATATATATATATATATTAGGAATTCTTTTAACATGCACCATAATTTGCCAGATCAGCAAACTGTTCAAACTTTTATGGAGCTGGTCAAACTTGCTGATGATGATAAATTGGGGGTGCTTTGCAGCACATACTGATACTTACCTTCTATAGTCCTATCGCAGCAGTAAATGAGGACTCACATTCTCACACATTTCTACTCCATTTTTGCAAAATGTTTGTTAAATAATTAATGAAACTGTTGTTTCTCAGTTATATTTAGATTAAAATTATTTTATGACCTGATAATGTGAGAAGGGTTTTGTGTATTTGTGAGATTGTTTTCATTGTATATTATTGGCATTAACGTCTTTTTTAACCCTCTTGTTGTCTTCATATTCTTTGCACTGTGTCCTCCGCCTTTACTATTGAATTTGTAACACCAAATGTTATTTTGCTCAAAGAAAAAACTTAACATTCGCCACAAATTGTGTGAACACCTGAGTCTTCACCTGCAGAAAGACTGCATTTATTTAAGGCACTACTTGTTGCTATTAGGGAGTACTGTCATGTGCAGAACCTTTATAGCCTCTGGGCATCCACAACGGGCCAGTATTGTTCCATTTTGCTCAGATCAACGTGCAGAACACCACCTGTCTGGTTTTATTTACATCTGCTAATGATTGAGCTGAGACAGAACTAAAACATTCTCACATTCTGTGGTGTCACTGTCTGGTCATTTTGACCCAAAGGTGACCTTTATACCTTTTTGTACAGCATTTGTGGAAATATGTATAGATGGATGAATGGACCTGCTCCACATTTGCATGGAGGTTTCTTCCTTCCCCACTGGGTTGCCGAGAAGAAGGGTCTAAGGATAGGGGACGCCTGGGACGTTAGCTGTTTCTGTGATTGTTTGAAGTCATTTTAGAGAAACGTGTCTGCCAAATGAATAACCCCCCCCTCGGATCACCACCAAAATCGAACACACATTACCAACCTACCCTGAAAATTTCATAAAGATCCATCCAAACTTTTTGAGTTACCTTGCTAACTAACAGACAGACAAACAAAGTCCGGCAAAAACATTTCCAGGAAATAATAATTATTAATTAATTATTATTAATAATATAAATAATTATGTATCCTGGCAAACCCGACTGTGATATGAATTCATAGTCTGGAGACGATCCATAGACTGAGCTTAAGCGTACAGGTGGGATCAACAGTTGTCTTTCAAACTGCTCTGCATGTAATAGTCCAGCGCTATGACCAATCAGAGCAACGAACAATGTGAGTGTATACAGAGCACCGAAAACAAGTCTAAACTAGCGTCTATCTCGTTAACATCCTATAGGCTAAGCTAATTAACATTTACACACTGGTAACAGTGGAGGAAAAATATCCAACCGTGTCCATTTGCTTATCCAACCATACACTGTATATAAGTTCATATTTTTTCAACCCTGTCATCATTGTGCTAAGCCCCACCCTACAAACTCACTACACAAACGGAGCATTGTGATTGGATCGGTTAACTGGAACCGGTCCTGGCTGAGGCTCTGAGTATGGCTACACCAACGATCCAGACAAAAATATTTTTTGCCACTAGAGGTGGGCTAGTTTACTAGGTTAATAAAAATGCATGAAGGCAACAACTCACTTTTTGTAATGTTGGAGTCAATCTAGGAAAAGTCACATTTAGGTAAAGACAGAATGACGACAAATTTTCAAAATATAAGTACAACAATAGCAAAGCACTGCTTCTTTCAACAGTGCTGTCATCTTTCAAAAGTGTCAAATTTACGAAGTTATGATCTTCTTTGAACTATTTCAGTGTTGAAGTCGCGTTCAACATCCTGAGGAGAACGTCCTGAGCATCACCCCCATCTCTGAAGACACTATTCTGAGAATGTAAAGAGTAAAAAGTACAGATATTTATGAACAAATGTAGGGAGTACAAGTAAAAAGTTTCCAGAGAAATAAATACTCAAGTGAAGTACAGATACTTAAAAAATCTGCATTTTTACTGAGTTACTTTCCACCTCTGGTTTGTGGACTGTCTGCTGGATATGCAAGTGTTGAGTTATGAATACAGAAGCAATGTACTTTTTGATTTATATATGTGTGTGAGCAATGAGTTTTCTTTTTAGTCACATGTACAGTATAGGTGTTTAGTATAACCTAATTTCACTAGACTATTAGACACCATGCACAGCCGCTTTAGAAAACAGTCTGTGGTACGTGGGCATGGCACAAATCTGTCATGTGACGTCATCACCATCGGCCCCAAAATGCTGACCCCCCCAAAGCTGGAATGATAATTCGAACATAATGAACATTCTTCATATCTGACACATTTTAAATACATGCAATACATTGAACATAGTTAGCAGTCAATAGCTGCATTTCCATTACCCTTGGAAATGCGCAAAATGTAAATATCGCGATAAAAACTGGTAATGGAAACACCGGAATTTTGAAAAAACACTCAAATATCGATAAAACGATTCACGCTTTCATGAGGTGGTTTTTCATACGTTTTGATATTCAAATTTATCTCAAAAGTGCAATGGAAACACTTTTTCCTCAAATATATGTCACAGGATGTGACATACATGGTCACATGATCTCTTCTCTCCAGGTGAAAATGGCAGCCGCAGTTACTGTAACCATGACAACCATTAGCTGCTGGGATGCAAGAACTAAGGCAGTCCTGATCACACTCTTGTAGTGGTGATCAGGGTGATTCCTACACTAGACACAGTGTTTAATTTTTATTATCTGTTAGTTTTTAAATATTTAAGTTGTTTTTTTACAGATTAATATATTCTCTGTTCTGTAAAGTATCAAGTGCAGCACTGTGTAAAAAAACACTACATAGCCGATTCATTCACTCTAACACTATCAGGGTGATGGTCAATCTGAAGCTCCGAAGGTGACAGCAGTGACATTTCTTGGGATATTTCATGAAATTTCAACCCACGAAAGAAGGTTGTTCCTGCCTAGAACAACCGTCAATTGAAACGTTCAAAGCACAAATATACTATACAAATATCTATATTGTTTTGCGAAAAACTGTAATGGAAACTCAGCTACTGAGTTAATTACACAACATGTGTTTTAAAAATATAATAACCCTAATAATAATATAATGCCATAACATTATTATTATTATAATAAATAATCACCCTAAAGGCACTGTATGCATGGACACACTATCTCAAGTTCTTTTATTTCCACCCACTCGCACAAACACTCTCACACACTTGGGATCACTTTCTGTTAGACTTCCAGTACAAGCCAAGCCTGCTTGTCTCTTGGCGTGGTTAGCTGGGCCATGAATTATTTGCTGTGCCGCAACAACCTCTGGTAATATGATGAAAGCACAGCTGACTGGGCAGAGCACATTCCCCCAAACACAAACTCACCCACTCACACTCTAATACAGATGGAAAAAGTGCCACATACAGAGGCACACATCACGACTGCAGGCCCCTAAACACATATCTGTGCATGTGTGGTCTGCCGTGTCCATGCAGGGGTAAATGGATGCAGAGATGAGAGCTGACAGCCACAGACTAAGCAGGCTTTTAGGTGGGGTGGGGTTTTTATCTGGAGACACATTTACAGTGTGTGTGTGTGTGTGTGTGTGTGTGTGTGTGTGTGTATGAGCTTTTAGCAGGAATGTAAGATTAACGTACAAGGAATGATAAGACAACCATTTAAATTTACAGTTTTTTCAGATGACATTGGACAAAAAACAAACAAAAATAAATATTTCAAATTGGTTTCATGTAAAGCGTGAGATGATAAGATTGGAAGTACGAAAGCTGACAACAGCCATGGATTTATATATTACTTTATTTTCATAATCTTGTGATAATTAATTATTTAAAAGGTGTCATTCCGCTGAAAACCATTTTTCCACACTCCTTTTGGACTCTGATGGGTCACCCCGACTTACCAACTCATGCTCCTTTGACAGTGGTTTGTCACCTTCCACTGGCTGCATACTAATGATGACAGATGGACTTTAGCGTCACCAATGTGGGGTTAAACCCGTCCCCAGCAGTGAATCTGAAGTAGCTTTATCATTAGCATAATCAAGAGAAGACAGAGCCACAGTAGCTGCTGCACAAACTGGAAAATAAAATGTTGGACCAAACTGGTTCATGTGCTCTCTGTGGAAATAAAGCCTCGTTTTTTTCCCTGTACATTTGTAAAAGTATAACTTGGCAGAAAAATCAATAAACCTCAAACTAAAGACAACTCTACAACTGCAAAAACATCCACAGCTTCTTTTTCAGTTAAAGTGAACTGAAGTTTCTACATTAAAGTTTACCCCCCGACACAGATTTAGTCAAATCCAGGCATTCGAGAGTTAAATATGTGATTGACAGCTGTAATTACAACACATTGATCACATTCTGTCAGATGCGATCTGGAAATCTCAGAAAAGTGACTTTACTTTTCCATAATAAAATGGAAAAACAGGTTTAACTTAGAAGGAAGATCTATCTTTTCATGTTAGTTTTTTTTCTTCCTCTGATTTTGTCTCCAGCAGTTTTAAATAACGTGACAGAGGATTCATTCATATGTTGTTTGTTTGATAACTATTTCTGCCTCTACCTCCACTGTCTGGGTGTCATGATTTTCAAACTTCCTTTCACTACATGAACGACATTGTCAGTTCATGTGAGGCTGATAGAGATTAGAGATTTGGATGCCAATTAATTATTATTATTAGTAGTAGTAGTAGATTTGGATGCCAATTAATTATTATTATTAGTAGTATTAATATAGACAATGTACATTAATAAACATTTTATAGAAAAGGAAAATGTAAATGCGCCCATTTTAGCCAAAATGCTCATTTCCAATGAGAGTCCCCCTGCCAGAAGGATCCCAGCAAGAAATTAAAACATAACAATAAAGACATAAAACGTAGAATTCAGTATGTAAAACATGACCGTGAAGACATATAGCATAAAATTCAGTATATAAAAGAATCAATATTAATTACATTTTATTTATAGAGTCCCAAATCACCACAAGGTTGTCTCACAGGGCTTTACAGAGTTAATTAGAAAACAAAGAATCACAGAAATAGATGCAGTCCCAGGCACCCCCTGTCCTGAGACCCTCCTTCTCAACAGGAAAAACTCCAAACTTTTCTTTATTTATAGTGTGATATAAGACCCCATGTTTTCAGATCAAATGCACTTGGTAGCCTACCTTGATAGCTTGTCATCTTAAAATACATTACTTTTGGAATGGGTCAGAGCAAAAACATATTTTTTTGCATTTATATGAGGTCATCATGAGGTAAATCTTGGTTGGAAACACAGTAATACCTCAATTTACGAAAGACCCAACTAATGAATAATCCAAGTTACGAAATGCCCTTATGTAAAATTTTGGCTCTGAATATGAAAACATTCAAGTTATGAAAGGAAACCCCCAAACATTAATACAGTACTGTACATTCTGTATGTAATTACATATGTACTGTACACTTGTAGATAGTGTATCTTTGACCCTCATTCTTTACAGAGTTCTAACACACTTCCATCCTGATCGATGCAAACGCAGGCAGCAAAACCATTCACTGTGTATGTGCTACCACGCCGCAAGGGCACAGTGTCAAGAAGGGTGAGGAGGAGAGAGGGTTCAGATACTAATGTAAGAACAGACAGAACTAAATTCAGGCAGAGACAGAAAATAAACAGGAACAAAACCTGCGGGTAGGTCCGCCATAGTCCGTGGTGGTGAAAGAAATGTCCAGGTTATGGTGAAAAGGGAAATGGCAACGAGTCCGGATTATGGAGGTGACAAACTGAATGGTCCCGCACCGGCAACTGCAAGATGCGTTGCTTAAATACTGCAGATTGGCAATGACTTGCAGCTACACAGTGCAGGACCAGGTGGATCTGGGGGAAAGGTTGTGACACGCAGAGCTCTGTGTGCCACTCAGCAGCGCTTATCTCCTCCTCTTGATTAGCACTAAAGCCAGGGCTTTTGCTGTAAAGTTGACAGGTACATGTTCATCACTTTCACTGTACGTCACAGTGGCAGCACTGGGTATTGTTACACTCTGATGTCGGACCCACATGCAGACCACAAACCAGATAAACGATCAAACACAACTTTAATAACAAAAAGGTGAAATAACAGAGTCCACAAAGCAAAAGGGAAACCGTAGTCCAGTCCGGGGTCCGATAACGAAGGTCCAAGTTCAGCAGGCAAAGAGAGTGGTCAGAATCCAGAAAGCAGGTCAGATACCGGGGAAGAAGACAGGAGCGTGGTCAGGCGGAAACAGGTCAGGAATGCGATACAGGTGACGCATGGAGAAAACATGCTGACGGAACACTGGAAAGTCTTGACACAACAAAAATGATCTGGCAAAGGACAGGTACACAGAGCAGGCTTATATACAGCCACTTGATCACTCACAGGTGTGAGCTCACAGGTGTCAGCAATAAAAATTAGGGCAAAGGTGACCGACAGAGACACACAGGAAAACACAGCAGGGAAAGCGGAAAAAAACAGAAGACAGACAACAAACAGAAAAAGATAACACCTATTCATGACAGGTATCTGCTGTGCCGTACCCAGGGCTGAGCACCGAGCTTAGTGTGGAAGAACCTTTACTGTTGGTAATTTTTAAAGGGTTTAGGGCATAGGTGCCAAACATGCCTATGGGTCCAATCTGGCCCCTGGGATGAATTTGTAAAATGCAAAAATTACACAAAATATATAAATAAGTAAGATCAATGTAAAATGGATCAATAAGCAATTATGAAAAAAAATGATCCTCGTTTTAATGTTAAGAAAAAGAGAATAAAGAAACAAACAAAACTAGCCTGATACAAAAAATGTGAATAACCTGAAATGTATGTGGAATCAATATTGTGAATGTTACTAAATGTGTGTAGTTGTAAATCCACTGTTATATTTAAGTTGTGATGTGCATGTATATAAATGGTAAAATAAAGTGCAATATTGTTCATATCACACTTATTTTTCTTAAGAATTTTCAGGTTGTTAATATTTGTTCATGTTATTCATAGATGTAAACATTTTTATGATGGTATTTGACTATTTTTGCTCAAAAACAAAGAAAACTTTGGAGTTGACATTATTTATGTTTTTATCCTATTATTTGTATTATTTTAATGGTTTGGCCCACTTTATACCATTTTAGCCTGAATGTGGCCCCTGAATTAAAATGAGTTTTACACCCCTGGTATTATTTCCTTGGAATGAATCAGCTCTTTTACATGTAAAATGCGACTCTACTCATAAAATGCGACTACTGCCAAACAATGAATGAATGTCTGTGTCCAGTAGTCAATGACCATGTGTTCTATGAATCACGAGTATATAACAGTGGTCCAGTTCTGCATCAGGTGTATGGCAAGCCAAAGTGTTCACATAGCCACGCGTTGTGTTTATTATATCACGTTTTACATGACACGTTCTAGCACGTGCATTGGCGCGCGTAATGGCACACGTTCTAGCACGCGTTATGGAACGCGTGCTATATGGTAATGAGCTCCTCCCACTGATTTTCCTCTGCCAATTAATTTGTAGTGCTTTCAGCTAATCACTGGCCAACACAACGAGTCCAGAATAGCCGAGCACTGATCTTACCCTTCACAAGCGAAGTGCGTTTTCTCAATGTTTAATTTTTGCTAAATATTTTTGACTTTTCCTTAATCAATGTACTTTATTTATCTTGTTCAACTTTAGTGTGTCTATTCTAATGTTTGTTTATTGTATTTTCTATTTGAATTCTTATTTTGTTGCGCTAATCTGGAACCCCGGTTTTAATACTGGCACTATGGCAGCTGGTACTTGGAGACATCTCACACTTATTACTCCGCCAAGGAGTAATAAACAAAACAAATTAACAGAAAAGACACATCAAGATCAGGGCTCTACAGTGCGCCCATTTCACTCGCATTTGCGAGCAAATATGTCATAATGCGAACAAGGAAAACAAAACAGTCGCACATGTGCGAGTGCTTCTTGCAGCACACAATAAGGCACACTAGGGTTGTCAAAAAAAATCGTTTTAGATACTAAATCAATATTGACCCTTGGTATCTAATTAGATACTAAGTTGATGGAAAATCGATTTTTGTTTTTATGGCGCGTCGCCGCTTTTTTGTAGCGGGTAACGTTAAGAATTCTAAACAGGCATCAACGCGGTCAGCTCTGGCACAGTCGTAATGCCGGCGTGTAAGTTAAAGTCTCTTTTTTTCTCCAGCTGCCTCTGACAGCACACGGGGTGACGCCAGTGCGACCACAGACCTATACACTATTTCTATAGGTCTGTGACTGCGACCATCCGATGCAACTTTGCTTTTAAAGGCCTCGATATAGTCGAACGTCTATGCGCGCGGGCGGTAGCGCATAGTATCACGTTACCACCACGGAGGCCACCGTGAGCATGTCAGCCTATCATTTTTGACGTGCGCGCTGCTAGTCCCGTATGGCAAACCAAAGTGTTCACATAGCCACGCGTTGTCTTTATTATATCACGCGTTACAGAACGCGTTCTCGCACGCGCACTGGCGCTTCACGCGTTACAGGACGCGTTCTGGTACGCGCGCTGGTGCGCGCAATGGCACGCGTGCTATATGGTAATGATCTCCTCTCACTGATTTTCTCCGCGAATTAATTTGTAGTGCTTCCAGCTGTTACTGGCTAACACAACTAGTCCAGAATAGCTGAGCACTGATCTTACCTTCACAAACGAAGTGCATTCACTCAATGTTTAATTTTTGCTAAATATTTTTGACTTTTCCTTCATCAATCTTCTTCTTCTTCAACTTTAGTGTCTATTCTTACGGGTTTGTTTATTGTATTTTAATTTTTATTTTGTTGTGCTAATCTAACACATGAGCTGGCTGTAGGTTTAGTTTAAAAATTCAGACAAATTCAAGTGTTTTTTAACTCTTATTTTGTTCATGGAACTGATGTACAGGTGTCGAAAAGCAACTGATTAAGAAAAAGAAAAAGCCCAAACTAAAACTACTGGAACCAAATTACAACACTAGTTATTTATTCCTTCTTCTTCTTCTTTTTTTTTTTTTTTTTTTACTTCATTTTGGGTTTTGTGGATTTTTGTTTTTTGTCCTTTTTTCCACGTTATTTCTTATTTTGTGAATATATATTAGTTTCTGTGGATTTTGCTTATTTTTTTATTTTATTATTTTTCTTTAATTGTGTTCTGTTAGTGTCTTATTTTGTTCATGTTACATATTATTTTGTTGGTTTATTATTCATTTTTGTTCATTTTACTGATCACTTTGACACTTTTTTGTTCATTGTGTTGCTTATTTTATCTTATTTTATTTTTTACTGTGTCTCAGTCTCAGGAGTTAAAGGGTTAATCATTCTAAAATGTATCTAATAACAAGGCAGCCAATACAACGTTCTAAAATGTATCAAAGGACAAAGCATCCCATAATACAAAGTTATGTTATGGTCTGCTCTAAATTAACACAAATGACAGCAGTCATTCAAGAATGTTAGTATCTGTGCATAAGTACTGCACTGTAAATAAATAAACATTTAAAACTAAAACCTACTTGTGCCCCTATTTTTTTTGTGTGCTCCTAAATTTTTTAACTTGGGGGCACGTGTGCTCCTGGAAAAAAAAAGTTAGTGTAGAGCCCTGATCAAGATAATAGAAGGGACAGTAATGACCCATTTGCTTCATTACAATGCATCCAGGAAGGACACAACATCCCGCATCATAGGTATTCCATGCTGACCCCTAGGGCCAATGAAGGGATCAAACTGAGCACGTATCTGGTCTGCTGCGGCACCTTCCACAGTAAAATTAATCCGAGGCACAACAACCCTCTCTGGCCAGTCAACCAAACTGGCAAGTTCAGGAACAGCAGGATCGGGCACGGCAGCATGAGGAGAACCATGACCAGGAGCTGTAAAGGCTGTTGAGGCTCTTCCTTGTTGCTTCAGGCATCCTGTCACAAAGAGCTGCAGGGGACTTCTATGCCTCTCTGTCCTCAGACCATGATTGTTCCATTGAGAGGTAAACTCTGAAAGATCCCTGTTCAGTCTTGGGAGGTACATGTAATGCACCGCCCATATGTGCCTCTCATTGTCTGGATCAATTATACCTTCACTCTCCAGAAAATGGAAGAGTGTGTGGTAAACATTCGTGATCCCAAGCCACAAGTCACCCCAGAGCCTCTCAATATGCTGATTGTGCACACTGTGTCCTTGAATGGCACTGCCCCGCCTGTAGCCACGGAAAAGGTTCATCAAGAGGCATACTGCATTATTCTCTCCACCTCTGTCTGTCCTGACTCTTGAAGGCAGTCCATATCTGGCTACAGCGCCCACAAAGCTGTCCAACACAGTGGCACTCCGGTTGTGTCCAATGCCTGGAGGAAAACAATAAGACGGCTGTAGCCATCTATTGCTCCATGGATGGCAATTTTCCATCTAAGTCAAAGGGAAAACATTGTTTACATACAAAAGAAGTTTAAATACACTACATGTAAAACCCACAAATGGTATGCTTTGCATAGTAATGGGAAAATGAGTCTTCATGAAGATGTCAGGGTTTTGGTTTTTTTTAGCCCTCTAGATTGAGCTCTCCATTCAAGAAAAGGTGAAAATTTCAACAATTTCAACACTTTGTTGACCAGAGAGCTCCATCTAAAGGGCTAAAAAAAACCCCAAATGAATGCTTCATGAAGCCTCATTTTCACATCACTAGCTTTTGTCCACTCCCCATTTAGAAGACCCATCTGTTGTCAACCATTAACTTCTTGGCTGATGCTTTCAGATGTTGCTTCAATTTTTTCCACATATTGATCCCTTTTTCATGATGTCATCCATTTTGTGATGCATGCCAGTTCCTCCTGCAGCACATCATCCCCATAGCATGATGCTGTCACCCCCATATTTTGGATTTAGAATGGCGTTTTTAGGCTTGGAAGTATCCTAAGACATTTCTGCATTAGGAAGCGTCCAAGCCTCAGAACACCATTCGAAATCCAGAATATAGGGCTGACAGCATTATGTTATGGGATTGATTTGTGGCAGGAAGAATTAGTGCACTTCACTAAGTAAATGGAAAAATGAATAAAGAAGAGTATATGGAGAACTGTTGAAGGAAGACCTGAGAGCATCAGCCAATAAGTTATTACTTAGCAGCAATTGAACACATGTTGTAAAACTTGTTGAGAAATGAGTAAAGGACAACAAAGTGAATGTGTAGAAATGGCCATCTCAGATCCCTGACCTAAATCCTATCAAGTGTTAATGGACAGAGCTGAAATGGCGTGTGTGTCTACATGAATAGCCCAGCTATACCGGTTCTGCAGAGGAATGTGCCCAAATTCTTGCCAAATGTTCATGACAGCTTGTAAAAGGATATCCAAAACCTTTGACACAATTGGTAAAGTGGAAAGGCATTTGTATCAAATTCTAATAAGTGTATATAAACTTTGCTGAAAAATCAAAAATAAATAACATAAAATTTTGTCTTACTATGGATCTGGAAATAACTTGGGCATTTGGAAAAATCACAAACTATGGCATTCCACCTAACATGCTAAATGCAATTAAGGAAATGTATACCAACACGAGAGCTAAAGTTAGAACACCTGATGGGAAGACAGAAGAATTCGAAATCAAGGCGGGCGTACTACAAGGGGATACTCTGGCACCGTTACTTTCTATCATTGTTTTGGATGACACATTGCGCCAAGCTATCGGTGGTAGGGAGGACACGCTCAGTTTCACACTGACTCCAAGGAGGTCTGCCAGAGTCCGTGCTAAGGTTAACACTGACCTTGATTTTGCAGATGATATCTGTCTCCTGAGTGATGACATACAGCAGGCACAGCAGTTGCTAACACTCGTTGAAACTCAGTGTAGCAAAGTGGGTCTAGAGCTAAACGCACGAAAGACTGAGGTGATGACGTATAACATCAAGGACCCTCTTCCCCTCAAAACAACCTCTGGGGTAGAGCTCAGTGTGGTCAGGGACTTCAAGTACCTGGGATCATGGGTAGAATCAACAGAGCATGACATTAAGATCAGAAAGGCACTCGCTTGGCAGGCCCTCAAGAAGATGAAACCATCTGGAGGTCTATGATGTCCCGTGAAACCAAAGGTTATCTCTTTAGGGAAACAATAGAATCAGTTCTCCTTTATGGGAGCGAGACCTGGACAATGACACCGTCCTTAGAAAAATCCCATAATGGTTGCTACACTCAAATGTTAAGGACAGTCCTTGACATAAAGTGGTACCTTCATATGCATCATGTGCATGAGCTATATGGGAACCTGAGTAAAGTTGCTCGAAGAATGAAACTGGCAGGACACTGTTTCCGGCACAAGGAACTACCTGCCAGTGACCTTGTCACCTGGGCACCAACACAAGGAGCAAGGTCAAGAGGGTGGAGGAGAGCTAAATATGTGAACATATTGAGGAAGGATGCTAGGGGTAGAGAGTGAGGGAGAGATTGCCATGTGCATGATGGACCGTGATGTGTGGAAGATCCATATTCGAACCCAGCTGAGGCTGACGTAGTACTGTAGTAGTATAAACTACATAAAACTGGACATGTTTTTAACTCATTTGAAGTCCTCGAATAATTAAAAGTTATATTTTCATACAGTGTATGTGAACTTCTGTTTTCATTTGTTTTTACTACCAACAAATGAAATGTCCAATTATAAAAAGATGTAGAATTTCAGTTACTTCTACAACATCTTTCCTTTAAAGAAAACACTAAAAAAAGTCAGTGATTTGTGTAAATAGGCAAACAGAAAAAATCATGAGCAGTGAAAAATATTTTGTTTGAGAAAAACTACCTTATCAGCTTGTGGTTGCCATCTATGTGCCATAAAGACTTTGGTCCCTGCACAGAATAGGATCTCCTCTCTGGTCTCTGCATAAGAGACCGGAAGGCTGCTGCACAAGGATTGGTCCTGTGTATGCTGTCCCACACCCTCTGGCGCTGAATCCTGACTCCTCTTGTCAGTGATGCCCTTACAGGTTCTGGACCAAGTAGGTCATTTCCAGACACCGTTTCTTTTACCAGCTCATCAAGTTCTGCATCAGCCAAGTTGGCATACTGCTGGGCTCTTCTCAAATTAAACTGTCTGTAATTAAAAAGAAAAAAATAGATGTTAAGGAATTGGTGACCTTATTGTGTGTGTGTGTGTGAATGCTCAAAATAGTAAAGAATAAGGACCTCACTTATTAGAGACGTCGACGTACAGTGCTGAAAGACACATGAAGAATATCTGCCATCTGTCTTGCTGTGAACCCACACAACTGCAGAAAGGAGAGCTGCTCACGAGTTATGCAATAGTGAGGTGGACCTCTCTCTCCACTCACCAAGTGGGCCTGAATCCCAGCATCACCTGAAAAATCATGTACATTGGTCTGTCAGATACCTTTCTGAAACCAAAACAGACAATGCAACCAAACAGATGATTTGGCAGTGGGTAGCTTCCAAATCAATTTCAATTAATTGTACTGTTCAAACTATCATAGAGCAAAATAGTTTATTTAACTGTGTAAAGGACAATGGACAGACTGAAATTACAGAGAAACATTAACAATAAAACAGAAGAAAAAAAATGTATTTTAATTCTTGTCTTGATGTCCATGCTGATCCACTGTTCGCACCTCCTGGATGTACTGTGCTATGTAACCAAGAAGCTGATCCGCATCTCAAACATTCAGCAATGTTCCTCTTGCCCACTGGATACTCCTTTCCATTGTCTGGAGTCTGGTAATTCACAATAAACATTTCACAACATGTGGGAGAGACTTCGCAGGAGCTTCTGTGAGTGACCTCATTTTAGCAATCCTTCTTAGATGTAACCCTCTAATTACATATTTGGTTAACCAAAAAATACATACCTGGTTAGTGTGCTTTGCAAAACATCTGAAGGAATATTATCATCTATCAACAGACGTCGACTGCAGTCATCAATAGTTCTTTTACAAAATGACACAAACCTCCTCAAATCCATGTTGACCTGCAAACAGAAAAAAGTAGACATGAGAGATTCACATTCTATGTAATATTGCCTTGTGTAACAATAACTCATGCCATGTTGTACTCACTATAAAACAGACCCCTTCTCTTCATATAGGACATTTTACATTGTAATCCCCAGCACTGGTGTACTACCCCATACTTCAGCTGATTTCAGCTAATGGTTGTAGGCCATGGGACAAATATTTGTCTAAAGTAGGCAGTGCATCCCAATCTTTGCAATGTTACCAGTTATTTTTCACTTGAGGGGATCCCAATGATCAAGAAAAACATTGGGTTGGAGAGTTGTGTGGGGGGTGCAGAAGGTCAGGTACTGTCCCATAGCCTATTGGCTTTACATGACAATCACTGTGAAATAGGAGGGTGGGAGAAGCGCAAGCAGAGTAGAGCCAAATTCAAATTAAAACAGCAAGCATGTGGTCTGCGGCGAAGGCCTACCTAGTTGGCAACCTCGGTCCACTAGGGATCGGGGGACTATTCCAAGAACATGGTTAAGTGTTAAACCTGGTGAAGTTGACCTGCAGGAAGTGGAAAACCTGTATAGCCCACTGGTATCATTTTTAGTTAAGATTACCCCAGGCTCTTCTCTTAGATGATGTATTGCTACCTCAAAAATGTGTGTAGATTTTTCCTCAATGGTCTTTCCAAATATCATTCTAATTACAAATTAAACTGGAATGCAATACTCCCCAATCACTCATAAGATTACATTGTTAAATTACTTACCCGTTAATCAATTGATCGTCTAACTATAGCCGAGATAATATGGATAGACCTTATGGGGGCGGCGCCGCATTTTTATGCACATGAGCCAAAAGGGGACAAATGGGGAGATTAAGCCTCCACCCCTTCCGGGAGGGTCATTTGGGGTGGAAGGACCCACTTCCACCCCAAAGTCTCCCATCCCGTGGACCCATTTCACTTCACCTGCTACCTGGCTCCTTCTAACCCTAACACCAGTGTGAAATCTTGTTTAATATTCATATATTATATTATTCAAAATCTAATGAATATTTACCGAGTTATAACAAAAGTACTTAGAAAAGAAGGATTTAGTTTTGCACAACAACAGCTCTGAGTTTGTTCTTATGGTAACCGAGGGATAGAATAAGAAAGGAGAGCAGGTGGTGGACAGCAGGTGGTGGTCAAAACAGAGCCTGAGTCAATAGTTCAATTATTCAAAACTTATTTTGACATTTATGCAGAGCTCAAGATAAAAACAAATAAAGTAATCATAATACTTAAAATACTTGTAGTATATAAGTGGATCTATTTACTTTAGGTGAACCACTCCCTTAGCTACCCTGGTTACCTATAGGTTATCTGCCAGCGCAGTGATATGTAATTGAGACCTGCAGTAAAACCAATTTAAAACCAATTCCTTGTTATTCTACCTCCGGGTTGGATCATTTATTTGCATTTATTGTGTTAAAGAAAAGACACAACAGTACTAAAAAAGAGAGTAGTTGTACATAAAAAAGATGTCCCAATAATTAAAATATAGGGGACTGTTAAAGAAAATAAAAGAAATCCTGATCTGCATATGGATTAATCCAAAATACAAATGAAAAGACCTGAACTTGCGTTAAAACAAGTGTAAGGGGGGCCTCGTGAAGTGGATAAAAATAATAGAAACAAGCTAAAAACAGTGAGAGCTAACCCAGTGAAGCAAAACAAGAGTTGCGTCAAAAAAGATTTATTACCAATTTAGTTAAAAACAAGGATATTTTAAAAGAATAAAACCCGATTTAAAAGTTCATGAATAAGAAGAATAATGTTTAAAATCTGGCTTGGGCCAGGCCACGTTCCTCTCACAGTCGGCGCCGCGCTGCTCCTGGTGCCGCCTGGGGCTGGCCTCCTCGCCGGCGTCGCCTGAGGCTCCCGGCGTCCCACCGCACCGCGGGGAACCTGTCGACAGAACACACAGTCAGCCAGCGCACAGCCCACGCCCACCGAGTCACCCCTGCCGGGCCCCAAAGACACCGCTGCTAGGGAATATGTGGACACCTACGTCGGCGGCACAGTCCCCTCCGTGTGTTCCGCCTCGTGGTGTCCACTCTAATGACTCGGTGGGTCAGCTGGGTTGGCTGGATCGTCTGTCCCCCGCGGTGCAGTGTGTTGGCCATCTGCTCGGCTCTGCCTGCCGGCTCTGCCTGCCGGATCTTCTCCCGGATCTGCCCCCGGATCTGGCCCCCGTGGCTCACCTGTGAGCCGCTTAAATTGTCCCAGCACAGGTGTTTCCCATATCAAATCAGCCCCAGCAGCTCCCGTTGAAGGTCTTCGCACATTGGCTGACAGAGTCTCGTAGGGGGCGTACACACACGATTAATAAAATCACACTACACACAAAATCAAATCATAAAAACAGTGCTTCTGTCACACAAGAGTAATAAAAACAATAAAAAACAGCAGTGGCCCGGCTCATAAAAGAAAAACACACTATTAAAAACGGCAAAAATATTGCTGCTAAAAGAATTGTGAAAGATAAAATACCTAAACAGCGTGTGTAACGCGGCCGCCTGGCACTGACGCTCTAAAAATAAAATAAATAAATAAGATCGGGCAGACATTTAAACAGTTAAAAATCCTAATTAAAATGAACCCATACCATTGAGCGTCAGTTGAAGAGGAGTGCAGGGCTGTCTACTTTTTGCCTACCCACGTTTATATCTGCTCAAAAATTACCAACATCTGTGGGCTCTGACTAGCGGTACGGGGGTTGCCGAGGGTCAATAGTCACCGTTGGTCACATTACCTTGTGTATTTTATAGATCAAAGGTCGGTCGTAGACATAAAATTACACTTGGATTTCTTGTCCACACATGTGTAGAATATGATTAAAGTTGTTTTTACTCCATTTAGCATAGATTAGCGTATGGTGTGACGTATTTCCTCTTTTTGTGAAAAAGGTCCAATGCGGTACGACCATCCGATGGCAAGTTACAGAGTTTTTTAAAATGGCAACTGGATGAACAGAGTTCTCATGGTAGCTGATCCTAAACTAACTTGAGTGGTTTGGTCTATTTTAAGGCTATGTAATGTGCCATTTCTGTAACACATGAACATGTATAAAGTGCCCTTGAAAACACATTGAATTTAAGTGCCAACTTGAGTGGCAAAAATGAGCTATGTGCCTTTTTTTTTTTTTAAGTATGTTGATCGGGAGCATATGCTGGTTTGTGTATGTGGTTTTTTTTTTTTACTTTTTGAACTCTCGCCAATTCTTGATGGATCGTTCTGAAATTCGACATGTACAAGGAGATGGACACAGGAAATAAATGAACTCAATTTGAGCCAAATCGACTCACTACTTGCTAACTGTTTGGTGGTGATCAGAGGAGGTGGGGGCTACTAGCTTTAGGGCTTACCAAACCCCAATGACTCTTTGAGGGCTTGGTGTAGCATTCCTGCCAGGATTTCCAGGTCACCCAGACCCAGAGGGAGGAAAAGAGTGTTGCTGCATGTGGAAGCATACGGCAACCTCCTCAGCCCAGGCTCTTGGTGGAAAAAATCGATAATTGGCTCACTCGCAAATCCCAAGGATAGTACGTGGTCCGCCCCAGTAACAAAAATGAGTAACTCTTCAAAAGTTACATCCACCTGTCCAACTGTAGATAAATACGTCAATATTAGTGGAGCAAATTGGAATATGGTCAGTTTAACAGCATGTTATTTTTTAATGACACAAGAACATGTGTATCTAGCAATTATGGAGTGCCCGGCGAAAACCCACGCGTACACGGGGAGGACATGCAAACTCCACACAGAAAGGTCTGGTGTGGGATTCGAACCAGGGTCCTTCTTGCTGTGAGGCACGAGTGCTAACCACTGCACCACCGTGCCGCCCGCCAGCGAACATTTCAGAGGAAAATATTTTGTGACATGAATTAACTTAAACTCTGCTGATACCATGCTTGTCTGCAGTTGTAAGACACGTGCCAATGACAAGTCAAACAAATAACGAATTACCTGTACATCCCATACAATTCCTTTATTTCAAGTATCTATTAACATTTACATCTGAAGCATAGGTCCTGCTTTAAGACACTGGTAACGTTGCAAATGTGTAGGCACCTACCTTCAATCTTCACCAGCCACCGCTCAAAAGACAACATGGTGTCTTCTTCCAGCAGCCGACTGACACTGCCGTCTTCACTGAACAAGGGCCTGAAGAGGACCCTCACTGTCATCCTGGACAGCTTCTCCCCAGTGCCACAGAACACAGGAGTGAACTGCCTCCAGTTGAGGGCCACAGTTTGGAACATATTCCCGTAGGAATCCAGACCCTGCTGGTATTGTAATATCACACTGGAGACACTATGAAGCAAAAGGATTTCCACCATTAGCTTTTTTTGGGCTTTTGTTATTCTACCTTCTACTTGAAGCCATGTGTAATAATCTTGTGTTCTTTTATGAAAAAGAATCGGAGGGCGTGGCACCCATTCCTTGCAAACAATCAGTTTATTTGTCCACAAGAAGGCAGTCAATTTGTGTCATCAAAACTGAACTACTCTTCCACAATCAAAAGTGATTGTGTGTGCACTGGTCTAGTCTTTCAATCTTACTCTGTCTTATCCTCCCTGGTCTGGATCCTCGTCAGCTTTTGCATTAAAGCACAGAGATGCAAATACATACCAAAAAAAGGCTACCCAAGAACACATTAGCACCTTGACATACGCACATATCTAATGCCAGGCATACATAAATTCACACATACTCAAATGTCATAGTGCTGCACATAATGTCAATAAAGGCTTTTTATCCCACTACTAATATGGGTGGACATCTGTATTATTTTTAGTCTTGTATCGTAGTAATTGTTACTGCAGTTATGACTAAGGTGAAATGCAAAAAATAAGGTTAAATGACTAGATTCAATCTTACCGATGGTAGATGAAGTGGGCACGCAATTCGCGTTTTATTACTGGCAGGTCCTCAATGGTTGAAGTGTATATAGTGAGGAGCCCACAATCTGCCACCCACTCACCCACCTCGTCCTTGAGCCTTGCCAGATCATCCAGAGTCGAACGATTTTGAAGCTGTTTAAAGTTGGAAAAAGAAAAGGAATTCTTGAATAAATAGGTATGTAGTAGTTTTTTTTAACCAAATACATGTGCTGTAAGTTGCTTTGGATAAAGGCAGCAGCTAAGTGTAATGTAATGTAATTTAATATAATTCAAAGCAGATGAATGAAATACTGATGGACTCAACCACAAACATATACACTACCTGACAAAACTTTTCCCCCTGGGCTTCATCTAGGAGGACTGACATGTCCACAACCTGGCCACACATTTTTTTTTTAAAAAAAGGGACCTGTTTAAAGATCTTGGTCCTGGTCCATTATGGGCCAGTGACCAGGCTGTGAGCCTGCCTGCAGTGTAATATTTATTCTCAGACAGTGCCACCAGATTGTAGCTGACGAAAAGATCTTCAGACTTGCCTTCAAAGATGTCCATTGCTTGGACATCTCTCATGAGCAGTTTGTGAGGAGAAGTACAGAAACATTTGTTTTTTTGAGCACGGTCGGCCTTGATTCGTCAACATATACATTGTCAAAACTTATACCTGAGCTCATGATTTATGACAATAAGCTCAAAGTCAATGTATGCTGCATGTTAGTTTGCATTTATCCACGTTATATGACTGGCTTACCTAAAGAATTCTCTTCTAGGACCTATATAATCTTCACCCATTTCCCCTACGAATTCTATTTTGGGCTGCTTAAACCAGGCAAAATAGGATTCTTGCAGGACCAGGCAGGCACTCTGCAGGATTCGCCGCCGTCGCGCCACCACAATGACAGACACACCTGGGTACAGGTTATCATTTTGGAATTCCCACAAAATGCTTGCAAGATCAATTCCATTCTATTCAAAACAGGAGAAATGATGACTGCACAATGCACAGAATAAAATACAATAGAATGAAACCTGGTCCAAATTTAATTAAAAAAAAAAAAATGCTTACATCCGACTCATGACTCCTTGCTGTGGAAGACAGCATGACCACTTCCTCGTCCTCGTCCTATGAGTGGACTTGGAATGAGTCCCATGTTTTCCAACAGAGAAGAACAGAGAACACCGCACATCAAATCCATGAACAGCAATGTTACTGTTCAATAATGAGTCGTAGCCGTAACTAAATATATGAGGCATTGTATTACATCAAATGTGTGGTTGTTTATCATGCAATTGTGTTGTATGAACGATATTGGATGTGTGCTCGCTTTTGAACAGACAGCACGTCAGGCACATTACTTCCCCTCAGCAATTGAAAGTTTTTTTGATCAGTCACTAATGGCCCCTTTTCATGTACAAAAACAGCGATTAACCATCTCAAGATTACATGTAGACAAATCTACCTATGCCTACTTTCAGGACTGAAAATATAAAAATGATAACGCCTATTTTACGAATACTGTTCACGTTAGCATTCTCTTCCCCATAGGTGTTCATTACAGAAAGCGGGTTCACGTAAATTAATGTCCGAAAACAGTGATCATCCCCAAATTTCGTGTGGATATCTCAAGTCATGTCCACTTTCACCTCTCCAAAAATCAAAACAATAACTGCAATATCTTGGATATTGTCAGCGTTAAGTATTTTCATCTCCATAGCCACTCATTATAGAGACAAAGACATAGCTTAATGTCCAAATAATCAGCGCCTATGAGGAGGAAGGGGCTTAATGTGAACTGTATTTGTAAAATTGGCGTTATTGTTTTGACATTTTCAGTCCTGAAAGTGGGCATAAAGCCGATACTACACATTTGTAATGACTAAAACTAGTACTTATAGCAAATATTTCACCAGTTTACAATACCCAGGGAGATAATTGGTCTTACGGCCTATGTGGAGAAAAGCGTGGTTCAAATGGAAACTGGTGAGCTGTAGAACTACAATTTCTATTACAGCCATTTATCACAACAAATAACAAAACAGTCGTTTGATAAAGTTTTTGGAAGTGCTTATAGGTGTGGATTAACTAAAGACTGTGTACACTGTAAACCCGGATAAGTAGATTCTACTTAAAAAAATCAAGGTAACTCGTTGCCTTAAATTTTTTAAGTAATGATGCATTAGTTGAGTAAGTGCAGTAGACTATGTTCAACTTGAAGCTCCTAATGGAATGGAATAGAACATTTAAGTTGAATACACTACTAACTGAGTTACAGTAACTTAAGATTTTTAATTTAAACAATTGTTCCCCACCCATTTATTTAACTCAGTTTTTTTTAGTAAACATTACTCCATTACCAATTAAACTAAATTGTATATTCTAACTGACCAAACTTAACTTTTTTAGTTGCTGAAACTCAAAATGTCTTTCAATCAATAGAGCTGTGTAAAATACATATACTGCAACATTACATTGATCCAATTTTTTTATTGAACATATCCTTTTTAAAAAACAAAAAGAATAAACTTTAGTTTCTGAATCTCTAAATGGTGTTCAATCAATACAGCAATGTATACTGCAACATAACATTGGTCCAGTTTTTTAATTGAACATATTTTTTTTCAAAAACAAAAGAAATAAACAAAGCCATGGCCTAATAGGCTGTAGATTCCTCCATGATGGCATGAAAAGATCTATCTCACAAACCGGTACAATACAAAGCTCTCTTCCTCTTTATCTCCAATCATTAGAATATTGTACTGTGCCTCTTCAAATGTGGCTGTCAAACTGGCAGATAAAACTCGGCCCTCTTGAACAGTGGCATCTTAACATTTACAAATAACACATGCCCATGAAAAAAAAAGTGTGTGAGAATGGAAGAAGTAAGAAGGGGAGGGTAAAAAAAAAAAAAAAATAACAGAGCAGATACCTGTATGGAGACTCCATACTCTTCTTTCCATCTCTCCCTGCTCTCTCTACCCCACTTTAAAACACATTCTGAACTCAACAACAATAAAATATAAAACGTGTGAGACAGAGTAAGAGTGACAAATAAAACTGACAGTAGATACCAATCTCTGCCCTCTATGACGGAGGCCACATTAAGGGAAAATAAATTAATTATTTACGAGATTAAACTCATTATTAACGAGAAAAAAGTAATTAGGCCTTTTTGTGAGAATAGTCATAATATTCATACCTGCAACTTTTGGAGGCACTTGTCAAAATGAGGGCTACAGAGGATTTGTTGAGTTCTATTTTAGGACAAGTTTCATAAACAAGGAGTCATATTTTACATTCCGACTCATAAATTTACGGGATTATGACTTTATTCTCACAAATTGCCCTAATTACTTTATTCTCGTTAGAAATGAGTTTAATCTCGTGACTTTTTTCTCGTTAATGATTTTTTTTCTTGTTAATAATCAGTTTAATCTCGTTAATGACTTTTTTCTCGTTAATAATGAGTTTTTTCTCGTTAATAATGAGTTTAATCTCGTTAATAATGACTTTTTCTCATTAATAATGAGTTTAATCTTGTTAATGACTTGTTTCTTATTATTAATGACTTATTTCTTGTTAATAATAAGTTTAATCTTGTTAATAATGACTTTTTTCTCATTAATAATGAGTTTTATCTCGTAAATAATTATTATTTTTTCCTTAATATGGCCCTAATCCTCCGTCGTAGCGCTCCTTATAACCCCCCATGTAACATTAAAAAAAAAATCTGTTCTTCTCTCTTTACTTCCATTCATTCCCTTCAAAGTTGTAACCAACACTTGTTGAAGGCCAAAATGATTTTCTTTTATCTTTTCTGCCAATTTATTAAAAAAAAAAAAAAAGAAACCCTCACATTTGACATGGGACTTGGGAAGAGGAGATTCTGGATCTTACATTGCGAGCTGATTCTTGAGTGTTTGAAGTTTAGGTCTTAGGTCTGTCTTACCTAAGTTCAGAAGTACCTCCTGAAAAAAATCAAAAGTGTTCTTCATGTACTTAGGGTAGTTGAGATAAAGTGCATAGGTAAGTCCGAAGACAATGTACATGGCTTGAGGCAGGCTCGCAACATCCATCACAATGTTTCCCTCCAAGATGATTCCCACTGAGGATGCATTGTGGTGAGGGACTGCGTGTGTGGGGTGATGTTTTCCTGTTCATGGCAGAGGATCCCCACTGACACATCATTGTATGAACCTCCCTCATCATCAAGGTCCTGAAAGAAGGAACAGTGCATGATCACGTCAACATGACAACATGGTGCAAACAGCCTCAATAAGTACATACACAGCCCACATGTCTACCCTGTGCAGTGTGCACTGCCCAGTGCAGTCACCGCTACAGAAAATCACTCAGGACATGTGAGCGAGTGTGCACCAACTTACCGGGATGTTTGCAACGTTAAGTTAGATCTGTGAGCTGCTTCACCGTCTCCACTCAACTTCAGTTGTCTGGAAACAACAGAGAAAGAAGTGTCATAGTCAAGCGGACATATCAGCTCGGTGACGTGAAGACTTCCAGCTCAGTGTACGCGGAGTCCGGTCTTAAAAAACTTGAGCTTTGCACAGTTAATGAATGCTTCGAGGCTGCTCGGTGTTTTGTGTTTTTTCAACCAAAAGCGGACGGTCGCTAGACACGTCGTACCAAAGTGCAATTATTATTACCGGTCAGACTCCACGTACTCACACTGTGTCACACAATAGACTCCGCCAACTTAACGGGACGTTAGCTGGTCCGTGGTGGAGCTGGGTAACTGGTTCTGGTGTCTGGCTCAGCTTAGCTTGCATTAGCTGTCTGGGAGCACCATACAAGTTACCTGGCTAGCTACCTTGCTGTAGCAAACTAAGCTAGCAGTCGGGACTGCAATGGCATGCAATCAGTAATGTTTCCAGGATTAAACTTACCGTTTTGTGGCTGAACTCAGGTCGTTCACTGGTGGCTTCAAACGTGGGTCAAACTTGCCTGCGAGAACTTCACTTGTCGAAAATTTCAATACAATTGAATTCTGTGTCTTGTTCATTCCCTCTATTTTCTGCCTCAAAAAGGTCAGAGCTCACCAATGCCACATCCAAAATGGTTTAAACTAGATTTTTGCCAGGTGGTGACGTTGCTATCACACAAAACATGATGATATTGAGTTGTCTGAGCTCAATCACATGATTACAATAAAACAGGCTATTAAAAAGTACATTTTACTCAGACTTCATAATTAATGTATAGAAAATACACATGTTTAAGTAATACAAACTTAAAAACACAATTACTATAAGAATGGACTTGAAAAAGTTCACCTTAATGAGAATGAAAAAGTAATGCCAATAAATTAGTCACATTTAAGTAATATGAACTCAATCTCTCTGAGTTGAATCAAAATATGGGTTTACAGTGTACTCTTTGGTTGAAAGCAGGTTCAGATGTGATGTAGACACTCTAGGCAATAGTTCTTAAATAAGCATATTTTGCAAAAAATTTGCAAATGTAGTCGCCAAATGCAATTTAATATAGGGCCATGTTTTAACAATGTTTCTTGAACTTATTTGTTTTGCAGGGAGAAATGCAAAGCACTAAGAGCATAGGCTAGTAAAGCAGTAAATAAAACATACAAGTATTTATCACAAACCTTTCCACCAATCCTGGCTCCTCGTTTCCTTCAAAAATTCTTTGAAACTGAGCATTCAAACTATCACGCAGCTCTGAAATTCGCATCCTAAAAGCCATCTTCTGCGATATTGTTATTCCGCCAAGTGGAGGCCTATACCGAACTTCTCATTTACAGTATGAATGTGATTATTTAATTGGATATTAAGATAAAATTATGCCCTAAAGTTTAAATTTTAACCCTTTAATGTCCTACACTGGAACCTGGAAAATGATAACTGTCAGAATGTGGCAGCACATATACATGTAATGTATATTACATGTATATATGTATATGTATGTATATATACATGTAATGAGTAGGGATAGCGCAGCTAGTCTAGGATATCCTTTGAAGTACACCACATTAAGACACAAAGGAACACATTTTCCGATAAAATGCTGACCCAAGGAATGAAATTAAGTAGTGTTTTTTTTTTCTTTTTTAACTTTTGACCACATTTAAACTGGATTTTTTTTTTTTTGGGGGGGGGGGCGCAGAAAATGGCTTATGATGTTGAAAATCAACTGTCTTTTCTCTTTTTCAAATGTTTTCCACAACCTCTGGGTCTTCATTTATTAGTTACAGTATCAGGTAGGTTATAATACAGGGTTTTAAGATGAAACAGCGTCTGACTTTATTTTATCCCATTGCATCAAATGAGGAGAGGAGACTATCTTTTGGAAAAAGATAGACTTTTTAAGTGTGAGATGTCTTCAATTACCATCTGCCATAGTGCCAAAATTAATATATATATATATATATATATATATATATATATATATATATATATATATATATATATATATATATATATATTGTAGGCCAGTGATTGGCTGAAAGCACTACAAATTAATTGGTGGAGTAAAATCAGTGGGAGGAGATCATTACCATATAGCACACGTTCTAGCATGCCTTATGGAACGTGTGCTAGAACACGTTACAGAATGTGTGGTAGTGTGTCGGAACACTTTCTGGCACACGTGATATAATAAACACAAGGCGTGGCTATGTGAACACTTGGGCTTGCCATACAGGTGTGTGTGTGTGTGTGTGTGCACCTCCAGATGCCCACCACATGGGGAAATGACTGAGTAGTGAAGAAAGGTCCAGATGACAATGTCCAGTTTAAACATATGTTGCAGGAGAGCTGCGCTTCACACACTCCAAAAAAGACGAGAGAAAGAAAAAAAAAAAGACGAGAAAAAATAAAAACACACCCGGGGCAGAGATAACGCACCGTAACAATATTTTAAAAACTAATCTTTTTGCGCTTTTTGTCCTATTGGGGAACGCTGATGTACACCTCTCTACCACCACACACACTTAAATACACACCTATATCCACCCACTCTGCAGACATATTCATCAAGAAATTTACTTTGACTTTAACAGTCTTATAGAGTGTGGAATAAAACTGTTACAGAACCTGGTTGTTCTGGTTCTGATGCTGCAGAACCTCCTCCCTGAGGGGAGCAGGAAGAACAGTTCCTGTTGTGGGTGGGTGAGCTCACTGATGATCTTACGGTCTCTACTGACACAACACTCGTCTGCAACATCTTGAACAGATGGAAGAGACGTGCCCATGATTTTTTCTGCCGTCCTCACCACCCTCTGTCCTGTCTGAAGCCTCAGGGGGAGATACCGGTGGTCAGCACCGACTCTATGAACTACGACTATAGAAGGTGGTGAGGAGGCGAGGGGACAGCTGTGCTCTCCTCATCCGCAGCAGGAAGTGCAGACGTTGCTGAGTCCGTTTGACCAGTGCTGCTGTGTGCACTGACCAGTCACAACTGCTGTTGACCACTTTACAGTTTGATTGTTTATAATGAGAGGTGAGTGGTTGGGTTGAAGTCAATAATCAGTTCTTTAGTTTTTTCTACATTCAGGAATGTTCAGGAATATTTTTTCTACATTCTCAATCAATGACTGAGCTAGCTGTTTTTAAATCTCAGTTAAAAACATATTTATTTACGCGAGTGTTTGACATGTAGTCAAGTGTCCATGTCTGTTTTATGTTGTTGCTATGGTTTTATAACTTATTTTATCTTTGTTTTTATCTTGGTTGTATAATTGTTACCTGTTTTTATTGTTTTATCTCATTTTGGAAGGCACCTTTTGGTGTTGTAAGGTGCTAATTTGATTTGATTTATGAAAAAAAAATCACATTACGAACCCACTTCTGGGACCAATTAATTTTGTAAATTGAGGTACCACTTTATGTCAAAATTGTTTCTTTATAATTGGGTCTAAAAAACTTGAAAAATCCCACAAATAAATCGTAATTATTTCCAAAATAAATGCAGTTTCATAGAAGCATCCATGTCAGTAAATGATATTAGTCTCCAGTGGATGTTTGGGTCTTTATGGGTTAAACTGGAACTGGCAGGAGTATTAGTCGATACTGTAAGGCATCTCATTCATACTTTTTACATTCTTTATTATAGCATAATAAAGTACTGAGGATTGATAGCAGTCGTAGCCAGTAGAGGATTAGCTCTGTGTAACGCTTAGAGGGAACAAATAGTCTTTAGATTTACAACCTGCCGCCATGTCTTATGTTTTTCAAATATGTTGAGTAATCTAAATATGAAAACCACCTTCCATATGAATGCACGTTTATAGTATTTGCATGTCTGTGACTTATGGAGAGAAACAAACATTATGTTCATATTTCAGTAAAATGTCTTGATTCCACAGTTACAAACAACAGAACAGCTTTGCATAAGAACAAGCAGCATCAGCGGTAAACAATGATATTATGCATACAGACGCTATACCCACTGGCTCTACACCCCCCTATAGGAATAATCCATGTGGACTCAGCAGTATCTAATTCTATGAGAAGAAAGATATGGCAGATAAGTATTGATCCACAGTATGAGGAGAGCTTTCATTTTCATAAACATGCCTGTTTACTTTACTACATATCTACGGATATGAATGGAAATGAATCTGAGAAAGGATAGAAGTAGGGGTTAAACTAAGTGGGCTAAGCTCCTCCTTTAAAATCTTACCATTATAGCATACTGTGTTTTTGATTCATGGTCATATAAACGTACACACACGCACGCACACACACACACACACACACACACACACACACACACACTGTATACAGGTGCTTCTGTGAAAGTGGTTCATTTTGGTATCTGGCACTGTTACAGCAAACAATGACATCAGATTTTTACACAGAAATAAATGCAGGTATTTAAGTAAGGTCATTTTCACAAAAACCATTTTTAAATGTGGGTCCAGAAGCGGGTGTGCTGTAGTCAAATTAATTACCTCAACTTAATTTAGCATTTTTTTTATTTATTTTTTTAACTCATATTGAAATTCAGGTGGGGCGGTACTGTGGTGCAGTGGTTAGCACTCGTGCCTCACAGACAGAAGGTCCCTGGTTCTATTCCCACACCAGACCTTTCTGTGTGGAGTTTACATGTTCTCCTCATGTCTGCGTGGGTTTTCTCCAGGTACTCCAGTTTCCTCCCACCATCCAAACACATGCACTGATAGGTTAACTGGTTAATCTAAATTGTCCATAGGCGTGAATGTGAGAGTGATTGTTTGTCTATATATGTTCAGCCCTGAGACGAACTGGAGACTCATACAGGGTGTACCCCACCTCCGCCCATTGTAGCTGGATTAGGCCCCCAGTGACCCCTGTGACCCTAGTGAAGATAAAGCGGGTTCAGATGACGAGTTAAATTCAGGTGTTAAGGGGTTAAATATAAATGTAGGTCCCCACTACTAAAATATAAATCTGTGTGAAGTATGCAAATGTTTGTAAATTAACTTGTTTTTTCTTGAAGTCCCCATAAAGTATGAGGGAAACAGGCACCAATCAAAACATGTATATTTCCAAGGTTTGAAGATGTACTTTTTTTTCCATTGATTTTTAAAAACATTTACATTTATGTATAAAAAGAAACCACCTACAAGTGATGGTTACAAACTTGGTCCTCATGAGACATGGAAACCAGTGTGTGTGTGTGTGTGTGGGGGGGGGGGGTCGTTAAAGGGGAGACAATGTTGGGCTGGGACAGATGAGGGGATTTAAGAAAAGAAATGAGAAAAGGGAGGGAAATGGAGACGTAACGACAGAGGTCAGGAATGACATTTAGAGACAAGAAGTAAGTGAGAGGTTAGAGAGTGAATCCAGACAAAGGAGTGTATTTATGTTATTGGTTTGCAGCATCCCCACAGGAGCAGGCCCTAGTCATGCTGTTTGTCTTCTGCTAGAAACTGTAATATCCTGACAAGCGTGTAAATCCTGCCTTTAATTGTCTCACTGAAGGTAAACGTACTATAAGAACACAAGCCACCAGGTTTTAACTCACTGGAAGAAACTTGTTATAAAATGTCTGTCGCAACAAATTTCTAGTCATATGTCACTGTTCAGAAACAAAACTTTAGTGTTTTCCTATTGATTTTTTTATTTCTAGATTTACTTTGTTTTCTCATAAATGTCTAAAAATTTTGCTGTGAATTGTATAAATAAAGAGGAAACAGATTTATATGATTAATCAGCACTATGTACTTATTACTGTTATTACAGAATTCCTATATGTTTCTACAATGTGTTTAAAACTGTTTAAGAACTTAAGAGTTGTGCAATGCTGTAGGAACTTGCGTGCAATGACAATAGTCCATTCGATTCTATTCTATAGAACAGAATGTCCACAGCAAAAATTAAATACTTACCAAGAATATTTTTCTTCTTTGTAGTCCAAATAACTCATCACACTTAAAATAAGATATAATCATGTAGAGTAACATTTTAGTCTGATATAAGAACAGGAAAATGTTATTTAAAGAAATTTTAACGAGATCATTTTCACTTTTTACATTGTCAGATTTTTTTCTTATGAATTTATTTTATTTATTTATTCATTTATTTATTGCCCAATTCAAGATTGTCAAGCAAAAACATCTTCCAATAGAACAAGTAAAAAATTATATTGGTATAAAATTTCTTGAATTTTACAGGTCTATTGTCTTAAAATAAGTTCTTATATCTCACTCAAAAGTTCATCTTTAAGTGATTATGCTTTATTTTAAGTGTGATGAGATAGTTTGACCAGAAATGAGGTAATACACTCAGTAAGATGTTGAGTGTTTCCATTGGAATCTCATTTCACAGCCATACTGACAAAAATGAATGAGTCCTAGAATTTAGGAAAATGTCTTTATTTACTCCAATGCAATGATGAGAATAATTACACAGCGGGGACTGCAAAGTTAGAGATAATTGTTTCCTTATTTCAGTATAAATTGTTGAGTGGAACAGGTAGAATAATTGACTCGATTAATGTTATTTTCTTTCTAGATTTAATAGACGCATTTAAGGCAGTTTATTGCAACAAAACTGAAGACTTACCATTTTAAATTCAATATATTTTAAATACTTTTTAAGATATTAAATTTAGATTTTCAAATTCAAGACTTTTTAAGACCCTATGGGAATGCTGTATTAATCTTCATTATTGACCATAATATGAGGATGATCTCTGTTCAGTCCTCATTTTACAAAATGTCATAAAATAATAATAAAAAAAGAGTTTTATCTTCCTTAAATGAATGTTTCATTACTCCGAGGAGCTATTTAATGTATGCCACTTCATTTTCTTTAAAGTTTGTGAGTTTTTTGGACAAAAATATATCCCATGTTCAGAAAAGGTTATTTTCATTTAAACATCAAGAGTAATTCACGACTGTCCTGAAAATATGGGACCTGCTACAATTTACAGCACTGTCATAGGAAGCGGTGACTAGAAGCTGCAAAATTAATGGTCAAGACTGGAGCAACTATGGGAAAAAAAGCAAAGTCAGGTGTTCTGAAACCACAGTAGAGTGAACAATGTGCTGCATCTGTGCTTTTAGCCTGTGTTCCTGTAAGTGTTGCATGTTTGCAGGTATCAGGCTGATACTGTAAGAAGTATGGGCCTGCAGTTGGATTATTGTGTCCACTTTTCTTTTGTGTTTCCGGAAGTTTGTCATTGTTTTTGCAGAAGAAAAAAATTTAATAAAAAATACAACAAACTGTGAACATATTTACAGATGTACATTTATTATTGGAATTAAATGGTAAATCAACTGCACATAATATATATATATATATATATATATATATATATATATATATATATATATATATATATATATATATATATATATATATATATATATATATATATATATATATATATATATTATCTTCATGGTGTCCACAGTACATTACAAATACACAAAATAAAAAATGTAAACTTTCTCCTACTTCTATTGAAATGTAATCTATTCTAGGTCACTGTAAATCTATGAACCCAATTTGGTGTGAATTCAAATGTTAGTTTTACTGATAAAGCTTTAAAGAAAGAAAGAAAAAAAAATACACCTTGCCTCCCCTTTTTGGGGGATACTACTACTACTACTACTACTACTACTAATAATAATAATAATAATAATAATAATAATGGATTGGATTCACATTGGAGAGTGATTGTTTGTCTATATATGTTCAGCCCTGAGATGAACTGGCGTCTCATACAGGGTGTACCCCGCCTCCGCCCATCGTAGCTGGATTAGGCCCCCAGTGACCCTCGCGACCCTAGTGAGGATAAAGCCGGTTCAGATGACGAGATGAGATTCACATTGTCAGAAATGGGGTGAGGTGAAAGAGGACTCAGACGCACAGTGCTGAAGGGGGAACAGATTTAGTAACAAAAATCCAACATAAAGACAAGACAAAGACAAGACCAAACCAAAACCTGGGTATAGAACGGCCAGAGTCCGTGGTGATGATGAATGTCCGGGTTACAGAGGTGACATTATAGAATGGTCCTGCAATGGCAACTGCAAGCCTCACTGCTTTTATAGCCACAGATGAGGAACGGCTTGCAGCTGCGCAGTGCAGGGCCAGGTGAATATGAGAGCACTGGGGGAAAGGTCAATGGAGCAGAGGTCATGACAGTATCCCCCCCCCTCCCCCAAGGGACGGCTCCTGACACCCCTAAAAAGCAAACCCCCCCCCCCCCCATTGTCCAGAGCTCAAAAAGTAAAAGAAGTGTGTCTCCAGGCAGGGCGGCATGGAAGGCCCTGGATGGTGTGGTAAACCCTGAGTGGTCTGGGGTGGTAGCAGGAGCAACGGAATCGGTCTGACTGAGGACCAAGGAGAATGCAAACTGATTGGGTGGAGTCACCACGGACTCTGGCGGGGAGCGACAAGAGGGAACAGAGACAAGGCACTAAACAAAGACAAGACAAAACGAGGGAACAAAAGGACCGGACCTGGCCAACACAGGGGCACAAGGGAACAGGTTCGGGGAGATACTGACCCTAACACCGTAAGCAGGTCCAGGGTGATACCGGGTCGAACACATGGAAAAGGTCCGGGACGAGACCCAGCCAACATGGCAAAAAGGTCCGGGGGAGATCCGGCCAACACGACAAAAAAGGTCTGGGGGAGATCCGGCCAACACGGCAAAAAGGTCCGGGGGAGACCTGGCCAACACGACAACAAAAAGGAAAAAAGGTCCGGGGGAGACCCGGCCCAACACGACAAAATGTCTGGGGCGAAACGCAGCCAGACACAACGAACAGGTCCGGGGTAAGGAAGAGAGGGGAAGTCTGGACCCGATAACCAGTACCCATTCCCTGAACCAGTATTCACCCAAATGACCAGTGCCACCCTAGGCAACTGCTAATAAGGGAAACTGGTCCTGGGCGGACTGGCAACAGGGCCCAGACCAGAGAGGGAAAATCCGAGAGGGAGAAAAGCAACAGAGGAAAGCCAGCGAGACCGAAACGGGAGAAGAACCAGAAAGGAACACCAAACTAACAGAAACTAGACGGGAAAACTAGGAGACACTTTGAGAAAAATGCAAGGGTCAGGCACAGACCAGAACAGAACCCCACTAGACTCGAATAGACTCAAAACCTACTAGACAGAAAAGACTGAAGACGGAACGCTAGTCAAAAACTCAGAACGCTAGCCAAAAACTTTAGAATAATCATTATAATAAGTTCTGTTCAACACAGAACACACACACACACACACAGGAGAGATCTCTGCCAGACCAAGGAGAAACACATGTACTTATACAGATGCGACTGACAATAAAAGGAAGACACAGGAATTAACAGGATTAATAATCAGACAACCTTCAACTAATACAACTAGCAATAAAAACTGTTGCTGATTGGGTTAAACCTGCCCTGGGTTAAAGCACAGTCAACAGTTAACACTCTCAGAGGTGAATTACAAAGACAAAGTAATAATACAAAGAATAAAGAAATAATACAAATGTTAAGGCACAATACATTTCCTTTACACTCCCTCCATTCACTCCCATTATTTTTTTTTGCAAGCTAAGCACCCATGGACTAGAAGTAGAAGGGTGTGACTTAGCCTCTCCATGAGAACCCCCCAAAACTGGGGGGAAAACATTGTATGCTAAGTGCTGTGGACTGGTTTGTATGTGTGACGAAGGGCTGGTCACTGCTGAATGCTGGCACATGGTCGACTTCACTAATATTCTCATAGACATCTCTGAATAATATCATCTAATTCCCCACTGGTTCTGTGGTGAGTGAATGCACCACGTTGGTATATTTATCAACATACACACATCCCCTAGAGAAAACATTCAACAGTCATACTAATAGACCTATTGCGCCCAACTATACGGTGCTCAACTTTGGAACTCTGTTAGCTCTGGTGTTCTCTCCAGATGCCGTGTTGCTTATAATAATATTTTTCGAATTATCATGAACTTACCACAGTGCTAGTGAAATGTTTGTCTACTACTACACTGACACATTTGAAACTAGGGGAAGGAGGATGTTTTTCCTTTCTAAATACATTGTCTTCCTCCAATAACGAAATTATTGTACGACTACTAGGATCAGATGCCTTTTAAAGGAATTCTTTCTTCCGACGCAGCTATGATTTGCTATGCAGCGAGTCTGTTTGTTCTATTTCTTGTCTGTCTTCCTGTATTCATATATGTCTGTGTTATTTAAAAAAATATATTGATTATTTTTTGTTTGTTTGTTTTTATGAGTTTCGACCTGAAATGAAGATAAAGAGAGAGAGAATAGTTCTGCTCATTCATGGTCTACCTGTGCTGCTGCCATCTTGGCCCCTCCTCCTCTGAGTCTGGGGGTGGAGCCAGAGCAGGTGTAACAGCTGCCCTTTTATGGTAAGGATAAACTCCAGCCATACCATGTGTACTCTTGGTGAAGGGGGGGAGGGGGTCAACTGTGTGGATTAATTAAGGTAAAAAAGTCATAAATAAATTTATGTCACTGTAAATATTTTAGTCACTGTGGGAATGGGTTTAATGTGGAACCTATGGTGTAACTTGGAAAGGTCAAAAATGTATTTTGTTTGGTTAATTGAATAATGGTTGGGCCAGGGGAGGGGCTTAGCCTTTATAACACTCTGGCGAACAGGGCCAGGGGGTCAGTCTTTTTGGATGCCATGCAGTGTGACTATGCTTGAACAATATGTTTTTCTACTTTAAAAATAAAAGCAAGGTATGCAGCGTTTGTGACTCCAGCCATCCTTTTTCAATTTTGAATGGAACAGTGAACCCACATTTTTGTGACACTATGTAACAGGCGTCGAGGAGGTTGTTTGTTTTTTTTAATGCTAGCTCCCAAGTTATTCAGAAGATCTCTTCAGTTCCTTTCCAGAAGCTAAAAAGTAATGTAATGCTACTGCTAGAAATGGAGTAATAGACAATAGACACACATAATTATTAGTAATTTTTACCCAGATCCAAATTAAGACTAATTGAACTATGTGTTCTTTGGTGGAGGATACAAATGCACCAGATTATGCATTGGCGACAGAAAACAGTGTTGTAGCCCGTGGCCGCTAATCCCAACTGAATTTTTCAGTGATATGTAAAAGCATGGATGACTGACAGCAGATTCTCCTCATGCCAAATCCCCTAAGCCACGAACAACACATCCATACAGACGGCATATTCAGACATACGCTGAACAAGCAGGCATCCTGTAAATAGGATGAGATCAACATAGCAGAAGAACACTTTTAATAAAATTCAGAGAGTCTCTCTTAAAAATGTAGAAATACTAAAAAAAAACCTCTTATATTTCGTCAGAGCCAGTCATGAATCAACAGTGAAATGATGCAAGGTGGAGTTTTCCTTGAAAACCTGATATTGTTTGACAGCCGAGGACATCAGGTAGACTTTAAACAAAAAAATACTCTGTATACTGAATATCATTGACTGTAATGTTCTGAATAATAAGAGAAAACTAACTGATCCTAACAGCACATGTGATTCAAATGATATACACGGTACATGTGAGGTTTTGAACTTATTTTTCATTGTATTTTTCAGGTAAAATTTCTAACAATAACCTTTGTCAAATGTCACCTTGGAAAGCATTCTATCACAAATAAATAAATAAATAAATCCATTTCTTCCAGTCATGGAATATAATGATGTGAGCCTCAAAAACACTTGGAGAAAACATTGCATTTAAAGTAAAATCCATATACTTTTTTAGAAAAAGAAAGCCCTCATGGAAACGATCTTACCTTGGCTGCTTTCATTGTTTGTTTCTTTTCCTTTCCTATTCAATGAGTACTGTCCTTTACAGTCTAGACTGGGAGGTTTTCAATTGCATGGTGAACTTTGGGAGGCAGTTGAGGGAAGCAAATCATTACTTCATTACAGCATTGGTCAAGCTGAATCTCTGACATAGTGATAAGGCTACTGGGAAATCAGGAGATCATCAAAGGTCACAACCATTCTATAAGTCATCAACCCTTCTTCAAGTCGCCCAAGAAAAAAGCATGAGTGATGGTACTTCAGCACAGCTTTAGTTTATTGCTGTTTTAACCCATGAAGACCCAAACACTCCCTGGATACATAAAACTATCTGCTGCGGTGGAATGTTGAACAACTTCTGATGCACTAATCGTATTCAAATAATTGGTGAAAAATGCTGTTTGGTCCTTTTTTCATGGTCATCACACATGATCCAAGTGGACATTCAGGGGCTCTGTAGTTAAAATAAATATTTGATTGAAAAAGTAACTTTTTCCTCAGTTTTCTCCATTTCTGATAAAGTAAAACAACTTTAATTTGAGTTTTTATGAACATCTATATGATCACTAAATTATATCTGGGAAAATATATGCTAAACACTAATAAAATAGAATAATATGTCTGTCTGTCTGTATCTATCTAAAGGCATATATTTAAGTACCTTATATATAGGGAGCCTAAGTCTCCGCCTTTTCCGGTCGGTCCACTGGGCCCAAGTTTGAGAAAAATTTAACATGAGAGTGGATGACAAGAAAATAATTATTTCCTGGTCCACTTTACTTTATGCCCTGAATCACACATTTGCTGTACTTTAATTAAAATCATAACCAATGATGTGCGTTTGGAGTTTCTTTGATACATGTTTTGTGATTTATTAGCGTGTAAAAGTATGTCATTATTTGGACTCTGTTTGGACTACATATCAGACGTCGCATAGCTGACGTCACAGCAGAATCTTTCCCTAACCCGGAGTAGCTGCCACTTTCCACATGCCCCGATTTAAAGTGTAGAACGAGGTGAAACTCGCCAAAGTCACAGCCATTTTCAAACAGTTTGATGGTGAAACTTGGTGGTGACGTAATATTTGTGAGACGAACGTTGTAGTCCATTACTTACTCTCACATAAAACCTAACGTAAATTTTGATGCCTGTCCAAAGTGAGTGCTTTCTCAATGTGAAAATGTATCTTTAAAATTCACAGACATCATATGTGAAAACCGTAGCACATTTCAAATGGGACCAGAAAATTACTTTTATCCCTCCATTGACTCGCGTTCATTTTTTTATGGCACTTAGGCCCCATTGCCCGGAAATCGACCGGAAATAGAATCGAATAATAATGTATGTAACATTGTTAAATAGTAAACAATCAGATGAGGAGACCACGATGTAGCGGGGTACTCCTTGACCATCACTTATAAAAACTAATAATGTATTGTACATATACTTTTATGAAATTATCATAACTATGAAATGTATTGATTGTAATGTGTTGATGGTCAATCAATAAACTATGTCTATGTATCTCTCTCTCTCTCTCTCTCTCTCTCTCTCTCTCTTTCTCTGCCCATCCATATGTCACCATAACAGCCTCCAGGACATTGAAGGACTAAGGTGATGGTTAATTAACAGGTACACCATTTTCAAAGACATTTCCTAGAAATGCAACATTTTGGATTAAAATATCTCACCACAATATATTCTATTAACTTGTTTTGACCTGTATTGTCTAAAAAAAATCCAACAAATTCAGAGAAACCTGAAGTTTAATTCAGTGCATGACTTGGTTGCTACAATAATCAAACAGAAAAAAGGGTTAATTAGTGGAATAAAATAGTGGGGTTGTCCTGTATGATGTTAGAAGCACTTCAAGTGTAATAAAACTTAAGACAAGACAGCAACAGTATTATCAATCCAATTTTCATTAAGACACAAACCGTTCTGTGTGACACTAATGTGACTTTTCTTTCTATTTATCAAAAGCCTACGCTGCTGAAGGGGCTGAGGACACATGCAGAAGGACAACGGCTGTGTCCGGTCGGCTTCTAAAGCTATAAAACAAAGCAATTACTTTAATACTTTCTCTAAAAGATATACACAGCTATCAAAGGAATGGGAATAAGAGACACAAGGTGATGGAGATAATATATGAAAGAGTAATTATTGGAGTAAGTGATGGAGAAGTGGAACCTGATAAAGGCAGGCTAATCAAATGAACGACAGGTGGAAAGAACAGACTGAAGGGAGGGATGAGTACAGAAGATCAATAGATGAATAATATACAGTATGACTGTTCTCAATAAAAACCCTGGCAGCAGCTCCAGTTTAAGATGAGTGACACATGATGGTTCCCTGTGCACAGCTGTCATCTCTGTGCCAGTGCATCAGGTCTCTCCTGAATATGCATAAGACCTGGAGCTGCATACAAATATTATGGATACGTATAGTACTTATAGAAAGAGCAGATGAACAGGAGCTGGTGTTAAGGATGTGGGAAGGTAGATAAACAACAAAAGGGACGAGCTTCAGTGGAGGATACACGTGGGCACGCTTCCACTCATCCTGTCTTCAGCTATAGCCACTGGACATGTACACTGCAAAAAATATACACCTGACCAAGTCTACTTTTTTTTCCAAAAATTTCATCAGATTTCAATAAGACATAATTACCTTTTCAGTGAAAAATGTAGGACTTGAAATAAGATTTATAGTCTAAACTAAAGTTCTCATACAAAATATACAAATATATGTAGGACTTAAAGTGTTAACACTTTAAGTCCTACAGCGGAGTCGATTACCTGTTATGTATGTTTATTACTACAGAGAGTCGGTCGACTCTGTGGACAAAAATTAACAACTCAAAAGGCCTGAGAACTGTATTAGCATCTATGCAAATATAGCCATTACCTGAAACCGGCTAGAGTGTGTGGGGGAGGGAGGCACAGTTTAGGGCTCTGAATTCCTAACTCCTCAGAACAAAACACACTTTTACACAACTTACCTATACACTAGTAAAAGGCAGAGTGTAGTTGTGCACAACCTAAACATCTAGAAATAATGTCATTATCAGTAAATTTGCCTTTATGTAGTTTGGCTATTGGTACATTTTTCTAAATTGGATAATTGTGTAAGGACAACTTAGCTGTAAATATTATTGCTATAAAAGACACACACACACACTTTTGCCTAGTAATGTTTAGTTTATAATTGTAAATATGCATGGATTTGGTTTTATTATTTATAATTTTTTTTTACTAACTGGAACTGTGCAAAATTTGTATCTATGATAAACTAATGCAGATTTCACTGGCTTGGCTGACTTTAGCAAAAAAAGAGATGTGCAAACAGAGATGTCATTGGCAGAATATCGTTCATCCCAAACATTGGAAAAATAGGAAACCCACGGATCATTGGAACTATGTCCCCAAACCGCTTTCAAGATATCATGCATGTATATCATGCTTTGATGATTGGCAAAAAAAACCTCTGCTGCAATTTGTGATGTGTGGAGATCGTTTGTCACTAACTGCATCACATGCTACAACCCTGGTCAACATTTTACCATTGATGAACAGCTTTTCCCGACAAAGTCTCGCTGCTGTTTCCTGCAGTACATGGCAACCAAACCTGACAAGTGTGGGATCAAGTTTTGGGTGGCCTGCGACTTGAAGTCCAAGTACATTTTCAATGTCATCCCACATCTTGGAAAAGACCCCAGCCATCCCAATGGGGAGAGGGTATCTGAGAACGTAGTGATGAGGCTGATGGAACCATTCCTGGACTAGATGCTTGATTAGAAGAGCTGGATTCATTCATGTGTGGATTTGGATTTATGACTTAGATTTCAGCCTAATGCTACGGCCACAACAGACGTGAAATTCTGCGTGTACGCTTGTAACGTGCCACCTAAACACCTGAGTTTGGATGCTAAGAAACTCGCACCCACTCTGAACACAAAACGTTGTACGCTCCGAATGTGCAACGCCCGAGTCTGGACGCTGGATAACCACAGATAAAATGTGTCCCTCCAGTTCAGTCTGTCAACTATGGCTCAGATCATTTGGATTACTGCCCTGTACCTGCTCTGGACGTCCATACGAGGCCCAGACACAGTTGCTTTTGGGTTCACCTGGTCCTGCAGAAGCACCTGCAGCACAGGGAATTCCACCACCTCCTCCAGGAACTATCTGATTAATGTCATCTTTCACCGTTATTTCAGGCTCAGTTTTTCTTTCTGCCGTCTTCCGGGTTGGTCAGAGAGTCGTAACTTGTAACTCCCCTTTCCCCCACATACAGTTTCAGGTTATGACCACATTTGCAACATTCAGCCAATTGAGCCACTAACAACTGTTAGTAATAAATCCAAAGCCATGCACATTTACAATTATAACGCACCGCAATATTATTATGCACCGGGAGAAAGGAGAGATGGGTGGATTTCCTGTTTGAACTGGAAAGAGAGTTGGCTCACTCCCATGTGGGTATGAAAAAGGCCCAAAAGGAGCAAGTGTTTCAGCAACAACCCTCTACAATCAAATGCAAAGACAATCGTGCAACTGTGCGCTGTCTTGTCTGCTACAAATATACATGTGGGAAATGCCGAAATGAGCAATGGTACTGCCAGAATTGTAAGTGACTGTATTTCACTCATTTGCATTCTTTGTAAATAAATTTTTTTCTATTTTTGGCACACAAAACAACCTAGGAAAACTGTTGCTTTTTCATTCATTGTAAATATGTTTTGTTTTGTATTTTCTTTTAACAATAAATGTCAGAATTTTGATCCCAAATTCCTGTTGATCCTGTTGATTTACTGCATAAAAATCCACCGTATGTTTTCAACAGGTACACACAGGCACAAACACACAAACACAGTTTCAGGTAATGGCCACATTTGCAACATTCAGCCAATTGAGCCACTAACAACTGTTTGTAATAAATCCAAATATTTTTTAGGTTGTGCACAATCATACTAACTTGTTCTTAGAAGTTAGGAGCTGACCTAAGCTGTGCCTCCCTCCCCCACACACTTGTCTGTCCAATTTGTCTTGGCTGTTACCACTGTGAGGTGTGGCCTCCTCACCCCACCCAACAGCCTCATTGCCATAACAAAATGACTGATTAGTGTATTCATGAGCAGGTCAATTGACTTCTTCAGTATTTCTAGGTATTTCAGAATAGGCTAGGATTGCTATTAATTGCTGCATTCCATATTTTTTTTACTGCTTAAAGGTGTCATTCCACTGAAAACCACATTTTCACGCTGATGGGTCACCCAGACTTACCAACACATGCTCCTTTGACAGTGGTTCATCACCTCCACTGGCTGCATACTGCATTCACAGAAAACAACAAGAGGAACCAGGTCCATCTGACGTCAGATGGACTTTAGTGTCACCCACGCGGGGTTAAACCCGTCCCCAGCAGCGAATCTGAAGTAGCATTAGCATTAGCATCTACAAGAGAAGACGGTGCCACAATAACTGCTGCACAAACTGGGGGAAAAAATGTTGGATCAAACTGGTTCATGTGCTCTCTGTGGAAACAAAGCCTGTTTTTTTTCCTGCACGTTTTCAGAACAAGCAAGAGCACGAAACCCAGCTGGATGCTACTTGGGTAAAGCTAAATACACATGGCGAGCCAGAGGGGAGGGAGGAGTGTTCCTTCACACATTCTGAGCCAATCAGAGACGCCTCATCACTATGTCATGGACATGTATGAGGAAGTACTGATAAACTCTGTTGTTCAACCTCAACTCATTTTTCTACTGTGAAAAAACAGCTGGAAACAAAACAATCTGGAGGGTTTTTTTTTTAAAATAGAACCAACACACAATGTATTCAATAACAATGGAGAACACAGTAATATTAATGAAATAACCATGGAATGACAACTTTAATGCAAGAATCCAAGCAAAATAGATACATTTGATTTGATTTGATTTGAATGATTTGTTTCGAACATGTGCAAAGTGCAACAATAATCAATACAATAATAATAATAATGTCCGAAAAGGAGTAGGACGAAGCATAAGCTTACTTAATCCTACCCCTTCTTCACTTCCCCAATAACCTGAATTCATCTTATAGCAATATAGTGCATAGTACAAAAAATTATGATAATAATAAAAATAAAATAAATAAATGAATAAATCTGCCAATGAAACAATTGAAAATTATTCTGGTAAGATTTCTTGAAATAAGATTTTGAAAATGTAGTGTCTAAAAATATGTTATTGTATCTCATAGAAAAGTTCATCTTTAGGTAATTGGTTTATTACTCTACCAAGGAATGACAGATTAATGTGAACGTCAGGGTTTGTCTGTTTAACTGTTTAACTGACAGTCCTGAAGATGTTGAAATAGGAACAAGAAACATCTGATTACACTTTGGTGGTGATTGGTGGAGGTATACAGTATGGGGGGGGGGTTATGTAGCAAAACAACTCAAAAAGTTATGGACGCATTTGGCTGAAATTTTCAGGAAATAGTGATAAAAGTTTGGTGGTGATCAGTTTGGGGGTGCATGGTTCTCCGAGTGGTTTTCAACTTTTAACTGTGATACAACTACACATTTTTACTACAAATGAGAAAAATAATCTTTCAAATATAGATTCTAGAGTGACCACCAACACAGGCGCAAATCTAAAAACATGTTGCAAGATTAATTTCCAACAGTTTTTAATAGCGACATCTATGGTCCTGAGGAGATGAACTCTGTATTTTCAGTTTGTTTTTTTTTTTTGGCAATGGTTACTGCCCTAGTACATTGGCATGAAATATTACATTGTCTATCACTTTACTATCTATACAATATGATGATAATGATGATAATAATACGAATAATACTAATAATACTACTACTACTACTACTATTAATAATAATAATAATCCACTAACCCATATTTTCTATCATTGTTAATGAAAGTTAATTTTTAAATAATATTCTTTTAGAACTTTTTTAAAAGCATATATATTATTTAATTGTTTAACATGACTCAGCAGTGAGTTCCATTCTTGCATTGCTCTGTCGATGACTTTGTTCCTGGTTGATGTAATTTTATGTTTGGGTAAAGTAAAACAACTTTCCGCTGCATGTCTTGTTAAATAATTGTGATTATTGTGACTAAAAGAAAGTTTTTCATAAAAATATTTATATATATATAAAAAAATAAAAAAAAATGTTCCTCTGGCCCCACGTGGGCGGTGTCTCCTTCAGGCTCGGCTCCTCTACCAGAGGCCTGGGAGCCTGAGGGTTCTGCGCAGGATCTTAGCTGTTCCTAGCAATGCGCTCTTTTGTACAGAGATCTCTGATGTTGTTCCTGGTATCTGCTGGAGCCATTCTCCCAGCTTGGGGGTCACTGCCCCTAATGCTCCGATCACTACTGGTACCACTGTTGCCTTCACACTCCACATTTTCTCTAACTCCCCTTTCAGCCCTTGGTATTTCTCAAGCTTCTCATGTTCTTTCTTTCTGATGTTGCTATCACTGGGGACTGCTACATCTATCACCACCACTGTCTTCTCATGTTTATCCACCACCACTATGTCAGGCTGATTGGCCATCACCATCTTGTCAGTCTGGATCTGGAAGTCCCACAGGATCTTGGCCTGTTTGTTCTCTGTCACCTTTGGGGGGTTCTCCCATCTTGACCCTGGGACCTCCAGTCCATACTCTTTACAGATGTTCCTGTACAGTATGCCCGCTACCTGGTTATGCCTCTCCATGTAGGCCTTGCCTGCCAGCATCTTACACCCTGCTGTGATGTGCTGGACTGTTTCAGGGGCTTCTCTACACAGCCTACACCTGGGGTCCTGTCTGATGTGGTAGACCCCGGCCTCTATTGCTCTGGTGTTCAGGGCTTGTTCTTGTGCAGCCATGAGTAGCGCCTCTGTGCTGTCCTTTAGTCCAGCCTTTTCATATATATATATATATATATATATATATATATATATATATATATATATATATATATATATATATATATATATATATATATATATATATATATATATATATATGGACTTTTCTTCGTGGTTAAAATAGTTCTGAACAAAATTAAGTTTTACATCTGTGGTCACAGACAAATGAAAAAGTTAGTCCCAAACTAATGTGAAGATGGGATCTGTGTTAAATTTGACACAGATGCCTCATCGTACCCAGAGGATGAATCCTAATTCATTTTGATAATCCTTTCATTAGTGTTCTTGAGTGAAGGGTCTTAACAGCTGTTGGATTCTTCACCTAATAATAGAGGAAAGTCCACCCCCCATCTGCTGCACCCACAGGACCTTATTTCTCTGTACATTAATTATAGATGTATTTACTGTATGTATGTACCTGTCTGTCTGTGACAGGAGATAAATAAATGTCACTGTTGTTTGAATTATGCCTCCTTCCTCCATTGGTTAAAATAAGATATAATAACATATACGTTACTTAACTTTATGGTTCCACTAGAAATAACAACAACATAATAACTCAACTCTAAATGATGCAGTGAGTAACTTTAATTTGTTAATATGTCACTTAATGAACCCTTTAACCACTGATGCGTTAGCGATGACGCCTTCTGAAAAGAACGTTTAGTTTCAATTGTAAATCAATAAATAATAAATAAAATAAAATAATGAATAAATAAATAAATAAATTACAGGGTTTTTTTCTTCATGGACCTGATATATAGAAATAAACTGGTGTAAAAAAGAAAAGAAAAAAAACTTAGAAAAAAGAAAAAGTTTAAACTAAAACTACTGGAACCAAATGACAGTACTATTTATTTATTTATTTATTTATTTATTTATACTTCCTTTTAGTTTATTTAACCCAGTTAAATTAATATTTTGTAAATATTTATTAGTTTTTGTCAATTGCGTTCCTTATTTTGTTTTATATTTTTTTATTATTTTTTCTTCTGTGCCATTCTGTGCCATTTTGTTCATATTACTTTTTATTTTGTTGGTTTATTACACATTTTTGGCTGTTATTGTCCATTTTGTTTCTTACTTTATTAATTTTTGACTGGAAGTGTTAAAGTGTCAGGAGTTAAAGGGTTAACACAGCACAGTAGATTAACAGATAGTAGAAGATGAATCTATTTAAACCAACTTATGATCAGAAAACAGTCAAAGAAAGAAAAAAACAAACAAACATGATTAACACTTTATAATGAAACCTTTATTATTGCTTTTCTTCATCTCACTCAATGAGTTTTAGTGGTAGAGAAGGAATAGTTGAACAGCTGAGTGTTATCCTAGCGCTGCAACGTTTGTCTCATTGGCCTGTTGTGTTAAAGGATTCATGACTGACTGAGCTTGTCTTTTATTTATTGTGTGAAGATGTTTCTGTTATCTGACAGTTGGTTTTGTTGAGTTTGTCATGGGTCTTCGTCTGAATATGTGGATGCATTAAATCTATATTTGACTACATGGAAGATAGATAGATAGATAGATAGATAGATAGATAGATAGATAGATAGATAGATAGATAGATAGATAGATAGATAGATAGATAGATAGATAGATAGATAGATAGATAGATAGATAGATAGATAGATAGATAGATAGATAGACTACACGTTCATAATAAAGACCATAGTACATTAAAAATCAACACATAAAAAGAACAACAGGAGCCTTAATATCAGCTGTTTAAAATGGCAACTGCTTTTGGAACAAATTATTTTTTATATAATAATCATAAATATGTCATTTTAATGCATAATTGAGCAAATACGTATTAAAATGTGGAAATACAAACACAAAACATAAGCATTGATAGTAATGAGATTAATCACAAGGTTGCTGTGGATTCATTTTAATTCATGACAATTTATTCAAATCATTTATTTCTTATCTATGTTGGTTGGACTCAGAAAAGGAAGGGACTATATCTGTACTAAACATGTTTGTCTATGCTGTTGAATGGTCAGTCCAGGCTGGGGGTGGTCCAATGCCAATGTTATTTTATTCCCTTCCATTATTTACTGACAGACACCTGGAACCTCATTGTTCTTAAAGATATTGCTGCCCACCCTGAAAAACAGATGTTTTGATGTAGTAATATATAAAGATTTTTTGACATTTGCTGTCATTTGACAGAGAAAAAAAAATCAACATCAGCTCCATAATCTATGTTGGAAATATCAGCTTACAAATATTGTCAGCCTGTCATTATTGTCATTGGTTAACCCTTTAACCCCTGATGCGTCAGCGATGACGCGTTGTGAAAGGATGGTTAAGTTTCAATATTCAGAAAAATTTATTTATTTATTTTTTTTTACTGTGATTTACTGAGTTTTGTTCATGGATCTGAAATATGGAAATAAACAGGTGTCAAAAATCAACTGATTTAGAAAAAACTAAAAGTCCAAACTAAAACTACCTGAACCAAATTACAATATAATTTATTTATTTGTTTATACTTTATTGTATTTATTTTAACTAATTAATTTAACAAATTCATATTTTGTATATATTTATTATTTTTTGTTAATTCCGTTCCTTATTTTGTTTTATATGTCTACATTTAATGTGGTATTTCATTATTTTTCTTCACTTTTGTGCCATTTGTGTCTTATTTTGTTCATGTCACTTATTATTTTGCTGGTTTGTTATTGCTACCAAAACCAAAACCAAATTGTTATTTGTTTGGTTGTTATTGCCCATTTTGTTACTTATTTTATTCATTTTTAAATGTAACTGTTAGTTTCAGGAACTAAAAGGCTTAAGGATGATTGGGAAAAATAAAAAATTAAATTACATTGAAAAACATTGGTATTAGCCCCAAAAGTCCGTCAATCACTATTTCTCTGCTTTCTAAATTCTACAGTCTCAAAATTGAGCAAAATTATGTAATGCTGAACTTAAATTACTTTGTCCATGACCTTTTGAAAATTGTACGATTGTCTTTTCTCTTTAGCACAGGCAGTGGTGGTCAAAGCAGTTTCTATAGACCTCATTCTTTCACAACAGATGCACTTATTATTTCTGTATTTTCTCTTTCCTGCAGAGCATACATTGATGACTCCCTGCTGTAGAACATTTTCCACCAGTGATTATATCTAGTAGCAGTCCAACAATCTTCACCATTTTTATAAACACAACCAATCTGTAGCATTTCAGTCAGACCCAGTCCTCTGCTGGGTCTAGTTTTCAATAATACTTCAGACCTTTTGCATAATGAAAATAAATGTTCCTCACAATCATCTTCATTTATGCTTACCAAACATCAAACTAAACTGCTTGATTTTCTGTTCTTTTCTTTTCATCACTTTATTTCCTTGGTAATTAGCCTTTTTTTTTCTTGTCTTTATAACAGTCATTGTTCTATAAACCACTCAGGATGGTTTCTTAGACCTTCTCCGTGGACTCCTAAGGCCTATTGAGTCCGCTGTGATCATAATAAGAATACATCCCTTTGAGCTCATATTTGACCCCCTGAACATGCACGAAAACTCACCAAATTTTTTGCACACTTCAGATGTGTGAAACATTGCGAGTATGTATAGTTTTGGTAAAGAAATATGTCTACAGTGCCCCCTAGAAAAGTGAAAATTGTTTGTATTAGGCCAGATCACGCCCTAGTGAAGTGAAAATCTGGACACATGTTCATCATATGATGATGAAAAAAAAAACCTTATTATGGCCACGCCCATAAACCAACAAGAAGTCCGCCATCTTGGATTGAAATTTCAAACATGTTGAGTCATGGATTTTCACTGTTTTCGTATTTTAATAAACTCCTCCTTGGCCGTTGGGCCAAATGAGCTCAAAATGGGTGAACATGATCTAGACAACAGGGACATCAAAAGTTACTAAAATTTTGGGGAACAGTTACATCGTTTTTGTGCTACAATGTCACAAATCTTCCAAAATTTTGGGGAAATATTACCACTGCATAAATGACTTCAGCTTGGACATATGAACACCGATTTGGCTGAAATTTGACTCAGACGTCTCTCTCCTGGTCCTACACCTGCTTATCAATAGAAATTGTGATTTTGCTCTATAACGCCCCCTACAAATGTGAACATATGAAAACAGATTTGGCTCAAATTTAACTCAGTTGTAAGTCTCACTGTTCTACACCAATTCAACACACAACAGTTGAAATAAGGCTTTCTTTAGCGCCCTCTATATATTTATACAAAAGCGTGCATTTCTGGCAGAAAATCACATCCACCTGGGGTACAACATCACCTTGCTTTTGGCGGCAGTTGCGAGGATCGGCGAAGACCTTTGAGACTGCTTGCAGTTTTAATTTCATTTAACATTCTTAAGGACAGATGAATCTGCATCCCCTTTGGAGCAATAGAATACGTTTCATTAAGACACTTGAATATTTCATCAGTTGCACATTGACCTTAGATGTGATTTGATTCATCTTATCAGTGTAAAGAAGCAACTGTTGGAAAAGAATCAGCATCACCATAAGCACTTACAGCTGCAGTGTCTATTGTCAGATTTTGAACACTTGGCTCTGACAGACATTTTTAATATTTTATTTCCATGTATTTCAGAAGTCTCCCTTTTTTCCCCAGACCTTGCCTGAGGGAATAACCCTCAGTTCTTGCCATGATAATGTCAAATAGGTTTAAAAGCGGAGGGGGGTGAACTGATTTGCCTACATTTACAAAGAAACATGATATCGATATGGATTCACCCATAGGGGACAGTTACTGCTTGACAGTGAAGGCCAGTATCTCAAACTACACTTCAAGACTCCTCATAAAATTACAAGACTTAGATTTAACCCTAACTGTGGAAGACTTGAGTAGTTCCACAGTAAAATAATAATAATAATAAAATAAGCAACATAATTAACAAAACCAGCCAAAGTTATCCATAAAAATGAACAAAAAATTAATAAACTACTTTCAATAATGTTTTAAGGTATTAATTGCAAATTTTTTAAGTCAAGATTTTTTTAAGAGCTTGTGGGAAAACTGTTCGCTCTGCTCTGTTACTCCCACCGTGCATAAATGTGGATCTAAAAAGCCATCATGATGACATGGAGAAAATAATTAGCTCTATCCACTTCTTAAATGCAATCTATGGGAAAATAACAAAATAACATAGATTATCCATTAAATGTTTATGGAATCAGATGGATCCAAGCATCATTGACACTCATTCCATTTACCAGTCAATTATGTTGTTTTGATCAAAACAAGCTAACTGATTATTTGATAATTACCTCTGTGTGAGAGCCTGGAACATTTTCAGATTAATCATTTGACACGTTAAGAGCCTTGGACAAAGTAAAGCTTCAACACAATAATGCCTGAATTAATAGTGGATATGTATTACCCGGTATCATGTGACATCATTAATGTTCCTTTCCTATTTAGAAGCATTTCAACCTCTACAGCTCAATCACTTACAGATTGATGCCAATAAAGCCTGAGGGTTTAGTGATTAGGCCTACGGGTGCTGATTAGGATTGGGTCGGTCTAATTACCAATCAGTCCATCAAAGACTGATGTCCTTTAGGTCCTCGTCCTGTTCATGTTGGTTCTACCTCCAGCTATAGCACGTGTACTCGACATGAAACTCTGCTGGTTAAGGTATTTGGTCCAAGTCCTTCCAGATCTGGTACTATGTAATGTGTTAATAGTACTTTTGTATTTGTTCAGTGAAGTAAAGTACTTTAATTTTACAGTGTTTTCTGAAAATAGTGTGTTGCGCTCAAACTGTAAAGAGTCATAAGATGAATACCAAGTAAAATGCTTCTGGAATAATACGAATGAAATGTTCTCACATGTGTTACTGATAAAGAAAAGCCAAGTCTTAAATGCTGGTTGCCAAGATAAGTCTGGGGTCAAAATGTGAAATTCTAAGAATGAACAAGAGAATAGGTTTTAGTCCAAAGGAATATTGGTCCCAGATCTACTTCCAAACACTGGCTGCACATTATGATCCATTCACTTTACAGGTTCTTTCCAGTGGAATATTTACTAATTCATTATATACATGTACCGTATGTTTCGGATTATAAGTCGCAGTTTTTTACATAGTTTGGCCGGGGGTGCGACTTATACTCTGGTGCAACTTATGTGTGAAATTATTAACACATTATTATATCATTTCACATGTTATTTTCACACTAAACTAAGGCCTGTGTTGATAATTTCAACATTGCCGGTAATTTATAAAAACAACTGAGAAGGGGGGAACAAAAATGGCACCAAAAAGAAAATCATATTCTGCAGATTACAAGCTGCAAATAGTGAAATATGCAGCCGAAAATGGTAATCAAGCAGCAGAAAGAAAGTTTGGAGTTAGCAAGAAACTTGTAAGGGACTGGCGAAAAGCGGAGGTTACTCTTACTGAAATGAAGAAAACAAAAAAAGCTAATTGCGGGCTAAAAGCTAGGTGGCCGCAGTTAGAGGAACGAGTTCACGCATGGTGTTACCGCTTCATGCATGCTTCACTCAAAAATGCGACTTATACTCCAGTGCGACTTATATATGTTTTTTCCTTCTTAATTATCCATTTTTTGGCTGGTGCAATTTATAATCCGGAGCGACATAATCATCTATCTATAAATCAGTCTGTAGTGCTCCTGTTTGTCTGTGTAACGCCTAACACCTATAACCTGACTCACATCATCTGGCTGTGTTTCACTAGGCTCACGCAACCATCTGAGTATCATATAGTTCAGGCTTTCTGAAAAATTAAGGAGCCAATCAGTGTCATCGAGTTGGACTTCCCATGACTGGGCTGCGTTGTGTCTGTCTGTCTGTCCTCTCTGTCCTCTTCAGCTTTTTACTATTCCTTTTTGGTCCAGAGAACTCTGGTGTCTCTCTACCAAGTGAAGGCATTTCAGACATATGCAAAAGGATTTCTCTGTCACATTTGACACGTTAAGACTAAGGTCTTCAAACCGCTGGCCTACCCATTTTCCATAGGGAAGTTCAAGGAATATCCACTGGCTGTTGTCGATGTTGCCTTTTATCCTCAGATTTTTGTTACACATACGACAATGGTCATTTACAGACAACGCAGCAGTGTGTTTAGGTGCAGCCATACTGTGGTGTTTGTTTCGATGGTCTGCTGCAGTATGGCTCTTCTTCCTGCTGTCGCTCTGAGTTACAGCTTAAGTTCAACGTGAGTAGCTGAAGCGATACATCAATCAAGATGACAGACAGATTCTTCACGTAATTACATGCAAGGACTTTAGATCAGGCCCCTCCTTTGAAAAAGGATTGGTGGGTCCGAGATGGTATCGTGATATACAATACATACAATACATGAGCAGAGCACAGAAAGGAATAGGTAACAACACCAGGGGAGCCAAACACCAGCTACTGGTTAACAGGGCAATTGCCCGAGATTGCAAGATGAGGAACACCAACCTGTGCACTGCCTGGATTGACAACAAGAAAGCCTATGACTCAATGCCACACACATGGATACTGGAATGCTTAAAGCTGTATAACATCAACAGGACACTAAGAGAGTTCATCCAGAACTCAATGAGGCTGTGGAAGACAACTCTGGAGGCCAACTCAAAGCCAATTGCACAAGTGAGCATTAGATGCGGCATTTACCAAGGAGATGCTCTGTCCCCGCTGCTGTTCTGCATAGGCCTAAACCCCCCCAGCCAGATCATCTCACAGAGTGGCTTTGGATACCAGTTCTGAAGTGGAACATCCATCAACCACCTCCTCTACATGGATGACATCAAGCTGTATGCCAAGAATGAGCGTGACATTGTTTCCCTAATTCACTTCACCCGGATCTACAACAAAGACATTGGGATGTCATTCGGACTAGATAAATGTGGGCGGATGATATCTAGATCACCGATGTGCATGAAAGTTCCAAATACCTGGGGATCCCACAGGCAAATGGTAATCATGAGGAGGCAGCTCAGAAGTCAGCCACAGCCAAATACCTACGGAGGGTAAGGCAGGTCCTGAAAAGTCAGCTGAATGGCAAAAATAAGAGTGATCAGTGATCAGATACCCAGCTGGGATAATATCCTGGCCACTGAAAGAGATACAAGCCACTGATATCAAGACAAGGAAGCTCCTTACCATGCATGGAGGGTTTCACCCCAAGTCCAGTGTCCTGAGGCTGTACACTAAGCGAAAGAAAGGGGGCCGAGGACAAGTAAGTGTCAGAACTACTGTCCAGGAGGAAACGGCGAACCTCCAGGAATACATCAAGAAAATGGCCCCCAATGACCAACTGCTAAGTGAATGCCTCAGGCAACAAAAGCCCAGTAAGGTCGAGGAACCAGAGGGGCTATCATGGAAGGACAAACCCTTGCATGACGTGTACCATCGGCAAATTGTGGAAGTGGCTGATATGGAAAAGACATACCAGTGGCTGGAAAAGGCTAGACTAAAGGACAGCACAGAGGCACTTCTCATGGCTGCACAAGAACAAGCTCTGAACACCAGAGCAATAGAGGCCGGGGTCTACCACATGAGACAGGACCCCAGGTGTAGGCTGTGTAGAGAAGCCCCTGAGACAGTCCAGCACATCACAGCAGGGTGTAAGATGCTGGCAGGCAAGGCATACATGGAGAGGCATAACCAGGTACCGGGCATACTGTATAGGAACATCTGTATAGAGTATGGACTGGAGGTCAAGGGTCAAGGTGGGAGAACCCCCCAAAGGTGACAGAGAACAAACAGGTCAAGATCCTGTGGGACTTCCAGATCCAGACTGACAAGATGGTGATGGCCAATCAGCCTGACATAGTGGTGGTGGATAAACATGGGAAGACAGTGGTGGTGATAGATGTAGGAACACCAGTGATAGCAACATCAGAAAGAAAGAACACAAGAAGCTTGAGAAATACCAAGAGTTAGAGAAAATGTGGAGTGTGAAGGCAACAGTGGTACCAGTAGTGATCGAGGCACTAGGGGCAGTGACCCCTAAGCTGGGAGAATGGCTCCAGCAGATACCAGGAACAACATCAGAGATCTCTGTACAAAAGAGCACATTGCTAGGAACAGCTAAGATCCTGCGCAGAACCCTCAGGCTCCCAGGCCTCTGGTAGAGGACCTGAGTCTGAAGGAGACACCGCCCAGGTGGGGCCAGAGGAACATTTATATATATATATATATATATATATATATATATATATATATATATGACTTATCAGTCCAGTTGAGTTTGTGCTCTACAGGTAGTTTAATTGGCAGTTCTTTGACTAATCATCTGATGTATGCAGATGATCTGGCCATTTTGAGCCCATGCAGTGCTGGCTTACAACAGTTGCTCAAGGTGTGCACACATTATGGCATTTTACTTGACATTAAATTCAATGCAAATAAGAGTAATGTCCTGACAGTGAGGAGTAGCGAAGATAAGAAGATGACATTCCCTGATTTTTACCTATGTGATAGTCCTCTTACTGTGTGTAGAGAAGTTAAGTATCTTGGACATATAATTTCTGATGAACCCTGTAATGATCGTGACATTTACCATCAACGGCGTAAATTATATGCCCAGGTTAAATATGTTACTTCGTAAATTTAGTATATGCTCTTTGAATATTAAATGCTCTCTGTTTAAAGCCCATGTGTACTGCCCATTTATGGTGTAAATATAACAAAAGTAGCCAACAGAAGCTCACAGTCGCATATAATAACTGGGTGGTCCAGGGCCAGTTACCTGTTTGCTTTCTCCAATGTGCCTGGATGTGATGCAGTTTTGAGAAATGTAATTTATAAATTTCTGTGCATACTGGGTCATTCTCAAAATGGTGTCATTGAATCTGTAGTAAATCCAACTAAGAGCTCTGTGAGGTTCTCCTCTAAGCTTAGATGACACTGGCATTGACATTGTTGTGTACTTTTCATATATATATATATATATATATATATATATATATATATATATATATATATATATATATATATATATATATATATATATATATATATATATTAATTATCTTGTTCTCTTTTGTAGGCCTTGATATGGACCATGTATTTGTGTCTTAAAGAATCTCATATTTTCTACAGGCTCTGCACTAGTTTATATTTAAAACATGAACAAACCAGCACTTTTGTCATTTGTTTTTTGATTCATCTCATTAAAGATTTTGCACATTTAATGTCTGAAGCAGATACTTTCTAAAAAAAAAAAAAAAGAGTATTGTAGAGCAGTGTTAGTTGTTTCTATAATTTACTTTCATTTAACATAATGAGTTTTGACATTTCATCAGATATGACCATTGCAACGCAAGGTTGTAAAACCAGTTCAGTCAAATGTAAATTTAACTGTGTCAACATAACTAAAAAATATGGCTTATAAAATGGTAACTGGATCAACACATGATGAGTTTAACTACTCATCATTTGAGTATCATCAACTTTTATAACTTTAAAAAGGAATTTGGGACAACAAGAACATTGAAGTAAAGTGAAGTTTACGACCGTCAATATCCAGTTTTAAACAAGTTTTATTCATGTTACGTTAACTCGTATTTACAAGGCAGCTAGTTGAAGCAACTTGATTTTTTCTTTTTTTTTTTACAGTGTTATTCATTTCTCAAAGAAGCCCTGCTTGCTTTAATTTAATCTTATTTAAGTTAATTTAATTTGCAGAAATATGTATTTTTCTTAAAAACAACAAAACTATTTTATCTTATAAAAGAGCATTCATTGCCAAGACTGTTCCTAATTAGAATTTACTTTGTTCTGTGTGTCTTTCGCCTCCTGTCTGTCCTCATTCTTCCAGTCATTCCTCTCAGTCCTACCTCTCTGTCTCTAACCTTTCTCTCCCCTCCTCCTGTTGTCCTTGTTATGACATTTCATCCTCCCACCAGCCCTCCTTCCTCTCTAACCTCTCTCCATCTACTCTGTCAATAATCATCTCATCTCTGCACCCTCACTGGGTAGACATTTATCTGCCGTCACACTTGATTCCAGTCTCCTCCGTCCCTTCCTTCCTGTCATTCCTGCTGATATTATGTCTGCAGTGTTGTCCAAGTGTCTTCCAATCTGTAATCCAATATACATTACTTCTTACTGTTACTTAAATGCAGAGTTGGAAGTAACTAAGTAAAAATACTTCCTTTACTGTACTTAAGTACATTTTGTAGGTATCTGTACTTTACTGGAGTATTTATTTTTCTGGTAACTTTTTACTTTTACTCCCTACATTTGTGTATAAATATCTGTACTTTATACTCTTTACATTCTCAGAATAGATTTGGTATTTTTTCAAACTAGACAAATGTGACAGTATGAAAAATGAATCTTTAAATCTGAAATTGTGACTTACTATATCATAATTTTGACTTTTTAATGTCATAGTTAGCCATTTCTTATCTCATAATTCAGATTTTTTTTCTGATAATCTTGACATTTTATCTCATTATTTAGATTTTTTTCTCATAATTTTGATTTAGCTCACAGTTTAATTTTTTTTTTTTTATCTCCTATTTATGACTATTTCATAAATGTCATGTCCATACCCATTACACTGAGGACCACGACCCAATAAAACACATCATCTACACGGTAACTCACTTTTAAAGGCTTTCTTTTTTAAACTTTTTTTAAAAAATATTTTTCACTTTTCTCTAGATTACATAAGTATTATTTCATCCATAGCAAAAAAAAGCATTTTTTTTAGCACTTTGGCACTTTTTACTTTATTACAATTGAGAAGTTGTATTTTTTTAATTTTACTTAAGTAGAAGAATTGAATCAGTACTTCTACTTTTATATATTTTTCACACAAGTAGCTGTACTTCTACTTAAGTACAGAATGTGAGTACTTTAAACACCTCTGCTTAAACGTAATAATACTTTACAACAGGCGTCTCTTTCTTTCAGAGGCCACATTCAGCCCAATTTAATGTTCAGTGGGACAGATCAGTAAAATAATAACATTATCAAGTGCATCTAAAACACATGGGTTTCCAACACTTGAAAAGCAAGGACTGGATATGGACACAATATTCCACTCGTCTTATATTTTATTTCTTTTTGTGGAGTGACGTAACAAATGTAGAAAACGGTACAAGATGGCCCAGTAGTTGTAGAAAAAGAAAGTGAAAAACATTTAAACAGACCAGAAGGTAACTCAGTTTTTTAGTTACATAATCTATAATGAACAGTTGATATAATTAACAGTTTAAATGTCCAAATGAAATTGGCCGAAAAGGGTAACCAATACCATAATTGGTGATTTAATTCCAAATGCAATTAACCATTTAACAATATTGTAGCCATAATTAAACCAGGGAAAAGTATTATTTTGCTTTAATTATATTTAGTCAACTTAGGAATTTAATTAGATCAATAACAAATTACCAAATTACTTTTAACATTACATAATTTTAGCACATTGATCAAAGAACATCATGACAGAAAGTACGGCTTTTAGTAAACACTCATAATGCCCACTGCATGTGAACGCAGCATCTGCTTACCGGTAGCCTCTTTTAGTCCTTTTCCCATGTGACCTTTGTGGACCTCAGTCCCTGTTGCTGCTCTGCTGTGACAAACTGCCTTTTATTGTCCATCAGATGTTTGCACCGTAGTTGGCGTCACCTGTTAAGCGCGGCTGCCAATCATGCGAGCTTGTGCCTAGGCTCCGCCCATGGTAGATCGCCACAACAAACATAAGAAGGCAATCAGACACAGCAGACCTCCGCCAAGGCTTGATATGTCATCATATGACGTCAAAATGTGACGTGATGGAGCCATAAGTGATGACCCGTTGGATGTCCGAAGGTGTGAATGAAAAAAAAAACACCAGATTCTATCTTGTCTGAATTCTGAGATATTACCACTGATGTGTTTTGGCTGTTGACCTTTAGTGTGACCTTGACCTTTGACCTGCATTGCTCATAATGTAATGGGTTATTTCATGTTATCATTCCTGAAAGTTTCATCAAAACATTTTTTGCGTAATCCTACTGACAGACAGACAGACAAACAGACGGACCCAAAATAAATACCTCCTTAGCGGAGGTAATTACCTATAAATAATGACAACTCCACATTTTGGTAAATTTTTTAGTGCAAGAAACCCATGAAATTATGAAAATACTGTTATAAAGTATCCAAAAGAGAAAAAAAGGTGTGAATAAGCTGGGAAAATTTTTCAGAAAAATTACTGCAATTTTAACAATGTTCTGCCTCAAAGTGTTATATAGACACGTGCATTAGGGATCAGATCTACAAAAACACTAAGCTCATAGAAAGAGAAGCAGAAAGATGTTAAAATCCTCCTTATTTTATTTAGAGATTTCAGATTGTTCATATTTTTTCAGGTTATTGATGTTTTATTATAACAGGATAGTTTGTAAATTTAAATATTTTCATAATTTAATCTTACTTTAAAAGCTGTCTTATTTTAACTGTGACAAGATATATGGACTAGAAATTAAAGAAATGCACCTGATAGAATTGCAGTGCAAAGACTATAACCAACTGTGCAAAGAAAATGGTGTTTTTTCCAGATAATTTTTGTTTGTCCATTTGTCATCCCTGGGAGGTGCAGAACAATACTCCTGATGACATCTTTTTTGTAATATATTTTGGTCATCCAAAACTAACATGTTCATGATGCTACATACGTTACATATGCATCATAGTGGCTGAGCGGTTAACGCTCTTGCCTCACAACAAGAAGACCTGCGTTCAATTCCCGGACCATGCAGACCCTTCTGTGTGGAGGTTACATCTTTCTCTCCTCGTGTTTGGGTGGGTTTCCTCCAGGTCCTTCCATTACCCAAAAACATGTTTGTTAGGGTCAAATCCTCCAGCCAGGTGGTTCTGACCATTAGCCTGACTCTACAACTGGAGATGGGTCCCAGGCCGCCGCCCATGGGTGCCCATTGCTCCTTACAGGTGCCCCAAGATCCTGCAGATCCTTAAAAAGTCTTATTTACAATATCTCTTGAAAAGCATTATATTTCACATTTGTTTAAGTATGGCATTGAATTTCACATAAGAGGTATTAAATTTCATCTGGGTAGCCTACGGTAAATTAAAAAACATATTTTTCTGCACTAGTTATTTATTTAGCCAGCGTCATTTGTTATCAAGATGCTGAAAAAGTAGATATTTGCTCTATCATAGAGCTGTTATGTGTCTAATAGCGAAGGAATCAGACTGCAGGGGGCAGTGTGTCCTTTTAGCAGCATTTACGTCATTGAGTAAAACAGATGTGGACATGAACCCAGACAGGGAAGTGACAGTGTGTGTGAGGAGCTGAAATACAACAGTTGGTTATCAAAAACTATGTGGGAATATGAAGTGCTGAAGTATGTGGTAAAGACAATTTTGACTTTTTATCTCATAATTTTTTACTTTTTGTCTCATTTCTCCTTTTTTATCTCAGAATTTTTACTTTTTGTCTAATAATTTTCACTTTTTAATCTCATAATTTTCAATATTTATCTCACACATAAATCTCGTTGAGTAAACCAAATTGAATTGCATAGGCTTATTTTATTTTAATTTAATTTGATTCACTCAACTAGATGTTTTTATGTATGACCTATTAAAGAAGAATTTTTTAAGTTGATTCGATCTTTAACTTTTTTCAGTGTACACTACTTGTGTATAAATAGTACTTCCCACCATCCCCCTCCCTTTTAATGCTTCTAACAAACATACAGGAGAAAAAAACGTCATGCCTGAAACAGAGGCAATTGTTCAATTCTAACAGTTTTTTCAAAGCACTGAAGCACTTAAACATGTCATCTGCTTCTATAGTGTTTGACAGGTTAATATTTCTGCCATCTGGATGCTGGCTCTAAAAAAGAAAAGAAACCCCTCACATGGAACAGAGGGTAAGAGTTGGGTTATTATTAGACTATGAAAATTGTCAAAAATTTCACTTGACTTTTCAAGTCATAATGACAAGAGGTAGATGGTTCCTCCATGGCTGAACACGGGCCTTGGTTCTTGGTCTAATTATTATGGTCAAACTACAGAACAATGTCATGAGCAAAACTCTTTTCCATTTGACAGTTTTAAAGTTGTCTCGTTAGGGCTTTGGAACATTGTATTTCACACATATTTCTACATTGTTTAACATGAATTATTGCAGTAATCCAGAAATAATGATGCCTGTCACGTCTGCTGCTGTTGTACATGTCACCTCTAATGAGATCGCTGTGATGGTCTTCTGGATTCAAAGGATTCAAAGTGTGTTTACTGTGTGTGTACAGTAAAGAAACAGGTTTCCTTGTATAATGAAAATCTTAACTCGCTCTCCACACTGAACGGCAAGAGAATATAAAGAAGTGATGTTTTGCCTTAAAAAGAATGGAATTACTCTATTTTCTGGACTATAACCTGCACCTGTATATTTATAAATATAAGCTGCAGACATCTATGTTGAAAAATCAGATATGACTGCATGTACAGAAGGGTTTTGAACTGTAAATGTACTTACATGTTTGTGCCTTTTAACACAGCAGCAATTTTACTGATTAAAACGGAACAGAACCAAGAGAAAAATAACCCGTATTTACCATATTTATCTTCATTTCTCCTGTGTTTTAAATCACAAATCACTTTAATTATCTTGTATGGTGTAAGATACCATGCAAATCTGTCCACAGATGATATACCCGTGCATGCGTACAACTTCAAACTTTACAAGTACGACTTACAGCTAACTGTGAAACATAACTGTGAAAATACGCCATCACCGCATCCACAGGCATTACTTGTTGTGAAAAGAAACATCGATCATAAGGTCTATGTTTTTAAAGCAAATTTTTTAACAGTTGATCCGTACTGTATAGTTAATAACCTAAGAGTTAATACATGAATAGTCCTGGTCATTGACCACTACGCCACATTCTCATGTGGCCCTATAGGAAACTTAATTGCCCACCCATGATCTAGAGCAGGGGTGTCAAACTGCGGTCCTGCATGTTTTAGATGTTTCCCTCTTCCATTACACCTGGAGGCCATTGTATCATTATCAGTCTGATGAGGAGCTGAATATTAACTCTTTAAGTGTCAGTGCTGATGTATTCTGAATGGATGATTTAGTTTAAATATTCAGAAAAATTCAACCATTTTCCTTTTAGTTTTGTGCATGGACAAGGTGCCAAAAAGAAAGTTTTTTTTATTTTATTTAAAAAAACTTTTTTAAAGGCAAAATCAAAATTGCTAGGACCAAATTTCAAAAGTAGTTTTTTTAAGCAATTTCTTTCCCCAAAATTTTCCACATTATTTGTCATTTTGTAAATATTTATTAGTTTTTGTTGCTCTTTTTTTTTCTACATTTTTTTTTCTTGTAGTATTTTTCTTTGATTTTCTGCCATTTGTGTCTTACTTTGCTCATGTTACCAATTATTTTGTTAGTTCTCAGGAGTTAAAGTGTTAAACTGAATCACATGGAAGATGGAAATATCTAAAACATACAGGACAATGGCCCTCGATGAATGGAGTTTGACACCTGTGATCTAGATGGAGCGTCTGTTTAAGAAAGGGTTGAACATTTCAACAATTTCAACTGTTTGTTGAACAGAGCTCCATCTAGAGGATACAAAAAAACAATGCTTCATGAAGCTTCATTTGCTCATCACTTGTCTGGTGAATGAATTCCTCCCTCTGGTGGATTGTGTTAGTATTGTATGTATCTAATTGCACACATCAGGTTTTTCAAGAACAATATCAAAGGGATCATGCAGAGGGCTACAAAGGCTATGTATCAAATATGATACATTTGGCATGAATGGGTCAAACTCCACAGGTCCGTCTTCAACCCTATATATTTTACCCTTTAAATGCATATAAGTCCCTTCAGGCCCCGCCCCTTTCAGGTTGTTGGCTCTGCTGCTCCGTCCTGTTCAAGCATTAACTGAATATTTTCGGTAATCAGCTCAAAATGTTGACATTTTCCGGAGTTATTACTGCAAACACTGACGCTGACAAACAATGATTTCGTACTCAGAGAAATGTTCTTGACCTTATATGTGAAAATGTCATGACATAACTAATTATAAAATGCAACTACTGTAGTTAAGCAGGAAGTAAAACGGGCTGTTGAAATCTACTCGATTTTTGCTGTTGAGCTTTGCAGCAGCTGCAGGCTTGATGTTTCAACTTTTTGAACTATTTGAACTAAAAATAAAAGAACTAAAGAAGTGGGTTTAGCAAAATATGAGCTCTGTATATGTATGTATGTGTATATGAAAGTATAGGTGGATGTAAAGATATAGAGTGTATAATTTATAAAATGATAGTATGTGTACAGGTGTATATGAGTGTAAAGACAGTAATATATATTATAGGATATTTTGTATATGAGATTTTTTTTTTTTTTACAAACCAACCGTTTTGGCATTTGTATTATTGTTTGGCACAATAGGGGTGGGAGATATGTTTATTTTTAATTCTTCCCACTCCCTTTCTAATATGTTACTTTCCTTCTTACTTTTTATTCAGGCTATATTGTCTTTGTCTTGTTATTTTATCAATGATTGGCTTTTGAAAGATCAAATGTTTTTGTGCTTGACATATTTGAAATAAAATGACTAAACAAAAAAGCGAAACTATTATTTATTAAATATAATTAATTTCTTAACTAGAAATTTAAGCCATTCAAAACAAGTGACTTTCAAATATTAAATACATAAAAAACAATTATATTTAGATAAATGTAATTGTGCAAACTCGCAGAGGTAAATAGCATATATGTCCAAAACTGCCTCAGATCAGTAAGATGTTAAATGTGGAAGAGATGAACAGTAAAAAAAAACCCTGAAGAACTAAATTAACTTAGATTAAGTCTTAACTTTAGGAGAAAAAGAAGCATAGAAATCTTTTTTCAGTGTAGACCTTGGTATCTTGGTCATTTGTCCAGTCGTATTAAAACCATAGGCTATAATTATTACCAGAACGTCTTGTGGTTCTTGTGCTGTCTTAGCCAATGGCGTCCTTCAGGCCTCACAGTAACAATGTCAAATTCAAAACACTGATAACTTCACTGTGTGGACAGTTTCTATCTCTGTTGTTTACGAGAGTATGACTAAAAAATATATATGCGCTACTGTGCTCCATAGTCAGACCTGTCCCATGTGTCAGTGTATCTGTGTCAGAGGGTACATCTGTGGAATAATGTGGAGCAAAACTTCCAAATATCTTCTTCAATTCATTCATTTATTCAATAAATTCTGTTCAGTTTATTTCGAGCACACAAAATCATCACAAGATCAATGACAATGGTCAAAACATCTTTTCTGCACTTGGAAAGGAGTGGGAAGAAGTCAAACTTATAACACCCCCTTTTTTTTTTTTTTTTTTTTTTTTTACAAATTAATAATCCACCAGCTTCTATGAATTAACACAGTTTTTTTTTTTTATCTATTTATCCTTTACACAAAAACATTTACAATCATTTATATACACATTGTTTTATAAGTCACCTCACACATTCGCACAAGTATATTTATATTTACTATAAATACAGTATTTAATATGATAGTATATCCTAATCATTAAAGTGTATATTAATTTATCACTATAAAATATATGAAAGTTTTATTTTAAGTGAAATTAGCTATCTTGACTAGAGACACTTGGATTATTTCCAGTTTATCAACATTACTAGTAAAAACAACAACATATATAGTAGCTGTCAAACAAGGATGGTGTTATATAATTTAAAATAACACTGAGGTGAAATGACTCCTGGTTTTACATCAACTCCAGGAATATTTTCTGACAGTGATTGAACAGAGTGAGGGAGACACACACATACAGGTGGTAAAGTGTGAGCGTTTAAAACTCAGAGTAGAAGAGGCTGTGTTCAGAGTAAACAGGCTACAGTGCCCCTGGTGATACTGAAGATCAGTATCACCAGTATAAGATGGTGTGTGTGTGTGTGTGTGTGTGTGTGTGTGGGGGGGGGGTATCACTACTGTCCAGACTAAAGATAGATTATGACAGACATATTTTTTAGGAAAATGACACAAAAAATATATATATATATATTTTTTCCTTGAATTCTCTTACTTACCTACCAGTGATGCGTGGGCTGACCTGTAACTGCAGGTCACGGGTCATTGAGAAATATTTTTAATGATATTTGGGATTTGGTTTGAGAATCTGTTAAAATACATGCCTGTGCACAATATGCATGAAAAAAACAATGTCAAGAATAGCACAAAAAAGTCACAGACTTATGTCCATTGTGGTCCTCGCTCTTAACATACAGTACAAAACACACCCACAACACATACTCATATACACCCCCCCCCCCCCTCACTTTTGTATCGTTTGTCGTTTGAGATAAACATTAAAATAACCTGGTAAATACGCTTTATTAACTGGATGTCCGTGAAGGTGTCATACAACGTGGTCAGTTTCCTACAGTATGAAGTCAAGTTAGGAGAGTGGAAGCTCCGGAAACAGACACAAAAAACTAAGGTTTGGGACACATTAACTGAGATTTTTTAAGATGATGAGCAGCACCCAGTGTTTTTCTCTTCTGTGGAAACTGGGTTAAAATGTTTCTGTGGATGTTACACGTTGTGGTTTAGATGCTTCACACAAACAATGACAAGCAAGAGCTTTGGATAAAAGCATTATATAAGTGCAGTCCATTTAAAGGTACATAAATGTACCTTTTAACCAGGGTACATATTTGTACCATACAAGTACATTGTTGAGCTGCATTTTGTAATAACGGTGTGTTTTTCGTAATAAATGTCCACAATGTAATCACTTCTTCATTTGTAAAAATGTCACATTTTATAATAAACTGCCCCAACGCATTATGCAAAATATTTTGTCACATTACGTAATAAGTTATTACATTGAGAAAATGAAAAAAGCTGCAACCTCATTTTGTAATAATCTCAAAATGTAGTAACGTATTACATAAAGCGGTAAAATGTATTACAAAATACGTTGAGAAAGTTTATTACAAAATGCTGCTTTATCACAAAATGAAATGAAAAAGTTATTGCATTTTGGACATTTATTCCAAAATGCAGCTCAACAAGGTCACCCACATAATCTTTTTGTTTCAGTAATCTGATCTTTCTGTTTCCATACATCACATATAATCACCACCGGAAATCTGAAAAGTGTCAAAAATAAGACTGGCACTTGGTGCAATAAAATATTATTAAATAACTTGACATTAAAACTTATAAAATAATTTTAATTGTAAAGAATAATTTATAGCAGTAATAAAAAAAAAGTATCTTCCTTATTTTCCAGTGCTTATATACAGCACTGGTATTGAAATGGAGATTTATCAGACTATAGTGCCATAAAAACCCACCCAACCTTATTTATTTAGGGACCTGGGGGCGGGTTGGAGCCCAACTGACTGACGAGATGTTTTTATGACAAATTGAGTATTTTTATGGCTGCTCAGTGGCAGCATGTTTCTCCATGACCGAATGACTGGGCGACTTTACATGCTTGACTGATTTGTGTGCAGAGTGTCAGGAAGGCATCAGGGATTCTGGTGGTCAGACGGAGACAGGACACACACGCACACCATAATGCAATCGGCCGCCTCCCCCTGCAAGGACAAACCATCCGTACGAACAGAGGACAGGACGCCGGCGCTTCGCCCTCGTAAGGCTGTCCTGAGCAAAACATGACAACCACTGAAAGCCTGTACGAAATAAAATATTTTTTGCTCTAGTTATATTTATTAGGGTAACTGTCACAATTTTCATTACATAATAATAATAATAATAATAATAATAATACCTCAAACTTATATAGTGCTTTTTTGGACACTCAAAGATGCTTTACATAACAGACAAAAAAAATGTATTAATTAATTAATTATGTAAATTTAATTTAATTCAATAAAATTAAAAATAAGCGAAAGCCAGTTTGAAAAGATGGGTTTTAAGACAGGATTTGAATGTAAATAGTGAGTCTAGGTTCTTGATGGGTAGTGGGAGAGAGGGGGGGGGGGTCAAATCTGATGCTTGGTGCGGACGGTGGGCATGAGGAGGTTTAAATTTGCGGAGCGAAGATGACGGGTGGGGTGGTGCTATTGGAGAAGGTCATAAAGGTAAAGAAGGGCCAGGTTATGATTCAAGATTCAAGATTCAAGATGTCTTTATTGTCACTGAGCATTTGCATGTCAGTGAAATTTTCAGTGCAACCCCCGTGTAAAGATAACAAAATGAAACAAGATAAACCAACTGGCATGCAATAAAAACAGAATAAAATAAGATAAAATAAAAAGAAATAAATACAATGAGATAAATAGAATTATGTGCAAATACGAGAGAAGGGACTGGAAGGAATTTTCTAATAGTATCAGTGAGAACTGTAATTATTTAACATAGAATTTGTGTAATGTATAAACTGGGTGGGAAGAGTTAATTGTATTTGGTGACTTCATGTAATATTCAAAGTTTTCATTGTCATTGCACATAAACCTAGAAATACCAAGTACGTTTTAATCGTGTTGCATGTCGAGACTCTGTGATGTAGTGTCATGTGACTCACAGTCATGTGATTAATATTGTTTAAAGGGCACATATGTCCATTTTCCACCAGTGAACCCAGTTCCCTGGTGTCTCAGTGACCTGTCTGTCACATGCTTTGGTCAAAACACCACAGTGATGCAGATACAACAGCCTCTTCAACCTGGAGAAACTGACCTTATTGAAATGCTCATGCTTTAAAGGTGTCATTCCACTGAAAACCACTTTTCTGTGCTCCTTTTGGAATCTGATGAGTCACCCCGAGTTACCAACACATGCTGCCTTTGAAAGTGGTGCGTCCCCTCCACTGGCTGTATTTACCATTCATAGAAAACAACAGAGAAACAAGGGAAAAAGTCTGTCCACTACACGTCACAAGGACTTTAGTCCATCCCCCATTTCAGTGAATCTGAAGTAGCATTAGCATTAGCATCTACAAGGGAAGACGGCACCACAGTAGCTGCTGCACAAACTGGAAAAAATAACGGATCACCCTAGTTCATATGCTCTCTGTGGAAATAAAGCATGTTTTTTTCCTGCATGTTTTCAAAAGAAGCAACGGCACGAACCCAAGCTGGATGATACTTTGGGATGCTAAACACACACAGAGCAAGAGGGGAGGGGGGAATGTTCCTTCATGCAGTCTGAGCCAATCAGAGATGCTCATCACTGGGTCATGGACATGTATGAGGAAGTACTGGTAAACTCTGTTGTTTGACCTCAAGTCATTTTTCTACTGTAAAAAAACAGCTGGAAACAAAACAGGGTTTTTTAAATACAACCAACACACAATGTATTCAATAACAATGGAGAACACAGTAATATTAATGAAATAACCATGGAATGACACCTTTAATGCAAATGAGCCACAGCTGACTCCACCCCTCCTTACCAAATTCTACTGAGAGGAAAGAAATGGAACCTGAAAAAGTTGAGGCAGAGAAAGAGACAAAGACACGGATGAAATAAAATCAGCTGAGGAGAATCAAAGTGGACTGAGTGCTGAGATTTACAGCTCTGATGTCCTGGTCCGTTAAAAGCCCTGGTGCGTGCTTTGCTCCAGTTCATCAAATCACGACACCGCGGTCACGGTGCCACCCATGGACCGGCCTGTCCGTTCAACCCGGGTCAGACAACCTGCGGACCCTCACGCACGGCGAGCAGGGCTCAGACCCCAATGCACCGAATCCACACTGGGATACGATAGAGAATAATGGAGGATCTGTGAGTTTGAGCAGAGCCGTCTGTGACCAGTGGGTGGGGTTAGCTGAGCTGGTGGGGTGGGATATTCAAGTTCATCTATGCATGTGACGTACAAAGCATAGGTAATCCATAACAGAATGTTTTCTTCTCCATCCAATTTCATTTTTGCACTGTTACACTACTAATTTATTATTGTACTCTTCCATATGATTTATGTCAAATTCATTTCCATAGGTGTGAATGTGAGAGTGATTGTTTGTCTATATATGTTCAGCCCTGAGATGAACTGGAGACTCATACAGGGTGACCTCTGACCCCGCCTTCACCCATTGGAGCTGGATTAGGCCCCCAGTGACCCCAGTGACCCTAGTGAAGATAAAGCAGGTTTATGGCTACGAGTGAACTGATAAGAAATAACCTTACTTTAACTCTTTTCATTGTCTTTTCATTCATTTTAATATCACAAATATATTTTACAATTAATTCAGATAATAAAGGTCTTTGTCTTGAGCACATACAGCCTGAGAAGGCCACATGGACTGAAAATCGTCCTTTGTTCCAAGAGTTTCATCCCTCTGACCGGAGAATCCCCTCCTGCATCCATCAGGTGACATCATGTGACGCAGGAACTTTCTATTCGGCGTCATCCCACTTCCTCTTCAAGGTCTTTTGTCCACAGGGTCATCCCCCACATGTCACCTCTGTATGCAAATTGAGTCACTGTGATCATCTTCACAGAGTCAAAATCCCAAAGAATACAAACATTATAAAATAATAAAACAATACCTGGTCCTATTGTAATTTCCAACACACAAGTAAGTTTTATTAGTGTTGTATGCTTAGTTCAAATGTACTGGAGAAAAGTTTAGGGAACGCTGACTGGACCCACTGTTCATATTTTATGAAATCTTGTCTGTTTTGGTCTTCCTGCTCATCAGGCATGGTGGCCAAGTGGTAAGGCGTTGGTCTCGTAAACCAAAGATCATGGGTTCAACCCCCATCCATGCCTGCTGTGAAATAATAGAAAGTCAAATTAAAAACCTGGAACATTTTCAGTCACTGAAGATAAGTTTAATCTCTGACCCTTGTCCTTTAGCAAGATAGTTTGGAAAGTTATAGATAGATTTGGCTGAAACTTTCAGGAAATGGAACACAAGGAATAAATTATTACAATTTGGTGGTGATTGTGTGAGGTATGGTGGGTTCATTTGGTTGCTTGCAGAAGTGAAGGGGGGGCAGTGTTTTTGGACATTACGTTTTTTTTACATTAAGTGTTTTAAAATGTAATCCCAAATATAATGGAATGAAAAGCACTGTTGTAAATTTTATTATAGTTATTTCTTTATGTAACACTCTTCCTTTAAATATTAGAAAGCATTTAAAAATATATAAAGTCACTATTCAGGTTTGAGCATTACAGGTGTTTTTATTTGACTATTTTTAAAAATTTTCCCCTCCATTGTTTTTACTGTAACAATATATATATATATATATATATATATATATATATATATATATATATATATATATATATATATATATATATATATATGAACCTATATTTTATTGTATATTTCATTTATTCATTTTTAGAGGACCCCAAGAAGACTCCACTGGAAACATTTTTTTTTTTATTTTTCTCACTTCTAGTCAAAATATTTCATCACACTTAAAATAAGACATAATCACCAAAAGAGTAAGTTAGCAAGTTCCTTTGCTTGAATTAAGCCAATAAATAAATACATTTTAAAAATCTGGTTGAATCAATCTTGTAGATGTGTTCAACTCATTGTAGTTCAGAGGCCACATTCAGCCTAATATGATATAAAGTGTGCCACACCAGTAAAATAATATAAATAATGGGATAAAAATTTATAAAATAATGTAAACAACAAATAATTCTGTGTTTTCAGTGAAAAAGGCGAAATTCTGCACTAAAAATGTTTAAATCTACAAACAAATATGAACAACCTGTAAATTCTTAAGAAAAATAAATATCTATCTATTTATCGTTTATCATTTATACACATCCATTACAACTTACAGATCACAGTCAAACAACAAATGAACAGACTATTTAGTAACAGGTCGAAAATTCGTAAAATTCCACATATATTTCAGTTATTCCCATTTTTTGTAAAAGGCTAGTCTTTTTTTGTACTTTATTTTACACCAAAATAAAAAGGGAAATTGCTCATCCATGTCATCCACTTTAAATTGAATTAACCTAAACTGATTTTAACTTCCTTGGTTATTAATTATCTTCAATGTAAATTTTGCATTTCACAAATTCATCCCAGGGGCCAGATTTGACCCTTTTCCGGGCTGCATTTGGCCCCTGGGCCTTATGTTTGACACCTGTGTTGCAGAAGATGAGTAACTCTGAATGTCCAAATGCATCATATCTGATGACAAACTGTATTCTACACCAATTATTGACATGTATAGATATGATTCATGAATGAACAGATATTAAACAGTTCAGTTCAGTCGCTGGTGGATGTTTGGATCTTTATGGATTAAAAGCTCTCACATCACACTGGTGCGATGAGAGGTCATCCGCTTTCTTTGACCCGTTGCAATTGGAAAGTTCTTTCATTTAAAAACTGAAAAAGACAAATGAATTCCCTGCCATACCATGAAATCCTTCTTTCCTCTCCTGGGCCCAGAATTCAGAGAGCAATAGAAATTATTAATGAGTGCTTTGACATCAGAGCAGCTTTAACAGGCTCTCTGATTATTCACAGATAAAGCTCAATGTACGGTCAGTTAATCGGCTCGGTTTCATTCCGTGCCACTGTTTCACATGTAACTGTAATATGACTCATGCTAATGCAACAGTTGACAACTGATATAGGTTAATGGAATCATTTTTATTGTATTTTTTTTTTTATTCTCACATAGGGATTCATGTGTGAGTCAGCTGCTTTAGTGTGTCTGGTTATGGCAAAGTGCTAATGCATTTCTAACTGATGTTAACTTAATGGAACATTATACAAACAGGTGAAAACAGGTCTTTACATTGAGGTCAACAGTTAGTACAATTAACAGTTAGTTTTCATATTAACACTGAATACATACCCGACAGTCTTTTTATTTATTTTTTTTCACAAAGTGACAAAAACTGCATTGTAGTGCACAACTGTAGATATAAGAGGAAAAATCTATTAATAAAATAAAAAAAAACTTGCAAATCTAACATTTAATGATGCATTCAAGTTCTAACTCTTGTCCACACTGCAAAAATCTTAATCGTACCATATTTTTCAAGTCACAATTAAAGGGATAGTTCACTATTTTTCACATGAATGTGTAAAGAGTCAGTGTCTTTACACTGGTAAAGACACTGATGTGTCTTGTGTGCATAGACTGTGAAGCCTTTGGTGAACCAATGTTGTGTCAATGCTGCATAGCGAGAGTCAGTGTAGATCAGGGGTCCCCAAACTTTTTCCTGTGAGGGCCACATAACTTTTCCCTTCTCCGATGAGGGGCCGGCGTCAGTTTGTAACAGAAAAGGTATGACGATTGCAGGAGTGCCTAAATGTAAGAATGTATTGTTTTCCACAAAGCCGCAATCAAATAGGCATCAGCACACAGCCCAGAAAGGTGACTTTCTGGAGCACAAACTGTGGTTTGGAGCTGCTGGCCTTAACCCTTCTGCAGCTAGAAGGTGTAAAAGGGCTACAGTGTCTCGTTGATACTGCTCCTCAGAGGGTGACGCTACTAAAACGTCATCCACATACTGTAGGAAGGCAGTGCCTGGAGATAACTCAAGCTTATCTGAGCATTTTAGAGTTGCATTGCAAATGTTGGGGCTTTCAGTGCATCCAAATTGAGCTATTCAGGATGGGGCATAAAAAAATTGACACTAGATTTTCTGAAATTTCAAATCAAATTGACTTGCTATTGGTGCGAGTTAGGGTTAGGGTCAATTATGAATGCTTGACATTCAATTCTTTATGTACAACAACATTTTGTGGGACCATTCAAACCAGGGTTATTAACAAATTGGTAATCCTACAGCAGTAATTATTCTCTAAATTATGAGAAATTGGGGTTAACACAAACATGTAATCATTTTTTTTTTAAAAATACAGTATATATACCATTTTATATTTTTATATTTTATTTTTCTACTATTCTGAGAGTGACACCACCTGCCGGAATAAAATTCCATGTATGTGCAAATGTATCTGGCGAATAAAAACGATTCTGATTCTGATGATAACATTTTTTTGTCATACCGCTCAGCTCTAGCACAATAACACATTTCTGTAGGAGAGCACTAAAAACTGGGTGAGTTTCATCTATAGCTTTGTCACTAAACGGATATTGACTCCGTTTGGGTCTGTAGGTAGATGTAGGAGTGATGATTACTGGATCACAATCTTTAATTAGACCTACATCATACTTGTTTTTTGCCCACAAGCTGTCAGGAATGGAGTCAGAGTCAGAGAGAAGAGTGAAATGTGATTGATAGTCAGGCTCTTCGGCTTCTAAAACATAGTTGTCTGGTATAGGGGATAGTCAGTAAGTGAAGCTTCCTACAAGATTGCGTGCTGGGGGAGAACAGCACTAGTGGGTCAGAAGTCACAGTCCAGTCAGTAGTGTGGTTGCAGGAGCAAACCCATGGACCCAAATCCTGCCAGTCAACAGATGAGTGTCTGGACAGGGAAACGTGTGGCTCACTGTGCAACATGCTAAAAATTAGAGAAAAAAAAACTTTGGAGCCGAAAATTTGGAACAAAAAAATATTTGGAAGCCGAGAAACTGAAGCTGCGCAGCATTCAGTTCAATTAAGAGCTCACGCTTATTTGTGTCCCAGTAAAGGAAACGACTGGTGATGTAATCTGGTGTGTGTTTCAAAAAACAAATTTTTATATGACATGTCTCTGTTAGTCGGTCACACGAGCAGTACAGTGCACAGAATAGGGTATCATAAAACATGGTGAGTCATACGATGTTATGAACAAATTAGAGCAGATCTTCTGCCTATTCTGTGGTTAACACCCATTGATAGACATATGAGTGTGGTGAGGTTTGTCAGAAATCACGTATTTGGCAAACAGCTATAACGCCCTCCAGTGTGAAAATAACATCTATTCCACATCGTATCATCAGGTCTCTGAAAAATACATTTATTGGACAATTTCTAGAGATCAAGAACGGATGACAAAACAAATGCGTTTCACCTGGGAAAGTGGCGCGGAAACAGGTTCTGGCGTCTTGCGCCCATCTGCACTCCGAGAATACAGGACATCAGAGGTTAACTGTGCATGAGGCATGTCAGTGTGATGGACTACAGAGCGTGTGACTCCTGAATCTACTAAAAACATTAGCTTTCGCCCTAAGACTGTAAGGTCAATGTGTGGCAGCCTATGTAGAATGGCATTATTGTTGTATTTAGCATATGTGTGTATGAGCTTGTCTTCTCAGTGTTTTTGTGTATGGCTTGATACTCATCTGGTACCGCTGCTGGTGTCCGGCTCTCTCACTCCTTCCTTTCTCAGTCAATCTAACTGAGGATGCCCTTGATGACCTTTGGGCGGACTTCTTCCTGGGACAGTCTTTAGCCCAATGGTCAGGAGCCTAGCAGTTGTGACATGGTCTCTCCAGAGACATCTGTCCCATCGGTTGACATCCACCTGGTCTTGCTTGGGAATTGGTGTAACAGAAGTGATAGGGTGGCTGTGGGTGCTGTGGCATTTGGAGCTGGGCCTGCAGCCTAGTGTCCTTCCGCTTATCCTTCTGCTTCCTTTTCTCCTCTTTGATGATCTTATCTTGGTGTTTGTTGTGATTCACCAGTTCTTAAAGAACTACATCCCAGCCAACACAGGAGGTGTGGACCCTGGTAGCAAGGGCTGGTCACAGGTTTTCCAGAAAGTAGCATCTCAGGAACATCTGGAAAGGGCTCCCACGCTTGTCAGTCTCTGTGACACCAGAGTTTTCTGTAAAAGATTTGGTTAGTCTGACAACAAATTCCTCCTCAGACTCATCTTTTTGAGTCCATATTACAACGAAAAGGACAGTCATGTTTAATCCTCTGAAGCAGCTCATGTACATCCTGTCTGTAAGATGCATCATTTCTGTTAGGGTTACTTACCGCTCGGGGCACCCCTAGGTGAAGGTCGTTCCTCACTTTTTTCTTCTCCCTTCTTGGTGTGATCAATAGAAAGGGGGAAGGGGGAGGAACACACGCAGGCTGTGGTTGATAGACAGGCAGAGGAGGGGCATCTGTTGCAGGCGTTTATGGTGCTGGGACATACGAGGGGGGGTTGACCATCTTCTGGTGAGAGAGACAATGGACCAGCACGTACCTCCAGCACCTGGAAGAGATGGCTACCAAACAGCCTTTCCTTTCCCTCTTTTATCATAACCTTTCCTGTTTTTTTCAATGCAACAAAACATTCATCCTCCCTTTCAAAATTGGCATCTTTCTGCCCATTCTTTCTCTACTTTTCTCATACCATCTGACTAAACACTCTTTTTGATAAGTGCATATATATTTTATTATTATTATTCATTCATTTATTATTATTATTATTATTATTATTATTATTATTATTATTATTATTATTATTATTATTATTATTATTTATTTACTCCTTTTTTTTCTTTTCTTTTCTTTTTTTTACCATAATTCTTTAACATGATCTGCATCATGAGACTTGGATCCTTATTTTCTACCGGTCTGCTTTTTACCCTACTAACATACTTGTTTCTTGTGAATAAATTCACTCAACGTTCCAATCAGTAGGACCCATTAACGTACTTGTTTCATGTAATGTATCCAGTCAACGTTCCAGTTTAACAAGACCCAATAATGTACTTGTTTCTTGTGAATAAATTCACTCAACATTCCAATTAATAGGACTTATCAACGTACTTCTTTCTTGTAAATACATCTACTCAACATTCTAGTTTGACAGGACTTATTAATGTTCTTGTTTCTTGCAAACACATTTGCTCAAAGTTCCAGTTAATAAGAAACTCAGATTACTCAACGTTTATTTAAAAACTACTTGTTTCTTGTAATCCTACACTGGGCCTGAACCAGTGTTGGACAAACTCATTTAATCAGATTCCATAAAAATGCTTCGTTGTTATTTTTTAAAGGTGAAAAAATACATCTCACCATTTAGTTTGTTGGTTGATTTGATTCGTTTGGATCCCGGCGTTGGTAGTCAGCACTTCTGAGCTGGTCCTCGTCACTCAATCCTTTTTGTGCGAGGTTTGAGGATGAATCTTCAATGATCCAGGATGGCACCTTTTGCCCAGACTCAGGACACTGACGACCAGCCGTGGGATCCCATCCGTGTCGCCAAATTGTTATGGAATTATTTCAGTTGAATTAAAAACAAAGCTGGAATCAGAATAATATTTTGAAAAAATAATTAGAATGAGTTCTGTTCAAGACAGAGCACACACACAGGAGCATGTGTGTGGAGAGATATCTGCCAGACCAAGGAGAGACAGATACTTATACAGATACAACTGGCCAATCAAAGGAGACACAAGAATTTGGGTAGGTGTGATAACCAGACCCCCAACTGGTAACAAAACGAGACACAGGAGGTCATCTAGGTGTGATAACCAGACCCCCTCTTTCTGTTGCTTTGTAAATCACATCTGAGAGTGTTAACTGTTGATTGTGCTTAACCCAGGACATGTTTAAACCAAAGTAATAATACAAAGAATAAAGAAATACTATAATGTTAAGACAAAAACTACAGTCTATCCAAAACGCTGCAGTTCGAATCCTAACAACAACTAGGAAATACAATCATATCAGTCCAGTGCTCAGATCTCTGCACTGGCTTCCTGTGGCTCAGAGAATAGACTTCAAAACTGCTCTAATTGTGTACAAAACTCTTAATGGTCAACGTCCTAAATATATGTGTGACACGTTGGTCCCGTACGAACCATGTCGGACCTTGAGAAGCTCAGGACGTTGCCTCCTTGAGAAGCCTTTTGTCCGATATAAAAGTGGTAGGACCTCATTTAAATATTCTGCCAAAGTTTGGAACAACCTTCCAGAATGTCTGAGAAAGGCCCCAACATTGTCAGTCTTTAAGACCAGATTGAAAACATTTTTATTTAAGACTGCATATTCTGTATGAAATGTATTTTATGAACGTTGTTTTAAAATTGTTGTGCTTTCCTTTCTCGCATATACTCTTTAATGTCTTATTGCTGCTTTGATGTGTTTTTTTTAACAAGTGCAGCACTTTAGTAAGTAAGTAATCTTTATTTGTATAACGCTTTTCACATACATGGGTCACAAAGTGCTTCACAGAAACCCATTCACACACATACTCGTACACCAGTAGACGGCTGCTGCCAAGACACAGGCGCTGCCTGACCTTACTGGGAGCAACTCAGGATCCAGTGTCTTGCCCAAGGACACTTTGACATGTGGACAGCCAGAGCCGGGACACAAACCACCAACCCTTCGATCATTGGACGACCCCGCTCTACCACCTGAGCCACAGCCGCCATGAGATGCATTCATGCATGAAAAGTGATATATAAATAAATTGATTAATTGATTAACACAAAATAATCCCATTACATTTCCCCCCTTTTTAACCAGATCCCCTCTAACTGTTGCTGACTGGTTTAAACATGTCCTGGGTTAAGCACAACCAACAGTTGACACTCTCAGATGTGATTTACAAAGACAAAGTAATAATACAAAGAATAAAGAAATACTACAATGTTAAGACACAATATAATTCCATTATAACACCACCCCCAGGCCAGTGTTTCCCCACTGTTCCCAGACCTAAATAAGTGTGTGGAAGCATTTTCCTGGTGACCCAGCCAATGTCCGAATCTATGAGAACTGACCACAGGTTGGATTCCTACGCTAACTGCATTCTTGTGGCACCAACTAAATATCAGTGGAGAAAAACTGAATTTGGCCTGGGGGTGGCGTATCCCTTTAAAGATGATGAGCGGCTCCCAGGGTTTTATTTTCCGTGGAAACCGGGTTCAAATGTCTCTTTGGGGGTTACAGGTTGTCCATCCCTTGTTTAGATGATGCACGTTGATAACTTTTGAATGATCAAGCAGGACAAAAATATTGTTTCAACATATTAACTTACAAGCAATGGCATGAAATTTTAACACAAATAAATGCAGGTATGTGAATAAGGTCATGTGATGTTCATAGAGACCATAATAACATTTTCCAGATCTTTTGTCTAAAAATCTGTTATTTAAACATGTATTTATATAATGTAAATGTGTAGAAAACTCAATTAAATTTTGGAAACACATTTGCAATCATAATATTTTTGATTCATTCTTACATTAAAACTCTATCATTATCATTGTATTAAATCACAGTGTCAAACAAGGAATATATTATCACCACAAATGTTAGTGTTAATGTGTGTTAATACATCTTAAAACTGTTGATATTGTCCCGTAAATCAGAGAAAATCTGATTATGATTATTTCACTCCATGTCGATAGGAGTGATGATCAGAGGAGCAGAGTTTTTACCTCCATCATTGTTACATGGACTGAAGTATGGGAGAAGTTTACCACTGAAGCAGCAGCCAGTGAAGGAGTAGATGAGAACTGAAGAATCTACATCAAAAAAGGACACCAGACCCTCCTCATAATCCATAAACACCCCCACCTTCTGAAGACCAGACTGTACAGACAGACGGACAGGTGGATCAGCCCAAGCTTCGTACTCATTTCCATTTCTCAAACAGATGATCCAGTATCCGTTCTGAGGATTAGATGTGATCTGTCCTTTCCTGTTGATGGACTCTTTGACCACTCCAACATCCCACTCAGTCTTTCCTTTGACCTGAACCTCAAAGTAAAACCTGCCTGCAGAGAAACTCTGCTTTGCTAAGATGCAAGGACAATGAGAGAATGTCTGTGGTTTGTCTGGAAGGTTCTTCTTTAAAAGACTACGCTGAACCTTGAAAGGACTAAGCTGAGACTTTACATCACCAGTATGAACCTGTTTCCCATCATCAGACAGGATGAGATAAGGATGTGCTGTATCTGGATCCAGAGTCAGATCCACCTCATACTGTTGGACTCTCTTCAGCTCTGCTTCACCCACTTTCTTCTTTATGTCTTTTCTCAGTTTGTCCTCCAGCTCAGACACAGCTCTCACCACTGTCCCCTCATAAGATGGTGGACGGACACTGACCTTTGTCCAAGTCTTCATGGATGTAGCAGCCTTTACAGATGTGAACGTCTGGACAAAGTGGAGGTGGTCTTCAGACCCTGAGAGCTGCTGTACCTCAGTGCTTCTCTTCTTCAGCTCATAGATTTCCTGTTTCAGCTTTTTGATGAAGTCTTCAGCCTGTTTCTCTGTGGTCCTCTGCTTTTCTTGGATCTCCTCAGTGAGCTGCTTCAGACTCTTCTGAACAGACTCTATCAGAGCAGTGAAGACCTCAACACCTTCTGCTGTCTTTCTGTCTGCAGCGTTCTTACTGAACTTCACTGACTGTTGGATCTCCTGGATCTTCAGTCGTCTCTCCTGGATCATCTTCTGAATTTCAGCCTCTGTCGTCTTCAGCTCTGCCTTCTGTTCCTCATGTTGTTTTTTCAGAGGAACAAACTCATGGTTCCTGTGCTCTAGAACAGGACAGAGCAGACAGATACATGTGTGGTCACTTTTACAGAACATCTCCAGAGGTTTCTCATGTTTCCTACACATCCTGTCTTCCAGGTTCTCCACAGCGTTGATCAGCTGATGTTTTTTCAGTCCTGAAACTGTCATGTGAGGTTCCAGATGAGTCTGACAGTAGGAGGCCAGACACACCAGGCAGGACTTCAGGGCCTTCAGTTTGGGTTCAGTGCAGACGTCACAGAGAACTTGTCCTGGTTTGGCAGCTTGTTGATCTGAGCTGTAGATGTTTGGTTTATGTTGAGCTTCTTGTCTGAACTGAGCCACCATCTCTGAGATGAAGGTGTTGATCTTCATTTGAGGTTTTATGGTGAAAAGCTCTAGACACACAGGACACTTACAAGGAACATTAACCCTCCAGGGTTCAGAGATGCAGGACTTGCAGAAGTTGTGTCCACATGGTGTAGAGACTGGATCAGTGAACACCTGCAGACAAATGGAACACAGGAACTGATCCTCAGATCGAACATGACCAGCAGCAGCAGCCATATCTGTGGAGCAGAAGAACATACACTAGTGAAATTTTTTAATGATATGGACCTTTTTCACAATAACCGGAAATGCGTAACAGGAGCATATCCAAACATCCTGTAAAATGTCAAAATAGTAGAAAGCTAGTAAGATGGAGTCTTCTCAACTTCTTAACATTATTTGCCACTTATTACATTTGCAGATATTGGAAGAATCATAGAGGAAAACTCAGTCACAAAAAAAAACTTGGAAAGGCTGAAAAAAAAAAATCCATGAGAAATGTGTCCATACTTATCAAGGTAAGGAGAGAGCAATGGGGCTAACTGTTACTGAACTGATAACAAGGACAACAAATCATTAGTATGTCCACTTATACCTAGGACTAGGGTTATAGGGTTATGAAAGGATAGTCTAGAGGACATGTACTATTTAACTATGTTCCATTTGTTCTGTCTATGATTCAAGTCAACATCTTGTTTGCAATGTTTGCTGAATGCTATCATCACCAGTTAACATTTTGCTCTGACAATGTCTGTTGATGTTGGTGTTTGCTTGTCATACATACATGTAGTAGACGGGCAGGTTTTTGGAGGGCTAGATGCTACCTAGCCTAGCCACACTATCCCTATTCATTTCATGTATAGGTCTAGTCATGCTTCATCGTCAGGGGAAGCGGGCTAAAAGGTTGTCTTTCAAATCCTCTGTATACAATAGGACAGTACTAAAACCAATCAGCATAATCTTTCGGATGATGTGACCAAGAGGTTGGCGGTTTGCGTCACAGCTCTGGCTGTCCACATGTTGAAAGGTCCTTGGGCAAGACACTGAACCCTGATTTAGGCCCCCAGTAGGACTGCCCTTAGACCTTAGAAACCTACTTGTGTATGAGTGTGTGTGTGAATGTGGACGTAATGTAAAGTGTTTTGAGCACCATGAAGGTGGAAAAGTGCTATATAAGTGCAGACCAGTTAGATGCCAGAGAAAGTTATGAATGACCAAACAAAATTGTGGGGTATGGAGCCTAACAACCGTTGTCGCTTCTGTAAAAATAATTGAAAGATTGCTGATGTTTTTTCACATTCTTTACTCATCTTTGATAAAAGGAAACCTCCACCTGTTGTTCTTCTTTTTTGGTTGTTTCTCATTTTAGCATCACTTTGTTACACCCGCCTTCACCATGATTCGTCGGCGAGTTTCAGGGAAATCCAGGCAAAAGTTGAATCAAGCGTAACTAGGCTACTACTGTAGCACATGAGATGTGCTGCAGTTAGGATTCTAGCACGACTAGGCTAGATGCTACCCATCACAAAGGAAAAGCCAGGAGCCTCACAAACTAGAGGTTTGACAACTGTGCACAAGTTTTCTGAGACTTAATGCTATTGACGTAGACTACTGTTCATTCATTGCAGTTGCAGCTCTATCGCTATTTCAACTCTTTCCTTATAATGCTACTTTTGTTTACTGATGGCACTGTTGAATTGGTGTGTGAAGGCAAAAGGTCCTAACTACATTTTAAGTCAAAATTGAGGTATTTGTGTTCACCATAACTTTCAAAACCATTAAATCAAGGCAGAAAGACAGAACTGCATTTACCATTTTTGGCTTTGATTGGCGGTCCAGTTTCCACACTCTGACACTCATAAAAGGGATGTTACTGTGCTGCCTCACATTTACCATACTCTGCCTTTGTTTTACTGTCCACAAAAAATTGCCAGCGCGGAAGAAGGGTTACACTAGGATTGCGTATTTCCAGTACGAAATACGCAAGTGGTGAGAAATGTCCATGAGCTACAATGACTGACCTGTCACTGCTGCTTGTGGGTGGAGACCTTTTGATGTGATTCAAAGCAGTTTATGTTCGGGCAGAATCCTTCTGTCATTTTTATACTTTTATTAAATATTCTTTGTTGGTAAAATAAGGACCCTGGTTTGATTCCCATACCAGACCTTTCTGTGTAGAGTTTGCATGTTCTCGAGTCTGTGTGGCTTTTCTCCAGGTACTCCAGTTTCCTCCCACCATCCAAACACATGCACTGATAGGTTAATTGGTTAATCTAAATTAGGTGTGAATGTGACAGTGATTGTTTGTCTATATATGTTCAGCCCTGAGATGAACTGGAGACTCGTAAAGGGTGTACCCCGCCTTCACCCATTGTAGTTGGATTTGGCCCCCAGTGACCCTAGTGAGGATAAAGCGGGTGCAGATGACGACTGAGAGAGAGTTGGTAACATCAGCATCTCATGAAAATCACGGGACAACATGATTACTGAATGATGCAGACTTCTAAAACCCTTACCCAACAGTCTTAATCTAGGGGTTGGGACCCTATGTGGGGTCCCTCACATTCACCCACCAGTAGACACTGGTTGCCAATACACAGGCGCATTCTGACCCTACTGGGAGCAACTTAGGGTTCGGTGTCTTGCCCAACGACACTTTGACATGTGGACAGCTAAAGTCAGGACGTGACCCTTCAATCGTTGGACGACCCGCTCTACCAACTGAGCCACAGCCACATATAACAGGAGATAGTTAAACTAAAATGATAATAAGTGTAGTTATTTTCCAGTTTATTCCATCAGACCAATACTGACAAAAGTCTGTATACACACACACACACACACACACACACACACACATATATATATATATATATATATATATATATATATATATATATATATATATATATATATATATTTGGATCAGCAGTTTCAGTTTAATATATCATATAGCAGACAAACAGTGATATTTGAGAGGTGAAATGAAGTTTATAGGCTTTACAAAGAGTGCAATAATTACTTGAGCAAAAGTAGGCAGGTGCACACATTTGGGCACCCCAACATAAAAAATACATCAATATTTAGTAGAACCTCCTTTTGCAGAAATAGCAGCTTCTAAACACTTCCTATAGCTTCCACTGAGGGTGTGGATTCTGGTTGGAGATATTTTTGACCACCCATTTACAAACATCTCCAGTTCAGTCAGGTTTGATGGTTTCCGAGCATGGACAGCCCGCTTTAAATCACACCACAGATTTTCAAAAAGATTCAGGTTTGGTAGCAAGTGTTTGTCTTGGAATGCTGTGTTATTCTTCCACCATGCATACCACCCCTTGTTATGTCCAAATAACTCAATTTTACTTTCATCAGTCCACAGCACCTTATTCCAAACTGAAGTGGGCTTGTCCAAATAAGGACCTTTCAACATATCACAATTTTACAATGGGGGGGGGGGTTTGTGAGAATCACCTGTCACGATAAATCCATTGTTCAAGTCCAACTCCAGGTATTGTCTGTTAAAAGCTTTCCTTTTCTCGGAAGTTGGAGGCTCTTCTTCTTCTGGCCTTTTCCTCTTCGAAAAGAAACTTTCCAAAGACATCTGTTTTTTACTTATTTTGCTAACATGTGGGTTACATTTTTGGCATTCAAGTGACAGAAGCTGTGTTTCCATTACAGTTTCTCACAAAAAAATATAGATATTCCTCAAATTTCTACAAAGTATATTCGCACTTTAAACGTGTTTCCATTGACAGTTGTTCTAGGCAGGAGTGTCGTAACACTCATGAAATATCATCTTACACTGTTCCTGTTCCGTTCCTTTCACTTTCACATCCTTTCACTGTTGTCACCTTCGGAGCTTCAGATCATCCTGATATTAGAATGAATCGTACAACAAACCACTTGTCTGACATTATAAGGGTCTGTACATGTGGTCCCTACATTGTCAGACCGAAATATTAAGTGTAAATATGCTTTAGATGTGTTTAAATGACAACCGCAAATTAGCATGTAATAGCATTAGCATGATTGAATCGGCTATTTTTCTCGCCAGTAAAAGTCCCTGGTGAACTCTTTAAAGGCACTAACATGTAAAACAAACCAAGTGGTTTATATTATAAGGGTCTGTACATGTGGTCCCTACATTGTCAGTTCGAAATATTAAGTGTAAATGTACTCTGCACTTAACAAATTATAAGCAGCCAATGGGGGTTATGGTTACAGGCTGCCATTTTCACTGCGAAAGAAGGCAAGGCAAGGCAAGTTTATTCATATAGCACATTTCATGTACAAGACAATTCAAAGTGCTTTACATAAAATACATTAAAACACAGATAAAAGACATTAGGGGAAACATTTTTTAAAAAAAGAAAGAAACTGTAGAATTAAAAATCACAAAGGGTAAATTTAGTGCAGTGCAGACTCCAAACTAGATTCAAATGCAGCTGAGAACATGTGGGTCTTTAATTTGGATTTAAAGGAACTGATGGTTTCAGCTGATCTAAGGCTTTCTGGGAGTTTGTTCCAGACATGAGGAGCATAGATGCTAAACGCAGCTTCTCCATGTCTGGTTTTGACTCTGGGAACTGATAACAGACCAGATCCAGATGACCTCAGGGCTCTGGTGGATTCATACTTAGTCAGGAGGTCACTGATGTATTTGGGTCCTGATCCATTCAGAGCTTTATAGACCAGCAACAGAACTTTAAAGTCTATCCTCTGACGGACAGGCAGCCAGTGTAAGGACCTCAGAACTGGACTAATGTGGTCCGCTTTTTTGGTCTTAGTGAGGACTCTAGCAGCAGAGTTCTGAATGAGCTGCAGTTGTCTACTGGATTTTTTAGGTAGACCTGTAAAGACACTGTTACAATAATCAAGCTGACTAAAGATGAATGCATGGACTAGTTTCTCCAGGTCCTGCTGAGACATCAAGTCTTTTATCCTTGAGATGTTCTTTAGATGATAGTAGGCTGATTTTGTGACTGCCTTGAAGTGTTTTTCAAAGTTTAGGTCTGAATCCATTACTACACCCAGATTTCTGGCCTGGTTGGTGGTTTTTAGGTCTATAGACTGAAGCTGTGTGGTGACCTGCAGCCGTTCCTCTTTGGCCCCAAAGACAATGACCTCAGTTTTGTTTTTGTTCAGCTGAAGAAAGTTGTGGCACATCCAGTCATTAATCTCCTCAATACATTTAGCCAGAGCCTGTACAGGGCCTTGGTCTCCAGGTGACATTGTAATATAGATTTGTGTGTCATCGGCATAGCTATGCTAACTGATATTGTTATTTTTTATAACCTGCGCTAGTGGAAGCATGTAGATGTTAAACAGAAGGGGCCCCAGGATGGAGCCTTGGGGAACCCCACATGTTATTCTTGTATGCTCAGATGTAAAGTTACCTAGTGACACAAAGTACTTCCTGTTCTCTAAGTACGTCTTGAACCAGTTTAGTGCAGGGCCAGACAGACCCACCCAGTTTTTCAGTCGTTGCAGTAATATAATGTGGTCGACTGTGTCAAACGCAGCACTGAGATCCAGTAAAACTAACACTGACATGTTCCCATGATCTGTGTTCAAACATATGTCATTCATCACTTTTGTCAGAGCAGTCTCAGTGCTGTGGTGCTGTCTAAAACCTGACTGGAAGACATCATAGCAGTAGTTTTGTGTCAGGAAGTTGTTTAGCTGATGAAAAACAGCTTTTTCAATTATCTTACTTAAAAAGGGAAGATTGGAGATGGGCCTGTAGCTGCTCATTTGTGTCCTGTCTAGATTGTCTCTTTTTAGCAGAGGTTTGTGGTCATGTGACTATGTAGTCACATCCTGTGACATATTGCGGAAAAAGTGTTTCCATTGTGCTTTTGCGATATATTACAATATCGAAACATCTGAAAATCCACCTCATTAAAGCGTGAAAACTTTTTTCAATATTTGAGTGTTTTTTTTTAATTCAGGTGTTTCCATTACCAGTTTTTTATAGCGATATTTAAATTTTGTGAATTTCTACCGGTAATGGAAACATAGCTATTGATGTAACCAACAGAATTCGGTAATTTTTCAAAATAAAAGATTGTTCAGACTCGGATAATAAATACAAGAGAAACAAATAATTAAGTAATTATTAAGCGGTCGGGGGCCCGGTACCAATTGCTTCACGTACCGGTACCGGTCCACGGCCCAGGGACTGGGGACCACTGCTTTATTATACCTCAAGCAACTCCGTTGGTGGCATGTGCGCAGAAAAGGCTTCTGCCGCAGTCCTCCCCCATACAGGGTCTCCTTGTGCAAAGTGCACTGAATAGTTGAATGGTGCACAGTGACACCATCTGCAGCAAGATCATGTTGTAGGTCTTTGGAGCTGCTCTGTGGGTTGAGTTGGACTGTTCTTACCATCCTTCACCTCTGATTATCCAAGAGCTTTCACAGTGGAAACTGACAGCTGACATTTTTGAGCTAACTTCTTGTATCCTTCCCCTAAACCATTTGTGTTGAACAATCTTTGTTTTCAGGTCATTTGACAGTTGTTTTGAGGCTCCCATGTTTCCATTCTTCAGAGAAGATGCAAAAAGGACAACAACTTGCAACTGGCTGCCTTAAATACCCTTTCTCATGATTGGCTTCACCTGTATATGTAGGTCAAGAGTCAATGAGCTGACCAAACAAATTCTGTGTTCCAATAATTAGTGCTAAAGTTATTCAAATCAATAAAACAACAAGGGTCCCCAATTTATCCACCTGCCTACTTTTGCTCAAGTAATTATTACACAGTCTTTGTAAATCCTATAAACTTCATTTCTCCTCTCAAATATCACTGTTAGTCTGCTATATGATATATTTAACTGAAATTGCTGATCCAAACAACCAATGATTTCTAAAAGAAAATCTTGAAAATAATCAGGGGTGCACAAAATTTTGCATATGACTATATATATATATATATATATATATATATATATATATATATATATATATATATATATATATATATATAAATAATGTGTGTGCGTGTGTGTGTGTGTGAAGATGTGTTTAACATACTATTTGTAACAAAGCATGAGTCAGAAGAACAGTGGGTCTCCAGTTGGAGATAAGGTTGTACTAAAGATAAGTGGAGTGAATGTTTTGTTCTTGTGACTGATAACAATGACGTCAAGGAACTGGTTGGAACAGGTTTAGCGAGGGTAACTGGTAACTGAGGATGGACTATAAAAGACCAAATAAACTGAGCCTTTTCCTACTCAACAATATGAAGTTTCTAGGAACTGAAAAAAATAAAAATATATGGTGTATGGGGACAACCCCAAACCATAAAAGACATGAAAACCTGAGTCTGAAACTGAAGGACTGTTTATCTGTCAAATATTCACTGTGGTCAGTTTCAGATCCTGCAGCTCTTTCATAATTCATAATTTGAGTTATTGTTTGTTCATATTTATTGTCAGCCTTATAAATACAGGTTGGATTGACTGTTCATATTCTGACCAAGGAAAATAAAATCCTCACTTTGTGCAGTAATAATCTACACCTGACTTTTCTGAACAGAATAATATACATTTTATAGACTAAATATCATCTAAAATTAATGTTTATTTGTAACATAGTAGAACAAACTATTACATGATCAAGACCTAATTCATTTTAGCAAAGAAAAAAATATTTTGAATATCTGGGGTCACCAGAAATGTATAATGTTAAAATGGTTTCACAAACCATAAATGTTGGAACCACTGTGGTCTGTCCGTGACTTAGTTACCTGCCCCCTGAGTAGTTTTCTGTTTACCCTCCACTAACTCAAACCACAAATGCACAAAAAACTAGACACAAAATAAACAAACATAAACAATTGCAAAAAATAGTCCAGTTTACACCCTTTTTTTTCTCCAATCCATATTTAGGCCTACTAGTATATAGCTTATTATGTCATTGGAAATAACGCAAATTAATCTATGCTTAATTTTGTTGCTTCTGTAGTGGAAAAACAGAGAGAGATGGGTCAGGACAGGAGAGCAGGAGGGCCAAGAGGAAAAGAGGGAACAGGTTTGATTATTTTACAAGAACCCAAAAAAAATTGTTGACAAAAAACACTATTATGACACTCTTTGGAAACAATATTGAAACTGTGAAACCAAAAACCGTTCACCCCAGGGGATAAAAGGAAAAGTAAATTCAGTACTATAAACTGTTTACACCGTTACGGGAAATTTTGCACTTAAAATAAACTTAGCTGGACTTAATTTGAGAGAATTCAGATCTTATTGACAGTGTTTCATTTTGATAATGGATTTGATAATGGACTTAAAGTGCTGCGCCATCACTCCCTTTTGTTGTAAAGGTGAATAATTTACCTTCCCCGCCCTTTTTTTTTACAACTATATATATATATATATATATATATATATATATATATATAGAGAGAGAGAGAGAGAGAGAGAGAGAGAGGAGGAAGAGCACCTAGAGTCCTTCTTTTTCCATCGAATTTCTTGCCCATCACCACAAACCTTAGTATCATGACCTGATCAAACACATTGTTTACACAGTAACACACATTATTTCTGGATTCTTTTGAAATGTTTATAATTTTAATTTTGCCTGGTTAAATAAGTATGCCATTCATGGCAGAAAAAATGCAATTTTAATTTTGTACCTTTTCACACAAGTAGCTGTACTTGTACTTCAGTAGAGAATGTCAGTACTTTTTTCTCCTCTGGATTTGAAATGTAAAGTTAAAAGTGTTGTTAAAGCTGTGAATCAGGTCAGTTGTACTCACTGTTGTTTGTCAGAGACTCTGCTGAGACTTTAAACAGATCTGATGAAGTCAGTCGAAGGTTTGTTCCACGGTTATAAACACACAACTGCAGCTCTGCTCACACTAGTACTGACTCACACTGGGAAGAACTTTCACTTTCATTTCTGGAATGTGATTGTTTTTGTTTTCATTAAAAGAATGAATACATTTATAAAAAATCTGCCCCTGGAAAAAGTGAAAATTATCTTGGTAGGATTTTTTCAAACAAGATTTTTCCAGATCTATTGCCTAAAAATCACTTGTTTATATCCCACTGAAAAGTTACTCTTGTTCCTCTCTTATGTTCTATTTTAAATGTGATGTGTTATTTTCACTATAAAATGAGGAAAATACATTCATCAAGATTTAGATTTTTGTTCCAGTGCACATCTGTAAACCTGGCACAAGCCCCACCTCACAAAATTTTTTTTTTACACATTTGAAATCTCACCTATTATAAGTAAATGTAAAAAAGATAATAATAATAATAATAATAATAATAATAATAATAATAATAATAATAATAATAATAATACACATCTAGATTTATTTATGTATTCTTGTAATTTTGAACTACTTTTTGTGGCGGGATGGTCTTTCCTTCCCATCCCCTTTCCCCCCTCCTCCTTGCCCCATCCACCACAGGTGTGGATGGTCGCCCTGATTGATGGCCGGTGCCACAAACGGTTTAAGTACTGGTCTGGTCACACATGCAGTCTCTCTCCTTTTAGCTTTTGCTCGTCCTATATGGAGGCTGGCCCGGCGTAGCAGAGCCGGTGCAAGGCCCGTGGTGTCTCTGTGAGGAACCCTGCTGTGGCGCACGTCCCCTGTGTGTAACGACAGTGTGGCAGGCTGCTGTTCCCGTTGGGGCCGAGTTGCCCCGCCAGAGGCAGTGTGTGTGGTCCTGGCTCATCGCTGCTGAAGCAGACGGAAGCGGGCATCCACTCACCTGGCTGCTGTGACGCTGCGCCGGAGAGATCCACCCCGGCGATTTGTGCTGTGGCGCTGCTGTCTTGTCTATGCGTAAACCTGCTGTCTTGTTCATGTGCAAACCTGCTGCACCCGAACGTAATTATTGGCTTTCCAACGCCGCAACTACACGCTCTTTCCTGAGCTGGCTCATAGCCGTACGAATTCATTTTCTGTTGTTAAACATGGTCAATTTTGTATTTTGCTTAGTTTATTTTGTTTAATGTTGATTTATTTGATTTTACACCAAAATATATGTATTTTGATGTGTGCGTGAGTGTGTGTGCGAGCGTGTGTGCGGTGTGGATGTTTCTTGGTGACATTTTTATTTCTTTGCTGCATTGGACTGTGAGGCCCGTTATTTATTTTTTTGTCTTTCTTTGTGGACAGGTGCTGTAGGCCACGTCGCGACCCAATGCCCGGTGGTGGTGTTTTCTTCACGAACCCCTTTCATATGTGTGTGAGTGTGTGTGTGCAGTGTCACAGGTGTCTTTGGTTAAGTAACCCCTCTTTTGATTTTTGTTTAGGTTCGCCACGATGAGCCCCAGCCCTGTTCACCCCATGTCTTTGGCCATATAGTTAGATTGTCCATGCAGCAACTGTTTTAACTGTACCAATAAAGATTATTTTTATATCTTCTTAAGACGTCTCTGCCCTGTGGTGTTCATTCGAACTGGTGCTAGCCTATGTTAACATTCTGATTAGGGTAACTATCTCCTGGGGCGAAACTCCCCAGGTAGCGTTGTCATCCGAGAACCACTTCGTTTTGCCACATTTTCCCAAAATCCAATCTGTTCTGGATAACTGACCATTTATAAACCCAGTTTGGTATAAATTCAACCAATATTTTTGCAGCTAAATTCTTAACAAACAACCCCCCCCCCTCCCCTTCTCTTCATAATAAAAGCATGAAAATCACCCAGTTGAACTCATCAGATCTAATAATTCTGAAGCCCACTCCTCAGATTACATTCACATTCTGCTTCTAAAGGAAACACTGAGTATAAAGGGGTACATTTCACTGTTAACATCCATAAGATTAATGGCTTTAACCTTTCAGCTCACATCCTAAAACCTTCCAGTTGCTCAGTTTTTCATCATTCACTTCGGTCAGTGTCATACATTGGTTTTGGCCAAACTAAGCACGAACCTGTTTTTAGCAAGTGCACTTCTTCAAAGTTTGGACTGCTTTTTCTGTCAACTTCTGTGATGCACTTTGGGTATTTTTCTGTCCTTGGTCTTTTCATTTTCTTAATAACTGTGATATCTGAGGGCTTCAGAGTTACAAAAAAATGTTTTTAGTGGCTCGATGGAAGGAAAGGCAAATTTATTTGTACAGCACATTTCATTTACAGGACAATTCAAGGTGCTTTACACAAACACAGAAACAGAACAGAAGAAAATTAAAATGATAAAGATGCATTAAAAGACAATTAAAATAGAGACATAAAAACATTTAAAAGAAAATGAGAATCTAAGTAAAAGCTCCATGAACATTAATGTTTTTAGTCTGATTTAAATGAACTGACAGTTTTTCTCAGACCTCAGGTATTCAGGTAGTTTGTTCCACAGGTGAGGAGCAGAACAACTGAATGATGACAAACTTTGTTTGGTTCTGATTTTAGTAACACACAGTAAACCTGTTCCTGATGACCTATGACCTCAGGGCTCTGGATGCTTCATATGGAACCAGCAGGTCTAGAACAGTTCTTTATAGACCAGGAGGAAGATTTAGAACTGTGACATTTGACCCACAGGAAGACAATGTAAGGATTTGAGGACCGGTGTGATGTGGTCCAGTTTCCTGGTACTGGTCAGGACTCTGGCAGCAGTGTTTTGGATCAGCTGTAGCTGCCTGATTGATTTTGTACAATAATCTAATTTACTGAAAATGAATGAATGAGTTTTTCTGTGTCTGGTTTGGACAGAAAACCCTTGATTCTACTGATGTTCTTCAGGTGGTAATAGACAGACTAGATAAGAACTTTTAAATGGTTGTTAAATTTCAGGTCTGAGTCAATAATTACACCCAGATTCTGGCTTGGTTTGTAGAGTTCAGTGACATGGACTCAAGGTGAGCACTCACCTTTGACCTTTCTTTTTTGGGGCCAAAAACAATCACTTCTGTTCATTAAGCTGGAGGAAGTTCTGCAACATCCACTCAGTGATTTGATGTAAACATTTACTCAGTGTCAGTAAGGGACTGTAGTCATGTGATGACATGGAAATATGAAGTTGTGTGTCATCTGCGTATGTGTGGTAAGAAATGTTGAAATGCTCTATGATCTGAGCCAAGGGCAGCATATAGATGTTGAACAGAAGTGGTCCCAAAATTGAGCCTTGGGGAACCCCACACAACATCTTTGTACCCACTGACATGTGGTTACCAACTGAGACAAAGTAGTTCCTATCATGTAAATAAGATTTGAACCAATTTAACACAGTGCCAGTAAGCCCCACCCACTTTTCCAGTCTATCAAGCAGTATGTTGTGGTCAACTGTATGAAATGTTGCACTGAGGTCCAATAGTAATAGGACAGAGGTTCTGGATGAACCAAGACTTATTTTACGCTTACCACAGTCTAATTTGTTTTTGGTATGTAATTAGAAATGTTTTCAAGTTTAAAATTAAAATGTACATTAACCAACCAGACACATAATTGAGTGTCTCCACTAATATTCTGCAAAGGTTTTCTCAGGCCCAAATGAGAAGGTAAAGTTGCTGGCATCACTGAGGCCTTCAGACCTGCATGACCTGGGACAAACTGTAACAGACACTATGTACCTTATGTACAGTGATGGGAAAAGTTGTGGGACACCCCATGCATTTGTGAACTATTGTATTAAGAACCTGGACTGTCAACGGGGGTGGGGGGGTGGGAGGGGCAAACAGGGATGTTATCTATCTATCTATCTATCTATCTATCTATCTATCTATCTATCTATCTATCTATCTATCTATCTATCTATCTATCTATCTATCTATCTATCTATCTATCTATCTATCTATCTATCTATCTATCTTCAACATTAAATGAAAACAAAATCTTAAAATGTCCAAATCTGCAATGTCAGATTATTTTTACTCACATCTCAACTAAAAGGAAAAAGAGAAGTTGTTTTTTTTACATATGTTTAATTTGATACCTTTTTATTCCGTCATATGTTCTTTCACACATGTGTCAGCTCATGGACACTGTACAAGTGAAGTCATATTTTACACCTGTACCATAGGAGACATATACTTTCCACCCACAGCAATTGGACATTTTTAAGTATTATTCTATGACCATCTAGACCGCTGCAACACCTCCCGTTCACTTTGAATTGACGTTGCCAGCCTTCTGTGGGCAGATTTTATTCGATATCCGCCCGCTGCACCGTTAATGCCCGCTGCCCATGGCAACGGGTTTTGTCACTTCAGATTCACTCCGCAGGAAGTTCGGCCACTTTGAAAGTAAATATTCACTACGTTGTAACAGCTATTTTATCTAATCTGTTAGAGTAGTAGCAGTAATAAGCTGTAATAACCCGTAGAATTAGCAGGATCATGCATTTCTGAATGCGTGGGGAATGCATTATCCCTTGCTAACATACTTGTAAAACACATTCAACAGAGGCATATATGCAGTAGTTATTTCCCACCTCCATTTTTAAATGATCTTCCATCAGTGACATAACTTGATAAGCTCTTAAAGGTGCGTAGGAGGGACCAGCTGAAACCCAGTGAGCTGCAGAGTAATGCAGATGAGTTTTTACTAATTAACAGAATCTTAATTATTGGATGTGGGTGTGTTACAGATGTTAATTATGGCGTCTGAAGGTGGTTTATTTTTGTCTTTTCAATATTTTGCTTTTCCCTTCACTTCAGCTGCTGCAGGTTTGTGAGCATGACCACAGGGTAAGTGACCTATAGTGCGTGAAAGGTTTGGGTTATGACTAATAATTAGGAAATACATGATTAGACTATCAATGTTGTCACACCTGTGCACCTCCCAGCTATCAATCATCATTCCAGTTATAATCGTATCTTATTTCTAATCATCTAATAATTTCTTGTCAAGAGCCAAATCCCAGGCTATAAATATGTATAGAAGATTTTCCCTCCAACACGCTGTTAGATAAAAGTGGATTGGCAAAGCGCAGATTAAATCCCAATGCTAAAAGACTTTCAGTGATTATTACCTCACTGGAAAAACCTCACCTGTCTTCATCAATGGACTGATTATTGCTAAGATATGCATAGCAATTTAAAAAAAGAGAACAGGTTCTTTCTGATTCTCTGAACTGATTTTCACATCTATAAGGCGGCCCATCAGTGTCAAAACAGATGATGACAGTCTGTATATGTCATATTTACAGAGGGCATTTTCTATCCCATCTTTTTCTCTTGCGTCCTCACTGTCACCAGAGGTGGAAGTAACTAAGTACAAGTAAAGGTTCATACGAGTGTTCTCCAAAGGTAAATGTAAAATTTGATTATTTTTAATCAACAGGTGCAGTGTTTGTGTATCTGCTTTACAGGTAAACAAAGAAACAGTTGTAAACACTGCACCTGTTGGTTAAAAATAATCAAATTTTACATTTACACAAGTATGAACATTTACAAGACATTAACAAATAGGTAACAAATGGTTAATATATAATTAAAAACCCATTTATAAATGGGTAATAAATAGTTAATTGTGTGTCGGTATTATAAAGTGTTACCAAAAAATATATATAAATAAATAAAGAGGAGATACAGTGAAGCAGTTTGTTCACTGTATCTCCTCTCCCTGAAGCACTGGGCTGTAAACGCTTTGGTAAACAGATGACATATGGAAAACAACCATGTCAAATGTGTTTTATTCCCTCTGAGCAGAACTGCTGTTCAATACATAGATAACAAGCAGTTTTCTACTGTCACACTGGCCATACGTTACCTCTGTTCAATATCCTGGTGCTTCACTCCAACCTGATGCATTCATGCAAACACACATAAGCAGACACTAATATGATCCATGGATGAACAGGAGCATGAGGTGAAACACAATGTACATTCTGAAGCTGATACAGAATCTCATTTCCTCATGTGCGGGAGATGCAAGCAACTTGTTACAGTATGCATACGTGAGAAAAAAAAGGGGGGGTTTATTTACAGCATAAATCATTTATCAATTTATTCATTATTCAGTTTTTCATATATGCTCAGAAATTACTTTGATTTATCGTAGCAACACAGCAATGTAGAGGATTGGTTCACTCACACTTTCTGCTTAGTGTAAGGAAAATAAAAAAGACGTTACTTTAAGACTTTGACATTTGGGACACATGGGTAAAGCAGAACCAATTTTGAATTTTCAAGTCTCAAATAATGCAAAAAAAGAGAAAAAAAAACAAAACCACATTATTTTACATTTTACACATTGCACTCGTGTCTCACAGACAGAAGGTCCCTGGTTCTATTCCCACACCAGACCTTTCCAGAGGGCAAAGGAGACCTGGTGGTGCTTTGGCTCGACCTCGCCAATGCATACGGCTCCATACCCCACAAGCTGGTCGAGACTTCTCTGGACCGCCACCATATACCCAGGAAGATTAAAGACCTGATCCTGGGTTACTATGGCAATTTCAGGCTCAGGGTCTCTTCGGGAGGCACTACATCAGAGTGGCATCGGCTTGAGAAGGGGATAATCACTGGGTGCACCATCTCTGTTAGCCTCTTTGCCCTCGCCATGAACATGGTGGCAAAGGCGGCCGAGACAGAATGCAGAGGCCCCCTGTCCAAGTCTGGCATACGACAGCCCCCCATCAGAGCCTTCATGGACGACCTCACAGTCACTACAACATCAGTGGCAGGCGGGAGGTGGTTGCTACAGGGCCTGGAAAAGCTGATCTCTTGGGCAAGGATGAGCTTCAAACCTTCCAAATCCAGGGCTTTGGTAATTAAGAAGGGAAAGGTGAACGACAGGTTTCGCTTCCTGCTGGATGGCACAGTAATCCCCTCCATAACAGAGAGACCAGTCAAGAGCCTGGGTAAGGTCTTTGACTGTAGCCTCAGGGATTCTGCTGCTATCAAGACTACCATCTCAGAGCTTGACACCTGGCTGTCGGCGGTTGACAAGTCCGGCTTACCAGGGAGATTTAAGGCGTGGATTTACCAGCATGGCATCTTACCCCGGATACTCTGGCCCTTGCTGGTGTATGAGGTGACCTTGTCTACAGTCGAAGCCCTGGAGAGGAAGGTCAGTGGCTACCTCCAAAGGTGGCTGGGGTTGCCTCGCAGCCTCTGCAGTGCAGCACTGTATGGGAATACCACCAAGCTGCAGCTCCCATTCAGCAGCCTTGACGAGGAGTTCAGAGTCTCTCGGACGAGAGAGGCAATGATGTACCGGGACTCCAAGGACTCCAGAGTAGCAGCAGCAGGCATTAAGGTGCGGACAGGCCGGAAGTGGAAGGCCCAGGAAGGATTGGAGGTGGCTGAGTCTCGGCTTAGACACAGGGCCCTGGTGGGCACTGTGGCAATGGGGCGAGCTGGGTTGGGAGCCATTCCGCAGCCTTGCTACAGGAAGGCACGGGGCAAGGACAAACGACAGCTAGTCCTAAAGGAGGTTCGGGCAGGAATGGAGGAGGAGCGTACTGGCAGGATGGTAGGCATGCAGCAGCAGGGTGCATGGACGAGGTGGGAAGGGGCACTGGACAGGAAGGTGACCTGGGCTGAGATTTGGCAGGCAGAACCCCACCGCATTAGATTCCTAATCCAGGCGGTGTATGACGTCCTGCCGAGCCCAGCTAATCTCCACCGCTGGGGCGTGGCCGAATCTCCATCCTGTGCTCTGTGTTCTGGGAGAGGGTCACTCGAGCACATCCTCAGCAGCTGCCCGAAAGCACTGGGGGAGGGTCGCTATCGCTGGCGGCACGACCAGGTGCTGAAGGCAGTTGCTGAAGCCCTCTTCAGAGCAGTAGCCCTCCAGAACACCAGGAAGGCAACCAGAGGCAGACGGAGAATTATCTTCGTCAGGGCGGGGGAGCAGCCGCAGCCACTTCCCAGGTCAGCTGCTGGCCTCCTCACCTCAGCATCAGACTGGGAACTGAGGGTTGACTTGGGCAGGCAACTTAAGTTCCCAGACTTCATCACCACAACAGCTTTGAGGCCGGACATTGTGCTGTCGTCAGTCTCTTTGAGGCAAGCTCTCCTGATAGAGCTAACAGTTCCCTGGGAGGACCGCATTGAGGAGGCGAATGAGCGGAAGCGGGCAAAGTACCAGGAGCTGGTGGAGCAATGCCAGAGGAGGGGCTGGAAAGCACGCTGCGAACCCATAGAGGTGGGGTGTCGAGGATTTGCAGGCCGCTCGCTGTGCAAAGTGCTCTCTCTGCTTGGCATCACAGGGGTTGCGAAGAGGAGAGCCATCAAGAACATCATGGAGGCAGCAGAAAGAGCCTCCAGGTGGCTCTGGATCAGGAGGAACAAAGAGTGGGTTAGCGCTTCTGGGACACAAGTCAGGGCCTGATCACCCCTGGCTGGGTCACCTGAGGGAGGGCATATGATGTTGAAAGACCCGAAATGCCCAATGATCTCAGGAACATCACTGAAGATGTGTCCCAGAGCATCCTAGGATGTATCTTTCAAACATCTGTGTGGAGTTTACATGTTCTCCTTGTGTCTGCGTGGGTTTTCTCCAGGTACCCCAGTTTCCTCCCACCATCCAAACACATGCACTGATAGGTTAACTGGTTAATCTAAATTGTCCATAGGTGTGAATGTGACAGTGATTGTTTGTCTATATATGTTCAGCCCTGAGATGAACTGGAGACTCATACAGGGTGTACCCCGCCTTCACCCATTGTAGCTGGATTAGACCCCCAGTGACCCCAGTGACCCCAGTGACCCCTGTGACCCTAGTGAGGATAAAGTGAGAGACGATTTATATGTAGGATTGTGGCCAATACTGGTACTGCAGTCATATTAAAAATGCTGTAGAGCATGGTGTCACCACAGGGCAGGTGGTAGAGCAAGTCGTCCAATGACTGAAGGTCAGCGATTCGCCTCCTGGCTCTGGCTGTCCACATGTCTAAGGGTGCTTTCACACCTACACCATTTGGGTCACTTTAAGCGGACTAGAATTCAGAACACCTGCAGGCACGGTGCATTTTGGGCTAGTTTATTTTGGTCCGCACTAACGGACCGTACCAAGACCTCCTTTTCGAGGTGGTCTTGGTCCGGTACCAAGCAGACTCTGGAGTGGTTCACTGCTCGTGAGAACACTGACCGGCCTCGATTTGGCCCATGTCTTTTATGGAGCAGTCTTTTTGACCTACGGAAGCTTCCATAGCAAGCACAATTATGCTAAAATGTGTTCGAAGAAAAAGTTGGTTCAGGTTTAGGAGCGTAGTCTGCTTTCTGCGATAATGCCTCGCAACGCGTCTTCTCTGCGCCAAAACCAAACGCATAGTGTTGTCGTGCTAGATGTGAGTTTCATGCTGGAACAACAGCAGTAACTGTACTTGCTGCACAAAGCAATGATAAAAATATATTGAAATAAAAACAAGCAGAAGACCACAGTTCATTGTTCAGAAAAAAAACTAATCCGCCTGATGTTTTCTTCCGCGATTTTCCCTCTGCACGTGCTGCAGCAATCAGCTTTCGTCTACGTCACCCAAAGCGCAATATTTTCCAAACAGCGCCTCCACATGAGTGAGGAGAGATATAACACCCACAGTGGTTAGTCCGTTTGCAAAAAACACTGGTGTGAATGTGAACCGAACCAGTTGAGAACTGCAACATTGTAACAACTTTTGGGCCCAAATGAACCAGTCTATTGAACTAACAGGTGTGAAAACAGCCTAAGTGTCCTTGGGCAAAGACATTGAACCCTAACTTAGTGTCTCAGTAGGACTGACAGAACACTAGAAACCTACTGGAATAGGTGAATGGGGAACAAATTCTGATTATTCTCATTATTATTATTATTACTTTTAGGTTATTAGGAGGTTATATTTTGTCCATGTCTGTCCGTCTGTCTGTTAGTTAGAAAGTTAACTCAAAACGTATGGATGGATTTCTGATTACATTTTCAGGATGTGTTACATTTTGGTGGTGATCTGGAAGAGATCCTGGATTCTGGATCACTTTGAAATTTATTCTCCATTTACCACAATGTAAAATTCCAAAGTGATCCAGAATCCAGGATCTCTTCCGGATCACCACTAAAATGTAATAATTTCATCAAAATCCAAATACATATACATAAAACACAGGAAGACCGGAAAAAAAACCAATTGCAGTACAACTAAAATAATAGATAAATAGCAATAACAGACACTATAATAACAGTACTAGTTAAAATATAAACTGGCCAGCGAGACATAGGGTTTCAGCACATCCAACATTAGTATTCCATTTATTCTACTGAGTATAGTTTGTAGACATGATAACAGAGGCTTTAGATAAAAAAGGTGTCCACACTTTTTGAAAGTAACTATCAGAGTTTATTCTATTAAAGCAGATATGTTCCATTCTACAAACACTAATCACCTAATTAAACCATGTTCTGGGGAGCTATATCTTTTTTTGTGTGGCTGTTATGCCATAAAAAAACCTAATGTTTTAACATCAGAAACCAATGTGGTGGAATACCTGTCATTTTCAGTGACAGTTTTCAAGCTTTCCATTGTTCTTTCACGTCGCTGTTGGGTGTTTTATGACACTTGTTTCTGTCCATCTGTCTTCCTCTTGATCATATTATGAAGATTTGAATGGAACAGTTCTTCCCAGAGCTCTACACACACATACAGAATGCTCATGGTCTGGGCTAGTCTGCTACTTTGTTGGAGCCCTGTAGCTCCAGTTAAAAGTGCATTAAGGTAGGATTTATAGTAGTGACATTTAGAGATGTGTCTGCAGCCAATTCAATAGGTCTCATTGCCCAAGTGGGTACAAGAACCGACAGCTCCCCTTTGTACAGTAACAGAGTCTGGCTGAGGTGTGTAATAGAGAAAAAAAACAATAGAAACACATTCCAAAAAGGAATAAGAAGATGAAGGTTGGGTAGGTAGTAGGTAGGTAGATTGGGTAGGTAGGTAGGTTGGGGAGGGAGGTAGGTTGGGTAGGTAGGTAGGTTGAGTAGGTAGGTAGGTAGATAGGTAGATTGGGTAGGTAGGTAGGTAGATTGGGTAGGTTGGGTAGGTAGGTAGGTAGGTAGATGCACAGACGGCCAGACAGACAGAAGATCACAAGTGTAAAAAGAAGTGGCTAAAAAAGCTAAAAATGTGCTCAAATTGAACTGAAAGGTGCAAAACAAGCTGCAATACTCAGAATGAGATGGTGATACTACTACTACTACTACCTTATTCGCTTGCCGGACATTTTTACGTTTGAGGGGTACGAAAGTTAAACAAAAGTACACAGTTCCATACATTGTCAATCACTAGCTTCAGTGAACATTTGGGTTGGCAACATGCCAGCAGTTTGGACCAGATATCTCTCCATCCTGCCCAGAGTTAACAATCGATATTACTGCAAAATGTGTGTGTACAGACTACAATATTCCCCAGGCTGTATTGGTGAAAAGGCTACAGTAACTGGGTTGAAGGCTACATAAAGTTTAAGTAGGCTAATGGTACCGCTAGTATATCAACAATACTGAACGCTAGCCACAAAATGGAAAGAATAATCTTGAAACAGCATATAGAATGTAGTTTTATGTAATTATGCATTCATATTTTCTCATTTCATCGTGCCATTAGGTTGATTAGACGGTTATTAGCACTATTTATCATTGATGCAATTCTGGTAAGCTAAGCTTAATGTCTTAGCTAATGGATTTCAGTGGACAATTATCTTTATCTTACTGTGAAATGTGGACCAGGATCCCTCTTTATGTTTTTGATCCATTAACACCAAAGTACCTTATCTTTATAGAAATAATGGACGGTCTGTCCACAGTAATTCATTTCTGGATGCAGCGGTAAGGTGCTATGGACCTTTTTCACAATGAGCGGAAATAGGTCAGAGGAACGTTACCATCAAGACAGTAGCAAGCTGGTAATATTGAGAAAGTCTTTTCAAATTCCTGAAGAAATTTGCCACTTTTAACATTTGCAGATATTGGAAGAATTATGGAGGAAAATTCAAAAACAAAAAAACTTGATAACGGCTCCAATTTTTTCCGTGAGGAAAAAGTATCAAAGTAAGGAGACATCAGTACTACTGACCTGAACTGATAACTACAACCACCAATCATTAGTATATCCACTTATACCTAGGACTAGGGTTATGTATGGATACTATAGAGGACATGGACTATTTCACTATTTTATATTTGTTCTGTCTATGGTTCAAGTCAACGTCTCGTTAGCATAATGTTAACATTAGCCAAATGCTATCATAATCTGTTCACATTTTTCTCTGCCAGTGTGTGTTTACGTTGGTGTTTGTTTGTCATAATATCAAATGTAGTAGGTTTTTGTGAGGGCTAGATCCTACCCATCGCAAAGAAAAAAAAGTGTGCATACATTTACTGTGACTTCCTGCTGTTGCAGTAACTGCTGTTCACTGGCTGCAGTTACAGCTCTATCACTTTTTCAACTCTCCTTCCAATGCTACAGTTACAGTATTTACTGCTGACACTGATGTACTGGTGTGTAAAGGATAAATATCCTCACTACAGTTTATTTTGCTTTAAGCTTCCTTTTGATCTGTTAATTGCAATCTTATTTCTGCTTTCATGATTTAAACATTATTTACATTCAAGTGAAAATTACTTTCAAATAAATTAAGTTAAGGTTTTTTTTGTCACTAACTGACTTTGTGATGTTGGTCTGTCACTGGGGTTTTACAAATTTGGACAAAAAAAAAAATCATACATAAATAAAAATTATCTGCTGCTTCAAACCTTTTTTTCCAGAGAGCAAGGTCCTCTACTACGCATCCAGTTTTTGTAGGTTTAAGTTTCCATTATGTCTGACCTGTAGATATGGAGACTTGGTTCAGTGTTACGAAACATCACAGGACAGAGTTCTTTGATTTCACTTCTCATGTCCCAGTACACTGCACGACTAGAAAACAGTTTTATTAACTTTCATTGACAATATTTGTGTTTAAACCAGAGGTGTTCAAAGTACTCACATTCTGTACTTAAGTAAAAGGACAGCTACTTGTGTGGAAAAAAAATACTATGGTAAATTAGAAGTACTGATTCAACTCTTCTACTTTAAAAGAAAAAAAGTCCAACTTCTCAAATTTCTCAACTTTTTTTGTCATGAACGCAGTAATACTTCACAAAATAAGATCATAAAAGTTTCAAAAGTATCTAAAATAAAGCCTTTAAAAGTAAGTTACTGTGTAAATAATGTGTTTGACTGAGCCACAGTTACTCAGTTTTGTGGATATAGGCAGAGAAGTTAGGAGAAATGGGGGAAGAAAATCATAATTGAGATAAAGTCATGAGATTTAAAAAAAATAAATAAAAGTTATATATATGAAATAAAAATGCCTAATAGATGTCTTTAAGATAAAAAGTCAAAATTGTGATTTAAAGGCAAAGTTGTGAGATAAAAAGTCAAAATTATGAGACAAAAAGTCAAAATTGAGATAAAAAGTTACAATTATGAGATAAAAAGTCAAAATTATGAGACAAAGTCAAAATTGTGAGATAAAAAGTCAAAATTATGAGGTAAAAAATAAAAATTAGGAGATAAAAAGTCAAAATTGAGATAAAAAGTAAAATTGCGAGATAAAAAGTAAAAATCATGACATAAAGGGTCAAAATTATGAGATAATAGTCACATAACTATTATATATATATATATATATATATATATATATATATATATATATATATATATATATATATATATATATATCCTCCACTAATTTTCCCTCTGAAGTGACTGATTTTTCATAATGTCACATCTAGTTTGAAATTCTGAGAATGTAAAGAGTATAAAGTACATATATTTAGACAAAAATATAGGGGGTAAAAGTAAAAAGTTGCCAGAAAAATGAATAATCAAGTAAAGTACAGATACCTAAAAAATTTACTGAAGTACAGTAATGAAGTACTTTTACTGAGTAACTTTCCACCTGTGGTTTAACCAGAACACTCACTACGGTAACAACACAGACCATTCAGTCAGTGTCACCTGTCACCAAACGAGACCTGTATGATGCAAACCAGAAAGCCTTGGACTGTCTGAAGCAGTGGGCCGACAAGATATGATGATGATGCTACAAGTGGCTGTGTGTATGGGCATGTACTCCATTATTATTCATTCACCCATGATTGCAATGGCATGCTAAGGAAGGTGTATACCCAAAACGATCATGGGCGACTACAAAAAATTAATAAAGAAAGAAACCTGAATAGTGATGCTTTTGTTTCTTGCGTTAATTATTTTCCTATTCGTAACATAATATACCCAGCAATCAATCACAAAGACAACTGGGGACACAACCTATTTAAATAACCATTTACATTAGCATACATAACTAGCTACGGTGTTTGCAAGGTGTTCATCTAGTTATGTACAGTTTTGTACAGTTCACAAATAACATGCATGAAGGCACCAGGGAGACCAACAATTTCAGTCACCTTCCTTCATGCCTCATCCTTTAGACGTGTCTATACATGTCGAGGGAAAGATTGAACTGAAATGGGCATTTCGCTGACAACATTGATTTACTATTTTTTTAGGCTTTTCATCATAATGCTTTCATCATGGACATACCCTATGAGCTACTGTCATTGGATATATGGTTGTCGTGGTAATTTGCATAAAGTTCAGCCGAGCCAAGCTCAACTTTCTGGCGTGCCGCAGGTCTCCATCTCGCCATGCCAGAATCCCACAAGGCTTTGCAAGAATGGAAATAACGGTTGGCCAGATTGCATTGAAAATTAATTGAATACAATTCCATTGAATAATGGACGCATAGCCTCAGTCAATCACCTGCCACTCATTCAAACAGTCAGCACACTGGCTCTCCCTCCACTACTCGTCTGCCTCACCTGTCTCTCATTACTTTGCTCCTCAGTGTGCTGTATTGAAGCCCCAGGTTTCTCTGCAGTCAGTGTCAGAACATCTTCATGATATGGTTCACCCATACTTTAGCTGCTCCACTCCTGAAATGACCCGGAGCAACTTGATTCTTCCTGCTCTCCTGCCCTGGTAACCCAACCTGCTTCTGTATTTTTGTGATTACAAGCCTGGCCTGTTGTCTCTGAGCCTCACTGTAGCCATGCCCTTCACTCACTGACTGCATACTCACTCCCTTCTCGCTAACATTAATAAAGAAACTTCAGTTGAACACATGCTGCAGTTGGGTTTTCATTTCAAAAAGTGATTAAGTCAAATGTTCAATTGTCAGAAACTAGTGCAGAGCCTGTAGAAGATGTGAGTTTATTTGCTACTGGTGTGTTGTGGAAGTGGGTGAAATGAGTTGAAAGGAGCAGAAAGAAAGATTATAAAATAATAATTAGTTGCCCCCCCCCCTTTAAGCTATTATTATCATCATAATTTTTATTATTAACCTATTATTATTAAGCTAGCACCACATCTCATTTCACTGGTTGAGGAATTCACATGGTCATGGTCCAGTATCTGCACAGTAGCTGGTCTGAAGATTTATCTTTTGCATCATTTCCAAGTGTTCTATTAGCACGGTGCTAGGCTTACTTAGTTAAATGGTCTGCACTTATATAGCGCTTTTCCAAATTTATGGTGCTCAAAGCTCTTTACATTAGCTTCTCATTTACCCATTCACACACACTCATAGACCAGTAGGTTTCTAAGGTTCTGTCTGTCCTACTGGGAGACTAAGTCAGGGTTTAGTGTCTTCAACATGTGGACAGCTCGAGCCGGGATGCGAACTGCCAACCTCTCGGTCATTGGGCGACCCACTCTACCAACTGAGCCCTAGTTCTTTGCACTGTGTGCTTTCGTAAACACAGTGTGTCACAAGGTGCTTTGTTAAATTAAATGTATTCCAGCCTTTACATGTAAATGTCTTTAACACCTGTAGCACATGGAAGAATCTGGAACTGGAACCGCACGGTCCACCTCGCTGTCTACACTGCCGCATTGCTGTCTGAGCACGTTTCTGTGGAGAGACGGCGCAATTAAACAACAGCTGTATGTATTTGGTCTTTTTCTCGCTAACTTTCTGTGCGTGAGAATGACAGAATCGCATTGGTGGGGGAAAAAAAAGGAAAACACTGGACCTTGTGAAAGTCCATAACAGCAGTGAGTTGTCATTAGTAATGCACTACGGCACAGCTGTAGCCAAATCAGGAGGCGGGACTTACAGCAATGCTCAGAGCGGCAAAGTTATAAAAGTAACTGAAATTAGTTTCATTTCTTTGTTGTTTGTCGTAATGGTGTGAAACATAGCACTGCAATCCACTATTGTACTGGAAACTCACCCTCCAAATTTTGGATCATTTGGTGGAGTTGTGCAGGTGTTAGGTGTTTCACAGACCAACAGGACACACTACAGACATAGATTTGCTGAATTATAGATAGATGACTTGTTGGAGAGCTCTCCAGACACAGAATCAAACTGATTCCATTGGGATGTAAATCTCATCTGAAACATGTGGTTTCCTTCAAAAGACAAGTCTTAATGATCTTTACTGATAACCAGAAGAGTCTGAACCTGGCTTTTCAGTTTAGCATCGATAATTAGCTCATCCGGATGGAGTCGATTTGTCCGTCAGCGTCGACTGTCATCCACAATTCACTAAAATCTCTTCCCCTCCTTCAATTCTGAATGGATTTGAATTCGGATTGATTAATTAGATAGATCTAAGCATTAGGCACAAAACTTATCACTTTGTCAAAATTTGCCTTTGTAAACAATTTGTTAACAATTTTGTTTATTTTTCCAATCTGTCATTAAAATCGCTTCTCTTCCCTCAATTCTCAATGGATTTCAATTCTGATTTTATCATCTATTGAATGACTCCCCTTTGTAGATAGCAAGACGTCACAGCTGTGAGGCCCGGATGAGCACAGGACCATTGGCACTATCTTTTTGGTTACACTGTTCATGTTACCAGTGATAATATGAGGTGTTTCGTTTGTAAGATGGAAGGTCAACTCATCCATTCCTGTTTGGAGAGGGTGGGGAACCTTCAGAGGCAGGAACAGCAGAGGGTGAACGCTGAACACTCCACGGAGGCTGGTCTGTGTGAAACAGGAAAGATGATTAATAAAAGTTTAATAAGTGCATGACAGCAGACACGAGGCAGATACACATCAGGAAGAACAGAGGTTGAACAGGGGAATGATTCAGAAAAAACAAAGAATAGTGAACCGAAGAAAGATGAAAGAACAGCAGACAGGAGAGGAATAGGTGGAAATGTTAAAACAAAGGAACAAACGGGACAGGCTGCTAACAGGGTAACTGAATAGGAGGAAATGGATTTGACGAGGGCTTGAAAAATTCCTCACTAAAAAGGAAAGAAAAAACAAATAAAGTAAAGAGTGATGAAAAAACAGCTCAGTGGTTCCTCTATCAGCCAGTGAGATGAATGAGTCTGAGGTAGAAAGTAACAGTGGAAGTTTAAATGTTAAAGGTGTCATTCCGCTGAAAACCACTTTTCCACGCTCCTTTTGGAATCTGATGGCTCACCCAGACTTACCAACACATGCTCCTTTGACAGTGGTTCATCACCTCCACTGGCTGCATACTGCATTCACACAAAACAACAAGAGGAACGAAGGACCCAAAAAAAGCCGGTCCATCTGACGACAGACGGACTTTAGCGTCACCCACGTGGGGTTAAGACCGTCCCCCATTGCAGTGAATCTGAAGTAGCATTAGCATTAGCATCTACAAGAGAAGACAGCGCCACAGTAGCTGCTGCACAAACTGGAAAAAATGACCTCATCTATGTTACTATCGTTTTTACTTAGTTTTAGCTCAATTTAACTTTTTTTTAATTCTATCTATTTGAACATTTAAAAAATGGAAAAGAAAAAAAAAACATACAATAAAAAAACAACACAATCATGTTCAAAAGGAGTGAGTGGAAATTAACACTTAACACTAAAATCTCACCCCTTATTGTATACATTTTTCTAACAAAAAACAAACAAAAAAAAAATATATATATGGTGTTAATTTTATATATATTTAAAATGAACACCATAAACAGCCTTTGTCCAAGGACACTTGAACCACCAACCCTTCAGTCATTGGACGACCCACTCTACCAACTGAACCACAGCCACCTCTGAATACAATTACTGTGTTTTGTGATTGTAATTTTTTTGGTGTGATAGATATTGGTGATTATTTTCAGTGCTCTGAAACTGTATTTCAGCATCTACTACGTCAGTTAAATTTATTGTTTTCAATCATCCTTATTTGAAACAATAGAAAGAACACAACAATATCATTGTCAGCATTTAATGACTTAATTCCACTCAGTTGAACCTCATCTATGTTTTTATGTTCTGTTCACTTATATCTACAATAGTTCCCCTTAATAAAAAAAAATGTTAGTTGGAAGTACTTAAAAAGAAGAACATGTTACAGAAAACTGAATGTATTTAATTATTATGAACATTCATAACAGTGTATATATATGTGTCCAAATGACCTTCTGTTTTTAGCCTCGTGGATTTTTTTCATTTTTTTTTAAGAAAAAGTTAAATATAATGTTTGTCCAGGAAACACCAGCACTCGAGTAATTTTAGATCAACAAAGATAGATTTTAGTTCTTTACAGCAGTGGTGCGATGTAGGGAAAAGTCAGATAACACATCTGTGCCAGGAGTGCACTATCAATGTTTCTTCAGGTCTGTCAGAGACCTGAAGAGAGATGTGATGGAGCTGTAGTCTTCTGCAGACTCCACAGGAGAAAGAGGACATACTGAGCTTCTCAAAAGGAAAAAGTCTGCTTTGCCTATCTGCTGGATGTGTCTGCTAGGGGCAATGTGGTTACATAGTAGGGGACTGTACAAGTAACTGCCTGGCTTGTGTAACGGGTACAATTACTCGTTAGTCATGAGGAAAACGCTACGCTAGTAAAATGTAATATGCGGATCAGTAGGTCTAAATTCAACTGATAGAGCTGATGTTCAGTAACTAATAAAAGAAGGCGGAGCTGTATTCAAGGTTTGATTATTCACTGTGTATTAACAGAACATGTATAATAGTAAAACCAATACCCCATATATATACATACATACATACAATGCTGCAGCATAATAACCGGTTGAATAATAAAGTGCACATTTAGTTTCAGATTCAATTCAATTCAATTTTATTTATAAAGCCCTAAATCACAACAAAGTCGTCTCAGAGGGCTTTACAAAAACACAATCAACTACAGAGATACATGAAAAGTCCCAAACATCCCCTGTCCTTAGACCCTCAATGATCAATTAATTCAATCAGTTCCATCCATTGAACACAACTCAATGATCCCAAAGCAGCGAACGCTACACACAGATGTGCAACCCATGACGGTGAAAGTGATGATTCAGTTCATTGTCAAATTATTGACCAGTTATTTTCCATGGAAGGGAACAGGTGTGGAGTTGCAGCAGAATGAGCCTGCAGGGCCAGGCTGTGACAACGTCCTACCAGACAGTAGGGATCAATGCGCTGTCTCGAGGTGAAGGTTCTAGGCTCCTAGCCATAGGGTCAATAGCTCGCCATCAGGGTCCCCAAGAACCACCTGGTCAGTCCCTTATGATTTCACATGCATGATGGCAGTAACAAACCCTCAGCAGACCCAGACTCTGTTCACAGCTGTTTGTCGGCCTCCCCTCTGCACGTCTGACTGGGGAAGACGGCAGAGCAGCTTGAACATGCGCTCTGTGGATAGGGTGACCATTCGTCCGGATTTCATCCGGACAGTCCAGTTTTAGAGCCATCTGTCCGACTGTCTTTCAAGTGTCAGGCTTTTTCACATTTTGTCCTCCTTTCATACAATTGTGCGCCGCCGTTGCATTAATCGTTATAAATCCCCACCCGGTATGCAATGTAAATATACATGCCGAAGCAGCGCACAAAGTGGACACAGTGAAGGCTGAGCTGCCCCCCCCCCCACACCCCCCTGGGCCCGTCTGTCCTAACTTTAGGACTTTTGTCCTCCTTTTTGGACACAAGTGTCCTCCTTTCCTTTTTCATGCCAATGGTCACCCTGTCTGTGGAACACGATTAGGTGAGCGCTGTCATGTGACTGGGCTGCATGAGGTACGGCACGTAACGTCATGGTGCATTCAGGGTGAGGTGGAAGGGAGAAATTCGAACAATATACATATAATAATAATATATTTTCACCACATTAATAATTATATTATGTCGTAAAGTGTACATATATTAATAGGCTATATTAAATAATTATGTTATACATACTTATCTATTATTTATTTAGATTAATAGGATTTTTAACCTGTGTTACACTTGCCTGTCATCAAGCCCCGCCCCTAGTCAAGGTAGACATCCATCCTCCAGGAGTCAGGGTCTACTTCAGGTTTTTGCTTGTTAAAAGAAAGTTTTCCTCCCACTGTTACCAGTCACAGCGTTTGCTTCTGGAAGAGTTCTGTAAATTAGAGTCTGGTTTTAAGCGGCTCTAAAGTGTCACTTCTGTTCACATTTTAGTTGATTTTGATTTAATGGGTAATAGATTCTTAGACTCATACAGGGTGTACCCCGCCTTCATCCATTATAGCTGGATTAGGCCCCCAATGACCCCTGTGACTCCTCGTCAGTCTGCCCCAGGGAAACTGTGGCTACAAATATAGTATACCACCACCAGAGTGTGCATGTGAGAGTGAGAGTGAAGCGGTTTGAGTGGCCAAAAAAGCACTATATAAACCCAATCTATTATTATTATTATTATTATTGTTATTATTATTAGTGAGGTTAAAAGAGGGTTCAGATGACAAGACTACATGGGTAATCACTTCATTCACTTTTATTTTTACCCTATTATTTATTTTTACACACATCACACTTTGAACAGGGTTGATCTAGACCAGGGGTGCTCAAATCCTGGTGCTCGAGAGCTACTATGTTTTAGATGTATCCTCCTTCCAACACACCTGATTCAAATGATAAACGTCTCATCCAGCTCTGCAGAAGACTGATAATGACCGTCAGGTGTGTTGGAAGAGGGGTACATCTAAAACATGCAGGATAGTGGTTTTTGAGGACCAGGATTGAGCACCCCTGGTCTAGACTCATGAGACCACCTGACCTTTGTCCTTTAAAATATAAACCAATCTTTATGCTCTCTATCAAACTGATGACTGTTCAAGAAATCTCAAGTTCCCGCAGCAATTAAAGGGTTAAATTATTGATTGGAGCTGAAACATGTTAATGATGACAGTAATTAACCAGTGGAATAATCTGAACTATTTGTAAAGTTAAATTCAAGTGGCCGTGCTTTGGTTGTGATGCTTCAGGTTCATTATGAATGAAAATAAATAAATACCTATTGGTTGTTTTCAGTTCCCCCATCAGTGAAGAATGATGTATTACTGAACGTACTGAATGGTGTGAACTTGCTGTGACTCACATGCTCTATCACCATCATCAAACCTCAAACCAAATAAAGAACACTCTCCAATGCCATCATCCAACAGCCAATCAGGAAACATCCTTTGACAGAATGGTGTTCATCCCTCTGGTTAAGTTCATGTACAAGTAGAATTAATGTCAAAGAGCACTGCTGTTCTGGTGGCATCTGCAGGGATGTCTTACTAAGGCTCAAGGAAATGCACAACTGCATTAGTGTCATATATGTACTTTGTATTTTAAGATTTTATCACAGGAACAAGTTTATTGCTAATTAAAAAAGATTGAAGGGAACTAAGGACATACAATTGCCCCATGAAGATAACATCAGGAAATAGACATTGTGTACATAGTGTTAAATTGAACTTATATCACTCACATACAATTAATTTTGATACTATTAATTTTTAATCTGTAGTTTCTCCCAGCAGATGGGAAAAAGTTTACTCAGTAAATTGACATATTTATATGCAATGGGATGGAAAAGGGGAGGGCTTGGAAACTTGCATAACACCCCCTGAGGCAGGACTCCATCTAAATGTAAACAACAAAATCCCCATTGGCTTCCACTCTAATCTTAGCATCTCCTATATGTTGAGTTTAGATCTAAGTTAGATGTAACAGCATGCCCCTAAATTACAAGAAGAAGCACTTCAATTCCCAGAGCTTCTGCCCTATTTCAAATTAAACCATAATTCTTCATCTATGATTAACATTCAGCATACGGGAGTTGATAACAGTGCACATGCACCATCTATTCAGATGTTAGTTGATCAGTAGGGGAATATATCAAATGGGATAATAATTAGAATTGGCCTTTTGTTGTTTTTGTAATAATTGCCACATTTGGCAGCTTTATTCTCCACTCCAGTATCATCCACTGGTACTACACTGTATTCTGTATGAGTGTGTTTATTATGGAAGGTTTGTATAAGTCATGGAGTTGCTGACATGGATGCAAGTAAATAATGCTTCCAATCAAAAGCAAATTGAATTAATTAACCTTAGATCATTTGCTCTAACACCAGCTATGACATACAGCAGATGGGAAAACGTTTACTCAGTAAAATGAGATATTTACTATATATGCAATGGGATGAGATAATTTACGAATCCATTGAAAAAGTTCCATCATGTGACCATGTGTACTGTGACTATATTATATGATGTACGATTAGTATTATGCATGTGTTTGCATTCTGTACTTTAATTCCTGGACTTTTGTTTGACACTGGTTGAGCGATAACTGTTCTGCTGTTGTAACGAAGAATTTCCTGTCAGTGGATCTACTAAATATCTATTCTATTCTATTCTATAATACTGCGATGACAGCGCACAGACAGTAAGTCACCATGACTCAGACCTGTGTGTATAATGCCAATGACACATTCTCTCTGTTGTATCGTAGGTCGACGAATTTTGATGTGCTGCCTTTATATCAGCTACTGACCACAACTAAAGTTACCAGTAAAGCGTGACTCTGTACAAGTGATTCGACTCAATGGCCGACATTAAGGGTTAGTCAAATGCTGATGTCATGCATTGTGAATGAAAAAATTACAGTTGTTAACTTCTGGGAACCAGTCCCAATCAGTGTCTGCAGTGTTTCTATGTCATATTTTAGTACCACTTAGAACCTGGATGAAGCTGATACCAACAAAATAGTACCTGGTAGTGATGTTAAAATGAGGCTTCATGAAGCATTACTTGTTTCTTTTTAGTCCTCTAGACGGAGCTCTCTGTTCAACAAAGAGTTGAAATTGTTGAAATCTTCAACACTTTCTTGAACAGAGAGCTCCATCTAGACAACTAAAAAGAAATGACTAATGCTTCATGAAGCCTCGTTTTAACATCACTAGTACCAGGTAGAAGATTCCTTGTCCTTTTTTCATAACAGGTAATTGCTTGCCATGGTACTTTCTTGTAGTAGATGCACATGCTGGATCTGACAACCCCTCGTCTGGGGGGAGGGGACGGTAAATGGACTGCACTTATATAGACCATTTCCACCTTAATGGTGCTCAAAGCGTCACATTCACCCGTTCCAGTAGGTTTCTAGGGTTCTGTCAGTCCCACTGGGAGACTAAGTTCGGGTTCAGTGTCTTTGCTCAAGGACACTTAGACATGTGGACAGCCAGAGCCAGGATGTGAACCACCGACCTTCAGTCATTAGACAACCTGCTCTACCAGCTGCCCTGTGGTGATACCATACTCAACAGCATTTTTAATGTGATTGCAGTACCAGTATTGGCCACAATCCTACGTCATACTCGTCTCTCGTCTCATCATCTGAACCCACTTTATCGTCACTCGGGTCACGGGGATCACTGGGGGCCTAATCCAGCTACAACGGGGGAAGGCGGGGTACACCCTGTATGAGTCTCCAGTTCATCTCAGGGCTGAACATATATAGACAAACAATCACTGTCACATTCACACCTATGGACAATTTAGATTAACCAGTTAACCTATCAGTGCATGTGTTTGGATGGTGGGAGGAAACTGGAGTACCTGGAGAAAACCCACGCAGACACGAGGATAACATGCAAACTCCACACAGAAAGGTCTGGTGTGGGATTTGAACCAGGGACCTTCTTGCTGTGAGGCATGAGTGCTAACCACTTTCTTTACAAAAAAAAAGAAAAACTTCAGAAAACACGGGGTACACCCTGTATGAGTCTCCAGTTCATCTCAGGGCTGAACATATATAGACAAACAATCACTGTCACATTCACACCTATGGACAATTTAGATTAACCAGTTAACCTATCAGTGCATGTGTTTGGATGGTGGGAGGAAACTGGGGTACCTGGAGAAAACCCACGCAGACACGAGGAGAACATGTAAACTCCACACAGAAAGGTTAGAATAGAACCAACAACCTTCTGTCTGTGAGGCACCAGTGTTAACCACTGCACCACCGTGCCGCCACCCCCTACATATAACTTCTTTAACATTAATGTCATGCTGAAAAAAAGTATTTGTAAATCACATCGAGAATGTAAAAATGGTCCATTTCATACAATTTCTTAATTTGTGTATTTCCTAATGTGAAAGAAGACCCATTTATAACAAACACAACAGGCTGTCAGGTATTCAAAAGAAACTAATGTACTGTAATTGTGGTGATTTAAATCAAAGTAGTAAAGAATCACACATAAGAATAGTAATAGTACATAAATAAAAAATAGCAGAAGCATGATTTGCTCTTGTTTATGCCATTTCCAGGCTCAAACAGATGCAGCTCAGTGCGCTCATCATTTGTAAGCTAAGCATATGCTGTATGGGGGATACAAAGATTAGAGGAAGTCAGATATCAAAGCCAGTGCTCATGAGAGGCTGCTGCAGAGCTCCCACAGGTTTTGTTCCAGGCAAACATAAGCCATGAATGCAGCCAGTGAAGCATGCTTGTATTTTGAGAAGCTATTGTCACACTCCCTTTTTTCCATGTGAATAGGAACAGAAAATCCCTGATGATTTCAAAAATCACAGTTTAAGGAGTCTGACAGTGACAGGAGTTGGTGTCCTCCATACCAGACCTAACTATTAAAATAAGGACCAAGCTCCTCAAAAAACACACAAAAAAAAACCATGAACATAGAAACCAAGACGTTATCTTCTTCTATCCTTCTGACATTAACAGGTGGTTATATTTTTTTATTTTATGTCGCACATCTAAAGTAACATCAGCTGATAAATGTGGCTATCATTTCTAAACATGATGCATGTAAAAGTATTCTATCAGTCAAGATATTTTACACATTTCTACTAAACCAACACATCGATTTTTCCATTTTCATGAAATTATAATTAAATAAATAAATTCACATTGTGGTACACATTTGGACTTTATTTTAATCCCATTTGCATTATCCGAAGTAAAAGAAATAAAAATACATAAAAACAAGCTAATATTGTCTATTAACAAAACATTATTGAAATTATAGAAAAATTAAAGAAGCGATTTTGATTTTACCTTAAATAATACTAAACGAAAGGTACAAGACTGCAATGAAGATTGTGTAAATATATTTGTCTTTGCATCTTTCTCAGTTTTGGGTGTTGTCTTTTTCCTTTATTGCAACTTCAGCCTTTTCGTTTGCACTCCCTGACTTTTTGATTTGGCACAGACATGGCTGGTGGGGGCGGGACTATATTAACTGTTGGTTTATTTGTGTTTGACGGAGAGCATATGAAGCTACTCTGCTTCTGATTGGGTACGCTTACTTAGCTGTCTGTCAAACATAAATAAACCAATGGTAATCTACCAAAGGAAGTCCCGCCCTCAGTAGTCAGTTTGTGTCAAAGCTGCAATCAAAGAGTCAGGGACCACAAGAGAGACAGCTGAAGCTGTAGTGAAGGAGGACGGCAACAACCAAAACTGGGAAAGATGCAAGGGCAAATATATTTGCATGATCTGTGCACGGTTTTCATTGCGGTCTTATATTTTTCATTAGATTTTTTTTTTTGTTTGGTAATTTGAATTGATATTTCTTTCCTTGGACTTTAAAAAAACCTTTTTGAACTTATTTACAATATTGAAAGTTAATATTAAATGCTTGCTGTCTTTATCAAATCACCCAAAAAAATAATGCTAAACTTATTACTTTTTTTTATAGTGAGCAATATGTAAACAATTTTTTGGGTAACAGGAAAGTAGTGGAATGTTGTGATGGAAAATAGTCCTTCTCATGCTTATCATCGCCTAAATCATTTTCATTTTAACTTTGTCACAACATAGCCAATGATGGAAAATGAAGCAAGAGTGTCAGAGAATGCGATGAGAAAACAGGTGTGAAAAAAAAGTTAGGACTTTTGAGTGTGAATGTTTGGGAAGTCATAGTTTTGTGCCATTTTGGCTCATTTTCTAACCTGTCATAAATAAACTACATTTATTACAAATACATTGATATTTGACTGATATATTATTCGTGTCATATTCTAAACACAGTGTTTAAAATAAATCCATGTCAAAGAACTAAAATATAATATATATACTATGGCTCGAGTACTTGATAAAGAAGTAACTTTTCTTTGAGTGTTTTCATTCATTTTAATATCATAAATATACTTAACATTTTGTTCAAATCAGTATTACAGTTTAAATCTGTCTTTCCATGGTTATTTCATTGATATTATTGTGTTCTCCATTGTTATTGAATACATTGTGTGTTGGTTCTATTTTAAAAAACGTCCAGATTGTTTTGTTTCCAGATGTTTTTTCACGGTAGAAAAATGACTTGAGTTTACCGGTACTTCCTCATACATGTCCATGACACTGTGACGAGGCATCTCTGATTGGCTCAGAATGCGTAAAGGAACACTTCCCCCTCCCCTTTCACTCTATGTATGCGTTTACCTTTACCAGAGTGGCATCCAGCTAGGTTTTGGGCTGTTGCTTGTTCTGAAAATGTGCCGGGAAAAAAAACAGGCTTTATTTCCACAGAGAGCACATGAACCAGTTTGATCCAAAATTTTTTCCAGTTTGTGCAGCATCTATTGTGGTGTTGTCTCCTCTTGTAGATGCTAATGCTAATGCTACTTCAGATTTGTTGCAATGGGGGACAGGTTTAACCCTATGTGGGTGACACTAAAGTCCATCTGACATCAGATAGACCGGCTTTTTCTGGGTCCCTGGTTCCTCTTGTTGTTTTCTATGAATGCAGTATGCAGCCAGTGGAGGTGATGAACCACTGTCAAAGGAGCATGTGTTCTGGGTGACCCATCAGATTCCAAAAGGAAGCGTGGAAAAGTGGTTTCTATTTTTAACAACAAATAGTGTTAAATAAACAACAACTGAGTGTTACATTTTTAACACTTTCAAAAGTGTTAATTTTACACTGCACAGTGTGGACTTTATGGGTGTTAAATTTGACACTATGTTTATTAAATGAACGCTGGCATATTTGCTGTGTGAGTTCATCTTTGCTTCTTTGTCCGTCTTTTCTACAGTCTTCTGTCTTTTGTGGATGACTTGTGGCGTCTTCATCTCAAATCTTTTCTCTGCATTTCTTTGCCTCGTCTGCCTCCTCTTCTGTCCTAAAACCATACTTTAGTACAAGCCCTGTTTTAGCTCAGAGACTTTGTCTGACTTTGACTGTACTTTTGTCTGATTCCTGCGACTGAGTCTGAGATTCTGCTGTCAGTTACAGTATGCCGTAAGTAATGTTTCACTACTTACTACTTAAAAGTAACCCTTTTTCTGTCACGACTATGTTGATAAGAGAGGACGAGCACAAGATGTGAATTTAAATGTCCTGATGAAATGTAGTTTTCTTCAAAAGTCTTACTCTGCTCCAGGTCTTAACAGTGAATAACTGATAAAGTGACATATATATATATATATATATATATATATATATATATATATATATAGGCATGGTCAGAGCTCTCCTGGGTAGATTAAGAAAATAAGGACTTAGGTAATTAAAGTGGATGGCAGACTTAATCACAAGAAAGCCAAAAGATGTTATAAAGTTGCATGAAGCAGCTGTGGGGATAAAATAAGTGAAAATGTGGCCAAACTGCTGAGGGTTTAATAAAGGGTTGTCGGAGAATATTCAGGATAAAGTGCTCACTATGAGAACAGGTGGCGTTACTTGTGCTGAGTAGATAGGATTTACAAAGTTGGGTCTGTTTAGGGAGTTTCTGTTTGGACACAGAAAGAGCCTTAATTGTCCAGGAGACAAAGTAATACAGACAGACATAAAGTCAGTGAAGGTTTGGTGCTGTTAGTTCTGTTAGCTCGTACCATACAGAAAAAAAAGAAAAACAAAAATGCACAAGCCATGTTATGACTGTACCTAATATTATTTTAGGTACCTTATTAATCAGTCCCTCCAGGAATTTCTGATTTGTGGAGATTGTTGTAAACTAGTGTGAGGTATAATTTTCTGTTTTTTTAATTGAAGAGAAGCTCCACTACTGAGAATAAGAAACAGATTTTCACCAAAAAGCCTTAGAAATACAAAAAAGTCTAACAATGTACACTTAATTAGTAAGTGAAGAAGTGTACCATATGGGTTTTAACTCCATTAATCAGAGACATTTAATTACACTGCTCTCCAATTGTATTTTTTTTATAAAGTATCTGCTTCAGACATTAAAGGGATTATCCAGAGTAAAATTCATTTTAGCTAAATTTTTCATGACTGGAAGTACATACGTATAGTTGACATCAAAACCACACTATTTGAGAAATACATTGAGAAACTTTGATTTTGCCGTTTTGAGCCAAACCGTGTTAGCATGGTAGTGATTAGGACATGTCTTTTTGCCGACACAAAATGCTATTTTTAGACCTCTTCTAAAGTTGTAAACAGCATCACACTTATAGTATGTGGTAGTAAGTAGAGGGTCCCGAAAGACAAACCCAAGTGTCCTGAGGTCTTCATGTAGTCAGATAGTGTGTCCAGAGCTTCTCATCTCAAGCCATGTACCTTTCTGTATTTATCAGATGTCGTAGGAGGAAGCCTGGAATAGTTGATTGCCAGGTGCAGAGTTAGATTTCATTGTATTCTTTTTTTGATGACGTATCAGTAGGCGAAGCTTTAATGTTGCATACAGCTTCATTTCAATTTGTAATGAAATACTGGACTATGTTCCCTTTAAATGTGTTAAATCTTACATACCTTAATAAGATAAATCAAGAAACAAATGACTTTAGTGTTAGTTAGTTGATGTTTTTAATATATATGATGGTGTGTTATTCCACATATATGCTGGTTTATGTACATGTATAAAATGGATTAGTAAATATTCCACTAGAAAGAACCATTAAAGTGAATGGATCATAATGTGGAGACAGTGTTTGGAAGTAGATCTGGTAGATCTAACACCAATATTCCTCTGAACTAAAACCTATTCTACCGTTAATTCTAATAATTTCACATTTTAACCCCAGACTTATCTTGGAAACTTGAGCCAATCAGCATTTAACATTTGAGTTTTCTTTATTAGTAATAACATGATAAAAGTTTATTAGTTTTATTCCAGAAGCATTTTACTTGTAGACCAGTGTTACTGTTAATTACTATAATTTTTGGTCAATGAGCCAATTTTTTAGAAAGTATCTGCTTTCAGACATTAAATGTGCTAAATCTTACATAAGATGAATCAGAAAATAAATGACAAAAGTGTTGGTTTTTAATATATATGATGGTGTGTTATTCCACATATATGCTGGTTTATGTACATGTATACAATGGATTAGTAAATATTCCACTACAAAGAACCTGTAAAGTGAATGGATCATAATGTGCAGACAGTGTTTGGAAGTAGATCCAATATTCCTTTGAACTAAAACCTATTCTACTGTTAATTCTAAGGGTTTTTTTTCTACACACAGACAATGGCGGCTAAAAACAACAAAATATTTGTATTGGAAGTTCTTTTCTTTAACACAAGAATTGAGTTTTTACAGTTTGAAAAATCTATAGATGCATTCCAGAGTAGAAATCCTGAAAACTATTGGCTGTTGTGTTTCCATCTCATGGTTAAAAACTGCAAAAATACATATGGGTCAGTGTTGGGAAAGTTCACCTTGATTAGGAACTAGTTCAAAGTCCAGTTCAAGTTACTCAATGTGAATTAGTTCAGTTCATCGTTCATTCTTCCAAATTATGAACTAGAAGTTCATGGATCCCAAAATGAACTTTTTCGTTCTTTTTTGTATTATTATTGTAAACTTATTATTAACCATTCCTGACGCTATCCTGACCATAGTCAGGAAATCAGGGGAAAATGCCGAAGTAAGTACCTTACCCTGGGGTTAACTTCCCTCTGCAGGTTCTTTGAAAACAAAACTCACTGAAACCGCTCCTTGTGTTCTATGTTTATTTCCAAGAATGGGACAACACCTGCTCCGGTCGCCGGTCACACTCTGTACATTTAACTCTTTTTCTCCGCTCCCAAAAACTCTCTGTACCCCTCTCTCTCTCTCTTTCTCTCTCTCTCTGCCCCGCTCAAAACGCTTCTCATTGGCTCTTCCACAACATAATTTGTTCACAATAATACAAAAATGACATCTATGATAATGCTGTGTTTTGATTCCATTTTATACCTTATAGGACTCAATAATTACAACGTGATAAGAACGAAATATGAACTACATAAGAGCGCAGTTCAATAAATGCCAGAATAACCACGTTCACAACTTCCCGTTCATTTGGCAAAAGTGAACGAGTCGTTCACGTTCGTCAAAAATACGATATAGTTCGTGAACAATCGTTCAATGAACGCGTTCAGGTACAACACTGATATTGGTGTTACACGTGACAAGGCAGCGTTGTATCACAGCACCATCTACAGCCTGGCATGCATATCCAATCCAGTTCCACACACTCTTGCGCCACCATATGCACGGAGATTCCTTAATTACAACACTCATGTAAATGTGGATAAAAAGGTTAAATATTTAAGTAGTATTTAAGACTTGAGTTTATAATACATCATACAGTGACATAAAAACATCATAAAATAATTGCATTTACATGATATATATATAATGCACATTAACACATTTATAATAATATAATCTCTCTCTGTATGTATGTACATATATATTAGTGATGGTGACAGTCACTGAGCATCATTAACCGGTTGAAGCCGGTCACCGAGAAAAGAAAACACTTGCTCTGTCGGCTCACACACACACACACACACACATACACACACAGCCATTTACACACCATGGTGTGCTCAGTTTGCTTTTTAAACATGAGTCACACTACAAGGTCGAGAGATGTTATGTTAAAAGCTCATTTTAAACCATCACACACAGAGAAAACATTCAATGTTCCAGTAAATTCTGCTGCTAAATATGGTGTAAAAAAACCTCAATGTCCACCAGCCTGCGTCAGTTCTACACAAACTAATTTTGTTGTAGCCCAGCCGTCATGTCATTTTAAGTAGGTCTGTCAGATGGATAACAACTCATTCACCACACTGTCAGGTTGTCATGGTGACAAGGGACCAGCCCACGTATAACAGGTGCCAGTTTTCATCTGCGTTGTTGGCAACCCACGCGACCCAGTCAGAGGGTCTCCCAGAAACCCCACATTGGTCAGTGGACCATAACGAACCTAATATCCAAAACCAGAGGGGGGGATTCCTCAGCCAATCACATCCAAGTGATACCAGTCTTTTCCGACATCCGGCTTCCAGACTTCCGGCTGCTTACTGGATAAGAAATCTTGTGAGAGAGAATTTTAACACAATGAGAAATCTCATCAAATTACATCTCTCGAGATCTGGTCGCACCCCTAATACAGACACATACAAATATATTCTAAAATGTATATCATATATTATTATGTATGCATTGTATAATAATACACATTATAATGTATTACGTATTACCATATAATACATCTTAATAGTTTTGCCATGTCTCCTTAATGTTGGATTTCATTATTTTTTAAATTATATGATTTGATTTAGCTGTTTTTTGTATCATATGCCAGATTGTTCCATATGTTAATTCCTTTCACAGAGATACAACCTTCACTTTCATCCTGAACTGTCTATTCCTTTTCAAAGGGAAAAGGGGTTTAGAGTTAGACTGATTTGCATGTCTACATTCATTCTTTCCAGCTTCATAACAGAGGAAATAGTCAAAACGGTTTAACTTCATTTAAAAGGGAATATTTTCCAGTATCGATGTGTAAACGTGGCTGAAACAACATTTGTTTCAATTTCAACCATAACCCTAAATTATAAAATAATTTCCTGGTGATGTGGTGAATGAAAATAATTCAGAATTCTAACAGAAAGAAGAATTCATACCATTGCTCATAAGATAAATCAGATAGACTTGTTGCATATTATAGGTCAGTTTCAGCAATTCATGACACATAATTATCTCCCAATCATCTCTTGAACTGATAAAAAAAAAAAAAGCCTGAGTTCACTTTATGGTTTCATAGTGACAGTATCATTTTACAGAATCTCTGTCATGAGGGTTTCTGCCGTTGGGGGCTTCACACTCTGCTTTAACTTTCACAACCTAATTGTGCAGGGGCTTCTGCTTTATTAATGCGTTACTGTGCCTGCAACTTCTCTGACATTCCTGCCCAGCATAAGAACAAGAGGAGCCAAAATATCAGCTGGGAATTCTTAATGGTTGGAGGGCTTTTGGAGCGAAGAAGCAGCCAATTCACCGAAGGAAAAACCTCTGCAAGACTTGGGATTCACACTAACAGGGTTTTCTACTTTCACACTCAGCTTGGTTACCATTTCTATAGTTTACTTATTGATGTGGATTGATTTTTGTAGTGTTGTCTACCGGAAGTAATGTGAGCTGAGGAAGAATTTGTTCTATTTCAGTTTTGAAGACAGAACTTTTGACTCCTGGAAGAATATGAAATCAGCTTTCGAGGTAGAAACCATTGGCTCATAACATTTTAAAATTTTTTTATAAAAAGTAGCTGTAACACACTCCGCTCAGCTGTGGTGTGTCATGTTCCAGCACCATTTTTTTCACTCTTGTTTTTTTCTCTGCTTTTCTCGGTATTTGACCTCTGTCCTGATTATTATCAGTACCACCTGAGATCCCACACCCGTGGGTAATCAGGTGGCTGTATATAAGCCTGCTCTTTCTGCCTGCTCATTGCCAGATCGTTTCTGCCTGTCAATACCTTCCAGTTTTATTACTGCCTGTTTTCCCGTGTTTTTGTCTGTGCTCTGTTCTTGACCCGTTCCAGCCTGTTCCCTACTTCGACATGTTTCAATTCAATTCAATTCAATTTTATTTATAAAGCCCTAAATCACAACAAAGTCGTCTCAGAGGGCTTTACAAAAACATAATCAACTACAGAAATACATGAAAAGTCCCAGGCATCCCCTGTCCTTAGACCCTCCTTCTCGGCAAGAAAAAACTTCCAAACCCAGTGGGAAAAAGAAGAAATCTTGAGGAGAACCACATTGAAGGAGAGATCCACTCCCATGGACGGACAGGCTATAGATGAACGTATAAATGCAGGAAGGGGGGCTGGTCCAGACAGGCAGGGGCGGTGGTCCGGGGTCACAGGTCAGCACAGGCGAGATACTCCAGATCCTGTCGTCCATGGCTCCCGTGCAGGCACTGTCAGGAGAGCCACCACTCCCCCCAGGGGGGGAGGGGGAAAGGGGACACCAGGTGACTAGTCATGAACAGACTTGGTAAGAAAGATATGTTATAAAAATTACAGAAACAGATGTGAGGAAGAGAAAGAGAAGAAAGAACTCAGTGTCTGTACTTCCCCCAGCATTCTAACTCCTAGGGCTGTTTCCGCCTGACCACATCTCTGTCTTCATCTGAGCCTTTTCCTGTCCCTGTACAGGGTTGGCCTGATCCACATACTGTCCTTTTGTTTATTCGACCAGCTCACGGGAAAGGGGGGGTTAATTTAGATAATTAATTTGCTTAAATAAAAAGGATGTTTGGCAAATTTGAACTCTTATGTTGCACCCTCCGGGTCACAACATGTGGTGACGTCACATGTTCTCCAGGCATGTAGTCCTAATTATTAACAGGTTTTACTCACAAATGAATCAGCCGTTCGTTAACACAAGCAGTTGAAACACACATCAATAATTCTCATTTATTATGAGGTACAACATGTGTGTGATTCAGGGCACATGACAAACCAGATACCACTTCAGCATTTTATTTCCCATTGAATACCATTCATTAATTGTCCGATCTCAGTCCCCATGAGCCTCCCAGAAGGGCGGAGACTTAAGCTCCCCATCAATCTATCAAAAGCAGGCAAAAGCTCAGTTGGTCGAATACAATGTAAATGATTTGTACAACATCACTGGGTTGGAAAAGTAAATAAACGTCCATGTGCTGCTAGCAGAAATGGAGCCAAAGGAATGAAGACTTACCTCCAAAATACAACTGCAACAAATGGGACAACACACAACCACTCACCTCCACACCCACACACACAGACGGCATCGCTCTTCAGATTTAGTCTAATTAACTACTGGTATTTTACATTTTTTGTTACATTATTTTGTTTATTATTCTATGTTAAATAATTTCATGTTAAATTAAGTTAAATTTGATGTTCACTTTGTACTTTAGACATGTTCAGTCAGGTGTCAGTTTGGAAAAACAAGAAAAAATAAAGTCACTGAATCTTATTTTCAACCTTCTCAGTAGCGTTTATTCACTGTCATCAATATTCTTGTGTAGAAGTGAAGACTCACAGAATCGCATAATTATCATATAATTATCATGGACAAAACTGCTTTGGGAACTACACTTCTTATCTTAAATATCTCGTAAATATTTGCAATTATTGAATATTTAGTACAAGCAACAAAGTGCCCTCATTTTTTGGTGTTGTGGAAATGGTACCCCTACCCAGTAATGATGTATTTACAGCTACCAAAAGAGGTGTGTTACTTTTTTATTGTTTAATACTCAAAGTGTTCTAAGTACTCCCATTCTGTACTTACGTAGAAGTACAGCTACTTGTGTGAAAAAATACTGTGGTAAAAGTACAAGTACTGATACAATTCCTTTACTGAAGTAAAAGTAAAATTTCTCAATTTTAATAAAGTAAAAAGTACCACTACATTTTGTTTGCTATGGATATAGTAATACTGATTTAAGCAGGAAAAAACAGTAATATTTTAGAAAAATATCAAAAAATAAAGCCTTTAAAAGAGAGTTAGTGTGTAGATGATGTGTTTTATTGGGTCATGGTACTGAGTTTAGTGGGTGTGGAGAGGACATTTAGGAAAATGTCAAAGTCATTTAAAAATTTAAAAACAAAACAATATGAGATTTAAAAAAATCAATTATAAGATTTTAAAAATCTAAATTATTTGCAAAAAAATCTAAATCCTAAAATAAAAAGGCATACTGTCACATTTGTCTAGTATAAAATAGTAATGAGTCTATTCTGAGAATGTAAAGAGTATAAAATACAGATATTTATACAAAAATGTAGAGAGTAAAAGTAAAAAGTTACCAGAAAAATAAATACTCAAGTAAAGTAGAGATACCTAAAAAATTTACTTAAGTACAGTAATGAAGTACTTGTACTTCGTTACTTCCATCTGTGGTGATACTACTGGAGGAAAGTAGACAAACAGAACCTTTTCTCCTAATTTCTTGTTTATGAGCTAATGTCTCTTGACCTTCACAGATTGTTGAGCTGAGTTTTAGTGATTTTTTTTCTTATTTTTACAGTACATAATAAATCCATTTGGGTTTACTTTAACCCTCGAGTCATTCCACCACTGCATACTTTCTGCTTACGTCAATCAAATCCTAGGAAATTCATGGACCTTAGTGAAATCCTCCAGTGGTGGTGTTATGGTTAGTGCTCCTGCCTCACAGCCAGAAGGTTCTGTTCTGTTTTTTCCTCTGCCTGGTCTTTTGGGACTATCGGGAATTCATGTCCTGTTCCAAAGTGCTGGGAGGTATGAAGTTTCAGATATCCAACTTTAGTGAAAATGCATCGGAATGCCTATGAAGCTGGAGGTCCACGCTGCAAAGTGCCCTATCGCTGTCATTGCGAAAATGACCTTTGACCTACATTCACCAAAATTTAATAGGATTTATACTCAACCACCTTCAATCTTTCCAGAAAATTTCATAGAAATGTGTCCAGCAGTGTTTGTGTAAAACTGCTTTACAAACAAAAAAACCCAAACTGACTCAAAAACTCTACCCCTCTACCAGTGATGCGCAGGTCGATGTATAACTGACCCGCAACCGACCACTTTTTTAACTAACCCGCCTGCAGCTCGGACTGTAATAAATGTATTTGAAAAGGACGGACCCGACTCGCTTCTCGACCCTCATCATCTTTAAAAATCTCAGTGAATGTGCCCCAAACCTTAACTTTTTTACCGGAGATTCCACTCTGCTAACTTGACTTTCTCTCTTGCTCCCTCCCTACTGACCACGTTGTACGTCACCTTCACAGATATTCAGTTAATGAAGCGTATTTACCAGTTTATTTTGATGTTTATCTCTAAATGACCGGTTTCCGTTTCCGTGTTCATCACCGTGTTTTTCCGTGTTGATTTCTCTACCATATAAATGCTTTTTTTAAGGAATTATGAACCTTTAATCTTGTTTTCTGAAATCGAACCCACTTTCCAACACATTCCGATCCTGTCAGATTACTTTGAGGGCAATCGGACAGAGCACAGACGAGATTTTCTGGTTGTGTACTATAAGCTAACTACATGCTAACACTTTAGGCTAGCTAGGTTTAGCTGTCAAGCAAAACAAGAACTTTTTTTTTTGTTTGTTTTGTTTGTTTGTTTTTGTTTTTTGTTTTTTTTTCCTCATTTTCCGCAAAATGCCACCCAAGAAAGCTCCGACACAGGAGGAGCTTGAAGAAATAAAAACATATCTTAACTCCTTAAGCGAGGATGTGACAGCTGTCAGGACGCAGCAGGAGAAACTCCTTATGCTGCTTGAGGAGGTTAAACAACTGCGCCTCCAAAACGCTGAGAAAGACCAACGCATCACCCAGCTTGAGCAGAGAGTGGACGAATTGGAACAATACAGCCGAATAAATGAGGTGGTAGTCGCTGGCATTAATGTCAGGCCACGCTCCTACGCGCAAGCGGTGTCCAGGGGCACCAGCAACGGCGAAGATAGCGAGCTGGACGTGCTGTCAGTGGAGCAACAAGTTGCAGCCTACTTTGAGAGCAAAGGGGTAGAATTCGATCTACAAGACATAGAAGCGTGCCATCCACTCCCTGCAAGAAACCAGAGGCCACCTGCTGTCATTTTGAGATTCATAAACCGGAAAAAAAAGAATTCACTCTTGAAACAAGGACGCAAACTTAGAGGTACTAATGTTTATATAAATGAATACTTAACAAAAAGAAATGCAGACATAGCTAGAAAAGCAAGACAACTTAAAAAACAAGGAAAAATTCAACAGACCTGGGTATCAAATTGTAAAATATTTATTAAACTAAATGGAACGCCAGAAGAAGCCAGAGTGTTAGTGGTGAGAAACTTGGATGATCTGGATAAATTCTAATAGAACTGCATCTATTATTCTATACCTCTATCCATATTCCATACTTATACCATCATGTCTGTCAACACCAATGATAAAATTTATGAACTAGATAATAATGTTGCATGTGATATTCTTACACCTGGACAAAGCAATTATTTTACTCCGCAGCAATTCAATATTCAAGCAGAAAAGATATCGGATCAAGCTTTATCCATCTTACATTTAAACAGTCAAAGTCTGAATCGTAAATTTGAAAAAATTATAGATTTTCTTTGTACCCTGAAAAAAAACTTTAAAGTTATTGCAATAACAGAAACCTGGCTAAAGAACACGGACAATAACACAGTAAATATTGAAGGCTACAACATGTTTTCTCTAAATAGGATTGGAAAAAGAGGAGGGGGTGTCGCCCTCTACATAGACGCGAACTTAAACTGTAAAATTGTTGAGCAAAAAACTATAATTATACCTGACCTACTTGAAATACTAACTGTTGAAATAATTATGGACAAACGTAAGAATATTTTAATCAGCAGTATATATAGACCTCCTGGGTGTAATATTAAATTGTTTACAGAAAAAATAATTGAGATGTTCGACAACGGTAAAAAGCCAATCTTTTTATGTGGCGATTTCAACATTAATATTGGAAACCCAGAAACAACAAATGACTTTAAGAACCACATGCAAACGGTAGGACTATGCCCAATGATCACAAACCCAACCAGAATAACTTTGCATAGTGCTACAGTCATTGACAACATATATACAAATATACATGGTGGAATAATTAGTGGAATTTTCATAACAGACTTAAGTGATCATCTCCCAGTTTTTGTATTGTATGAAAACCTGTGTTTAAATACTGTGCAAGAAAAATGTTTAATTACAATAAGAGACAGATCAGCTAAGGCTATAGAGGCCTTCAGGGAAGATCTTAGAAGACAAGCCTGGGATCAGGTATATACAAATGATATAAACACAGCATACAACTATTTCATAGAAACATTTCTTAAATTATACGATAAAAACTGTAAAAAAAAGGGAAATTTGGTCTCGTGTCAAAAAGAAAAATAACCCAAACTCCCAATGGTTGACTAAAGGTTTGATCAATGCATGTAAAAAGAAAAATTATTTGTACAAATTGTTCCTCAAACTTAGAACTAAAGACGCTGAGGAAAGGTACAAAAATTACAAAAATAAACTAGTATCAATCATAAGAAGACAAAAAAGGGATCATTACACCATGTTATTAGATAAAAGTAAAAACAGTACTAAAAGCACATGGGAAGTGATAAACTCAGTTTTACACAAAGGAAAACTAAAATCTAATATACCTAACTATATTACAAAGAACAATGTTGATATATATGGGAAGAAGGAAATTGCAAATGAATTTAATGATTTCTTTATTGATATTGGACCACGCCTCGCACAAAACATCCCAACTCAAAATATTGATGAAGGAATAATACCTAATAATATAAACAGTATTTTTTTAAAGGCCGTTCAAGCCAGCGAAATCTTGTCTATCGTACAAAAGTTTCCAAATAAGACATCCAATGATTATTTAGATTTGAATATGACTCTAATAAAACAAACCATAGATGTTATTGTTGAACCCTTTTTACATATCTGCAACTTGTCACTTACAACTGGGGAATTTCCCGACCAAATGAAAGTAGCTAAAGTTATTCCCCTTTTTAAAAAAGCAAATAAAAACGATGTCTCCAACTACAGACCTATATCACTATTGCCTCAGTTTTCTAAGATTCTAGAAAAAATATTTGTAAATCGATTACATAATTTTATTGAGAGACATGCCATTCTGAGTAACTGCCAATATGGTTTTAGATCAAAGCATTCAACTGCAACCGCAATCATGGAGTTTGCTGAAGAAATTACTCATGCAATGGATAATAAATATTTTCTTGTTAGTGTATTTGTAGACCTCCAAAAGGCTTTTGACACTCTAGATCACAGAATATTATTACAAAAATTACATAGATATGGTATCAGAGGTGTAGCACATAGATGGGTTACAAGCTATTTGCATAACAGAAATCAATTTGTTGAAATCAATAACGTGCAATCTCATAAGAAGAGAGTAACTTGTGGCGTTCCTCAAGGCTCAGTCCTTGGACCAGTACTTTTTATCCTGTACATAAATGACATTGTGTCTGTTTCCAACTTACTGAAATGTATCTTGTTTGCAGACGACACTACCGTATTCTATTCTGGAAAAAATTTAAATACCGTCTTACAAACTGTTCAAAATGAGTTTCAAAAAATTATAATGTGGTTTCATGCAAACAAATTATCATTGAATATTAGTAAAACAAAATATATGATTTTTAGTTGTAAAAAGAATGATATTGATGTGAACTTGTCAGTACAGGGATCAGAGATTGAAAAGACTCATGAAATTAAGTTTTTGGGGATTATGATTGATGAAAATTTAACATGGAAATCTCACATAGACCAGGTTAAAACTAAAGTATCTCAAACTGTTGCTGTATTACACAAAGTTAAAGAATCTCTAAATAAGAGTGCTTTATTTTTACTTTATAATTCATTGATTGTTCCATATCTTACCAACTGTATTGAAGTTTGGGGAAATGCTTGTAAAACCTACATTGAACCACTTTTCCTTTTACAGAAAAGAGCCATTCGAGTAGTCAATGGAAGTGGATTCAGAGCTCATACTAATCCAGTATTCAAACAATTAGAAACACTAAAATTCACTGAATTGGCAGAACTCAGCCTTCTCAAAATAATGTACTATGCTCACCAAAAAACATTACCGGTCAGTCTGCAAAATCATTTCAAAAAGAGAAAGAGTACGCATGAATTAAGAGGAGTGGAAATATTTGTCAAGCCGCAGTTTAGAACCAGGATAAAAGAAAGATGCATTTCAATTCATGGGGTAAATTTATGGAACAATCTCGATAGTGAAGCTAAAACATCCAAGTCCATTCACATTTTTAAGAAAACTGTTAAGACATTATTGTTGAAAAGGTATGACAATGAATTGTAGCATTTCTTGTTGTCTTGGAAAAGATCTTTAAAGATGCTGTTCATTTAACATCATAATGTTTAGACATGACTGATATGTCGATGGATATATTTTCATTAATTTATTATTATTATTATTATTATTATTATTATTATTATTATTATTATTATTATTATTATTATTATTATTATTGTTATTGTTATTATGTTGTTGTTGTTCTTTGAAATCATCACCCGAGTGTTTATGTCCAGTACAATCAAATCACAAATATTGGCAAATCTGAAAACAATGACCTCAATATCATGTTCCTTTGTCTTTACAGTTTCCATTTAAAAACATCAGAAAAGACAAGGGACGGCAGTTGGAGGAGTCACCCCCCCAATCTGCTGTTCAAAAATGTCTTGACTTTTATACACCACACAGTGAATGACACCAAACTGACAGCAAAGCAGCTAGTTAGGGAATCAGGGTAACGGCGGGCTGACTGGGGGCTATTACCCTCTGTCAACTGGCCTAAAATACCCCGCTTTTAATGCACTGCACAAAGTAAGGCAAACAAACCTCATATCTCCATCATGCAAAGAAGGAGGAAAAAAAATGGTTATTGTATTGACGTAAAGGAAATTTAAAAGGAAAGGAGGGGAGAAGGAGAAAAAAAAAAAAAAAAAAGTGTTCAAATTGAATTATGTAAACTTGAACCATCAAATATGGAACAAAAAAAAAAAAAAAAAACAAACAAACAAACTGATAAATAATATATAATTATAGAGAACCAAAAAACATATGCTCATGTGATGATTTTCAGAGTGGGAAGTTTGTGTAATTTAAAGCATACACTCTTGTTAATTATTTAAAATGGAGAGAGATGAGTGCAACGAATCAATCGGATCAAGGAACACTTGTGACTGGAACCATGCATTTCAAATAAGTTATTTTTTCGTTTATATATTTTTTGTTTAAGTATGACTGTATGGGTTGTGACTATGGAATGGGGGTAGGCAAAAATAAGCAACTCTGCTTCAGCCTACTCCTTTTGAGATGTCATTATAAAATCACTATAACTTGTACTGTTACAAGATATGTAATCTGCTCAAATAAACTCAAACAAACAAACAAACAAACCCACCCGACCACAACTGTGGATGACCGCGGGACCGCATCACTGCCATCTATCCTTCTGGGGGGGGGGGGTAATTAACAACATGACATCACCACAACAGTGGGAAGTCCAAGTTCATTAAAAAAAAATCCCTTCACATTGTACAATTAGCTCATCCAGTGTTTCGCTCGTCCATCTCATCTGTTGACAGAATGTGAAAGATTAATACATAAGTAAAAAACTATAAAACCTATGAATTATAGTTAAAGGTGTCATTCCACTGAAAACCACTTTTCCACGCTCCTTTTGGACTCTGATGGCTCACCCAGACTTACCAACACATGCTCCTTTGACAGTGGTTCATCACCTCCACTGGCTGCATACTGCATTCACACAAAACAACAAGAAGAACGAGGGACCCAGAAAAAGCTGGTCCATCTGACGTCAGATGGACTTTAGCGTCACCCATGTGGGGTTAAGCCCATCCCCCATTGCAGTGAATCTGAAGTAGCATTAGTGTTAGCATCTACAAGAGAAGACTGGAAAAAAAATGGCTAATCAAACTGGTTCATGTGCTCTCTGTGGAAATAAAGCCTCGTTTTTTTTTCCTTGCACGTTTTCAGAACAAGCAACAGCACAAAACTTAGCTGGGAGCTACTCTGGCAAAGGTAAACACACATAGAAAGCCAGAGGGGAGGGGGAAGTGTTCTTTGACACATTCTGAGCCAAGCAGAGATGCCTCATCACCGCGTCATGGACATGTATGAGGAAGTACCGGTAAACTCTGTTGTTCAACCTCAAGTAATTTTTCTACCATGAAAACACAGCTGGAAACAAAGTAATTTAAATTTTTTTTTAATAGAACCAACACACAATGTATTCAATAACAATGGAGAACACAATAATATTTATGAAATAACCATGGAATGACAGCTTTAACAACAAACCAATAAAAATACATATAAAACATAGCACACAAACATACCACGTTATGTCACACATTATTGCACAATTCCTGGTCAGTGTGTGTGTGTGTGTGTGTGTGTATGTGCCCAGTTTGTAGCCCTGGAATAAAAGCTATTTTTCATTAAGTTTGTTTTTGCTATAATTGCCCTGAAGCACCTGCCAGGAGGTAACAATTCAAAGTAGTGTTGTGTGGAATGATCCTAATACATCGATATCTGTGATACCAGACCTTTCTGCTCTAACATTGATTTTCAATTCAAAATATTGATACTTTTGATACATAATGATATACCTTACCTCAAATGACTGAACAGGAACAAGGTGAAAAGTAACTTAACTACTGTGTTGTTCTGGGCAGACAAGATGAAAACCCTAGGTGTTATATTTGACCAGACACTTTCTTTTTGATAAACACATCATGGAGGTGACTAGATCATAATTTTTTCATCTTCGAAGCATTGCTAAGTTTAGGCCAATCCTGAGTGACAAAGATGCTGAAGTCCTCATCCATGCTTTTATAACATCTTGATTGGACTATTGGACTATCTTCTGTCAGAATTACCCAAAAAAAGATGGTGTAAAATGAAATATGAACATATTAACCCAGTGCTGGCTGCTCTTCACTGGCTTCTATGTCATTTTGTCATTTGTGCTGATTTTATTTTGAGGTGCTTTTATTGATTTGTAAAATGTTAAATGGAGCAGCACCCACTTATTTAAATGATCTGGTCTCATATGCACCTTCTCAGAATCAGAATTGTTGTGGATGAGCGTCCACAGTGAAATGGAAGCGACACTCCCTTAAGACTGGACATAGATGCAAAATATAACTATACAAATATACAATTATAACAATATACAAAAATATACCAGATAAGAAAGACTAGAATAAGAATAAGTAAAATATAAAGTAAGTAAAATACAAATAAGAATATAGAGAAAAATATGAATAAAAATATAGCCTGGAGGTACTATAAACATGTACATAGATATGCATATTACTATATCTGTCCTGATGATTGTGCCTAAAGTGAGGAAAAAGACCTTTTCTTTTTGTGCATTAATGCTTTGGAACAGTTTTCCTCTGGACATAAGGCAGACATGTTCTGTGGATGTTTTTAAAGCAAAGCTCAACATCCACTGGTTTACTTTGTGTTATATGGCTTGATTTGTTTTACTGTTTTATGTTTTATTGTTTGTGATTGATTTTATTTTTATTACCTGTACAGCACTTTGATTGAAAGCGCTTTACAAATACAATTGTTATTAATATTATTATTAGATGTTGTTTAAATGACAGGTGGTTAGTGGAACTACTTTTTCTTCCACCTAGGTAAGTGTGTCATGCATTCAGCGCAGCAGAGAGAGTTTTTTTTAAGGCAGGAGAGGTTCTGACCAAAAAAAACAACAAATGAACTAAAGGAAAAAACAGTAAATATGATCTGGTTCCTGAACAAAAATCTGTGAATGAAGGAATAATCACAAATCTGTTGTGACTCCAGACAATGACCGTTGACTTTTAAGGCAAAGAAAAAAACTGTTCCATTCAGTCATGGATACTCAGCGTCTCCAGGTAAATGCACTGAACATAGAGGAAAATATATGACGTTAACAACATGGACTCAGTTTCTGTTTCTGAACGAACTCGTCTTTGAGATGAATATATACATATTTGACCGTGTAATTTATGACATTTTAGGAGAGGCTGAGCTTCCCTTGTGGTCTGAGAGAACTCGCCTCTGGTGTCTTTTTGGATGAGTAAAACACAGATCCCTAATTCTGCCACGGGTGAAAACAGGAGCTAACTTTCAACTAAAACTTTACTCCAAATACTTTTATTGGAGTTTGACTTTATGAGTCTCATCATTATTTTATGTATTGCAAACCTCATTAAGAGCCTATTTTTCACCAGACTAAATGGAAGATTGTTCTGAATGTCAAAGAGACTGAGATGACGTTACATCAATTTACATAAATAGTTAATGCTCAGTTCAGTTATTTTTATTTGAGCAGTTCATCTTAAAAAAATAAACAAATAAAATACAGAACAAAGTATAGTAGTATGCTGAAAGTAAAGAAATAAATATTTCTCAGTGATGAATGAATATCCCCATTACTCATCATCTTTCCACAGTTACAAATATTAAACCACGCTGTTATTTAATAATTATTTTAAAATTTCTTGAAGACAGATGATTGTTATTGTTGCTCATATTTTTCAGTACTGGAAATTTCCAAAGTTTACAGTATGAATAGAGGTAATGCAGCGTGGAGTTTGCATCGCTGTCTAGTGGATCACCAGCATCGTCTATGATAAGCGAATTCCACTCCCGCAAAGCATTGTGGGTCCGTGGCTCGGAGCGACGAGAGTAGTCTTTGTGGCGCATCCAAAAAGTTGAGTGGAGCCCAATTTATGCAAATGAATCCATCGACCGCAAGCACATTGCGAGGTGACTATCCAATAATACGCAGGGTCCTCACTCAACAATCATGTTGGACGAGAAATTAATCATTGTGGTGTCCAGCGCTCATTGTCTTTACGACATACCTTTAGAATCCTACAGGGACAATGCCATGCACCATTAGGCATGGAAGAAAGTAGCAGATTGTAGGGGATGTTCGTCAGTAGGCTAGTTGTTCCTTAGTTTAAATTACACGACCTCATGAAAAACAACTGCTGTGTACAGGGAAAGTGTAGTAGCATTGCTGAAGTTGTTTTGTGTCCAAAATTTAGCATTTACGGAACTAATACCGTAGTTGTTACCACCCACATCAAGCTTCTCCACCAAGCCTACCTAGCATCTGCGGCGTGGAGTTGACATCGCTGTCTAGTGGATCACCAGTGTGCGTACTAAGAGCCTTTTTGGTCGACATACCTCAGGGTTTACTGCTTTCATAAGGGCCCACCACGATGGTATAATTAGGGTGACCACCCGTACCATGTAGCACGTACAGTGTTTGAAGCTCAATTCATGTGTCCCGCAAACTGAGACCGTGTCCCTCATAATCAATGCTTCCTAAAAAAAGAAAAACGTTGGTCCCTCTATCTCCTCGAGCCCCAGGCAGCCAAACAAACATAATTTGACAGTTCAGCACGACACTGTCGCCACACCCACCCCTCAGTTGAAGAGCTGACTAGGTTGTTGTCATGACACACATGCACGCACACAGGGAAGGAACGCACACTTCCAAACATGGAGAAAGTAACTGACTCACCACCACCAATAAAAAACCTAAGGTGCATGTACAAGAAGTGTTGGGAAAGTGAATATCTGTGGCTGAAAGGAGTCGAGGGGGATACAGAGAGGGTTTCTGTTCCTCCTGATGCCCTGCGGTGTCAGTGAATCCTCAAACTAAGTTTTATATTCTAAGTTATTTAAAGTAAAAATAATGTAATGGCAAATAAATAAAATTAAATGGCTAAAGTAAATTGTAAGTGGATGTGCATCTGTTAATTCATTGAAAGCTTAAAATATTTTAAAACTTAATTTTAACAAAAAAAATACAACCTACATTATCTTTAGGGGAATAGAGCATTGTTAATATACCATGTAAGATGGTATGAACTAGAAATGGGTAAACCACTATCAGTGAGTCTGCCCGTGGGGTGGTGGTGCCGCCCCGCCAGCGGTGTCCTACACTGCCCCCCCGAAACATACCTTTTGTCCCCTCTTGGGCTTATTGGTAGGTGGTCACCCTCGGTATAATGTAAAAAGAAATAATAAAAACAACAAACAGTGATATGAAAAACTGAAGGACGTAATGAAAATATCCTCTGGGATCTGCACAAAGCCTCGTCAGTAGCAACATGATCATACATAAAACATGCTTTATAGTAATGAATGACTTTTATGTAGCATTAATTGTACTTTAATGATCTGTAAAAGTCTGGTGTGTGATATTTATATATATTATATCTAGTGATGAAGTTACAGACTACAACTAACTGAATGCTCTGTTTCCTTCCATAGAAAACATGTGAAGTCCATCATTAGTCAGTGTTTGCTTTGTCTCTTTCCTCTTTTTAATAAAGAGGATAATAACTCAGTTGATATCTCTCAAAGACCTGACCAGCTGCTAGTAACCAAAATTATCTACTGAACTAAAAATTACTTTTGATCCACTAAATCTATCACAAACAATTCAAGCAAATTATAGTCTGTCAGCATGAGATTTGTTTTATTTGGATGTTTGCAATGAATGTGGGAACAAAGTCACACTTTCTCTATTTTGCTACAAAATAATTGCGTGAAGAAGATGGTGATGATTTGGTAGAATAGAATAGAATAAAATAGACTTTTACTGCCATTTGCACAAGTACAATACAGCACAGGCACGTAGGAATTCTTGTGTGTTTCTTCCAGTGAGGCAGGTAAAGGTGCATACAGGTAAAAAAAAGTGCATCAATGACACTCTATCTATCTATCATTTGTTTTTGATAACATGCCTGTCAGACAGGTACACTTTTCCTGACCAAGGACAACACAAACCAGATTATTTTATGATTTATAAAATTATTCTGAGTATTATTAAATTAATCTATAAGATTATCCTGTGGTCTGAGGTGTGTTTTTATTTAGTTTTATTTAGATCCCCATTAGCTGCAGCAAGACTGCAGCTATTCTTCCTGGGGTCCGATATAATATACAATGTACAGTATATATATAATATACAATACATACAATATACAATACATTACAATAAATTAAAAGCAAATATAAAACATAAGAAGATAGCATTGCAACAAAAGAACAGGAAAAGAAAAGAATAAAAAAAAATTACAAAATGAAATCCTACTATAAAAAGAATACATGTTACATCACAGAGAAAAAGCCAACACTACTTTGTAAATTTCAAAAACAAAAAGCAAAAACAAACACTCAAAAATTAAACCTACTCATCAAAATTAAATTTAAATTTATCCTTAAAGACAATAATGTGGAATCATCCATGATACTCTTAAGCATCCAGATGAAAGATGCCCATAGCGTTTTGAACATAGGAACAAATTTTGTACCAAGAACAACAGGAGGGTCAAACAAATAACATGACATAGTAATATATAACACAGGAATATATAAAACAGGAATGTATGCTGATGACTCGACTCATGCAAATAGTCAATACAAATATACTAATAGTCCATTAGTCATAATTAAATATATTTTATATGTATTTTTTAAAGAGATGTTTCTTTATTGACAATTTAAATTGATTTATACTTAAAGTATGTTCAAAGTGTTTGGGGAGAAAGTTCCATGCATACATTACTGTTCTTTTACTATAATTTGTCTTTGTTATTGGCAGTGAGAACTTGCCTCTAGCAGCATGTCTTGTGGTATAACTATGACTGTCCGAACTGTAACATAGTTTTTGGTATAAAACTTGTGGAGCTTTGGATATAGATACATTTCTTATAAAAGTTAATAATGAATACAGTAGTTTATCTTTTACCATTAACCAGTTGAGATTTCTATGCATATGTAACACGTTTGTTCTGTAACTACAACCAAGGGTAATGCGTGCTGCTCTATTTTGTACTTTTTGCAGTTTGTTAATGGTGTCTGCTGTGGCGTTCGACTAGACCACTGGGCAGTAGTCAAGATGTGACAGAATTAAAGCTTGTGTTAATAATTTAGTTAATTTTGGTGATAGATATGCCCTGCATCTTCTGATGACAGAAATCCCACTTCCCATTTTATTAACAATTTTATTTATATGTGTTTTCCATGAAAGTTTTTCATCTATGACAACACCCAGCAGTCTGGTTTCTCGCACTTGATTAATATCTACCTCTTCGATTTGTAGTTTTAACTTAGGGTTTTTAATAATGTTGTGGTGAGAGCCAATTGTCATACTATTGGTTTTAGATACATTCAAAACTAGCCTGTTGTTGTTTACCCAGTCTGCAACCACTTTTAAATCTTCCTGTAAAACTGAATTTAACTCTTCAGCAGTAAGTGCAGATGCATATAGGGTCGAATCATCAGCATACATTACCATCTTTGTGTTTTCCAAAACAAGTGGTAGGTCGTTGGTGAAAATGGTGTACAATAATGGTCCCAAGCAACTCCCTTGTGGTACTCCACATGATACAGAACTCTCCACAGAAAAACAGCCATTAAAAAAGACTGTTTGTGTTCTATCCTTCAGATAGCTTCTTAAGAAGGACAATGAAGCCATCTCAAAACCATAACATTTCAATTTTTCTAATAATAAATTATGATCAATTAAATCAAAAGCTGCTGAAAAATCTAACATCACAGCACCAACTACTTTTTTCTGATCTATCTCTCTCAACCAGTCATCCGTCATTTGAGTTAGAGCTGATGTTGTAGAGTGACTCTTACGATATGCATGTTGAAAGTCTGTTATTAAATTGTTTTTAGACAAGTAGTTTGTGATTTGTTCAAATGTTATACCTTCCAAAATTTTACTTAATACAGGTAAAAGACTAATGGGACGACTGTTTGCTCCCGAGAATGGTAATTTCTTGTTTTTCGGTAGTGGAATTATCTTGGCACGCTTCCATTTTAATGGACAGATACAATTAGAAAAACACATGTTTATAATATGACAAATGGATGGTGCGATTTCTTCTGCGACCAGTTTTAAGAGCTTACAATCGAGATTGTCAATGCCTGGTGGTTTATTTTTACAAGTTTTTAATATATTTTCTACTGTTTTTATACTTACTTTATCAAATTTAAATGAACATTGTTTATCCTTCATAATTTTATCTTTAATTAATCAATTAGATATGTTAATAGTTTCAGTAGGAGGTATATTATTATTTAGCTTATCAACTTTATTAATGAAGTATCTATTAAGATGATTAGCAATGTCTGATGGTCGAGTGAGGAAGCTGGCATCCACTTCTAAAAATGATGGTGTTAGATTAGAATTTTTGCCCATTAATTCATTCAGTGTTTTCCATACTTTTTTGCTATCATTTTTAGCATCAATAATCCTATTTTCATAATATAATTTCTTTTTCGCTCTATTTAATTTTGTTACATAGTTTCTTAATTTACGATATATAGTCCAGTCTGAATCATATCCTGTTAATATTGCAGTTTTCTTTGCTTGGTCTCTCTGTTTCATGTGCTCTTTGGTTTCATGATCCAACCAGTGTGTCCGGGTACTTCTAACAGTAAATTTTCTAAGAGGAGCATGTCTATCAACTACCGGCATCAACATTTCTTCAAATTTGTTCAAAGCTTCATTTGGGTTACATTCATTTAAAATTTCCTTCCAGTTTAAATTCTTTACTTCCTTTTTAAAGCATTCCTTTTTAAACAATTTATATGATCTTTTGAAAATTATTTTGGGTCCAGTTTTTGGAATTTTTGCTTTCCTTACTACAGCTACCATGTCATGATCACTACAACCAATGGGCACTGAAAAAGTTGTAAGACACTGTTCCGGAGCATTTGAAAATATATGGTCTATGCATGTTGAACTCCTAGTTCCCCGACTACTAAGACATGTCCTCGTAGGTTTGTTTATGATCTGGTGAAAACCACAGGCAGCACTAGTAGTTAGCAGTTTGTTTTTTTGTGAACAGTTTTGAGCGAACCAATCAATGTTAAAGTCTCCTGTTAAGTATATTTCCTGGCCCATTACACTAATGTAGTCCATCATTTGACATATTTTTAATACATAGACATAAGTACATAGAATTGGCACTTGGTGGTCTGTAACAGCTGCCCGCTAATATCGGTTTACAATGAGGTAAATGTATTTGCAGCCAAAGTACTTCAATTTCAACATTCATTAAGTCTTCTCTAATTTTTGTAGGTATGCATTCTTGAACAAAGAATACAACCCCACCCCCAAATGCATTTCTATCTCTCCAATATATGTTATATCCATTTATATTTAAAGTGTTGTCCTCAAATGTAGCATCTAAATGTGTTTCGGATATTGCTAGTATTTGTAAATTATCATTATATAGAATTTCAGTGATTTCATGTATTTTATTCCTAATACTATTTATGTTTACATGTGCAATTTTTAATCCTTTGTTCGGTAATTTGTGCTTTTTTGTAACGGTTTCAGACATAGGACATAAAAAAGGGATTTAAGCATTTAAGTTTCAATCATCGGCGTGGGAGTGCTGCTACGAGGGTAGATTACCAGTTTGTCATGTCTAAGAAAGGCGATATCTCCTTTCTCTCGTGCTGCTCTCAACTTCGGCATGAGTTCTTTCCTTTTTAGCCTGACTTGTTAAGAGTGATAATCAGCTTTGAAGCAAGTCAGGGCCCAAACTTTTAAATATTAAACTTGTTCAATATTGTATGTATGTGGGGAAAACTGATGATTCCCAAGCACAGTCTGATACGGGTCCACTTTTCCAAACCCACACCTGTGGACCTGCAATCCAGCCTGTGATTAAACATATTGTCTACAAGGGATTTAAGGGATTTATTTCCATATAAGAACAAAGATATTCTGCACACCACCCATTCAACTGTAATAATTAAATAAATGAAGTTTTATAATGGGACACAATAGGCACAAATCCTAAATGCAGGAGGTTGAGACCAGTCCTGATGAGCTTGAGGTTCTTTATTTTAACAACGCTCATCAAAAGGGAGCTCTGTGGGCCTCCTAAACTAATAACAGTAATTAAACGATCACTAAACTAGACATGACATGAAAACTCACAGACTGTGTGAAGACAAGGACTCAACATGAACACAAACTGATAGAAAAACAACAATTTCAACAAAATCCTTATTTTTCCATTTAATGTTTTGGCAAAAGGTGTTTATATGGTTGTAGTGCAAATTGTATACAGTGGTCCCTCATTTATCATTGGGGTTATGATCTAAAAATAGCCTAGAATAGGTATTTGTTAGAATAGTATTAGTTGGATGAAGGCAAGGAGGCCAGGAATCACCTTGTATTTTCAATTATTATTTTGATTATGTTTTGAAAGTCGCTGCTTGTGCGATCGATAAACAGTTTCCAGAAGGGTGGGGAATTCCACTTGAATTTAACATTACATACTTGTGCACGAATAAAGAACAATGACAACACGTTAAAATGAATGTTTTTTGTATTTTGTACAAGTGTAGCCGAAGCGAAAAACATCTTCAACATTTTCAACAATACATGCTTCCGATTCGGCCTTAACAAAGACCCAAGTCAGAATCAGAACCCTTTTATTGTCATTGTCCCATTTGAGAACAACAAAATTTAAAAGAAACAGTTTTACCGATCTACGCATCTCAAAAGCAATTGGAAAATTCAATGATATGAGACAGATCGTCACTGTCCATAGAGTAAACATGATAACAAGGATGAAGTTGATGGAGACATGTGTTCGATCTCAACTCTTGTATGGGACACAGGCGTGGGACACCAATGAAAGGTGTATGAAGAAGTTGGAGTCTTGTTTAATGGAATCACTGAGATAAATGGTGAGGGGTGGATGGAATAGGCCACAAGTGTCAAACTCCAGTCCTGCCTTTTTTAGATATTTTCCTCTTCCATGTGATTCAGTTTAACCCTTTAAGTCCTGAGATTTTAACAATTAGTAAAAAAGAAAAGAAAATGAGCAACATCACAAAGAAAATTAATAATAAACTAACAAAATAATTAGTAACATGAGCAAAGTAAGACAGAAATGGCAGAAAATCTAAGAAAAATACTAAAATTATAACATTAAAAAATGTAGAAAAATAAACAAAATGAGCAACAAAAACTAATAAATATTTACAAAATGACAAATAATGTGGAAAATTTTGACCAAAAAAATTACTGAAGAAGAATACTAGTATTGAAATTTGGTCCCAGCAATTTTAATTTTGCCTTTAAAAAAATGTCTAAATAAAATTGTGTCCATGCACAAAACTAAAAGGAAAACAGTTGAATTTTTCTAAATATTTAAACTAAATCATCCATTCAGAACGCATCAGACACTTAAAGAGTTAATAATCAGCTCCTCATCAGACTGATAATGATGCAATGGCCTCCAGGTGGAATGGAAGAGGGAAACATCTAAAACATGCAGGACACCGGCCCTCGAGGACCACAGTTTTACACCCCTGGAATAAGGCATCAGGTCCAGATGATGATGATGATGAAGAGGATACATTTAAACTCCAGTATACAAATGCAGATGCACTTGATATCTCAAGTGCATCAGACATGTGTGTCGTTCTCCAAACACAATATTCACTAAGAAGCTATTGTTTGCAAAGTCACAGAAGCCATACAGTCCTATCTGGACCCCTGGATCAATATCTACAAAATGCTGAACATCACAGTTAACCAGTCAAACAAAAGCTCGTTTCACTGCGTTGATCAATCACACTCCTGGGCATTAATGCTGTGGGAGGAACTGTTATGTATGTATGTATTTGGGTCCAGCTGTGTTCTGGGAGCGTCTCAATATGCATCTGTCCCCTGGAGACTTTTTATGTAGGTGTCCACCAGCCATTTATATACACATTGTTTTATAAGTCACGTCACACAGTGCAATTTGTATAATCAACTAGAAATATATTTATATTCACTTTATATTTACTACAAATACAGTATTTAATATGATAATATCTCCTAATCATGATATTTTATATTAGTTTATCACAATAAAATCTCATTTTATACATCCGTCTACATTATAACTAAATATTCACATATTCAAATAATGTTCTGTATTTTGTTATTATACTAGTTTCATACACAAATTGAAAATTCACAGAACATCATGCAAACGAAAGACATCACAGTGAAGCACAAGTAATAAGAACATAGTAGAGACACAGTAGAACCGGAACGCCTCGCAAAACACTTTCTACAATTACAATTATGAGCATTTTATTGTGAGAACACAAGAGCAACAACTACAACAAAAAGTGAGCAAACTGGGCAAAAAATACAGAAAACAAAAAAACCCCATCAAGTTAAAATAAAATAAAAAAAATTATAATAAATCAAATAAATCATTGCAAAGTCATCACAAAACTAGTCGTAGGGCTTTAACAGTTGACACTATAGTATAATAAACAAAGCAAATAAAACACAGAGAACAGTTTGAAATGTTCTCTGTGGATAGGAATGGTCCATTTTAACCCAACAACATTATTTTTTCTATTTTTTGTGTGATTATACACAAATGAAAACATAATTACAATAGTTTTATTTGGTCTTTTTTTAATCTTCCTAAAATCCCCATAGAGTTTCTATATTGGACCTTTAATAAAAGCAGCAAAGAAATGATTAATTTTACATTTGCATCAAAATTTGCATATACTTTTGTTTTCTCCCATCTTTGTTCTGTTTGTTCAGTGACTAAAACTCATGTTCCTGTGATTATTGTCTCTGCGAGTGTGTCAAACACTTACCAATGCTCCACTCATCTCCTTTTAAGACGTCCATCGTGTACTTGAAAAGATGGACAAACACATTAGCAGCCTGTTGTGTTCTAGCACCGTTTCAGACCCCGTTGCTCTAATCCTAAATGTTTGTGTTTGAAGAGGAAGCTGCTACACTTTCATTATCACTCACACATGGTGCTGCTCTGTATGTAATCTCCCACACTGGGGCTCAGTAGAGTAGTAAATAAAACACTCCATTGTATTCACTGCACGTTACATGTACTTATGTGAGTGAATGGTGGATACAATGTAGTTGAAGAGACTGCAGAGGATGTAGATTCACATCAGTAAAATGTCAATTTAGGATCAATTATTTCACTTTAATCCAAACATCTTTCTTTTATGATGAAGTGTTGTATGAAGAAAGCCTCACAAAACACTTTCTACAATAACTACAATAATCTATTATTCTACAATAATAGATTTACATAAGTAAAATATCAATTTAGGATGAATTATTTAACTTTAATCTAAACATGCCATCTATTCACTGACTCAGTGTGATATTATATTTTCGTTGTTCCTTAGTGCTTGTAATGTAGATCTGATCTGGTGTAGACCTCGTCCAGGCCTGTACCTCCAAATTTAAAAACACATTTTATCCCAGTGCAATGTGGGTACTGAACACAAACAGGTAAGTATGTAATGTTAACATGTTGGCAAACAGTCTTTGTGTTCAGCACTTGCTAAAAAGGAAAAACATGCATATAACAAGCGTTAGTTATAAACTGATAAAAATCACTTTTATTCACTATTTACAGCTTTAAAATGTCTGTAAATCACTATGGTTTTATAAAAAGCAACATGCTTCATGACCTCACAAAGGAGAATGGTGGCCCCATGTTTAACCAATTACTAATTGAACCAAATAATTAACCAATTTAAGCAATTTCCGAACTGTTGGATCAATAACGTACTTCTATTCTGTTCTGTTCTGTTGTAATGACTGAAGCATCTACACTGTTTAATACTTGCTAATATCTACTATCCGTATTGATAAATGTAAATGATTGGTGTAAAATACAGTTTGTCATCTTTTCATGGTCATCAGATATGACCCATTCTGGATGTGTCTGCATAGTTACCATGGAAACACCATCTTCTACAACAGATGTCACCAATCCTATCCTGGAGGCCAGTGATCCTCTATGTCTTAAATGTTTCCCTCTTCTAACACACCTGACAGTCATTATCAGTCTTCTGCAGAGGTTGATAACAGACTGATCATATGAATGTTGGAAGAAGGAAAACATCTAAAACATGCAGGATAGGAGCCTTCGAGAACCAGGATTAGTGACCCCTGTTCTACAATATTGAGACCAGTAAACCCCACGGGGTTTGATAGTGAATGAATATACTTTGCTTACTGATATCATGCTAAAAAAAAAGGAATTTTGCTCAGTAAATTAAATATAAAAAACACTTAATTTTCACTGACAATTACATAATACAGAGGATAACATCAATTTTGGAACTACCACAAAAATCACACTGGGTTTTCATGGGTTAATGTTTGTGGAAGTTACTAAAAATAGTCACTTGTTCAATAAAAGGTTAAAATGCACTGTACCATGACCTGATGACTGAAAACCTCCACAGACTATGCATTACCTTTTCCATTTCCACATTTAAGTACAAGGGAGGAGTCAGTGTTTGTTCAAATCAAAGAGGAGTATAATGTCTTTTACTGCTAAGATAAAGCGTCTCACATGATATCATTTTAGTAAGTGCTGTAATAGTAATAGCTGACAATAACACTGTCAGCAGAACACTGCTGACACACCCACCATACAGATCAGTATAACATTACTGTGCTGCTAATGAGACTTTGTTTTCAGTTTTGTAAAGATCAGAGAAAGAGCCAATTACAATTCCTCCCCTAACCCTCAATCTAAAAAATGCATGCTCCCACGAAGTGTAAGGGCTGTCCCAATTCTAAGAATGTTAAGTTGAGAGACAAGTTTGAAGGCTGTATATCCCTCAATAATGAGATCCGCCGACACCATCCTTGGGAGCCAGGGTTACCCAGAATGCATTGCGTATGTTCAGCAACAGACGTGTCTACGTGTCTTCAAAGAAGTCGAGCTACAAATGTAAGTATTTTCAGTGTTAATAGAGCAAGTGTTAACAGTGCAAATATTAAAAAATAATAATAAAGTTGTGTTTTATTGCAGGGACTACAGACACAACGCGGGCCCTGATTAATTTCAGGGCCAACATTTAAGGGGTGTCCCATTTCTAGGTCACACTTAACACTTAGTTTTGAGGGTTGAGATTGAGGGTTAAGGAAGCAATTGGAATTGACAACTTATTTTTCTCTGACCAAAAAATAGAGCATACTTTTGGAGTTAAACTATGACAAAAGTTATTTACATTTTCATAGATGAATAATAATGTGACTAAAATACTTGCGACAAAACCCAATCAGAACTACTTTTGTTATCGACAAGGAAAGACAACCAATCAGATCAAACCACACATTTAAAACTGGCTTAATCATCAACCACAGTTTGTTTTCTCTCTGGCTCGGGCATCCACCTTCCTCCACAGTCCACGAGTACTCTGCTTGGAATACCGCAACTCCACTCATGGCAGTTTATGTGTAATGTCCAGGTGAAAATGAGACATATGGACTCATTTGTCCCTCCTCTGTTCACGAACCAAACCCTGTGAAACCCATGTGGAACATCACTGGCAAATACACGACGAATCTGAACCAACACAGACCAGCCATGATGAAACCTATGCAAAGGTAAGAGAATCACGTTAGCTCCAAAATGTTAGAATGTAATGTACGCATGTAATTATTATTTATTGTTACGTTCCTCAAAGTTGCTGCTGTTGCCAGTTTTGGTTTATGAAGTGAAAATGAAACAGATTCTAAAGGACTGTTTCAACATATAAAGGTGTATCATCTGATTAGGTTGAGGAGCTAACTCAACACATTAGCCATGTAGCTAACTGTATACAAAACAACATGTAGTTGTCAACACTGCAAAAAGATGTATGTCTCTGGGAACAGGCTTTTTTGGAAAATGCTGTGTCAAATAGCAAACTTCTCCCCATGTCGATTTGAACCGTAACATGCCGTCTGCTAAGTCAAGATTTTTTTTTTCAGTTATTTAAGGATATAAAACAACATGTGAGTTTAGGGCTTTCATCTTAATGTGTCAGACCAATGGGGCAAACTTTTGAAAATGTAATCAATATTAATGTGGTTCTACTGTGAAATGTTTTGAAGTGAGCAGTACAATCTCATCATTGTTTGTGAAAACAATGATGTTATGATTTTATTGGTGTTTCCCTGTTGTGACCCCCCCCCCTCTTATGTCCACTGCAGTTACAGAAGACCTCCAGAGGTAATGTTGAACCACACAACAAAGACACCAACTCAGTAGAACATTTCTGCTTCATTTGTGGGCTGCTGGGCTGAGTCCAAAGAACAACAGGTGAAGGAGGAGGATATCACTACATGGACAGATTAAAGCCTGAAACAGGTGTGAAATGGAAAACACTTGAATTGAACTAGAACTAGCGGAGGAGGCTGAAAAAGGGAGCTTCTGGCTCTGGCTGAGGAGGAAAGACAAGTTGTGGGGAAAGGGAGGATCCTAAGGCTGGCTGCAGGGAGTGAAAGGGAGACGTCCCTGCCGCTGCTCCACCACCCGGAGATGTCCCGGGATTAAAGGAGCGAAACATCAGAGAAGGGTGGCTCCCGGCTGACGACCCTGCAGCCAGCCCAAATGGCACCGTCGGAGGTGCGCCAGGCAGCAATGCCTAGCAGGTGTACTCACCTGTGCTTACAAGTAGCTAATCTGGCTTGCCAGTGACTACTGAGAAAGAGCAGTTGACAGCCAGGAAAGACTGGAGGGCTGCCAGAGAAGTCTGGCTGACGGCAGGAAGACTGCACCGGGGTGGAGGGGCTAGTTACCCTTTCCACATGTCCTGGTAGCATAGCTGCAAGGACCCCCAAACTAACTACAAGCAAAGTAAAGAAGAAACAGCCCGGCGGTCCACCGAGAGGTGGGATGGAAGATGGACCAATCAGGACGGATAACATGGCAACAAATGGAACGGCAACGACCAATGAACAAAGGATCCTGAGAGAATGCAGATGTGGGTGGTCCAAAGTAACAACCTACTTGGGCATGCGGATCCACCAGGGGAAGGCAAAATGCAGCGGGAGCCAGATGCAAGCTCGCACTACGGCAGCAGGTCAGACGAGGAGGGATCAGAGCCAGGTTGAGCACCACAGTGCTACTGATCCCACCATTGCATCTGGTGAGAAAGGGCAACAACAGCCTTCCCAGCAGGGCCAGCAACAACAGCAGCAGCACAGCCCACAACAGGAGCGCCAGGGTAGAACATTAAGCAGAGAATACCCCACAGTAACCCTGGAGAAGCCAGAGAGGAAACCAAAGATCAAGTGGCCAAAAGCAAACGTCAAGGATGCATGGAGAAGCTTCGATGAGAGCCTACATACCATCCTCCAGAGCACTCTAAAAGGCAGCAGATCAGCCAAACTGAACCTTTTCGGCCACATCATTTACGAAGAGAGTAAGGAAAGATTTGGAGAGATCCCTCAGAGGAAGACCACTCCCAGACAGAGCAGGAGACGGGAGAGAGAAATCCTCCAGCTGGTGAAGGAGTGATGAGGTTTGCGTAAGGCATGGAGGAAAGCCAAGAAAGAGGAGAAAGAGGGCTTGAAGGAGCTGTGGAACCAGGTCAGAAACAAGCTCACCCACCTGAGGCGGGCTGAACAGATCAGAAAACGCAGAGGCCGGAAGGAGAAAGCAAGGGCAAATTTTCTTCGTGACCCATTCAGGTATGCCCGGGGGTTGCTTGAGGAGAAGAAATCAGGGAAACTGCAGACCACCAAGCAGGAGCTGGAGGAACACATCAAAGACCAGCTCAGTGACAGCGACAAAGAGTCTCCCCTCGGTTCCCCAGGGCATGTGCCCCTCCCACCTGAACCCTCTACCGAGTTCGACATCTCTCCCCCCAAATGGTCTGAGGTCAAGCAGGTGGTGGAGCGAGCAAGGGGTGCATCTGCACCTGGTCTGAATGGAGTCTCTTACAGGGTGTATAAAAACTGCCCAAAGACCCTGAAGCTTTTGTGGAAGCTGATGGGGATCGCATGGAAAAATCAATCCATCCCTCCAGCATGGAGCAGAGCAGTGACTACATTCATCCCAAAAGAGAAGGACTCCAGGAAGATCAGCCAATTCAGAGGCATCTCTCTCTTGAATGTGGAAGGGAAGATTTTCTTCTCCGTGATGGCAAAGCGCATGACCAACTACCTCCTTGCAAACAACTACATTGACACCAGCTGCCAGAAAGCAGGCATTCCATGGTTCCCTGGCTGCATCGAACCCTCCTCTATGATCTGGGAGCAGATCCAGACAGCGAAACGAAGTAAGTCAGACCTGCACGTTGTTTGGCTGGACCTGGCAAATGCCTATGGATCTGTTCCCCACCAACTCATACAGTTTGCTCTCAAGTTCTTCCACATACCACCAAGCATTCAGAGCTTAGTAGCAGAATACTTCAACAACTTCTACGTATGCTACACAACTCAAGATATCTCGACAGGTTGGCACCGACTGGAGAAAGGGATAGCAATGGGTTGTTCGATCTCCCCCATCCTTTTTACCGCAGCATTTGAGATAATCCTGATGGGCGGAAGGCAGATGGTCAGAGGAGTTAGATCCCAGTCAGGCCTACGACTACCGGCCATGCGGAGCTACATGGATGATGTCACAACACTCCTTCAGACAGCAGTATGCAAAACTAGACTGCTGAAGAGACTTGAGGAGCTCCTTTCATGGGCACGGATGAGGATTAATCCAGCTAAATCCTGCAGTCTTTCTATCAGAAAAGGAACCTGGAATGACAACATCGCCTTCTCAGTCAATGGTGAGAAGATTCCGCGGCTGATAGACAAACCGGTACGAAGCCTCGGAAAGCTTTACACAGCTGAACTTTCTGACAAGCACATGGCTGCGTCTGTTACTACCCAGCTCTTGGATGGCCTGAACAAGATCGACCAAAGCCTCCTGCCAGGGAAATTCAAGGTCTGGTGTCACCAGTTCACATTATACCAACGTCTCATGTGGCCCCTAAAACTGTGTGACATTACTTCAACAACAGCAATGAAGTTGGATGCTAAAGCTAACAACTACATCCGCAAGTGGCTTGGCCTTCCTCGCTGCCTCTCCAGCGCAGCTCTGTTCGGGAGAACCACTTTGAAGCTCCCACTAAAATCCATCATACTGGGCTACAAACAGGAGAAGGTGAGGCTCGTGTTCGCGCTGAGAGACTCACCTGATCCAGTCGTCCAAAAGAGTAAGGCCAAAGTCCGCATAGGATGCAAGTGGGATGCCACACAGGCAGTTGACCAAGCGACCAGTCGCCTGAAACACCAGGAGATCGTTGGGCTGCCACAGCCAGGCAGGACCGGCCTTGGATGGGGACCAGCACCCAAAAGGTGGTCCAAGGCAACAAGGAAGGAGAGGAAATATCTGGTGATCTCCGAAGTCGTAAAGATGGATGAGGAAGGCTATAAAATCAAAGCAGTGGGCCAGCAACAGCAAGGTAGATGGACAACGTGGGAGGCGGTGTGTAACAGAACCATCACATGGGCAGATATGTGGAAGATACCCCAGGCTAGGTTGAGCTTCACCATCCGGGCCACATATGACACCCTTCCCAGTCCCCAGAACCTCCACACCTGATACGGCACAGAGGAGACATGCCATCTCTGCAACGCCAACACCCCAAGTTTGCAGCACATCCTATCTGGATGCAAGGTGGCATTGACGCAGGGCCGGTTCAGGTGGCGCCACGATCAGGTGCTGCGGAAGCTAGCCGAAATCCTGGAGGCTCACAGGCTCGTAACAAACAAGGCCAGCATAAATACATCAAAGCGGCAGATCCAGTTTGTCCGGCAAGGGGGAGAAACCAAAAACAGCAGCGATAAGCAGTGGTCCCTCCTGTCTCCCAGAGGAAAGCGGGACATGGAAGTTGACCTCGATAGGCAGCTGAAGTTCCCTCAAGAAATCACTTCAACCTCCCTTAGACCAGACATCGTTCTCTGGTCCATCCCGATGAGGACAGCCGTCATGGTGGAGCTGACGGTCCCATGGGAAGAGGGGATGGAGGCTGCTTTCGAGAGAAAGAAGGCAAAGTATGCTGACCTAGCAGCTGAGTGCTCCCAAGCAGGATGGAAGGCTTTCACCTATCCAGTGGAAGTGGGATGCAGAGGCTATGCTGGAACATCTACACAGCAGCTGCTGAGGTCTATGGGGATCTCAGGAGCTAAGCAGAGAAAGGCGCTGAAAGAACTAGCGGAGGAGGCTGAAAAAGGGAGCTTCTGGCTCTGGCTGAGGAGGAAAGACAAGTTGTGGGGAAAGGGAGGATCCTAAGGCTGGCTGCAGGGAGTGAAAGGGAGACGTCCCTGCCGCTGCTCCACCACCCGGAGATGTTCCGGGATTAAAGGAGCGAAACATCAGAGAAGGGTGGCTCCCGGCTGACGACCCTGCAGCCAGCCCAAATGGCACCGTCGGAGGTGCGCCAGGCAGCAATGCCTAGCAGGTGTACTCACCTGTGCTTACAAGTAAATCTTCAGTGAGGGCCTGACTGAAATTTCTGTGGCACTTTTTATTTTGTGATTTTGAGTCTTAACAGTTAATATAATAAAGGTATTTGTCTTAATTTATCTCTGGTTTTTGTGCTGCTTTGATTATGCAAAACTACTTTAACAGAATATTCCATAGCTGTTAATTCAAGCGGAATGTGTCTTAAACATTAAAACATTACAATAAACACATTGGGTTTTACTGTATATAATTTTTAACAAAACAAAAACACTTGTCATCATATTTTAGTCGACAAAAATTATTTTAGATTTCATCAACTAAAATGTTTTGATTTTTAGTCGACTGACACTAGACTAAAACTAAAATGATTTGGATGACTAAATTGTGACTAAAACTACATTTTCGTTAAGAGACTAAAACTAAACCTAAATTAAACATTTCTGACAATTTACACTGGTTAGTACCAGGAGAAACCTGAAGAAAGGTCCAACTTCACATGTCTAATAAAATGATGGATTGGATTTATATAGCACTTTTTTGGCCACTCAAAGTGCTTTTACATTAGTGAACCATTATTCATTCACTCTCACATGTACCCTCTGGTGGTGGTAGCCACAGTTGCCATGGGACAGACTGACATTTTGCACCTACCTCCTTTGATCACCACCAAACATTCATACACCAATGTAAGTGACACTGGAGGCAACAAGGGTGAAGTGTCTTGCCCAAGGACAAAGTGGGATCTGAACCGCCAACGCTTTGGTTATTGGATGACCCAGTCATGAGCCACAGCTGTCCTAAAATAATCAGGAAGTGTTTATTTTAAAATAAACAGGAAATGACAAAAATGGAAACAACACTAAATATTTACAATTTGTAAATACAAATTGTACCTGACACAGAGGTATTGAACATTTACATGAGTAGAGGGTTTTGGTCGACAGTGGCTGTTTGGATCTTTATGGGTTAAAAGACTAAATCCCAGTGAAGGAGACCAGAGATTACCTGTGCCATTAAAATACTTAATGATATTTTATTATCCATAGCTTGCATTACTTTAAATTCGTCATGCATTACACACTTGCATGCATGCATTACACAGAGCCATGGTGTAAAAAGGAATAAATAAATAATGTTAATTTTCATTTAGCTTATTTTTGCTTTCTCGTGTAGCTTTTGGTCCAAATGACACAAGATATGACATGTCTATTACCAAAAAAGCCTTGTGCGATCAGATGGCGTGGCATCTCGACTGTAATGACTCCTTCCCCTGTTGAAATGATAATTGCTTTTCCTCTCTGCTGCTTGCTACACCTGTAGTTTGAAGGGGCTGCTCTAATGGTACCTATAATGGACAGTTGATGAGCTAATGAGCGATATGATGTGAGCCAATTATCCTGGTCCTTTTTGGCCTGTTAATGGCTACTCTTAATGGAGGCTTGATGGGCAAAAGATGTGTAAGACGTGGGCTTATTATGTTTGCTCCATGTCGTTCACAGTCTGTCTCGCATGATGAATAATGTGTGTGTTTAAACTAGTGGTTAACATTTGGTATTACAGTGCATTTACCATTTCAATAAAACCTCCTCCACTATACACTTTGCGTGGCTTTAAAATGAAGAGCTTAAATTTCTTCCATCAGGGGTGACATGTGGCACCCAATCCTGTCCCCATCATTCATGCACTTGTGACAAAATGATGAAAAATAATTGTATTACAAAGGATCTCATGTGTTTAGCCACTTTCTTTTCAGATGGTATCTTTATGGAAAGCCTTCTTCAGACCAAAGACCTGTGACACAATAAGCTGCGGCTTGACATGTTGAGGGTTTCAGAATGTTCAGACCAAAAGAACATGAGGTGTTACTACGTTTCCATAGTAACAATACTTTGCAAACTCTGAACAACTAATGTTGAGTCTTATGTCTAAAGCATAACTGACCCACAGAGGGGTACAGCAGGGATCCTAACCCACTTAACTTTACTTGGTAACAAAGACAAATTTAAACACGATTTTAATGATTTCAACAAATATTTCTCTGACTTAAAGAAAAACATATTTGACTCATAAAACAAGAGTCCAGTAGTTCACTGGTAGTGGGGCCCAAAGTGATATCTTTTCATGGGGCCCAAAATCCCTGGGAGCACCCCTGGGTACGTGTGGATGAGATCAAGGGTAATCGTTTGTGTGGACGTGGGTGCAGGTGCAGATGTGTGTCATGCAGACTTTTATCATGAGTAAAGATGTGACAGTCAAAAATAAAAGCAGTGTGTAATCATAATTGCATTTTTTTCATAATTGCTAACTGAAATTTGTTTTAAAGAAAAGATTTTTACTGAGTATTTTGAAAAGAGGTCTTGTCATCAGGTTTGTCTTATATTCCAGTCTTGCCAGTATTTTCTTCAGGGGTAAATGACATCATGTGGAGCAAGCAGGGGCGGATCTATGGGCGGACCTCAGTGGGCAGGGCCCACCCTGATTGACAGCTATGCCCACCCAATCACAAGCTCAGAAACAGAATTCTAGATCGATTTTCGTTGCCTCATCAAACTGAAATGTTCATCAATATCCTTCATATAGTTATTTATTTGCAAATGGAAATAAACTACGTATATTTAATTATTTGTGTTTATTAAAAAAAATTTAATTCTGTTTCAATTCCGGAAATGCTATTATGTAGTTGTTATATGTCCCAGTCTTGCCCACCCTGACTTCACTTAGGCCTGTCTCAAAATAGCCGTCTAGATCCGCCAGTGGGAGCAAGCCTTGGGTTGGGGCTGTTTTTGGCCCACGGACCACATATTTGACACCCTTCATCTGAAGTGTTAAGTTGGGAGTCCGCTTTAACCTGGACCGGGGGTCCTGACTGGACTTGTGTCTCCACTGATGCGTCTCTGCAACGCTTTGATCCATTTACTGTCAAGAGGCTTCACATTGGATCAGCTTTCATTAGCAGGCGAAACAAATCAACAAATAATAAATAAATAAATGGTGACATTTATAAAGAAATGTTTTAGCACGTCTGGCCATCTGGTCCAATCCATGTTACTGATTTGGGGATTAATTCCAGGGTGTTAATTGAACTCATGCCCTTTTGTTTTGTTGTGTGTTTGCAAAAACAAAGGATGACACATGAAACTGCACATATTGTTCTATAATGAGGGAAAAAAGAAGCAACATTAGCAATCTAACATTAATGTGTTACCCTTTGCAGATTAAAACATATATTTTTTCCAATTATTGCACTGGATTGTGGTCATTATTTGTAGTGATGGGGATGAGACTAACTATGTCAAAAACAAGTCGAGACCAAGGCCATAAAAACAAGTCAATTTTGATAACCATGATTTAATATCAGCCCAGTTAAAAAGTTAGGCCCACAGACTAAGATCAACTGGAAATTCTTCATAGAAGCAGTCAGTTACAGTCTGTTCATTGTAATATTATATTCTATAGTTTGCATTTTTTAGTGTAAATCATATTTTCCTAAATTTAATTCACTGATCATGTAGATGTTCTTAAAAGTTCTGATTAAAATTGAGGGTTATTATATCCTAAACAGAGATAAGTGAAGAAACTCCTGTCAAAATATGGAAATAATTGGTATAAAATTCAGTTTCTCATGTTTTCAAGTTCATCAGATATGATTTAATTGGACGTAAAGAACCACAAAAGAACCAAACTTCATGAATGTTGTGTTTGTGACAAAGACGTGTATGTTTCAATCAGTCTGTCACAGAAAAACAAGAGTTGTAGGAATGACTGGAAACTCAAGATGTCATGACATTATGTTATTTACTAGTGGATGTAAACTTTTGACCATGACTGTAGATATGAGTGAACGTACACTGCTTTGTCTCATGAACAGGCTGCTGGATCTGATGTGAGTGTTTGGAGAGCAGCCTCAGACTCCCTCTATCTCTGCTCATATACGTCACCTTGGTGCAATGACCTGGTGCAGCTGGGAACAGCGTTACTTATTACTGAAACCAGACGGGCAGCACAGGGAAGGAGCAGAGGGACGTCTTTGCTCAGAGCTGTGGCCTTGATATAGACTCCACATACGACCACGAGATTCCCTGTTGAATAGGAATAAAATACTTTGCTGGAGTCCAGCTCAGAAAGTAGAGCCTTAGTTCTACTTTTAGTCAAGTCTTTCTATCAGCTAACAGCCTGATCTGACTTTAGTCTCGTAAAGTAACATTCATGTCCTATGTATATTGTCATTATGCAACTACCCCAGCCAGTGCAGTAATATTCACAAACACCAGTGCTACGCAAATAAGAATAGTGGGAATATAAAATTACAAAAATGAATTAAAATTAAAACTGCAAGCAGTCTCAAAGGCCTTTGCTGTCCCTCACGACCGCCTCCCCAGGCGACGTCCGAATCAAATTTGAGCCAAATCAGTGTTTGTATGTCCAATCTACAGCTATTTTAGTAAAGGCGATTTTATAGGGGGCACTATAGAGCAAAATCGCAATTTCTATTGATAAACTAGTGTAGATAGATAGCCAAATCTGTGTTCGTTTGTCCGATCTACTGCCATTTTACTAAAAGTATATTTGGTGAATCTGTAGGGGGCGCTATAGTGCAAAAATAACAATTCCATATGACAAACAGGTGTAGACCCGGGAGATAGACATCGGAGTCAAATTTCAGGCAAATTGGTGTTTGTATGTCTGAACTACAGCCATTTTAATAAAAGTATATTTCTAGGGGACGCTATAGTACAAAATCCAAATGTCTTTAGCTAAATGGATGTAGACCTGGGAGATAGACGTCTGTGTCATATTTCAGCCAAATCAATGTTCGTATGTCCGAGGTGGAGGAATTTATGTAGTGGTAATTTTTCCTGAAATCTTCACAAAGTTTGCAACGTCGTAGCACAAAAATGGCCTTGCACCCACAATGGTCTGTGGCAAAGGCCTAAAAATAAGATAATAATAGCCTTATGTTGTCAGAAGCAGCAGCTAGGAATGTCCCTGAATGCCCCCAATCCTTAATAATGCCATGGCGTGAGGCATCGCCAGGTCATGACCTTTCATTTTCACTTGATTTGAAGTCATTCAGACAAATAGTTTCAAAGGTATGACCAAAAGAGTGTTTAAAGAGTTTAAACCTTTGATTGCCCCCTTGTGGGCGATCTAGAAATGGTAATTCATCCAAAAGAAAATCAGTTCTTCCTCACTGGTACAAATGGAATTTCTCAACCAAACATTTTTCAAATTATATGTTTGAGGATAAAAGTCCTGATTTATATATATATATATATATATATATATATATATATATATATATATATATATATATATATATATATATATATATATATATATATATATTATAATTTATTATTTGAATTTGTGATAAATACCAGAGTTCAGGCGAATATTTAATAAAGACAAACAAACAATACAATAAAAAAATTAGTAGCTATGTCATGAATTAATTTCCAAAAAGCACATCAGAAGTAATCCCTGATCAAGAAACAGCTCCAATTATTAATTAATTTTTGGAAATTAATTCATGACATGCTCATTTATTTTATTGTTATGCAATGTTATCTTACACTAGTAGGATGTTTGACAGATGCAACTAAATATATATGCAAGGGATAATGTGTTGCCCATGTGTTACTATCAGAAAAATCTGAGTGCTGTTCAGCCCCGGTACATTACCCCCCTTATTACAGCTTATTACTGCTCTACTCTAATAGACTGGATAAAGTAGTTTTACTTTCAAAGTGGCCGAACTACCTGCGGAGTGATATGGTAACGTGAATCTGAAGTGACAAAACTTGTTGCCATTGGCAGCGGGCGTTAACGGCGCAGCGATTATTGGAAAAAATCAGCCCGTTGAAGGCTGCGGACGTCAATTCAAAGTGAATGGGAGCTGTCGGAACATTCTGGAGGGCCGTAGAATAAATATAGATAATACATCAGTTTGATCAAAATCCTTTCAGAACTTTTTGTGTAATCCTGCTAACAGACAGACAGACAGACAAACGGACTGGAATGTAATACCTCCTTGTCAGAAATCTCTTCATTCGAAGCGCTCTCAGAGTGGTTTTCTAGTTGTTATTATTATAGAGAGCAGTACAATCGAACTTCAACTATAGATTCAATACTATGTCTAAACATGTTGGTCTGTGTTATAAATATACAGACAAATATAATATGCTATATGGTACAGAGGCTTCTTTGAAACCCAACAAATACTGTAGATTTTCAACTAGTGCTTTATTTCTTCTGCAGAACCAATGGTAGAACAATTAAAAATGCGTGCTTTGGACTTGAGTTCTGCCAAAGCAGCATTATTTCAGCATCATAGCGCACTTAATGAGGTTCAAAAGGGATGAGTTTCTTTTTGACAAGAATGACTTTTCTGTTTCACTAGAGTTGGTGCATGTGGTTGAACACCTCATAGAGCTGCTAAAGGACAAAGTGAAAAGGACACCGACAGTACATTACAATATTAAACAAAATTAGGCAATGAAAAAGCAGAAACAGAAGCAGAAATATCCACTGATGGGGCTGATGTTTGGATTTACAGGCCAGCCTCAGGTCAGCTGGAGACTCAGGCCTTGTCCATACGGACACGGTTTCAGTCGTATCTGCAAAGGTTTTGTGTGTAATCAGCCTTTCATCCAAACAAAATTAGCATTTTCAGTCACTGACATATTGAATCCAAATCTTCAGCTACACTTTCATTACAATGAGCAGCAAATAATCATAGCTGACAGTATTCTACCGACTGTGTTTACGGAGCACTTTGAAAGGGGTGAACTAGGATTGGGCCTAAACCTGGTCCTTCATAAGCCTTGGAATCTTACTCTTCACCTAAAAACAGACATTTATTTTGGACAGAAAGACAGTTTTATGTCTGTCTTGATGTGTTACTGGCTGTACTGGCTGTGATACAAGAGGTACAAGTAAGAATACATGATAACACCACAATGGTGTCAAAGGAAAAGTCATAGAAAATCACACTTGTTTGATCTATTTATTAATTTATCTCTTTCAGAGCACTTTATGTCTCAGTAAATCAAAGTCCTTTCTGTCGTATTTTGGTCTGGTTATTTTTGTTCCCCCTTGATCATTGTACATTTTCATCTTTAAAGACATTAGTATTATTATTATTCGCATCATTAAGCATAAAAACAACCGTAACTCATGGTCAAAGACAAATAAAGATTTAACCACTGCAGTCCCAGCAATGCATTTTTGTCCTTTTGTTTCACAGCTTTATTTAAATAAATAAAAAGAAATCTACTGAAATTAATGTTTCCAATTAATGTGATGATTTAATATAAAATGGCAAAACTGTTTAGTTAAAGCTGTCATTCCATGGTTATTTCATTAATATTACTGTGTTCTCCATTGTTATTGAATACATTGTGTGTTGGTTCTATTTCAAAAAAATATCCGGATTGTTTTCTTTCCAGCTGTTTTTTCAGGGTAGAAAAATGACTTGAGGTCAAACAACAGAGTTTCCTGGTACTTCCACATCCATGATGCAGTGACGAGGCATCTCTGATTGGCTCAGAATGCGTGAAGGAACAGTCGCCCCCTCCCCTCTCGCTCTCTATGTGTTACCAGAGTAACATCCAGCTAGGTTTCATTTCGTTGCTTGTTCTGAAAACATGCATGGACAAAAAACGAGGCTTTATTTCCACTGAGAGCACATGAACCAGTTTGATCCGCCATTTTTTCCAGTTTGTGCAGCAGTTACTGTGGCGCCGTCTTCTCTTGTAGATGCTAATGCTAATGCTACTTCAGATTCACTGCAACGGAGGACAGACTTAACCCTAGTGGGTGACGCTAAAGTCCATCTGATGTCAGATGGACCAGCTTTTTCTGGGTCTCTTGTTCCTCTCGTTTTGTGTGAATGCAGTATGCAGCCACTGAAGGTGACAAACCACTGTCAAACGAGCATGTGTTGGCAAGTCGGGGTGACCCATTAGATTCCAAATGGAGCGTGGAAATGTGGTTTTCAGCGGAATGACACCTTCAATGGGTTTCAGCAGGATAATATATATTTCTATAATATTTACCAGTGATAACATTATTTTGTAAAAGTATGAAGCAGATTGGACATGATCAGCTGAGAATATTTTTCTTAAAATTTTGTAATTTGAAGAAACATCTAATTTTTCTTTTTTTTCTGTCAAACCTAAACCTATGAAACACATATTTTTAGATTAACTATGACCTCTGCTGTGTTGCTTGTTATTTGATTTATATGTATTATATTTTTAAGCTAGATCCAGACCATTACTAGCAGCTATTTCAGCATGTTTTTTTATTACTTCCTGTTTACTTTAAAAGGTGAACAAAGATGGTCTAAAACCAGGTGTTGATAAAAGCCCGTAAATGAAGAGAAAAGACAAAAATAATCTAACAAAGGAAACAGGGTTCACAACTTTAACGAGACAGATACGGCACTGAAAAGTCTAAATTAATATCTAATTTTTGTATCTCAAGGCTTCAATGACTATTCTGCTCTTGTGTGTTCTTCCAAACAAAAAGTTGATTGATATGTGAGAGAGACAACAAAAAAAACAAGGCTTGATGTGTGGATCACAGCGGTATTGTCACATAGAGATAACGGCTCGATCATAACGGTGTCGCATTGGAAGGCAGAACGAGGCTGGAAGTCACTGAAAGACAGACTGGAATGAATGGAGAACAAGTGAAGAGAGATTACAGTTGAAAGCACCAGTGACTTTTCTTTGATGCTGTTCGACTATACCGAGTGCGATGGACCATATGCTGTCGAAAACCCCCAGACCATTACATCGAATGTTTTCTCCAATCAATCATCCGTGTTGTCTCTCAAGTGTGAATGGGCTCCATTTTCATTTTGGGATAAACGTGACAGTGGTGATCAATGACTGTCCAAGGAATGTGTGTGTGTGTGTGTGTGTGTATTCTTTCCAGATACATTTACACTGATCTACAAGTAAAATGTTTCCAGAATAAAACTAATGAAATGTTCCCACATGTGTGTTACTGATAAAGAAAACTCAAGTCTCAAACACAGAAATTATTATTATATTTTTAATGTTCAAATAAATCGAATAAATCAAATCAATAAACTAGAAAAGCACTCTGAGAGCAGACCTCTACCAAGGTAGGACCCCCCCCCCCCACCCCGATCACCCCCAAAATGAAATCAGTTCTTCCTGTTCAACATATCCAATATATCCTGATGATTTCATCAAAATCTGTCCATACGTTTTTGAGTTATCTTGAACACAGACAAACAGGTAAACGCCGGCAAAAACATAACCTCCTTGGCGGAAATAATGATGGTTGGCTCAAGTTTCCAAGATAAGTCTGGGGTCAAAATTTGAAATTCTGTAAATTAACAGGAGAATAGGTTTTAGTCCAAAGTAATATTGGTCTCCCATGCAGTCAGACACGCTGACCAAGTGTCGCTTTCTGACACACAGGGCGTCCATCAGCGTCGAATTGACACTAAGTGGATTTCTAACTTCATTATGTGACGCTCAGAGCCCTAACCCTCAACCTGAGCAAAAACTGTTTTAAAGGTGTCATTCCGCTGAAAACCACTTTTCCATGCTCCATTTGGAATCTGATGGGTCACCCAGGCTTACCAACACATGCTCCTTTGACAGTGGTTCATCACCTCCACTGGCTGCATTCACAGAAAACAACAAGATGAACCAGGGACGAAGAAAAAGCCGGTCCATCTGACATCAGATGGACTTTAGTGTCACTCACGTGGGGTTAAACCCGTCTCTGGCAGTGAATCTGAAGTAGCATTAGCATCTACAACAGAAGACAGCGCCACAGTAGCTGCTGATGGTGGATGTGGATTCTGTTCACACTAGGTCAATGTGTTTCCCATCTTGGACAAACCTGTTCAGTGCAGATATGTTCGCTTCCTTTTTGAGTCTGTTTGTTCATGCAAAATAAAAAGCAACTACCGTAATTTCCGGACTATAGAGCGCACCTGATTATTAGCCGCACCCACCTCATTCTAAGAGGAAAACCGATTTTGTACATACACAAGCCGCACATGTATATAAGCCGCATGTGCCCACATTAAAACATGTAACACAAACACAAAATTAACCCAAACCCGACTTCAAGTCCCACGAATGAAACTAAATGTCCTTCATTAAAGTCCACAGTCCAAAAATCACAGCCGGCAAAATGAACGGAAAATTATACTTAAGGTTTGATGCAGACCTGCAGAGTCCGGGTCCCGTTGAAAGTAATCCAAGGAAAAAAAAGTGTATATTTCCAAAGGTAAGGGAGGGAAAAATGTCCGCCGCATCCACAAACAGGTGGCTGGTCGCCGCCTCATCTATCCCAGAGTCAGCGATAACTTTAATCTTTGGCAGAGAGTTCAGGTCAAACTCCTCCGTGCCAACGTGCAAAAATAATCCACAGGGTCTGGTCGAGCCTCTGTCTTCTCTCACACACCGCCGCGGGTTTTTCTTTAAGCAACTTTTTACCCCTTGTACACCTGTCCATCACCTTTACCGTTCCCCACTTAAACCCGTCACCCCGCGTTTGTTCCGCCCCTCCTTTTTCATTCAGTCTTCCTCGACGCATATATTCCACCGGTCTAAATCTTACCTTTTCTACTCGAGCGCCTCTGGCGGCCGTTAGGAAAATTACATAAATTGGCCGCATCACTGAAAAAGCCGCAAGGTTGAAAGTTTGGGAAAAAAGTAGCGGCTTATAATCCGGAATTTACGGTAATATAGATGAAAAATGAATCCACAGTAACCCTGTGATTAATCTGATTAAAAAATTTTATCATTTGGCAGCTCTAATATAGATAGAAAAGACAGAAATAAAAGTATGACTCATATTTTTGGTGATTGAATATACTACTGAAAACTTGACTGGGAGTGTTATACTCTATTTCTGTTCTTAGATCTCACTAAATCCCCCTTAAGTATAGACCTTTAACTTTTGATATTAGAAAAAGGTTGGAGCAAATCTGTTTCTAAGCTCTTGGAGGAGAAGGATTAGGTAGTGGCAAGACAACAAACCTTAACATTCACATTATACCAACAAAGGGAAGAAGAGGAAAATGGATGTTACAGCAGCTCAAGCAACTAAAGATCATATGATTTGCCTTAAGTTAGTGGGGTCAAAGGTCATCATACAGAGGCATCTATAGTTTGTTTTAGTGCTACACTGTAAATTTGACTAGAATTAACTCACTCACTGCCATTGACGTATATATACGTCAATTGAAATACCTACGCTCACTGCCATCGACGCATATATACGTCAATCACGGGCGAGGGGCGGGGAGCGGTCTTGCGCAGCCTGTCACTGAAAATCAGACTGGTTTCCAAGTGCCCCGCTATTTTAGATCCTCCTGAGCAGATTGGACCCCTAAAATGTCCCGGAACCATGGTGTAAAGCCCAGGAAAATTAAACCGCTCATAATGTTCTTTTTATGAGGCAGAATAACAGAGCATGCGCCCCCTCTAAACGGACCGGGGATCAGCGGTCTGAAGCCGCGCGTTTAATCCGCTCATAATGCTCTTTTTATGGGGCAGAATAACGGAGCATGTGTCCCCTCTCAACGGACCGGGGATCAGCGGTCTGAAGCCGCGCGTTTAATCCGCTCATAATGCTCTTTTTATGGGGCAGAATAACGGAGCATGTGTCCCCTCTCAACGGACCGGGGATCAGCGGTCTGAAGCCGCGCGTTTAATCCGCCCATAACGCTCTGGTCTGGGGCTGCATATGAAGGTATAATCATATTTATATAATATAAAGGTATAAGTCCAGTGTGGTTTTGTAGTACCATGCCTCCATAAAAATATTTCTAAGTCCACACTGGAGCACCACCAGTTAAAACTCTCGTTCCTTGTAACATGGATGTACTTGAAAAAATACCTCCCAGAAAAGTGCTAAATGCACTATGCAGAAGGTGTCCCCGTTGACTTTGAATGGGGATGCCCTAGTAACTCCTAAAGAGCAAAATCCGTTTACGTGTGGCAAAGTGTGGACTTAGAAATATTTATATAGAGGCATGGTACTACCCGGGTGAAGCTGTGGACTTAGAAATATTTTTATAGAGGCATGGTACTACCCGGGTGAAGCCACACTTTGCCACACGTAAACGGATTTTGCTCTTTGGTAGTTGCTAGGGCATCCCTATTCAAAGTCAACGGAGACACCTTCTGCATAGTGCATTTAGCACTTTTCTGGGAGGTATTTTTTCAAGTACATCCACGTTACAAGGAACGAGAGTTTTAACTGGTGGTGCTCCAGTGTAATAAGAGGCCAGCTTCGGAGGGTGCGTTACCCGTGCAAAGACAGAGGGACATCGGATCCCTTTATTGGATTTATGCCCTCCGAACCTCCAGATCGAAAGGCATTTATGAAGCCCCGCCTCTGAAGGGCCTATGCTCTCCGTTTGTCGGTTCAGCGGTAGGTTCCTTCAACATTGCGGGCTGGTACACGTTAGGTATTCGGGAGGGGAGGACAGGGCTCCGGCCTCCAGGAGAGGATGCGGGACAGAGATGCGCTGTCTCCCTCAGTGGCTCTCCAACGGGATCCGCGAGTGCCAGGTGGTGCCTGGGGTCCGTCTAACCCGGCGGCGGGTTGCGGTCCCGGTCACGGTGGCCAGAGCTGACGCGGGTCCGTTATAAATAACTATGTTTCTCTTATCCTTGTTCACACACGGCAGTGGGCGCGGTTACAGCTCCGGCGGCGGAGCGCTGGCCCCAGCGGCTGTGTATAACCCCGGGGTGCGCGCTGCTCGCGCGGTGCGCTCTGAGGGGGCGGTGTGTTCCTTTTCCCTGGCCCCCGCCCAGGTCTGTCGCCCTAACCGAGGAGGCCCCTTTCCCGTCCCGCCCTACTAAAGGGCTCACAGGGGGGGGTTGGGGATGCCCTCCTCGGGACCGGCGACTCTCCTGGGGGCCTTGGATCGCCTCCTCCGCCCCCTCGGATCACCGCACTGCCGCGGGTGGGCTCCACCTTCGGGGCTATCCTAGTTGATCCTCCAGTATAGCAGCATATGCTTGTCCCACATATTAAACCGCTGGAAGGTCGGTACAGTGAAACTACGAATGGCTCATTAAATCAGTTATGGTTCCTTTGTTCGGTGAGGTGAGTCCCGAGCAGGCGGGGCTCTCTCTTCATGCGTCCGGCTCTGCCGGTTCTGACCCCACATTGGCAGGTGGGGAGTTTGACTGGGGCGGTACGAAGGGAACGTGAGCTGGGGTCTCAGACCATCGTGAGAGGCTCAGGGAGAACAGACACTCCCGTAGAGCAGAAGGGAACGTGAGCTGGGGTCTCAGACCATCGTGAGAGGCTCAGGGAGAACAGACACTCCCGTAGAGCAGAAGGGAACGTGAGCTGGGGTCTCAGACCATCGTGAGAGGCTCAGGGAGAACAGACACTCCCGTGGAGCAGAAGGGAACGTGAGCGGCACAGGGAGACCAGACACTCCCGTAGAGCAGAAGGGAACGTGAGCGGCACAGGGAGAACAGACACTCCCGTGGAGCAGAAGGGAACGTGAGCGGCACAGGGAGAACAGACACTCCCGTAGAGCAGAAGGGAACGTGAGCGGCACAGGGAGAACAGACACTCCCGTAGAGCAGAAGGGAACGTGAGCTGGGGTCTCAGACCATCGTGAGACACTCAGGGAGAACAGCAGAAGGGAACGTGAACGTGAACTGGACATGAAGAGCCTCCACCTTGGTTTTGTAGTACCAAGGTTTTTTTTTTTATTTTTGGGAATATTTCTAAGTCCAACGTGGACTTAGAAAATTTTCTATCTTTCCATTTGTAGTACCAAGGGTTTTTTTTATTTTTTTGAATTTTTCTAAGTCCACGTTGGACTTAGAAAAATGTCTGATATTTTTTCGTTTTGTAGTACCAAGGCTCTGGTTGACTTACGGCGCCGGTTGAAGGGGTTTAGCCCGAGGAGGGGGCTTAAGTTTGGGGTACCAGGGACCGACTGGGGCGGTCGGTCCCTGGAGGTCCTGTAAGGGCCGGGTGTGTCTAGATTGTGGCCGGGGATAGGGAGCCTTTTTTCGGGTATAGGTCCCAGGGTTAGACCCCTGGTTCTATGGGGCTCCAGGGGTCCACGTGCCCGGCTAGTGTGCCCCACAATGGGGCCTTGAGGCTGGGTCTAAAGCCTGGCCTCCTGAGCCCTGGTTCTATGGGGCTCCAGGGGTCCACGTGCCCGGCTAGTGTGCCCCAGAATGGGGCCTTGAGGCTGTGTCTAAAGCCTGGCCTCCTGAGCCCTGGTTCTATGGGGCTCCCGGGGTCCACGTGCCCGGCTAGTGTGCCCCACAATGGGGCCTTGAGGCTGGGTATAAAGCCTGGCCTCCTGAGCCCTGGTTCTATGGGGCTCCAGGGGTCCACGTGCCCGGCTAGTGTGCCCCAGAATGGGGCTCAGGAGGCTGGGTCTAAAGCCTGGCCTCCTGAGCCCTGGTTCTATGGGGCTCCAGGGGTCCACGTGACCGGCTAGTGTGCCCCACAATGGGGCCTTGAGGCTGGGTATAAAGCCTGGCCTCCTGAGCCCTGGTTCTATGGGGCTCTTGGGGTCCACATGCCCGGCTACTGTGCCCCAGAATGGGGCCTTCAGGCCGGGTCAAGGCCCAGCCTTTTTACCCCTGGTTCTACGGGGCTCCAGGGGTCCACATGCCCGGCTACTGTGCCCCAGAATGGGGCTTTCAGGCCGGGTCAAGGCCCGGCCTTTTTACCCCTGGTTCTATGGGGCTCCATGTCCCCAGCAACTACCAAGAGGCAAAACTCGCTACGTGTGAAAGTGGGACTTTGTCATTTTTCTAAACTGGAGGCATGGTACTACCAGAGTGAGGCTGAAATTATTCTAAGTCCCACCAGAGGCATGGTACTACCAGGAGTGAAGCTGAAATTATTTTAAGTCCCACCAGAGGCATGGTACTACCAGAGTGAAGCTGAAATTTTGTTGGACTTTGTCATTTTTCACAGGGGTCCATATGTTGCTCTACTCTGCCCCAGAATGGGGCCTCGAGGCTGGGTCTAAAGCCGGGCCTTTTTACCCCTGGTTCTATGGGGCTCCAGGGGTCCACGTGCCCGGCTACTCTGCCCCAGAATGGGGCCTTCAGGCTGGGTCTAAAGCCGGGCCTTTTTACCCCTGGTTCTATGGGGCTCCAGGGGTCCACGTGCCCGGCTACTCTGCCCCAGAATGGGGCCTTCAGGCTGGGTCAAAGCCCAGCCTTTTTACCCCTGGTTCTATGGGGCTCCAGGGGTACACGTGCCCGGCTACTCTGCCCCAGAATGGGGCCTTCAGGCTGGGTTCAAGGCCTGGTCTTTTTACCCCTTGTTCTATGGAGCTCCAGGGGTCCACGTGCCCGGGCCAGCCTTATTACCCCTGGTTCTTCGGGGCTCCAGGGGTCCACGTGCCCGGCTACTGTGCCCCAGAATGGGGCCTTCAGGCTGGGTCTAAAGCCGGGCCTTTTTACCCCTGGTTCTATGGGGCTCCAGGGGTCCACATGCCCGGCTACTCTGCCCCAGAATGGGGCCTTCAGGCTGGGTCAAGGCCCAGCCTTTTTACCCCTGGTTCTATGGGGCTCCAGGGGTACACGTGCCCGGCTACTCTGCCCCAGAATGGGGCCTTCAGGCTGGGTTCAAGGCCTGGTCTTTTTACCCCTTGTTCTATGGAGCTCCAGGGGTCCATGTGCCCGGGCCAGCCTTATTACCCCTGGTTCTTCGGGGCTCCAGGGGTCCACGTGCCCGGCTACTGTGCCCCAGAATGGGGCCTTAAGGCTGGGTCTAAAGCCTGGCCTTTTTACCCCTGGTTCTATGGGGCTCCAGGGGTCCACGTGCCCTGCTCCTCTGCCCCAGAATCGGGCCTTCAGGCTGGGTCAAGGCCCAGCCTTATTACCCCTGGTTCTACGGGGCTCCAGGGGTCCACGTGCCCGGCTACTGTGCCCCAGAATGGGGCCTTAAGGCTGGGTCTAAAGCCTGGCCTTTTTACACCTGGTTCTATGGGGCTCCAGGGGTCCACGTGCCCGGCTCCTCTGCCCCAGAATGGGGCCTTCAGGCTGGGTCAAGGCCCGGCCTTTTTACCCCTGGTTCTATGGGGCTCCAGGGGTCCACGTGCCCGGCTCCTCTGCCCCAGAATGGGGCTTTAAGGCTGGGTCAAGGCCCGGCCTTTTTACCCCTGGTTCTATGGGGCTCCATGTCCCCAGCAACTACCAAGAGGCAAAACTCGTTACGTGTGAAAGTGGGACTTTGTCATTTTTCTAAACTGGAGGCATGGTACTACCGGGGTGAAGCAAGTCCGATTGGAGGTTTGCTGTTAGCTTCCGGAGGATGGCAGGGGAAAAAGCAACAAAAGGGAACAGATGTCCCTTCATTTTGGTCCGGGGAAGGTACCCTGCGAATCCTGCCTGCCTGCGCCTGGAGGAACACCACTTAAAATCGTGGTTTCTGAAATGGGGGAAGCACGTGAAAAAATACCTCCCAAAAAAGTGTTAAATGCACTATGCAGAAGGTGTCTCCATTGACCTTGAATGGGGAGGCCCCAGCAACTACCAAGAGGCAAAACTCAATCACGTGTGGCAAAATAGACAGGTCCCCAGCAACTACCAAGAGGCAAAACTCGCTAAGTCTGAAAGTTGGACTTTGTCATTTTTCTGAACTGGAGGCATGGTACTACCAGAGTGAAGCAGAAATTTTTCTAAGTCCCACCAGAGGCATGGTACTACCAGAGTGAAGCAGAAATGTTTCTAAGTCCCACCAGAGGCATGGTACTACCAGGAGTGAAGCTTAAATTTTTCTAAGTCCCACCAGAGGCATGGTACTACCAGGAGTGAAGCTTAAATTTTGTTGGACTTTGTCATTTTTCACAGGGGTCCATGTGTTGCCCCAGAACAGAGCCTTATTGGTGGGTCTAACGCCCGGCCATTTGACCCCTGGTTCTATGTGGTTCCAGGGGTCCAGATGCCCTGCCTTTTTACCCCCAGAACCGGGCCTTCTGGGCGGGTTACATCCTGGCCATTAGACCCCTGGTTCCTGGAGGTCCTGTCGCCTGTCACTGAAAATGAGGCGTGTACTCATTGAATTTTGAATCCTGTAGGCGGGGACCATGGGAATCGGTTTGTGGGTGGGGTACAATTGGTGTTGGCAGAGGAAGAAGGACGAGGTTGAGTGAAGATGGCGAAAAAGCGGAGATGTAGCGAACTGAGGCAGCTGGCGGTGGAAGAAAGCAGGTTTGGGAGTATTTCAGGAGATACTGCGGCAGGTGAGGGGGAAAGAGAAGGGAGAGTAGGTCGGAGATACCCAGCAAAGAAGAAGGGCAGAGGGAGCGGGTGTGGTGTGCACCATGTGCCTTCGAAGGACCGAGGGCACCAGCATGGCCCAGGTGAATCCGGTTCAGAGGGTCCCAGTGAACCAGACCCGGATACGTCAGACGAATGGCTGCCGTCTGGTTCGTCTGACACCAACACAGCCTCATCGCCGGAGCGGGAGCCAGATCGCTCCGATAATGGACGTGACAGAGGTAAGAATTAACCCCCATTCAGTCCTTGTTACATGAACACCATTTTCCTCCAGTTGTATTATGGGCACCTGTTGCTAATCATTATGGTAATTATGTGTTACAGGTGGTGGGTCCAGCTGGGCCCCCATCCCTTCTCTTGGTGGAGGACAAAGAAAGAAAGGTAAAAGGTTATATAAAGGTTATAAATGTTTTATTCCCTCTTCAATATCATAAAGAATGAAATGATTTATTGTCCTATATGTGTACATCATTTACAGGTGTATCAGCTAGGGGCTGGGACCAGGACCAGGGCTGGTGTCAAGCCGGCTGGGAACCCCTGGGGTTGGCGTTTACTGCAACACCGGGTCCTCAGAACGCTGCGGCGGACTTAGACTCCAATGAGCCGGCCGATTACCTAGACCTGTTTGTGACAGATGAGCTGCTGCAGCATATTCGCGCTCAGACCAACTTGTATGCTCGTCAGTACTTTGAAGCCAACCCTGAGGCGCTACCACACAGCAGAGGTAATGCCTGGAAGCCAGTGTCAGTCCCAGAACTGAAAACATTCTTTGCACTGAGTTTCCTCACTGGCTACATCAAAAAGCCAAGCCTTGACTTATACTGGAGTGTAGAGGAAATAGATGCAACACCATATTTCAGCCAGACAATGTCCAGGAACAGATTTCAAATTATATGGCGGTTCCTCCATTTCAATAACAATGCCACACAAAATACTGCTGATAAAATGTACAAAGTCCGCCCAGTGTTAGATTATCTTGTTGGGAAATGCAAAGAACTGTACCAGCCAGGAAAAAACATTTGCATTGATGAGGGCATGATGCAGTGGCGGGGGCGCCTATCGTTCCGAGTGTATAACCCACAAAAGCCGGTGAAGTATGGTATAAAATCGTACATTCTGTGTGACTCTGCGACAGGGTACTGCTTCAACTTGCGGCCTTATGTGGGTGAAGGTAGTACTCTGCCAGAGATAGTGTTCTCTCTGCTTGATCGTCTCCAGGGTCATGGTTATACTGTCTACATGGACAATTTCTATAATTCTGTGTCCCTGTGTGAACGCTTACTGAGAGCACAGACAAACGTCTGTGGAACCCTCAGGAAAAACAGGGGAGAGCCATTGATCATCCGGGATATCAAAAAGTCTGACCTGGGGGCAGGGGAACGAATTGTGCGGCACAATGGGCGCATGATGGTGGTAGGTTGGCAGGACAAACGAATCGTGAAGATGGTGACAACCTGCCACCAAGACAGAATGGAAGGGGTTGATGTGTGGCAGAGGGGGCAGAGACATAAAGTGACCCAGTTTAAACCAGCGTCTGTGATCGCCTACAACTCCAACATGAATGGCGTGGATAAACTGGACCAGAATGTGGCCTACTACCCCTTCATAAGGAGGTCCCTAAACTGGTCAAAGAAGTTTGTGGCTTACATGTTCCAAATTGCCATGTTTAACGCATATGTTCTTTATAGGGCCAGAAATCCACAACAATGTAAGTCACTTTTGGAGTTCACACGCAGGGTCGTGAGGATGTGGTCAGGGAAGCAGCATGGGGTGCTGGAGGTGGAGACGGCCCAGGCAGACGAAGCACACAATCTCAGTGCACCGTACAACATGGACCCTGAAAGTAGGCTGGAAAAGCTGATGCCCACCCCCAACAAGACCAGGCCAACACGGAGGTGTCGTGTCTGTGCGCGCAGCGGCCGCCGCAGTGAGACCAGGATGTGGTGTGTTTCCTGCCGTGTGGCGTTACATGCAGGACATTGTTTTACAGCATATCACACACAGAGAAATAGTACACTGATTAGGGCATGTTTATGAATAAATGACTGTTTTTCTATCAAACACCTTGTTTTATGTGTTGTTTTTGTTGTTTCATAGAAGTCTACACTTTCTGTGTTCATAAAGTCATAAAACTCAATATTCTTTGGTTCTAAAAAAATCACTCAAGATTCTCCAAAACTGCTGGCACTGTGAGGCTGGCTGTTCAGAAAATAGCTGGCAGTGAATGAGTTAATGAACTGAAATGTATGAAGTACATACATCTAATTTGAAATGTAACCTGATATATTTCGAGCAGCAGTACAGACAGCCAATAATTTATATTGATAAATGAAAATGTTTATTGCAGAAGTTAAAATTAAATCTATTTTTAAATAAAAAATGATGTTTAAATGTAAGATGAAATTTAAACATAAGTGCAAAATTGATTTAATAAATAAATGAGTTTACGTTGAAATAAGTTACATTTTAAAGTGGGCAACTTTATTTGTGCTTAAATTCAAATTGCCATTGATGCAACAAAATATTTTATTTTTAAAAGCCTGCTTTATTTCATTTATTTGATTGCAGTATTGTAAATATTGCTTTCTTTTTGCTTTATTTCCATTTAAAGGTTTTTCACCTGTATCTGGAACTGAATCTGTATCTGAACTGAAACTGTATCTGGGACAGAACTAACCTGCAAAGAAGAAAAATAAACAAAGAAAAAAAAAATCTAACAAGAAACCAAACCATATCTGAGTGAAGTCCTGCTTTTGTCAACTTCAAATGTTTTGGGAAGTGTGTTCTTTCAAGTTGGAAATGACTGCAGCCTTTAAACAAAGGGATAACTTGACAATATATTTAAAACAAAAAAACAAAACTAAATTGAAAAACAATATGGTGCTGCTTCAATTGCAACGCTACACTGTCGAAATAACAGCTTTTTGTGTGTGTGTATATATATATATATACACACACACACACACACACACACACACATATATATATATATATATATATATATAAATCACATTTCTATTAAAAAAATAAATAAATAAATGTGCACTTTTTCCTGTTAATACTAAATTATTGTTTGTTTTCATTTATTATCACCAGTATTTTAAATATATTCTTTCATGGCATGTACTACTGACCATTCAATAGTACCTTATTTGGTTAAATGGAAATTTAATTATATAAAAAATAATCTATAAAAAGTGTGTGGGTTTGTGTAAATGTGTGTTTGGTCTTACTTCTTGAAATTGATTTTCATTGTATCCTTGTGATGAACAATAATAAGCTCGGATCACCCTCAATATGGACATAGTTAGCGTAGCATTAGCCTCCTAACTAAACACCACTGGTACAGTCCGTACTGTAATCCTAATATTAACAGCTCTATTAGCGTTAATAACATGGGACTACAAAAACCTTGGAGGCGACAGACAGTTAGTTGAACCATCCGGTTACTGCCTGTTACACTTCTGTGTAGTACAAGCCGTCCCTCTGTGCTTTTACGCAGCCCAATCCACAACAAAGCTGTTCTCATTTACATATTTTCCTATTTCAGCTGTCAGACAATGGAACAAGTATGAAATATGAATTCAAACGCAGCTCATAATGAGTACATATTACCCAACACTTGTTTCCAAGCTGCTTGTACTGCAGTAATAAAATATAATATTTTTGATTACAACACAAAGACAAATTCATTACAACAGGTGTGTTCAGTGACATGGACATCTGAAAGGATCGATCACAGAAGGACGAGATGCACAGATAGCTCCTCATAAACTTTGCTGACACACAGCCTGGATGTCTCTGGGTGTATTTATGACCCCCACTCCCATTTTGTTTATCCCACTCCCCACTCTGACACTTCCAGATTTACACACTGGAGGATGTTTGGGAAAAGCTGTGGTTTGGAGCAGACACCTGTGTGTGAGAGACCAAAAAGACAAGGACACAATGGATTTACAACTCAACCCATCTTTATGTCTGTGGTTTAAGAAAGGAAAAAAGACCAGAAATGTGTTCCAGTTAGGGGTGTAACGGTACGCACCTCGGTTTTTTGAAGTCACGGTTTTCTGTACAGTATGGAAACAAAATGCAAAACTATTTTCATCTTCAGCACTGTATTTATTAAACCAAAAAAATGTCAATATAAAAAGGGAAACAGCCAATAATTCAAAGTGCTGCTTGGTACCAGTAAGTTAAATGATATATTCTTAAATGATTACCCAATTGTTTCAATTTTAAACAGTAAAAATTTAAAAAATAAAAACATCTTCAACCTCTAATGGCTGTATTTACCATTCATAGAAAACAACAGAGAAACAAGCCACTCAGAAAAAGTCTGTCCACTACATGCAACGAGGACATTGGTTTAAGCCTGCCCACCATTGCAGCGAATCTGAAGTAGCATTAGCATTAGCATCTACAAGAGAAGACAGCGCCACAGTAGCTGCTGCACAAACTAGAGAAAATGTTGGATCAAACTGGTAGAAATGAAGCCTCATTTTTTTCCTTCACGTTTTCAAAACCTAGCTGGATGTTACTCTGGGATGATAAACACACAGAGCAAGAGGAGAGGGGGGAGTGTTCCATCACTTATTCTGGGCCAATCAGAGGCGCCTCATCACTGTGTCATGGACATGTATGAGGAAGTAACGGTAAAGTCTGTTGTTCAACCTCGAGTCATTTTTCTACCGTCAACCTCTGCACATGGTCATACAAACTGTATTTGTTCGGTATAGGGTTGTAGTCAACTGAATGTCTGTACGACTACATATATCTTAGTTCCAGCCGTGATAAGGTGAAGCCCACAGGAGTCTGGGTCTGTCAATACTTTGGCTTTTCCTTTTATATTGTGCCTTCAAAACAGTTTACTTTATTTTGTTTTGCATCTGTACTCCACCAAGGAATGACAGAGGTTATGTAATCATTGGTGTATGTTTGCCCCCCCCCCCCCCCCACACACACACACACACACACACTGTTCACCACCAACCTATTATCACTTGTTCCTTGTGCCACTATCAACATTTTCTGAAAATTTCATCCAAATCTGTTAATAACTTTTTGAGATATCTTGCTAACAAACAGACAAACCCCAATAATTACATTACACAGAGGTACTACTACGAGATAGTAGTAGTAGTTCTAACCAGAGGTGTAAAGTCACTCAGTAAAAGTACTTAAGGAGATTTTTTTAGGTATCTGTATTTTACTTGAGTATTTATTTTTCTGGCAACTTTTCACTTTTACTCCCGACGTTTTTGTATAAATATCTCTACTTTATACTCTTTACATTCTTAGAATAGACTTTTTCAAATTAAACAGATGTGACAGTATGAAAAATAAGTGATTTCAGAAAAAAAATAAGTGGAGGAGAGGAACTGTGATTTTATATATTATAGTTATATGACTGTTATCTCACAATTTTTACTTTTTATCTTAAAATTATGCTTTTTATTAATCTCATATTCATATTTTTTTTTAAATCTCATGATGACTTTTTATCTCAATTATGACTTTTTTTTTTCCTTTTTCCTAGATTTAATATCCACAAAACCAAGTAACTGTGTTCTGATCAAACACATTATCTACACAGTAATTCACTTTTAAAGGCTTTATTTTAGGTACTTTTGAAACGTTTAAAATTTTTCCTGGTTAAATAAGTATTATTGCATTCATGGGCAAAAAACAAAACAAAACAATTTTTTTTTTTTTTAACTTTTGTGCTTTATTACAATTCAGAAGTTGTACTTTTTAACTTTTACTTAAGTAAAAGTAAAGTTGAATCATTACTTCTACTTTTACCAGGGTATTTTTTTTGGCACAAGTAGCTGTACTTCTACTTCTACTTACTAACTAAAAAGTTCAGACAGAGCAGTAAAACAACAAAACCCTTGTGTCATGAATGTCTTTTATTTTTCTCTGTTTTCCTGTGTGTCTCTGTCTGTCACTTTTACTCTAATTCTTATTGCTCACACCTGTGAGCGATCAGGTGGCTGTTTATAAGCTTGCTCTTTATGTCTGTCCTTTGCCAGATCGTTTTTGTGTTGTCAAGACTTTCCAGCGTAACATTCTGTCTGTTTTCCTGTGTTTTTGCCTGTGCTCTGTTTTTGACCTGTTCCATTCTGCCTCCGACTTCGACATGTTTCCGCCTGACCACGTCTCTGTCTTCGACCTCCGGATCTGAGCCTTATCCTGTCCCGACTACGTTCCAGTCTCCTTCCCCGGTACCCGACCCACCTTTCTGGATTTCGACCTCTCACCCTGCCTGCCGTGTCTGTATCCCTGTTACCGAACCCTGGACTGGACTACGTCTTCCCTCATGCCTTTTTGCCTGTGAGCTCTGTATTTATTCACTGTTCGATTAAAACAGAGATTGAACTTTTACTCCGTGTGCTGTCTGCATTTGGGTCACAAATACACCTTGATGAATATACAAGAGAACAGCTGTAGAATAACTGTCCACTGGGGGCACCATTATTTACCAAAGGGTTTAGAGACAGAAACTCACCCACAGTTCTGGACCTGCATGTGTCCCTGTCTGGTTATGGGGCGAAAGGCACGCACAATCCACCCCCCCTCCACCAGCACTGTGTGTGCGGTCAAGTACCCCATTTATCACACATTTATGGTTATGGAGGTAGAATTGCCCAGTTTATCATGATATTTAATTTCAAGTCATGTCACCCAGCTCTATTGACCATATAATTTAGACGTTAAAGGACTCAGATGAAAACCTGATCTATCTCTGATAACTCTGTCGTCAGTCATCTTCAGTTTGACAGCAGGACTCAACATTTATGAGTTGACATGTGACACTGTGAGTCGAATATCAGTCTGTGAATGCAGGAAAATGTCACCATTAATGAATTATTTTATACGCAAGAAAGACAGCATTGGGTTAGAGAAGTAGAGCAGGCAGATGAGGACACAGGATCCAGCCTTTCTAATGAGATCCCAACCATGAATAATAGAATGATAGGCAGCCATCAAAGTTTACCTCAGGCCTTGAGTTTACTTTCACTGTGAGGAAAGAAAAGAACTGTTGGGTGAACTCAAAATTTCAATGAAACAAAGTTTGATAAAAATTTAAAGTTAGGAAAGTGAATTAAATAATAGTAGTAAATCTGTGTATCATTCATTCATTGGTTTTTCAAAATGAAACCAAAAATAAGACAACGGAAAAACAACTAGTTTGTTCATTATTTGTTTCCTAAACCAAAATGAAAAAAGGCATAACGATCCGTTTTTCATTTTTCATTCATAACATAAAACAGAACATATAATAGAACACACAATAAGACATAGAACATGGAACTTTGGTTTGTCAACATTACAGAACAATACAGAACGATAAAAACAATTTAAAAACCTTACAGAACAATATAGAACATTACAGAATGTTATGGAAAAAAAACAAACGTACAGAACATTACTGAACATTACAGAACATGACTTACCATTACTGAACAATACAGAACATTACAGGACATTCCTGAACATTCTTGAACATTATAGAACATTCCTGAACATTACAGACCATTACAGACCATTCCTGAACATTACAAAACATTATAGAACATTCCTGAACATTATAGAACATTCCTGAACATTATAGAACATTATAGAACATTCCTGAACATTACAGAACATTATAGAACATTACAGAATATTATAGAACATTTCTGAACATTCCTGAACATTACAGAACATTATAGAACATCCCTGAACATTATAGAACATTATAGAACATTCCTGAACATTATAGAACATTCCTGAACATTATAGAACATTCCTGAACATTATAGAACATTATAGAACATTCCTGAACATTACAGAACATTATAGAACATTACAGAATATTATAGAACATTTCTGAACATTCCTGAACATTACAGAACATTATAGAACATTCCTGAATATTATAGAACATTCCTGAACATTATAGAACATTCCTGAACATTATAGAACATTATAGAACATTCCTGAACATTATAGAACATTATAGAACATTCCTGAACATTACAGACCATTACAGAACATTACAGAACATTCCTGAACATTACAGACCATTATAGAACATTCCTGAACATTATAGAACATTCCTGAACATTGCAGAACATTATAGAACATTCCTGAACATTATAGAACATTATAGAACATTCCTGAACATTACAGAACATTATAGAACATTCCTGAACATTATAGAACATTCCTGAACATTACAGACCATTACAGAACATTCCTGAACATTACAGAACATTCCTGAACATTATAGAACATTCCTGAACATTATAGAACATTATAGAACATTCCTGAACATTACAGACCATTACAGACCATTCCTGAACATTACAGAACATTATAGAACATTCCTGAACATTATAGAACATTATAGAACATTCCTGAACATTACAGAACATTATAGAACATTCCTGAACATTCCTGAACATTATAGAACATTCCTGAACATTATAGAACATTATAGAACATTCCTGAACATTACAGACCATGACAGAACATTCCTGAACATTACAGACCATTATAGAACATTATAGAACATTCCTGAACATTATAGAACATTCCTGAACATTATAGAACATTCCTGAACATTACAGAACATTATAGAACATTCCTGAACATTGTAGAACATTACAGACCATTACAGAACATTCCTGAACATTACAGAACATTCCTGAACATTATAGAACATTCCTGAACATTATAGAACATTCCTGAACATTACAGACCATTACAGACCATTCCTGAACATTACAGAACATTATAGAACATTCCTGAACATTATAGAACATTATAGAACATTCCTGAACATTACAGAACATTATAGAACATTTCTGAACATTCCTGAACATTACAGAACATTACAGAACATTCCTGAACATTATAGAACATTCCTGAACATTATAGAACATTATAGAACATTCCTGAACATTACAGACCATTACAGAACATTCCTGAACATTACAGACCATTATAGAACATTATAGAACATTCCTGAACATTCCTGAACATTATAGAACATTCCTGAACATTATAGAACATTCCTGAACATTACAGAACATTATAGAACATTCCTGAACATTATAGAACATTACAGACCATTACAGAACATTCCTGAACATTACAGAACATTCCTGAACATTATAGAACATTCCTGAACATTATAGAACATTCCTGAACATTACAGACCATTACAGACCATTCCTGAACATTACAGAACATTATAGAACATTATAGAACATTATAGAACATTCCTGAACATTATAGAACATTCCTGAACATCACAGAACATTATAGAACATTACAGAATATTATAGAACATTTCTGAACATTCCTGAACATTACAGAACATTATAGAACATTCCTGAACATTATAGAACATTACAGAACATTATAGAACATTACAGAATATTATAGAACATTTCTGAACATTCCTGAACATTACAGAACATTATAGAACATTCCTGAACATTATAGAACATTCCTGAACATTGTAGAACATTATAGAACATTCCTGAACATTACAGACCATTATAGAACATTCCTGAACATTATAGAACATTATAGAACATTATAGAACATTCCTGAACATTACAGAACATTATAGAACATTCCTGAACATTATAGAACATTACAGACCATTACAGAACATTCCTGAACATTCCTGAACATTATAGAACATTCCTGAACATTATAGAACATTATAGAACATTCCTGAACATTACAGAACATTATAGAACATTACAGAATATTATAGAACATTTCTGAACATTCCTGAACATTACAGAACATTATAGAACATTCCTGAACATTATAGAACATTCCTGAACATTATAGAACATTATAGAACATTCCTGAACATTACAGACCATTACAGAACATTCCTGAACATTACAGACCATTATAGAACATTCCTGAACATTATAGAACATTATAGAACATTCCTGAACATTACAGAACATTATAGAACATTCCTGAACATTATAGAACATTACAGACCATTACAGAACATTCCTGAACATTATAGAACATTCCTGACCATTATAGAACATTATAGAACATTCCTGAACATTACAGACCATTACAGACCATTCCTGAACATTACAGAACATTATAGAACATTCCTGAACATTATAGAACATTCCTGAACATTATAGAACATTATAGAACATTCCTGAACATTATAGGAACATTACAGAATATTATAGAACATTTCTGAACATTCCTGAACATTACAGAACATTATAGAACATTCCTGAACATTATAGAACATTCCTGAACATTATAGAACATTCCAGAACATTATAGAACATTCCTGAACATTACAGACCATTACAGAACATTACAGAACATTCCTGAACATTACAGACCATTATAGAACATTCCTGAACATTATAGAACATTATAGAACATTCCTGAACATTACAGAACATTATAGAACATTCCTGAACATTATAGAACATTATGGAACATCCCTGAACATTACAGAACATTATAGAACATTCCTGAACATTATAGAACATTCCTGAACATTATAGAACATTCCTGAACATTACAGAACATTACAGAACATTCCTGAACATTCCTGAACATTATAGAACATTCCTGAACATTACAGAACATCACATAACATTACAGTAACTCATCGTGACAGAACACAGAGCAGTCCAGACCCTAACCCTAACGCTAACCCTAACCCTAACCCCATGACCACTCCTCCTTTGACCCTGTTGACAGTTGTGTTGTCTCTTCTTTCTTCTTATTCCATCACTCCTCTCCATTTTGTCTCAGACTATTTTTCTCTCAGCCTCCACCCTGTGGTGCAGAGTCACAACCCGTAGTTAAACCTTCTCCCTTCAGAAAATGATTGATTCACTAATTAGTTTGGAGATGAATGTCTCTATTCTTATGTTTAAACCAAAGCCCCGCCCCCCCTATTTGAGGATCCTGAACGCATTACAGCCATAATACACTAGCGTAAAATTAAATTTTAAAGATATGGAAAATAATCCCATTAGCCAATGATGATATATTGAAATGAAACCACTTGTTAATTTGTGCTTAGATTTAATTTCTACTCTCTAATGGACTCGGCTCTATTCATTAAAGTATTTACATGGTTTAAATTCTCTAAAGTTTCATTGCTGTTTTACTTCTTTTCAATGATCACATGCATATTTATTCATTTGGGCTCCAGTAACACAAAAGTACCTGCAAATTTCAACATCATATGGTTAATGGTCAAACATGGATCTGTAAGAATGACTTTTATTTTAAACTATTTGATTATTCACAGTCAACGGTGTCTAACAGTGACTAATTTAGAATCTACAATATATATTTAGAAAACAAAATATGTGACTGTTACAGTATAATACAAATATCTGAGTACATCTAGCACACGCAGGATGGATTTGTGTATGAGGGAGTGTCAGGGATGTTATTAGTGTGTGTGCGAATGTTAAAGTTGTCGTTCCATGGTTATTTCATTAATATTACTGTGTTCTCCATTGTTACTGAATACATTGTGTGTTGGTTCCATTTCAAAAAACGTCCAGATTGTTTTGTTTCCAGCTGTTTTTTCACAGTAGAAAAATGACTTTAGGTCGAACAACAGAGTTTCCCGGTACTTCCTCATACATGTCCATGACGCGGTGACGAGGCGTCTGTGATTGGCTCAGAAAGCCTGAAGGAACACTCCCCCCTCCCCTCTCACTCTCCGTGTGTATTTACCTTTACCAGAGTAACATCCAGCTAGGTTTCGTGCCGTTGCTTCTTCTGAAAACATGCAGGGAAAAAACTACATTTTATTTCCACAGAGACACATGAACCAGTTTGATCCGCCATTTTTTTCCAGTTTGTGCAGCAGCTACTGTGGCGCCGTCTTCTTTTGTAGATGCTAATGCTACTTGAGATTTGCTGCAATGGAGGACAGGCTTAACCCCATGTGGGTGACGCTAAAGTCCATCTGACATCACATGGACTGGCTTTTTCTGGGTCCCTCGTTCCTCTTGTTGTTTTCTGTGAATGCAGTATGTAGCCAGTGGAGGTGATGAACCACTGTCAAAGGAGCATGTGTTGGTAAGTCTGGGTGAGCCATCAGATTCCAAAAGGAGCGTGGAAAATTTTTTCAGTTTTCACCTTTAATTTTGGATAATGTATCATATGGTCTTTCATAGATATATATTATTATAGTCTGACAATATTAAATGTTGACGTTGATGCTGTTAAATTAAAAACACCTGCTTTTGTTGTTATATTTTTGCTCCATAACATTTATTACCTCTGTGAAGGAGGTTATGTTTTATTTACTGTCTGTCTGTTTGGTTGATTCTCAGCAAGATAACTCAAAAAGTTAAGGATGGATTTTGATTAAACTTTCAGAGATAATTGATAATGTGTCAAGAAAGAAACCATTAAATTTTGAGCTATAAAGGTCAGAGGTCAAGGTCACAGTGAAGGTCAGCAGCTAAAACACATAAGTGGTGATATCTCACCACTTAAAATGTATGACCTTTACCTGAAAGCAGGTTATTGACATATTTTGTTAAATCCAATGATATCTTGTGCTTCATATTTAACATTAGATCTAACGTGAAATTTGGTCATTGTGCGAGGTCGCATAATGTCAGAGTGACGTCATATGTGGTCGAATATTGAAATGGACATATCTGAAAAACGGGACTGAAGATTTCTTAAAATTTTTAAAAACCGTCTAAGGGATTGTTAATGACCGCTAAAAAATCGTTAGCGAACACGGAACACTAGTTTACAAATAAGTTACGAACTTCCAGATCCAAACCTTGGCAGACTTGTGCTGCTTCATGGAGGTCTGCAGTCTCCTTTATTTAGTTATTCTTTTATTCCAGGGGTCCCCAAACCTTTTCCTGTCAGGGCCACATAACTTTTCCCTTCTCTGATGAGGGTCAGTTTGTAACAGAAAAAGTGTGACCATTGCAGGAGTGCCTAAATGTAAAAATGTATTGTTTTTCAGAAAGACACAATCGAATAACCCTCTCTGGGTTCTTCACAGAAAACAAGAAAAGTTCTTGTGTTAAACTAGTCACTAATTAATAGTTAATAATGAAAATAGTTCAAAACTGATGAATATTTTATTGCAAAAGTCCAACTTTATTATCAAATATAAATACACATATGAAAAAAAAATATCTAAATGCTCTCTGGTATTGTTCAGACGACCGGACCAAATGTGGAGGTGGGCTGCATCTGGCCCGCGGGCCGCAGTTTGGGGACCACTGTTTTATTCTGTTCTAGGTGTGTTAGTTCAAAGCTGATAAAATACACTTCAATAACAAAGTGAAAATGGACTTTTAAAGCTGTATTTCCATCTTTTCAGTAACAGGCATTCACTGGAAGTTGGCACTGGGGCAAAGTCATGTCAGACAAAAAAACCTACTGCAGCTTTTATGTTAATACAGGTTCAGTCAATACCAGTATTTGAACCTATAAATACAAAAAAAAAAAAACCTTGAAAAGCCAAGACGGTGTTTGGTAAGATGACATGGAATAAACCAGGTGTGGAGTGTTTGAATGAAAGAAAAGACTTTACTTTTGTCATGAATGTGCAGTACTCACCAGCCCACCTCCACGACAATCACAATAAAAAGAAAATGTGCAACTGTGTGTGAAAAGTGGTTGGTTGGAAGCTAAAGGAACAGGCTGTGAAAGCTTTAGTGCCCAAAACTCCAAAAAGACCTGACCTTTTGAAAGTTTTTCAGCATCACAGCACTTTTTTTTTTCTCCTCAGCATATGTGCACCAGTTTAGCCTTGACTACCACAGACCTGGAAAACAAAGGGAGCAGCTGGAGAACAGCAGCACATGTGAACGTCTCAACTGGTGTTAGAGAAACACTGGGGAAGGAAAGCACTCATGGAGGTCCCATACAACTTTACATTATAGAACAAGGTGGTAATTCTATAGTCATTTTAAGGTCATTTTATGGTATTAATGCCTTTGTAACTGTTTATTACAAGTAACGGATCACTAATAAGGTGGTAATTTTATGGTAATTTTGATGTAATTTGTGACAACATACTGAAATTCTATGAAATGTGCCTGTTGTACCAACGTTAACACACTGGCTCATACAGTAAGTGCTTCTCAAATCCAGTCCTCATGACCCAGTGTTCTGCATGTTTTAGCTTTTTTCCTCTTCTATCACTGAGTTCAATCAGTGATCAGCTCTTCAGAAACTTGATAATGATGTAATGGCTTCCAGGTGTGATAAAAGAGGGAGGAGAAAGTTCTAGGTTTTATATATATATTTAATTGAATTTTTTTAATGTATTAATTTTTTTAATATTTTTTTTATCATTAAGTTGTTTATTTTTATTACATATATTTATTTTAAGTTTTTAATATATCTTTTTTTTATTATTTTTATTTTCTTTTATACAATTATTTTTATCAAAAAAAGTATTTTAAAATTGTTTAATTTATTTTATTCATTATTCATTAAATATGATTATTATTTTTTTTAAATGTATTTAAAATGCTTTAACATATTTTTAATGATTATTCTATTTTATTTTGTTTTTTAATTACAAATATTTATTTTCATTATTTTTTAATTTTGAAATATATTCTTAAGTTATATTATTTATTATTATTATATTTATTTTTTTATTAAATAATTTTTTAAATATATATTTTCATTTACATGTTTTTATTTTACTTCTATTTTTATTATTATTATTATTATTATTATTATTATTATTATTATTATTATTATTATTATTATTATTATTATTATTATTATTTAAGAAAGAAAAGAAAAAAGAAAGAAGAGGACAATATCTAAAGCATGCAGGACACTCGGCCACGAGGACTGGATTTGAGATCCACTGCTGTATGCTAATGTAGCTCCTACTGCTAGCTAGGTCCGCTTGGTTCATATATAATAGCTAACCTGAACAGGCTGGCTAACCTTTATTGGTTACCATGGTTACTGTCTGCTTTTCCGTTGTTTAAGCACATGTTTACATATGTTTCAGATCTTTCAGTTCTATTTCACACATACCATAGTTACAATTACATACGTCATCGTATTTCACCTACTGTTGATTCTTCGTATAAACAAGGATTTCCTCCTGAATAAACTTGTTTAATTGATGATAAAACTGAAGACGAGACAAAACTTGCATCTTCAGTTTTCATCGTCTCCGTACAAATGTAACCTTAACTATCGCTTTGGAGATTCATTACCCAGACCCCTGAAGAGGAGGCAAGTGTTTTTTTGTTTTGTTTTGTTCACAGTTTAGCACCAAATCTATTGGTTTAATTAATACCAAATTGGGTTTATTGATTATCAGTGACCCAGAAAAGATCTGATTACATTTTGTGAAAGTAGGTCAAAGTTGAATTATTTTTAATGACTTTTTAAAACCTATTTTTCACCCCCATTTACTTATGATTGGAGACATTTCATAAGTCTGAAGCTGCAAAATTATAGGTTGAATTCATATCAAAATGGGTTCATAAATTGCCACTGACCCAGAACAGATGTGATTACATTTTGGGAAATTACATCAAAGTTAAACTATTTTATGAATTTTTAAAACTATTTTTTTCTTCCCTCCCTTCTATTTATAATGGATGACATTATAAATGTCTATGAAAACATCAACTTAGTTTCAATAGACTTCAAACTTGGCCCATATATAGAAGCAGTTGATACTTTGACATTAGCACATGCATAGATACGATGATAATAAACTACAATACGGGTGAGGGGCGAGGTTTGTGGGGCCTGGGACCACGTGTTTTTTACAGTGTTGGAGGATTTATTTTATTTATTTGTTTTTACAGTTTGGGAATTTGTCAGAGGGTTTATAACAAGTACATTTGTCAATATTAGAATATACCAAATGCAATACAGTAAAAATGTGATGTAACATGTTGTTGACATTTCCATATGTGAAGGAATGTGTGTGTGTAACGAGTGTCTGAGGCAGAAACCAGAAGGTCTGAGAGTCTGGGTGTAGGAGCTGTCAGACACAATGGATTCAGGTTTGTCTGTGTGTGCGTGTGTGTGTGTGTGTGTGAAGCACTCATCTTAAACAGCCAGCTGAAATGAAGTGTCAGTGCTTATCCTGCCGTGTGGCCCAAATATTTCTTATTTGTTTTCTCTACGTGTCTGGATGAGTCACTGCTGAGACGAATGATGTGTGTGTGTGTGTGTGTGTGTTCCTATCTTCATGGGGTCATTGATATGTTTACACAGTCACAACATGGGGACCTCTGACACTATGGGGACCAAAATTCAGGTCCCCATTATGGTTATATAAAAATATTGTTGAAATCTGTGTATGCACTTTTTTTTCAATTTCTTTAAATGAATTAATTTGTATTACTTCATTTGTTTTCTTTTTTATATTTTTAACATTTGTATTTCTGTATTTTAAAAAATACATTGACTTTTTCCATTTATTTGATTTGTATTGTTTTTTTATTACCTTCTCCAAGGAGGTTATGTCTTTGCTAGAGTTTTTATGGACGGATTTTGATGACATTTTTCAGGGTAGGCTGGTAATGGGGAGATCTGGAAATTGGGGGGGGGGGGTTCTACCTTAGTGGAGGTCTTATCTATTTTATTTTATTTTTTATTTATATATTCTTTTAAAAATGTCATTGCATTTCATTATTTTTAATATATTTGTAAGATTTTTAATTGTAAAAAAGGATTTCTTTCTTTTTAAAAAAGAGATGTTTACACTCATTACCCAATACCTACTTTACCTACAACTGATGAACCACAGAAACTAGTACAAAAACACTACAGTTTTCTCCAGAACATTATTTTTAATTATGACTTCAGGATAAAAAATAAATCACGAATATTTTCAAAGGAATAGGTTGTTTATTCAATACACAATCAAGCATGACTAAAAAAATGAAATTGTACCTACCTTTCCGTCCATCAACCTGGAAATGATTTTTTTCTAATCCCGTCATTTATTGGACTATCTTTCCAAATTTATCATATTTATGTCAGGACTATGAGAGAAATAGGACTCAATAAAAGTTTTGTCCATATCTATCATAATTAAGGCTGTACGTCTATCAATTGTCGGCACTAAAAAATTTACACATTAGCATGGAATGACCCATATTGTTGTTCCTGTTTTTCTTTTTAATATAAATGTTTAAGGTAGCATCGTTGGTACGTACTTCTTTACGTCAATAAACCTGTGGATGGCGAAACAGTGTTCAGAGTGTTTTATGTTCAGGAAGTGTTTAGCTGGCTGCTAAGATAAGCTATACTGAAGACAGCACAAAAGCAATCTGGAGGGTTTTTAAAAAAATAACCAACACACAATGTGTTCAATAACAATAGAGAACACAGTAATATTAATGAAATAACCAAGGAATGACACCTTTAATTAAGTTGATGATATAAGCATTGCCCTCCCTTGCACTGTTATATTTTTTTGTATTATACTTCATTATGTATTTGTCATCTTTTAAAGATCGAAATAAACTAAATTATTTGTATGTACAGTGTTAGAGAATTATATTAGTTTAATTAAGAACGAAGCTGGAATCAGAATGATCTTTAGAATAATCATAATAAGTTTGGTTCAACACACACACACACACACACACACACACACACACACACACACACACACACACACACACACACAAACAAACACACAAACAAACACACAAACACACACAAACATACACACACACATACACACACACACACACACACACACACACACACAGCAGCATGTATGTGAAGGGGTCTCTGCCAGACCAAGGACAAACACAGATACTTATACAACTGACAAATACAGGAAGAAACAGGAAGTGTGGTGAGAATGATGACCAGATAAACAGCTGTTGACTGATGCAGACTATTATAAAACTGTTGCTGAATAGTTTAAACCTGTCCTGGCTTAAAGCACAGTCAACAGTCTCAGGTGTGCATGACAAAGACACAGTAATAACACAAAGAATAAAGAAATAATAAAATGGTAAGACACAATACATTTCCATTATAACAGTAGAGACATATCATGTGTATATTAACCCTATGTTTGCTTCTCTTTAAGCTTTTAACACTATGTCCTAGTATGACATTTACAGATAGATGTCCACAGAGCACATGTCTGGGCTGCATTAGATGGAACACACATACTTCACCTTTAATCAATACAGCTGTCTGCACTGGACGTATAACGGTCCTGAGACGACGAATTTAACCACAACCCCAAGTGCCTTTTTCTGCCTCAAGTCCATTTGGTTCAGAATAATTTTTAGTGAATTGATAACTTTTATGTGTTTCTCACTGATGCACTGTGGGAAAAAAAGTTGATTTCTTTCCCCCCTAATTTCTAGTCCAAATATCTCATCACACTGAAAATTACACATAAATCACCTAAAAAATATCTTTTCAATGAGATATAAACAAGAAAGCTTGCCATGTGTTGATTTGGAAGATTTTTTTTTTTGCTTGAATTAAGAAAAAATAAATGTTGAATTGGGCAAAAAGTAATACAAATCTGCCATTGTTGAAAAATACTTCTTTATATCTCACAGAAAAGTGACTCTTTAGATGATTATGTCTTATTTTAAGTGTGATGACATATTAAAAAGTAGACATCACAAAAATACATTTAAATATTTGCAGTGTGTGGAGGTAACATGTTGACTTTAGACTGAATTAATCAACACTGTGTCTTAAAAACAAGATAAAAGATATTACATCTAAGGAATAAGGTACTCAAAACTCAAATTAATTATCTGTCCATGCAGGAAGATCATTTCACTTGACAAGATTTCTTGATTTAAGATTGTTCAATCTAGAAATCAACACACACGAGCACTTCAAAGAATAAAGATAAATTATCTTGAAGTTTTTTTTTTAATCACGTAAAAACTAAGTGTTTTGGAGTGTTGGTCATGTTGTTTTGCTGCTCTGACGTCCAATTACTGTTCTGTCTGCCTTTGGGTGCCTAAGGGGCGGCTCCTGACGCCCCTAAAAAACAAAAAACAAAGACCCCCCCCCCCATTGTCCAGAGCTCAAAAAAAAAAAATTAAGTAGTATTTCTCCAGGCAGGGCGGCATGGAAACCCCCTGGTCGGAGTACCTCTGGGCAGAGCGGTGTGGCATCCCTCTGGGCAGGGCGGTGTGGAAACCCCCTGGGCGGAGTACCCTCTAGGCAGAGCGGTGTGGAATCCCTCTGGGCAGGGCGGTGTGGAAACCCCCTGGGCAGGGCGGTGTGGAAACTCCCTGGGCGGAGTATCCTCTAGGCAGAGCGGTGTGGAATCCCTCTGGGCAGGGCGGTGTGGAAACCCCCTGGGCGGAGTACCCTCTGGGCAGAGCGTTGTGGAATCCCTCTGGGCAGGGCGGTGTGGAAACCCCCTGGGTGGAGTACCCTCTGGGCAGAGCGGTTTGGAATCCCTCTGGGCAGGGTGGTGTGGAAACCCCCTGGGCGGAGTACCCTCTGGGCAGAGCGGTTTGGAATCCCTCTGGGCAGGGCGGTGTGGAACCCCCCTGGGCGGAGTACCCTCAGAACTGAGTGGTCTGAGTGGACTGGGTTGGTAGCAGGAGCAAAACTGAATGGGTGGGGTCACCACGGACTCTGGCAGGGAGCGACAAAAAGGAACAGAGACAAGGCACTGGACAAAGACAGGACAAAACGATGAAACAAAAGGACCGGGGCGAAACCCGGCCAGACACGGCAAAAAGGTCCGGGGCGAAACCCGGCCAGACACGGCAAAAAGGTCCGGGCGAAACCCGGCCAGACACGGCAAAAAAGTCCGGGGTAAGGAAGAGAGGGGAAATTCGAGGGGGAGAAAAGCAACAGGCAGCCATAAACGGGCAATAGGCAGGGACAGGGGACAGAAGCCAGCAACGGGCAACAGGCAGGGACAGGGACTAAGAAGCCAGAACCGGGCAAGAGTCAGGGACAGGGACTAAGAAGCCAGAAAAGACCAATGACAGACTAAAACAGAAGAAAAGACAAAAGAGACACCAAAACAGAAGAATAGACAAAAGAGACACCAAGACAGAAGAATAGACAAAAGAGACACCAAGACAGAAGAATAGACAAAAGAGACGAAAAAGACGAATAGACCAAAGAGACGAATAGACCAAAGAGACGAATAGACCAAAGAGACGAATAGACCAAAGAGACGGATAGACCAAAGAGACGGATAGACCAAAGAGACGAAAAGATGAACGCTAGCCAGAAAATCGGAACGCTAGCGAGAAACTCGGAACGCTAGCCAGAAACTCAGAACGCTAGCCAGAAACTCGGAACGCTAGCCAGAAACACAGAACGCTAGGAAGAGACACAGATGAGGAACGGCTTGCAGCTGCGCAGTGCGGGACCAGGTGAGTGTGGAAGTGACTGGGGGAAAGGTCACCGGAGCGGAGGTCATGAGAGTACCCTCAATGGCCGGCTCCAGACGGCCCAGGAAGCTCCGGGTGATCGCGATGGAAATCCGTGATTAGTGACCGGTCGACCACATATCTGGTGGACTGGTAGGGTTATGGTCCGGAGGAGCGGTCCTGGATCCCAGCCAGCCATGTGGTCGACTGGTCACTAATCACGGATTTCCATCGGGATCACCCGGAGCTTCCTGGGCCGTCTGGAGCCGGCCATTGAGGGGAGGGATATGACAATCCCAAGCAGTGGACACACCGGTTTCTTTACAAAAGGGTGGATAACAAAAAACGACAGTGAGCAGCACCAACTAACACGACAAACAAAATGCTATTTATCTCTCTCACAAACCTCTTACAAAGAAAAGGTGACTGCCCACTGTGATCACTTAACAAAAGTCTCTTTACAGAAATCACCGCTGCCACTCGACGTCTCTGTGCTGGTAGCCAGAGAAAGCTTTGCCACGCCCTGTGATCCTCTGAACGAAGGTCACGAAGGTGTCTTTATATGGCGGCCACCTGGGATCTCTCCGCCAATCCACTGTCCATCCGTCACAATAGCATCCAATCTTCGCCGAGTTACTGCGCAGTTGATTTGCATCTGATTGACACAAAAAACACACAGGACACCACACAAACGGAACGACCACAGTCGTAACACAGATACTGTGCAGAACTATGAGTAAATACATGTAATTTTTAATTTCTTCTTGTCATTGCAACATTTTCAGTTATTTGTTGTTGTATATCCTATTCTCAAAAATGCAAATGACCTCTTAACTTTATTTTCATAGAATAGTTTGTTTTGTTATTGTCTGGTTGGTGTCTTATATGAAACGGCCACATTGTACAGTTTATTAGACAGACTTATTTAAGATCACACAGCGTCATTTTGTTTAGTATCTTTAAATCACCTTTTTATTTTTGACAATATCTGTAATTAGTTTCCTAACATTAATTGTGAATATATACTTGATGGTTTTAAATGTTCCTGAAATAAAGTGCAGCTTGACTAGTCTACACTGAGGTGAAGTTAATATATGGGGGTCACTGAAGGACTAATGTTGAAATGCACGGCCCACCACTGCTACTATCTGTTATTCAGAAACAATGTAAACCCAGGCTTTTAATGTTCTGAAGTCCATCACTGCTAAGATAGCAGGTTTTCTGACTGATTTCAGGACAGTATGATGGTCCTGTAATACCTTCATGACCTGAACAACCTTATATTTGTGAAAAAAGGTTTATGCTGATGATCAAACCTTCCTGACATGGAGAATTCACAGGTAGAAACAGGTCATTTAGAATAATCTGTGTACTTACTGTAAACCGACAAAGTAATAGAACCTTATAGAAAATGTCAAGATTATCCAGGAACATTATTTACATGCAATGATTACACTTTTTTTTTCTTTTCAGAGGCAAAAAAGGGAATTATTCAAATCAACTTTGAAGAGATGATCCCCACCTGGGGTTTTTTTCTCCTATCTTATATAAAAAAGAATAATAAGTTCAGACATTTTTCTTGCTGCTTTAATATTAAACTAGTTTCCCTGCTGGGCTCATAGACCTGCTCCTTCCACCTCTGTGCTCCTCTTTCCTTCCAATCTAATCACATTTTGTCAAACCAAGTTTTGTCCTTGAGTATTACTTGAGGCAGAGTGCACTAACATTATTAACCTTCCGTGTGCCCCTATTAACTATTTCTTTTAAGTCACCTAAAAAAGTTCACGGAGAAGGTCAAAAGCCAAACTGCCAGATCCTGGTGTGATCGAGCTAATTATGACTTTAATGTTTTTAGAGAGAGGAGGAATAAAGAGGGAGCAGGTGTTCCCAGCTGATCACACAGCTACATGTTGATCATTGATAGATGCTAATGTTTATGAAGGAATAATAGTCCACAGTGAGGACAGAAAAGATCTGAATATTGATACTTTAGACTAACTTTAATATACTTAGCTGTAATGAATTACAGTATTTTTTTGGGTTTTCACAAATTACATTAATGGTTTAGTTGAAAGCACAATTTTTTATTTAATTTATATAAAAATATATTTATTTTATCAAAGGAAAAAATGACTTTCACTCAACTTAAAAAGATCACTTATTATAAAGACAAAACACACAGTTTTTACTTTGATACAGCATATTTTTTTCAATTTGGATAAACTTAATTTTAACAGTTACAAGTAAATATTTGACTTTGGAATAAACTAATTAAATTGCTGTTATTTTGTTACAGTCAATTTTATTAATTTAATTAAAGTTAAATTTTTGATTCAATGTAAACTATCATTTTATTGGTAAATCGACTGCACTTATGTAGCGCTTTATATTAGCCTCACATTCACCCATTCACACACACTCATACACCAGTGGGTTTCTAAGGTTCTGTCAGTCCTACTGGGAGACTAACAAAGGGTTCAGTGTCTTTGTCCAAGGACACTTGGACATGTGGACAGGGGCGAACAGCTGACCCTTCCATCATTGATCGATCAGCTCTACTAACTGAGCCACAGCCGCCCTGAACAAGGAAAGAATGACAGTGAATGACATGCCCGTATGCTAACAACCTGGCTAAGCTAAAGGCAGAAATATACTCGTCTGTAACGTTGTTACCCAGCCTCAAGCCATGTGATATGAACACCTTTGGTTTAAAGTGAAATATATTAGTTTTAAGTATTTTTTTTAAATTATGTTTTTGCCAGAGTTTGTCTGTCTGTCTGAATGTTTGTGCCTGTCTGTCTGTTAGTTAGCAAGATAACTCAAAAAGCTATAGACAGATTTTGATGAAATTTCCAGGGTAGGTTGGTAATGGGGAGATTTTGGTGGTGACCCAGGGGGTCACAACTCAAGAGTAGTTGTTGCAGAAAGTTTATTGTCCTTTTTTTTTTTTTTTTTCTTTCTTTGTTTCTGTTTTTGAACAGTGTTTTTACAGAATTTTGACCATGGAAGTGAACTGTTTTTGAAAAGAGGGCCCCATAATAAAAAACTACTGGGCCAAAATTATGACACTTGTTACACCTCCGCCAAGGAGGTTATGTTTCTAAATGTAAAATTATATTATTTCTAACCAACAGGTGCAGTGTTTGTATATCTGCGTTACAGGTAAACAAAGAAACAGTTGTAAACACTGCACCAGTTGGTTAAAAATAATCTAATTTTATGTTTACACTAGTATGAACCTTTACAAGACATTAACAAATAGGTAACAAACGGTTAATACATAATACTTGTTTGCTGCCAGTTTGAGCAGGACTCCCTGGAAGAAGAGACACTTAAGTCTTAATGGGTCAATCGTGGCTAAATAAAGGATTAATAAAATAAAATAAATAAATATTCACTCACTCACACATTTATACACCAGTGTATAAATGAGACCAAGGACAGAAAAGGACATGTTGAGGACATAGTGGGATTTGAACTGTTAATCCTTAGCTTATTGGACAACCTGCTCTATCTCCTGAGCCACAGCCACATGTGAGCATCTGTCAGGAAAACTCCTTGACTCTACTGAGCACGTGCACTGGCGGTCTAATTCTGTTGTCCTCTGCTAATGACCATTCACAAATTCAGTGGATTAACCCTTTCATGTAAGGCACTTATTCAACAGCTGTTGTATATTAATGCTTTGTTTTTCATTTATTTTCATCAGAGTAAAAGTACTTCATTACTGTACTTAAGTAGATTTTTTAGGTATCTGTATTTTACTTGAGTATTTATTTTAATGGCAACGTTTTACTTTTACTCCCTACATTTTTGCATGAATTTCTGTATTTTATACTCTTAACATTCTCAGAATAGACTCATTACTTTTTCAAAGTAAACACATGTGACAGTATGAAAAATAAGTCACTTCAGAGAGAAAATCAGTGGAAGAGAGAAACTGTGGCTTTATATATTATACTTATGATTATTATCTCACAATTTTGACTTTTTATCTGATCATTTTGACATTTGCATATTAGATATGTGTAATAGATAATAAATAAATAAAAAATAGTGCACAAACTCTGACAGGTTGATTCGATTTAAAAAATGGGTTTCAATCTTCCAGCTTTGTATCTCAATGACTTTGTATTTTTCCTCCACTTCCTCAGGGGGTTAGTGTGTGTTGGGTAGTGTGTGTTTTGTATTATGGTGTGCATCCTGTGATTGTGAATGAAGCCATATGTGCTGACTGTAGATATAACACTTTGTACTCCTGTCATGTCTGGTCTGACAAGTGTGGTGGAAGACAAAAAAGTTCTGTTAAGCTCCACTTTGGATATCATGAACCATAACAAAGAGCTGTTCACAGACAGGAGTTAGTGGGTGGTGTGTGTGTGTGCGTGTGTGTGTGTGCGGGGGGTGATAACAAGACTGGTGGTGAATTTTAAGTGTGAAATCCAAATGACCTGCCCTTGGTTTGAACTGTTCGATGGAACAAAGTGCCGGTAACAATTAATCTCTGTGTGAGATCATTAGGACAGTCCCAGTACAGAGCACCATAATGAGCCAGTGCTTCAAGTCTGCACTCCCTGCCTTCATGTGCATTCACTGCACATGAAGTCACAACAGGCAAAAAGTCTTTGTATCCAGGGAGGAGGAACAGTGGTTGATTCAAAGAGTGGTGATCAGGAAAAGGGCATACAGCTGTTGTGAGCCTTCAGGGCATGTGTAGCCTATTAGGGGTTCAGAAGTCCTGCAGTGAACAGGGACCACTTCCATCTGTGTGAACGACTGCACAGGGCCTCCACCATTTGGGCTGGAGTGACTTACTGACAGGAAGTTAAATACATAGTAATTAGGCTTGATTTAAGGTAATGGTTCAGTATTAGCCTGTTGGAGTTGTTCTTCTACTAATGCATGTAGAAGGGAACATTTCTACAAGGTTGTCCGATCAATATCAAGGCTATTTGTTGCAATGGAGCTGGACGTCTGGACGCCCAATTGGTTTAATTTTGTATTACAATTGGTGTCTTCCAGATTTATCTACTTGTTTTTATGGTATTTTATGTCACTAGATGCACTGTCTTTTTTATATCAGTATTTTAGCATGTGTTTAATCTGTTTATTTTTATTCATGTTGAGGATGTTTCATTTCTGCAGTGCATCAATGATGCTTTGTGTCAAATGAGGATTTAATTAATTAATTAATCTTAAAATTAAGTGTGTGTTTCAATCACTCTATCACAGAAAAATAAGAGTTGTAGGAATTATGGGAAACTCAAGACAGACATGACATTATGTTTTTTACTGGTGTATGTAAACTTTTGACCACATCTATCTATCTATCTATCTATCTATCTATCTATCTATCTATCTATCTATCTATCTATCTATCTATCTATCTATCTATCTATCTATCTATCTATCTATCTATCTATCTATCTATCTATCTATCTATCTATCTATCTATCTATCTATCTATCTATGCAGACAAGTCCACTTGGGAACCTTATCTGCAGCCCAATTGTAACCCTTCTGGGCTTACATGGATATGCTAGTTGGGCAGTTCCACATTTGCTTGTGGTTCCTCTGTGTTAAATTTGAACATAGAAGTAAAGTTGTACTGAGAAACTTTTTTATTAACTGTCTGAAGCTGTCCTTTGGATCTCAATAGTTGATGTGGAAAAGACATTCATAAAAAAGCTTAGCAAATGTCTTTTATATTCTAGGCCCCTCAGTGGACATACTTTCAACAGTCACCAAAGACTCTTAATTGACATCTTTTGGACATGTCAGTTCCCAGTGTGGTGTCATTCTCCTCTCCCCATTGTTGGCTTTACTTTAACTTTTGTGTGTATACTTATGATGCCTGAAAGTCATATTGTTTTCTGTGACATGTATTGTCCCCCCACCCCCCCAAATTATACGACAAACACCAATGTATATATCAATGCTTATTTTTAATTACAATTTAAAAAATACAAAGTAAAAATTGTGATAAAAATAACTAAATAAAATTGAGAAATTTTTTAATATAAATATTCTAAAATTGCACACAAATATAAACATAATAGCATTACAAATTGCACAAACCTTTTCAAAAAGCAAAACCAATGTTAACTATAATTAAGTAATAATAAAATGAGTGCAAATGACTTCGCTTTTCCTTTTGGCTTTTCCCTTAGGGTTCACCACAACAAACAAAAAAAAAAATAGCAGTAAAAGTAAAGGTGCAGCAGCAGCAGCTGTAAAGATGACATCTAAAACTGGACCTTTCTTGCCTTCTTTGATGAAAAATCCTCAATTACATCCCTGTAATAAATATGTCAGTAAATATATATGAAGGAATATGAAGATTTAAAAAAGTAAACACATTTAACAGCACACGTCCCATTTATTTATTTACTTTTTAGTTAATCACTTTATAAACTTTCTTAAACCATGGACTCATGGACTGACCAAAGATAGCACCAAATCCCCATATAGGCCTGTTGTGATCAACTAATTTGGGTTTTGGATTAACAATCCTGTCAAACACAGAAGTATACCTACAGCCCACTAACCAGCAATGGAAAAATGCATAATCCTTAAATGGTAATAGTGGTATTATTCATATTATTAATCTGGCACAGCTCCCCAGTGCCATTGCGCGCACTGGCACGTGTTCTAGCACGCGTTATGGAATGTACTGGCACGCTTTCACGCGTTACAGAGCGCATTACAGGGCGCGGGCCAGAACGTGCCCTGTAACGCGTGATATAATAAACACAACGCGTAAGCTATGTGAACACTTTGGCTTGCCATAGGGGCGCTGCCTGGGCCGTAGCAAGCAAGACGAAAAAAAAAAGACGGTCATTTGCTGGCGCCCCATAGAGGATTGCGCCCTCGTCCGTCGCCCAGCCTGCCCATAGCTAAAACCGGGTCTGCTGGTAGCACAAGTGGACTTAAATTTGGAGGAGTCGACAAGTCGCATCTTATTCTTTCTCTCCCTCAGCGCGTAAACAGAGACCAGTCCAACCTAAACCAGAGCAGACATGGCTGCTGCAGGTAAATGAGGGGCAGTGGGTCTGACAAAATCCGTTCAGAACCCCTTATATTTATACTGTCATGTTTCTCTAGTGGTTCATACAGATCTTGTCTTCTATTTGAACATTTTAATGACAGTATGTTTCACCTACTATATTTGGGCATGGACCAGACCTATTATTCCTTAGTTTGTGTTATGACTCAGTACTCCTTGTCTTGTGTTTTAATTTTGTTAGTCTTATCATTTTTATGTCATTGTTAGTGTCTGGCCTTTTATTTTGTAATGTGGGTTCATGTGAGTCTTTCTAACTTTGCTTTCTGTCACTGGTGTTGTCCTGCCCCCTCGTTAATTTCCTCCTCATGTAGAACACCTGTCTGTAGAGTATTTAAACCCTCATGTTTTTTCACTTGATGCGAGTATGTCTGCTTCTCAATGGAACCTATGAGTACTTATGTCTCCCTGGTTGTCTGGTCTCAACTAGTGATGGGCAAATGAAGCTTCGTGAAGCGTTAATTGTTTTTTTTATCCCTCTAGATGGAGCTCTCTGTTCAACAAACAGTTGAAATAGTTGAAATGTTCCACCCTTTCTTGAACAGAGAGCTCCATCTGGAGGGATTAAAAAAAAATTTATGTTTTATGAAGCTTCATTTGCTCATCACTAGTCTCAACTGTATTTTCCTGGTATTCTGGTTCTTGGTATTTGCTTGTCCCCTGTCTGTCTGTTTTGTGGAAGTGATCTGTGTATGACCTTTGGCCTAGACTTTGGACCTGGATTCTGCCTTGCCTCTTTGGACACAATGCTCTCTCTACTCAGTGGACTGGCATGTTTCTGGCTTATGGTACTGTGCTTTTTGGATTCTGACCCTGATCCTTCTGATCACCCAGTTTTGAATTTTGTCTGTCTGACCCTGCTTCTCCTCTTGGTGACTGTCTCACCTGACGCGACTCACCCCAGAGGTCCCAGAAGTTATTGTAGTAGTTATTGTAATCCATAAACCCTTAAAAAACGTATTCTGATTCTGAGAGTCTGCATTTGGGTTTCATCACGTTTCTGAATTGTGATTGTTTGTATTAGTACGATAAACAGTATAAAACATAAAATCATAGTTGTACAATATTTTCTTTCTTCTTGCTTGTAGTGTGGTGCAGTTCAGTCTGAGATAAAACTCAGGGTAAATAATGATAGTCAGGTATGGAGACAACATGCATTTTTTTCTATTTGAAATCTCTTGAATCCAAATATGAAGGCCAAACTAACAGGCACAGTAGTACTTTAGTATCTGATTTGGCGACTGAACAGGATTGCACTGTTTAACTATTAAAACTATTAATGCACATTTGTGTTTGTGAATGATGCACTTACATCTATCTGAGCATGCATATTCTAATATACACATATTAGAATATCATTTGGGACTTGAAGTTATTCACACCATGTAAATGTAATTTATTTAGTTTGATTTATTTTATTTAACCTTTATTTAACCAGGCAAGTCATTAAGAACAGATTCTTATTTACAATGACGACCTGCCAAGAGACAGGAGTCACTTGAGGGGAAAGGGTAGAGGGCTTCAAACTAAAAATAGATTAGAAAAATTTCACATAAAATGATGGTTACACACAACAAACACTTCTGGATGAACCAGTGACATAAAACACAGCAGTTAGCAACATATAGCACTCACACTGGAGGGTGGTGGGGTCTGGGGAGGTCACACATACTGGGGGACAGGGGTTGAGAGGTTATTGTGGTGAGAAGCAGTGGCAGGTGTCTTTGAGGATGGCTGTAATAGAGTTTTTTAAAGGTGGATCTGGGGACAAAGGATTCCAGTTTGAGTGTTTTCTGTAAATTGTTCAAGTCAGTGGCAGCGGCAGCCCTGAAAGATTTCTCCCCTATGGTAGATGAAGTGGGGACCTTAAGGTGGATCAGGTGAGCAGACCGAGTGTTGTAGGGGACAGATGCAGACCAAGGAAGGACTTGTAATTGAGTGTGAACCAATGTATGTTGCGTTGCATCTGCAGTTAACGGAGGAGTATAATTTGCAGTGGTGCGTTCTGAGGGGGTGTCAGCGGCAAAGTGGATTGCAGAGTGGTACAGCACATCCAGCTTTTTGAGGGTGCTCTTGCAGCCGACTCAATGACATCCCCATAATCCAACATGGTCATTTGGATCAGCATTAGTTTAGCAGACAGAGTGAAAGTGGAGCGCATCCTGTACAGGAACCTGAGTTTGGCTCTGACTTTTGATTGGAGTTTGTTGATGTGGGTTGTGAAGGAGAGGGAGCTGTCGAACCAAAGTCCCAGGTTTATATTCTGTGACCTGTTCCAGTGGAGATCCATCCAGTGGGGTGAAGCAGAGCTCCTTCCACAGCCTGCCTTCCCAGGGCCCTTCCTCTCAAACCACGTGACCTTGGTTTTCTTGGTGTTAAGGAGGAGGATGAGAAAGGAGATGGCATGTTGGATTGAACAGAAACAGGTTTGAAGAGAATTGTAAACAATATCAGGGGTGGGGCCAACAGTTTTAAAGGACTGTGTCATCTGCATATAGATGAACTGAGGCGTTATTGGCTGCAAGAGCAATTTTAATAATATGAATGGAGAAGATTCAGGGCAAGGCTTGAACCCTAGGGGACTCCTTTAGTGAAAGAGGCAGGCTGTGAGAGGAGTTGCTCAGACTTCACGCGCTGCGTGCGGCCATCAAGGAAGTTCGAGAACCAGTCAAATGAATGGCCTTGAACCCCTATGCTATACAGCCTGTCTGAAATTATGGAGTGGTGTCAAAGGCCTTTGCCAGATCTATAAAAATTGCAGCACAGTACAGTTTGGAGTCCAGAGCAGAAATTATGTCATTCAGAACTTTTACAGTTGCAATGACACAGCCAAAACCAGTACGGAATCCGGATTGTACATTTGAGAGAATGTTATACGTGACCAGGTACCAGGTGAGTTGTTTATTTACTAGTTTTTCCTGTATCTTTGATGGACATGACAGAATAGAGATTGGCCTGGAACAATTTGGATCAGCCCGGTCACCTCCCTTAAAAAGGGGATTTATTGCCATTTAACAGCATAAAATCCCACCTCAGTGCTTTCAGTGAACATGTCCACACACAGCTCTGAGCCTCAACAGAATCAATACAGCATTTGTTATGGATTCGAAAAAAATTTATACGGATAGCTCTATTCTTGTTGTGCATATACTAAACTTTAGATGGATTATTGTAAAACGTACGCATCACTGTTACAGCTTAAGGTACACCGTGAGTTTTAAAAGTTATCCAAACGTTAAACCTAAAAAACAGTATGTAGTGATATTGGCAGTGTTGTACATTTAAATTGTATCAATAATTTGGCACTGTTTATTTTGGTCATTTCATAGCCTGTGAAAACACTTCTGTATGTCTGAGAACATTAAAGTGTTGCTTTTGAAAAGGAAATCCAGCAGTGAAATATTATAGGTGAATCCTTACTCTAAAAGGACAAATTTGAGTTATGGGGCTTCCCAAGGGAAGGGTAACATTTAGAGCAGAAAATACATTTAAAATAACCTTTTGAAGACTTCTATATTTTGAAGATATATTACCTCTAGTTTCCAGCACAAGTTTTACTTCTTTAATGGTTGAAGTATGAACCCAGACTCAGTCCACAGACAAAATAACTTAATTTAAAACAGTCTTTATTATGATCACTTTAACCCTTGTGCGGTCCTTCGTAAATGGCACACTGGCTGTGTCCTACAATTGGGTCTTAAAGAGCCAGATTTCAAAGTTCAGTTCCATAGACTCATCACCCCACCCCCCAAGGATATTTTACTGTTTTCAGTAGTAAGCAATGGCACCATACAGTACGTACAAAAAGGTACATTTTTTAACCCCGACCCGAAGGACCGCACAAGGGTTAAGGTAATTCAGTTCAAAGAGTCCAATATCTTCAGTAGCTCACAGGGAGCAGGTGAACATGGAACTACACCGAGTTCAGACAAACACCTACTGCTAAGTAATATGTGACAAGGTACATGTGGTAGTGGGTAATCAGGGACAGGTGAGGGTCAGTAGCTAGAGAGCTGGAAAAAACCAGGAGGTGAAGGGGTAGGGACTGAAGACAGGTAGGTAACCTGGAGGCAGATGAGATCCGACAGACAAGGGTTTGGACAGATGGCAGAGCAGGTCCAGTTCAGTCTGGATCAGAATTAGTGAGATCAGATACGAGCAATGCAGGATAGTCTTGTACAAGCCAGAAGAACAATCTGGCATGTCAAAGTTACTCCCAAACCACACATAGTCAAACGTACACACACATTCAACCCAGAATAAAATACATGCGTAATCCATAAATGAATGAGATTAACGTGCGATGCATCATTGCATTATTTAAAAACCAATAAAAATACCAACCAATAAAAACCAATAAAAATAACAAGTAGAATGTTCAAATTCATCACCATGTAGTACCAACAGTCACGTAGGCCTGAACACACCCCTTGCATCAGTAAACACTATTGGCAGGGTGGTCTCTGTATTATTTTCTCCTTTTCATTTATTTGCTCATTGATTAGTTTTACTGACATATGGATGACTGAATTTTTGTATTTTTTGTTTTTACCATATTGAACCTCGTGCCTTCCGCCTGAATGTAGTAAGATGTATTACAGCCCTGTGGGGGGCCGGTGCTGAGGCTTATCACTGAAGACAACAACATAATAACTGGCTAATAACATAGTAAAAGTCCTGAACCGATATCGTAATAACTTTTGGACAATAACGTATTAGATTATTGGTCAAAGGTTATTACAATATCAATAAAACACCTTCAGTTCTTTTCAGATTCTGGGTTTTGCTGCATGAGCCGCATGTTTGACACCTCTCCAACATCGCCCAATGATACTGAGATCAGGAGACTGAGATTGACACTCCTTCACTTTTTTTCTGCTGTAGCATATGGTCGACTTGGCCTTATGTTTTGAGTCATTGTCATGTTGGAACATTCAAGACCTTTCATGTACATTCAGTCAGGGTATGTAAACTTATGAGCACAACTGTCAAAGATCATTACAGTAGGACAGACAAAACTCCTCCTAAGGCTGAAGGATGCAAACAGTTGCAAAAATATGACAAAAAAAACCCCTGCAACATTTTACTTCCATAAAGCTACTTCATTACATTAACTAACAAGTAAATAGTCATTTACATATCTTTGGCTAATTACCCTTCTGATCTTCTCTACATAATGCTCTAGAAAATAACAGGAAGAGCAAGATTTTATTTTATTTTATTTAGTGCCAGGACTGACAATATACAATTTTAAACTCAGAATATGTAGTAAATGATATTTTGTGAGCCACGGGTGGGTATACAGAAGACGGTAACCTCAGTGTGTGATTGTACTGTAATCCAGATCGACCTTCTTCATCCACATGTTCATCATAAATTGTATTAGGTCCGAATGTCACTTTCAATCACTTAATTCTCAAAGGAGCAGATCCACAGAAGGACTATGACACTTCCTGTCCTCACATCCCTCTGATGTGATGCATTTATATGAACAGTGTTAAATCCTCAGTAATGTCACAATGCTGTGAACTTTGGGTAATTCAGGGAAAGTGTAAAATGGTCATAAAGGCCTCACAGGCTTTATCGGCAAGAAGGCTCTTTATCGCTTCTTGATTTGACAGTGGGTCGGCCTTAAGCAGTCTGGGATTTATCTGAAACCCGAGGGTCAGTGAGTCTGTGTGAGTGGAGACAGACTGAGGGCCACAGACTTTTGAAGCTTTGGGCCGAAGATATGTACCTTTGAAAGACTGTGAACCAATTGAAACTTACGATATAACACAAGATATTTGTATTTGAGGCTGAATCTACTAAGATCACAATTTACATGTATTCATTTGTATGCACAATCTAGAATTGTGTGTCTGGAGTGGAACCATGGTTTGCAGGTTATTTACAAAGATTGTTTGGAATAAGCAGCTATTTGGGCGGCTGTGGCTCAGTTGGTAGAGTGGGTTGTCCAATGACCGAAAGGTTGGTGGTTCACGTCCCACGTCTGGCTGTCCCCATTTTGAAGACACTGTTGGGCACCCTGTTGGAACCCTGACTTAGTCTCCCAAGAGGACTGACAGAACCTTAGAAACCTACTGGTCTATGAATGGGTGAATTTGAGAGCAATTTAAGTTTTGTGAATGGGTGAATGTGAGGGTAATGAAAAGTTCTCTGAGCACCATGAAGGTAGAAGAGTGCTATATAAGTGCAGTCCATTTACTATTTAAATTACAGCAAGTGCAAAGGCCTTGAGACTTCCCTATTGAAATGAGGATTTTGCATGTGTTACTAGAGACAGTAAACTGGAAAACAGTTCTGGGATCTGCCAGCACTCATGGTATCAGCAACTGAATGATCCAGATGCATAGAAATGTAACATTAGAGGAGTGCAGTCATATAAGTTATCACATGACTCATTCATTACCCCAACCCCCTAATTGTCTTGTCAGTAAAAGTCTTTGGCAAACTCTTTAAAGGCAAAAACATGTCAAACAAACCAGCTGGTTAACGTTTTCAGGGTCTGTACATGTGGTCCCCGATACTGCCATGGCCAGAACATAAGATAAAGACAACATAACAAGAATATAACAATAAGAACATGTCCTGTCCCTGGTGCATGGGGCTGTGTGTTGTATGGACTCAACAGCACCACCTGCTGTTGTGGCATGAAAACTACAGAACAGTTCTTGCAACGTGCAAAAACATTTGTGAATAAATCCTAAGTCCTGCAGATGCCAATCACGAAGGTGCAAAGTTACTGACAAAAGTCATGTGACAGCGGGGAGCCAATTGTTTCTCCAACCTGCACAATAATTTCTCCAACTTGCAGCACTTGTGAATGACATCTTGCTTTTGCAAAACACAAGGAGCTTGTTTGTGAATCATTGGCTGTGAATAAAACACCTTTTTTTTGTGTTTGTGAGCTTTTGGCAGAAATTTCACCCCATAGAGGTTAATTGGCTTGAATGACTGTGTGGCGCACATAATTTGATCACATTCTAGCCTAATACCAATGTGTAATATAAAATTACACAACCACCAGGGGTGCAAAATAATTCTGTAAAGCGTGTGTATGTGTGTGTGTCTGTCATAATATGTGTGACGAGGTTCGGATACCAGCCTAGAGAGCCACAACTGTTGCAAGAATGGAGCGGAAATGAAGCCGTTTATAAATGTATTTATTATATTTAAAACAGGGTTAAAATACCCAGGCACAGGTTAAAATGATAAAAAGGATAAAATAAGGATAAATTGCGTAGCCGTAGTAAAAAGTCTAGATTAAAAAAACACCTGGGCACAAAAATAAAAAGGATAAAAATACCGTAATTTCCGGACTATAGAGCGCACCTGATTATTAGCCGCACCCACCTCATTCTAAGAGGAAAACCGATTTTGTACATACACAAGCCGCACATGTATATAAGCCGCATGTGCCCACATTAAAACATGTAACACAAACACAAAATTAACCCAAACCCGACTTCAAGTCCCGCAAATGAAACTAAATGTCCTTCATTAACCCTTGTGCGGTCCTTCGTAAAAGGCACACTGGCTGTGTCCTACAATCGGGTCTTAAAAACCCAGATTCCAAAGTTCAGTTCCATAGACTCATCACCCCACCCCCCAAGGATATATTACTGTTTTCAGTAGTAAGCAATGGCATCCTACAGTACGTATAAAAAGGTACATTTGTGAACCACCGGGTCTCTTTGACCCGAAGGACCGCACAAGGGTTAAAGTCCACAGTCCAAAAATCACAGCCGGCAAAATGAACGGAAAATGATACTTAAGGTTTGATGCAGACCTGCAGAGTCCGGGTCCCGTTGAAAGTAATCCAAGGAAAAAAAAGTGTATATTTCCAAAGGTAAGGGAGGGAAAAATATATATCCACTATTGTCCACCGCATCCACAAACAGGTGGCTGGTCACCGCATCGCCTCATCTATCGTAGAGTCAGCGATAACTTTCTCTTTCGCAGAGAGTTCAGGTCAAACTCCTCCGTGCCAACGTGCAAAAATAATCCACATGGTCTGGTCGAGCCTCTGTCTTCTCTCACACACCGCCGCGGGTTTTTCTTTAAGCAACTTTTTACCCCTTGTACACCTGTCCGTCAACTTTACCGCTCCCACTTAAACCCGTCACCCCGCGTTTGTTCCGCCCCTCCTTTTTCATTCAGTCTTCCTCGACGCATATATTCCACCGGTCTAAATCTTACCTTTTCTACTCGAGCGCCTCTGGCGGGCGTTAGGAAAATTACATAAATTGGCCGCGTCACTGAAAAAGCCGCAAGGTTGAAAGATTAGGAAAAAAGTAGCGGCTTGTAATCCGGAATTTACGGTAAGCATATATTGCTTAGTCCTTAGTAAAAGAGTAATTTCGCTCAGGCTCCTCTCTCCCGCTCCGTGCCACTTCCTCTTCCCGTGCTGCAACCCCCTGCTTTGATCGCGTCCTCCAGCTCCTTTTATACCCCGCCCGCTCAACAGAGGAAATCAGCTGGAGGTAATGTCCAGCTGTTGTTTATTACTGACCCAGTCTTAAATTAAAAGTCCAAATACTGCAAATCATAACACACAAATCAAAAAATATACACTACAAATCATAACAAATCAAAGAATATACACAACAACAAGGAATGAACACCATAAACAAGGAAACAATATTTGGGTCTGCAATGACAACCAGCTGTAGGTCGCTTTCGACATTACCCCCCCTCTTTAATGGAGGTTGTCCCGACCACCTACGGTTGGCGGTATCTGGCAGGTGGTTAGCCTAAGTTTGATCTTTGGGACCGCCGTACCCCGGGGTCAACCATGTCAATGGGTAGAGTAGCTTGTACCCTTGGGGGATCAGGTGGAGGAACCAACGCTGGTACCACATCAGTACTTGTGAGTCTTGGTAGCCACCATGTGGGAGGAGGTAGAGTAGGAGGGTGGTGGGCAGTCTCAAGTCTCGAACCTGTCCTGTCCTCCGCTTCGTCCAGTACCCGTTGGTCCTTTAACACATTTAGTAGGCAAGGTCTGAGGTTATTACGGTGCACGGTTGGACCATCTTTACCTTCTGGCCGAAGGATGTATACGGGGTGCTGTTCTCGCAGCTGGCCAACCACCACGTACAGTTCGGGGGACCACTTGAAGCTCAACTTCCCTCTGGCTCTCCTGCGAAAGTTACGGACCAGTACCCGCTCCCCTGGCAACAAAGGTGCTGGCTTGGTCCGCTTGTTGTACCTTGCCTGGTCTAGCTCTCTTCTTTGCTTTGTCTGGGTTTGAACTGTCTGGTAGGCGTGACTAAGAGCCTCCTGATGTCTCTTCACCCACTCTGACAACGTATGGGATCCAATCACAGGATGTAAGCCAGTCGCCAAGTCAACAGGGAGTCTGGCATGTCGCCCAAAAACTACATAATGTGTGGTCATCCCAGTGGTGCCATGAGTGGTGTTATTATATGCTTGGACCAGGGCAGGCAGCTGGCCTGGCCACTGGGATCATTCGGTTTCTGCCAGAAAGTTAAGCAGTCCCAACAGAGTCTGGTTGAATCTCTCACATGCACCATTGCCCTGGGGGTGGTAAGCGGTAGGGCGACTCTTCTGACAGCCATACAGCTGGCAGAGCTCTTTTATTAATGCTGACTCAAATGCTACCCCTCTTTCAGTGAGGATTCGTTCGGGGCAGCCAAAGACTTGAATCAGATATTTATACACAGCTTGGGCAGTTGTACTAGTAGACTGGTCTCTGGTTGGAACTGCGAGGGCATATTTAGAAAATAGATCTGTCATGACTAGGATGTACGGGTATCGATCCTCTTGTCGGCCTAGTGAGAGGGAATCCATGCCAACAATCTGAAATGGGTAAGTGGTTGTAATGGGTACAAGAGGGACTCTCACCTCGGGGCCAGTTTTTGTCAGGACACATTGGGGGCAGGTTGCAGTCCACTCCTTCACGTCCCGAGTCATTCTCGGCCAGTAGCAGTGCTGTTGCAGGACAGCCAGGGTCCTATCAACACTTGGGTGGCCCATGCTCTGATGATAAACCTCCCCTCCCACGTCTCTTTGATGGTCTTCTCGGGGATGAGGACTTGGAAACTCTCCACTCCGGCACCAGCCTCTTTAGATAGCCTCCCAAGCACCCCACTCCTGACCACAAGCCGGTCCCAGTCCCTGAACAGCTGTCTTGCATACGGGGTTAGCATGTCACTTGCCTCAGTGGGTAGCACCTGCAGTTCCTTCCACTGTCTAATCTGGCTCAGCACTGGGTCCTCGTTCTGTTGTTCTGCCCAGGTCTTGATGTCCTCCACAGCTACCTGGCTGGCCTGGACAGGCACTGCGTTGTCGCTGGGTTGCAGTCTAGATAAGGCGCCGGCATTCCGGTTCTGGGTCCCGGGGCGGTATTTCACCCTATAATTGAAATTTGCCAGCTGCGCAACCCAGCGCTGTTCAACTGCACCCAGGCGTGCAGTATCCAGATACACCAGTGGATTATTATCTGTAAACACAGTAAATTCAGCACCATACAGATAATCTTTAAATTTCTCAGTAACTGCCCATTTCAGGCCCAATAACTCCAATTTGAAGGAACTGTAATTCTGGTCATTACGCTCAGTTGGTTGCAAGCTTCTGCTTGCATACGCAATGACCCTTTCCTGACCACCCTGCACTTGGGCCAGCACCGTGCCAAGACCTTCAAAACTGGCATCAGCGTAAAGTCTAAATGGTTGAGTAAAGTCTGCATAAGCCAGTATAGGTGCAATAAGTAAGGCTTATTTAAGCTGCTCAAATGCTGGTTGGCAAGCTGGTGACCACTGAATGGAGGCAGTCTTACTGTGTGTGGCAGTGCCATGGGTAAGGGCATTCAGTGGTGCAGCTACTTTTGAGAATGCAGGTATAAAGCGGCAATAATCGCCAGCAAAGCCAAGGAAAGATTTTACCAGCTTTACGTTCCGAGGGGTTGGCCAGTCCTTTACTACTGCCGTCTTAGCTGGATCGGTGGCGACGCCATCCTCACTGATGACATGCCCGAGATAGGTTACCTGGCGCTGGAATAGGTGACACTTGGCTGGCTGCAGTTTCAAGCCATGCTGATTGAGGCGCTGGAATACCTCTTCTAGGTGACGCAGGTGGCTACTGAAGTCAGGGGAGAAGAGCACAACATCATCCAAATAAATGAGTAAATAGTCATTCACCAAGTTGCCTAGACAACGCTGCATTAATCTTTGGAATGTGGCTGGAGCGTTACATAGTCCAAACGGCATTCTATTGAACTCATATAAGCCACAAGGAGTTGTGAAGGCAGTCTTTTCCCTGTCCAGAGGATGCATCTCAACCTGCCAGTAGCTACTTGTCAAATCCAATGTGGAATACCATTTCACAGCTTTAAGCCCAGTCAATGACTCCCCTATACGAGGCAACAGGTAAGTGTCTTTGTGGGTGAGTGCATTTAATTTTCTATAATCCACACAGAATTTCCAGCTTCCATCCTTTTTCTTCACAAGTACAATGGGAGCAGCCCAAGGGCTCACACTTTCACTCACCACACCACTGCCCAGCATGTTCTGCAGTAAGGACCTCAGCTCTGGGTAGAGGCTTGGTGGAACGGGACGATACCTTTCCCGGCTTGGTGGCGCAGACCCTGTTGGTATTTGATGTTGTACAACACCAGTGCAGCCAAAATCTTCATCATGACGTGCAAACACACTCACCCACTTCTGTAGTAGGATGGTCATCTCCTCTTGCTGTGCATCAGTTAGTCCATCCCCCTGTAAGGACAGTACAGGATGCGAAGCAGTGGCATAATCTCCCCCAGTGACCCCAATTTGTCTCACCTCTACCTCCACAATGCCCGTCCCCACACTGTGGAGGACCAACTCCCGCTCCTCCTGGATATCGGACGGTGCCACTTCCGTCACTGCAGCTAAGGGCTGCCGCTGCGGGACCTCCACAGGGTAGGGGTTGGGGTTGCACACTCGACACTCCACTTGTCCTCCCTGCAGTGTTGTCATGGTACGGGCCACACACCAGTCCAAATTGTTGTCAAGGAGAGGCTCAACAATGACACAACATGACTGGTTAGCGGGATAATCTGACACCTGTGTCCATAGAATCATCTCAGACTGGGGTGGGATGATGACCGGTGATTGTCTGGGCAGCTTTGCTATACCCTGAAAGTGGGGGGCTGGGGGTCTAGTGGTGATCCGGTAACATTCGGTGAATTCCCTAGCCCAAGCTTGGCCTTCAACCACTGGCATAGTTGTCTTGAAGGCTGAAAGTCCAGGGTGGCTTCCTTCTGCAAAAATAGACCACACAGGTTTAATAATATTCATTCCCAGGATCCCCTGCGCTGGCCCAAGACAATCATCACTCACTATAATTACCCCCTTGCTGGGGACATGTATACTTCCCACCATACAGTCAACTAGCACATAACCCACGTATGGAATCTTCAAGCCATTGGCAGCACAAAGCGTCAGCCAGGGGGTGCTTGTAAGGCAGGTGTTTTCAAGATACTTGTTGAACAGTTTTTTGCTCAACAAGGTTACCTGGGAACCAGTGTCAAGTACAAAAGGTATGCTCTGTCCATTCATTTTTACATTCACATATGGGCACACCTTTGTTGTGTTATGGGCTCTGTGTTCTGGGTGACCACCCCCACTACTTGGCCCTCAGCTGTGGGAACTTAAAAATCCCGCCTCCCTGATGGTCTCTTGTGGCAGTGGCGTTGTACGTGTCCTGCTTCACCACAGCTCTGACAGATGGGGCGGCCTTGTACATCCCACTGGCAGGAGGGCCGACCCCACGTCTGCCCCGCTGAGGCTTGAGCCCTGTGATGTCTGGGTGGTGGCTGAAGCGCTGGTGGCAATTTCCTATTGGCTAACTGGGTCTTGACTTCCTCCATGAGGTTCGCAGACAGAGTTTTCGTCTGTTCCTTCATTTCTCCTATTAGCCCCTGTCGCAGATCCTCCCGTATCTGGTCCTTCAGTGACACCAAGTCTATTTTAGCATCTCTACTTGTGGGGGCAGTGACTCTATGTGAGAGGGTAGTGTTTTCCGCCTCCTATAGCTCACGTTCCAGGGTCCGTGCTTCGCTGCACACGGCGGTGAAGGACATTGTTTCATTCCTCCGAATCTGCTGGGTCAGCTCCTGTTTAATAGGTCCTGTACGCAAGCCAACAATAAGCTGGTCGAGTAGGAGGTCATCTCGCTGTTCTGTGCAATCAGCATCTTGCTCCCTCCATCTGGAAAACATTTCTCTTAGTTTTAGTATAAATGCATTTACATTTTCATCACTCCTTTGTCTACAATTACAGAAATTGGCTCTCAGTTTTGCTTTAGTAGATGGTTTAGAATAAAGTCCCCTTAGTGCTTCCAGAACTTTCTGTCTGTTATTTTGGGGTTCTACAAGGCACATCTCTCGCTTGGCTTCCCCTTCTAGAGCACCTATCAGAAAGTCTGCCTGCTGCTCTTGATTGAGTCCTTGGGCCCTCAGCATGGTCTCCACCTGACCCCGCCATTCTTCAAACTTTGAGTTATCCCCATCAAATTTTGGTATCCAGGCAGCCCCCATAAACCATGGCATAATGAATTGTGCTGTAATTGGTTGGCCATTACCACCTGGTGTCCCTTCAATCTTACAACAGTGGGGCTGGTATCCTGCCGACAACGCCAATAAAAATGTCACAGTATGTGTGACGAGGTTTGGATACCAGCCTAGAGAGCCACCACTGTTGCAAGAATGGAGCGGAAATGAAGCCGTTTATGAATGTATTTATTATATTTAAAACAGGGTTAAAATATCCAGGCACAGGTTAAAATGATAAAAAGGATAAAATAAGCATAAATTGCGTAGCCCGTAGTAAAAAGTCTAGATTAAAAAAACACCTGGGCACAAAAATAAAAAGGATAAAAATAAGCATATATAGCTTAGTCCTTAGTAAAAGAGTTATTTAAAATAAATTGTCCACTCGATGTTTCCTAGGCCCGGAGTGGCCCTGCCGTCCTTCCGTTACGTCGCACAGACCTCCTCCGCCCGATTCACCGTCTTCCTGGTTCGCCTGGCCGCTGTCACTCCACTTCCTGCACCTGTCACTGCCCTGCGCTGTCGGCGTCCCGGTCCTTCGCTCTGCCGTTCCTTTGCTCAGGCTCCTCTCTCCCGCTCCGTGCCACTTCCTCTTCCCGTGCTGCAACCCCCTGCTTTAATCGCGTCCTCCAGCTCCTTTTATACCCCGCCCGCTCATCAGAGGAAATCAGCTGGAGGCATTGTCCAGCTGTTGTTTATTACCGACCCAGTCTTAAATTAAAAGTCCAAATACTGCAAATCATAACACACAAATCAAAAATATACACTGCAAATCATAACAAATCAAAGAATATACACAACAACAAGGAATGAACACCATAAACAAGGAAAACACAATATTTGGGTCTGCAATGACAACCAGCTGTAGGTCGTTTTCGACATGTCCATGCACAGAAATGCAAAATAACTAAGTAGAAGTACTTCATTACCATACTTAGATTTTTTAGGTATCTGTACTTTATACTCTTTACATTATCAGAATAGATTGTTATGCATCCTGAACAAGAATACTTTTTCATGCAGGTAGCTGTACTTCTACTTAAGTACAGAACGTGAGTACTTTTACCACCTGTGTGTGTGTGTGTGGGAGGCACATACGTCTCAATTATTTGTCCTTCCATTATTTCAATTAGAAAATATCAGTATTGGCGATACTAACCCTGTATTTACTTGGTACTCGTATTATATATAAAATCCTCCTGCACACCCACCACTGTCTTCACAGTTTGGGCCTCACCCACCACTGTCTTCACAGTGTGGGTCTAACCCACCTACTGAACTCCTCACCCCACACTTCTCAGACAGAACCTGATCAGGCCAACTCCACCGTCTCCGCCTGCATAAGCCTCAGCTTGAAACCATGGGTAACAGGGCCTTTGAGGCTGCTGATCCCATCTGTGGAACGCCCTCCTGGACCATCTCAGAGCTCCATAGACAGGATGCTTTTAAAAAAGGATGTAAAACCTTCACTTTTAGAAAATCTTTTGCCGTTTGATTTTAATCTGTTGTTCTTAACTGTTCATTTTATCTTTTCACTGTACACTTTGACATCTAGTTTTGAATGAAACGTGCATTACAAATAAAAATTTATTATTATTACTATTATTATCAAAATCCCCAGCATTCCCCACCCTTCCTTTTTTAATCTGCCACTGAGCTTTAACAGTGTTTCATCAATTAAATAAATTGAATTGGATCATTTTTCATCTTGGGTGGTCCAAAACCACTCAGTATAGACCTGTCTAAAAGCATAAATGTTGAACATCCTCCTCTTGGCTTTGTTGGATAGATACAAACACATGCTTTTACATTTTGTTGCTTTTAGATGAACCCATGATTTCTTCTCAGTCATAAATTGGTTCTTGTTGTCAATTTCCATACACTTGCTCCTCATGTGGTCAAATACAGGTCTTATTTTCAGCAGTCACTCTAAGTCAGGCTTGTTATCTCTCATTTTGACTGAAGATACGAATCAATCCATAATCGATTTCCAATGTTCAAGACTTTCTAAGCTGAAATGGAATATTTGTTCTGAATCTCAACAAGAGCACATTGGAAACAACATTGGACATTTTAAGTGCATATGAAAGTTGACTTTTCAATACACCGCAGCTTTTAGCTGAAATTGAAAACCCATGTTATTTGTGTGCCTCAGAGTTGAAGAAAAGTGGACTAAAAAAATATAGATCCAGCAGCAGCATCTTCATATTGACTTTCAATTAGGTATCAGAGCAAACATTTTACAGGCTGTTTGTGTCAGATATACTTCAGCGGTTGTTACATAAAGGAGACAGAAGAGGTGGGTACCATGTGGACAAACATTTGAGGTGTTCAAGCCTCAAGGTTTCTTTTATACGAGTGTATACAGATGTACAGTATGTTCCTTCTTTTACACACTCCAAAACTCAGCACTTGAGAGGCTTTTTAAATCACCAGGCTGGTAAATTGAATTCCATCGAGTCACTGAATGACTTTCTCTCTCTAAACTTGAACCCCGGGGCCAACCATTACAAAGCAAATTGTTTCTTTTTCTCTCTTACTTTTCCTGATTTCTACAGTCTCTCAAGAACAAGAGCAGTCAACACCTTGGGTTTTCCTTGATTCTCGGTACTTTTCTGTATCTCAGGTTACTCTTTTTGTCACAGGGTCTCTGTAGGTTTACCAAAGATCTAACCGCTAAAGCGACCTCAATAATGTAGAGAAAAAATACACATAATTTTGGAAAAAAATACCCGTAAAAGTGATATAATTCACACAATATTTTAAATATTTTTACCCTCATAGTATAATAACCTAAGGTTCCATCTTCTAATTTATAGGGTTGAATGCCACAGCCCACCAGTCATTTCTGTTATTTGCCTCGATGTAGGAGAGGCTGGTCCAGTGACTGATGGGATTCGTCCACATGGTTCGAGGGCTCCCTCTGCTTCTCTTTCCTTCAACTTTTCCATCCAGTAACTTTCTCTGCAGCCCTTCTTTACAGACTATAAACAAGGGTTATATTTGAGATGGTTTGGAACAATCTTATTTTCATTGGTGATCCTATCTGTCCACTTGATGTTAAGCATTCTTCTATAACACCACATTTCAAAGGCAATTATGTGGTCCTTTGTGGTCTTGGATGTCATCATTCATGTCTCTGCTCCATACGTTATTGTTGACCAAATGTATGTAATAATGATGTGTTTTTTTCAAGATATTGTACATTTTTAAGAAAGTTGATCTTGCTATTACAATTCTCAATTGAATTTGCATCCAAGACATAACATTTTGTACTTGTTGAATTTCTGCTCCATCCACGTTGATCTTAATTGGAGTAGGGTCTCCTCTTTTGCTGATCACCATTGACTTGGTCTTCTTTGCATTGATTTTCATATTGTAAGATTTTCCTGCCTCATTGACTCTATCTACGATTTCCTGGAGGTCTTCTTCACTCTCGGCCAGGAGTACATAATCACCTAACTCATACACAAATGGACAAAAGCATTGGGGCACAGTGAATTCAGCTGTTTCTTTTCCATCACCTCCGATGCTTCATGCCGTGGACACAGTCTGTTCTCACTGTTGCCATCAGATACACATCTACCCAGGCCCATACCTCCAGATTTAAAAACAACTTTTATTCCAGTGTAATACATGTAATAAACAGTGCAATACAGTTGTACCTCTTCTTACGAAAGACTCAGCTAACGAAAAATCCATGTTACGAAAAAGCTTTACTTAAATTTTGTCTCTGAATACGAAAGAAAATTCTATTTACGCACGTAAACTGAAACCCCCAAGACATAAATACAGTACATTACTACACGTAACTACATAATGTACGTAAATGTGTCACATATGTACTATACGTAACATCCCATTGGCTTTGACCCTCATTCATCACAGAGTAGGCTGTTGTGTCTCCTGGAAACACAGACACTTTAACGGTACTGTCTCCACCTAGACCAGCACTTTTAATATCAAAAGTTCAGCCAAACGGTGCAAGAAGAGTATATGACCGACAGACAATGATCAGCTTAAGAAAAATGGTTAAAAACTTGGACTCCACAAGCCTGGAGACGCAGACAGTTCTACAGAACCTCGGTCTGCTGCGCTGGTCAGATCCAGCGTCCTACATTTGAGTCTCCCCCTACAGAGGATGCCTCCGGAGACATCGGAGGGGGAGCAAGAGGAAGTAGAAGTATGGCTGTTGTGGTGGATTTACAGCTAAGATAACAGCTTACCTGTTGCGATCACTGCTTACATCAGTCCTGCTCGCCAACATACGCTCACTGGAAAACAACCTAGACTACCTGAAGCTGGATTTAAACACCAAACATGATCCACCAGACTAATGCATCCTCATCCTCAACTCTTCTGTCCTGTACACCGCCATTAGCCTGGACGGGCTAACAATATTCAGAGACGACAGAAGCCATGCTCTCACAGGTAAAACCCAGGCTAAAATCTAAATTCACATTTTCTTTTAACACATATTTTATGCAAAGTTTTCCAATTTTTAAAGGGTGTATGAGGTAGTATTGAAGAAATGGAATGAATTAGGCCTTTTACATGTAAAATTAAACTGTATTTGCGAAAAATTCACGTTACGAATACACTTCTGGAACAAATTAATTTCGTAAGTAGAGGTACCACTGTATACTTATTTATCTTTACTGGTTGGTTGTCAGGTTTGTTTCTACATATATATATATATATATATATATATATTGCTTGAGCTTTTTTGAGTGCCTCCTCCCTGGCTTTGAGCTCACACTGACCTTTCTTAATGAATGTATTTTAAATTTTAATTGTAAATCAATCAATTTAAATTTAAATCAGGCATTTTCCCATGTTTAATTGATCAGGGTTATATATATATATATTAAAAAAAGTTAGAATTTTAACAATTTATCTAGTTTAAACTCAACATAGGCCTTTTTTGGAGTCATGGAATTAGACTATAGGCATTTATACTATTTATTATTAATATTTAGCCTTAACAATAATATTTTCTTAATTCCTATATAACATTTTTTAAGTGTGCTTTCTTTGTCCTTGTGGTTTTTGTGAATATCAATCTGGGTTTTGTGATCTGAGGTACTGTCTGGACCAGGCTTGATCAGTTTTTTCAGAAAAGCTGAGTTGTTGAGTCACCACCAAACCTCAAATCCATGTCATAATAAATTGTTAAAGATAACATAAAGTGTCATGTCTGAGCTAAGGAAGACAGAGTCCTACTTGCTTACTCAGAAGGATCACTAAATTGGCTGTTAGTGAAAAATAATATAATAACCTAGGATTCAAAAATAGCTTAAAAGTGCTTGTATTTATATGAGTGGCATGAGGAAATAATTGAGTCATTCTGAGTTAGAAAATAATAAAGGCATGGACATTTTTAGGGGGGTGTAAGGACCTCTGAGGATCTCCTTAAATTTAATTGGCTTTTCTTTTGTTTGATGAAACTGAACTTTTTTCAGACAGTACAGTTCAGGAAAAAAGTCATGTGTTTAATGGGTGTTTCCTCCGTTAATGTGGATTTGGTGAAGTTTACATATAATGATACAGACATATTGAGTTTGGCTCCATTGAGTTTTTCCAGACAATTTGTAGGATACGTGTACTTTTTACTTTTCTCAATATGTGTTCTTGTTCTTCTGCTCTCATGAAATGTCATCACACTGGAAAAAAAATTTAATTGAAGTGTACTTTTCTCATTTCTAGTAAAACTGTCTAATCACACTTAAAATAAAATAAAATCATCTGACGAGTAAGTTTTCAGTCACACATAAATCATTTTTAGGAAATATATCTGGAAAATCTTATTTCAAGAAATCTTACTGAGATCATTATTATTTGTTCCATTGGCAGATTTTTTGGCAAAAAAAAAAAAATCTGCTAATGAAACAAATGAAAATTATCTTGGTACGGTTTATATTTTCACAGAATTCAGGAACATTCATGTGGACACAATGGGGACCGGTTAAAGAAATCACAACTCCATGTGTTGTGTGTCCACCATTATCTTCCTGTAGAGCACTACATCGTTCTCTTATTGAGTTGACAGTATTGTCAATTGTAGCCCGCGGAATGTACATGGAGCAATGGAATGTTATCGAGAACCATTCCCATGTTATTTGGGATATCTGTGGCATGGTGACATCTGAGGAAATGTGACATTTTGGTATCTCCATTTATTGTGCCCAGTATAAGGAGTGTCTGAATGCTGTTAATACCAAGGGGGTCCATTTCTGGGCCTGGACTACCATGCACTCTTGCCCCCCCCACACCCCGTTATCAACCTACCCTGAAAATGTCATCACAATGTGTATAAGTTTTTAATCTTGCTAACTAACAGACAAAATAACTCTGGCAAAAACATAACCTCCTTGGCAGAGGAACACCATGAGCTCATTTTAGGACACACACCCAAATATTGTACATGTTGCATTAATATTTTTGCTCACTATACTTTCTCTGAGGCTATTCTGACCAGGGCTGTACTCACTCGTGTTTACATGTACTTCACATTCGAGCTATTGACAGTAATCAAATGAAGGACTTAACTGGAGTTTCCCAGAAGTATGGGAACACCTTAGGTGCTACTTGGACACATCATCAGTGATCATCAAACACCCTTGCTTGGGACCCAGTGCCCTGCTTGCGACCCACTATTCCATGGACCCACCCCTCTGAATCCAAAGCCATGTTGAGGCTTTTTTCTCAGCCTCAGTGATGTTCTTGATGGCTCTTCAGAACAGCTGACCTTTTACTCCAAGGAGTTTCAGGGTTCGGGGTAATGACTGGACAGCAAAACCCCGACACCCCACCTCACCTAGATTGAGTTTACATGCGCAGAAGAAAGAAGAAATTATTGAGTGAGGTATATTGGACTCCCAGAAACTAGGTGATACTACACACCCTTTTCAATTGACATTCTCCCAACTGGCACCATAGAAGAATTGATTGATTGATTGATTGATTTTTATTTAATTCATGCTTGCAGCGAAGCCAGAGACTCCACTGAAAAAGTGCAGAATTTTACAAAGTAATTAGATAAAATATTTAAAAAGAAAATACATATAGACAATAAAATTTAAAGTTCAGTTTGAAAAATTCAAGGCAGTGAGCAAGGGCTCGGTTGGCTATCATCTGTTGCCACTATTATATATAGCCTGATTGCAGAGTGCAGCGTTGAGTTCTTTAGCCTGCTGGTCTTCGCCATTGGTTCGGCCAGCTTGTGCTGGTTCCTCATCGTCTTGGCTGTGCAATTTCCACGTGTTGGAGGTAGCAGGTCATGCAGAGGGTGTTTGTCATCGTGCATGTCCCTGACCATCTTCACTGCGGCTTCCTGCCTCCTGACCTGGAGTGTGATGGTAGAGGTTGTGGGATGTTGCCGGCTCTCCTTCTGATGATTTTGCAGGCTCGTGTCTGAACCCGCTCTAGCTCTGCTTCTTGTTTTTTTGAGCATACTACAAAGAGCACTGAGCTGTATTCAAGACACGGCCTGATGAGAGTGGTGTAGAGGGTGATGAGGTCATCCACAGGCAGACCATATCTCACCATGACGGTGAGGTATGAACAATTAGTGAACAAAATAGGCAGATTTGAAGCAGACGTAGTAGAAGGCGGACAACACCTGGAGAAGATATAGACTACAACCATGCAGCAATTCACTATATTTTATAAGTACTGTTAAACTCTGATTTATTACATGTAAGAAGGGGGCATGTCCAGGCCAGTCTTAATCGAGCTAAGGTTGGGTGGCGTTTATATGCACAGAGAAATTCAATTAGAATCAAATTATGTGACTTGATTAGTCTGATTTCTGAAACTCCAGTTTGATTTGATTAGACTCCGACTAAGGTGTATACATGGCTTTGAAAACTTTGATTTTAGTCAATACATTTACATGCACTTACAGAAATTTTAATTATTGCCTGAGTTCATATGATTGTACTTGCTACTGAGATTTTCTGTTGTTACTATGGAGCATCGGCAGCCCTCTAGTGGTCAGGAAAAGTTGCAGTAGAGTATATTTTGCAGTGTTCCCTGTAGTCCAGGGGTCACCAATCCTGGTACTGGAGAGCCACTATCCTGCATGGTTTAGATGTTTCTGTTTCCAGTACACCTGATTGTTCCACAGAGCTCAATGACCGGCTGATCATTTGAATCAGGTGTATTGGAAGAGGGGTACATCTAAAACATGCAGGACAGTGGTTCTCCAGGACAAGGGTTGCTTATCCCTGTCATAGTCAGTTCAGACCTAAAAAGGAACTAAGCATGTTCCTCTCACTCTGTTTCTATGACCAGGAAACATTTACCTGGGAGTATTTCTTTGTTCAATTGTATGAATGTCTACTGAACATATCAAAGTTATAAAATGTTACTATGAATAGATCGTATAAAACTCAAGTTAAGCTGGTATTCAACCTTTAATTTTTGGAACCTTCAGTTTATCCTCACTAGCCTCACGGGAGTCACTTACAGCTTATTACAGCTATTCAAGGGTTCACCCTGGACATGTCTCCAGTTCATCGCAGGGCTGAACATATAGAGACAAACAGTCACTCTTACATTCACACCTATGGGCAATTTCAGAGTAATCAATTAACCTATCAGTGCACATCACATGGAGAACATGTCAACTCAATACAGCCCCCCCCCATAGACTGGTCTTGGATTTGAACTTTGTTTCTGTAAGGAACTAGTGCTTAATCCATTGTACCAATTCATTAGCATGTATATTGAATGTGCTATTCAAGTTAGCCTTAAGCTAATGATGACTTTCTATTTATTTAGTGTAGTGTATTAGTGTTCTGTAAATGTACTAAGGCAGTAAACAAAACTGATAACGTTTTATGTGCAGTACTGAAAAGAATCTCCACAACTTTAACATTTCACACATATTATCAAGAAATATATGAATAAGAAGATATTTGAATGTATGAAAGTTTTTTTGTGTCTTTTTCAAAATGCATGGCTGCATCAGACAAACACTGAAAACGTTTTCTCCGTTTCATGCTAATATGAAGAAATAACAATAACAGTTTCAACATGTCATGTCCTGGATGTGTTTCATTATCCCACTGAAACATCCAGAACAGAGCGCATGCAGAGGTGATCGTGACATAAACTTAAGACTGTTTCTCAATATAATATATCACAGATGTGTCCAAAAAAGTTTTTCCATCACTGTATGTTTTGCAGTTACACAACGAGTCTAAAGTAAAGCAGAATTTCAAAGTATTTTTTTTTCCCTTGGGAACTCTGCACACACACACACACATAAGCAGGGGTAGCTTATGTGAAAAAGTAGATATTTAAAGAAAAAAATTGAATGAATTGGATTTATCTACATGAGTTAAGAGTTAACTCGACAGGATAAATGCGTCCCATTGAGGATATTACAAAGAATAATGCCACAACACTACGTAGCCTTTCAGTCCTTTTCGGATCTTTCTGTGAAATTACTGTACACAGCTCATTTGCATTTGCCTCGTTTCATCTTTTTTGGTGCACCGACTCTGCTCACACTGTCACTGAGAATAAACCCAGATAACACAGTGAAAGTCGGACAAGCTGTATTTACTGTGACATCACATTTAAACGCTGTTTCAGACCTTAAAAATACATCTTTTAGAGCACTTTCTGCTCTTCAGTTCTGTGCGTCTGTGTTCAAGTCATATCTTTTTATTTGTCCTTTTCGCTGTCACCGTCTTCCTATCTGTGGATTCGCTTTAACATAGAGAGATGCGATGAAAAGAGCACTGTGGGTGGAATACTGATCGTGGTGGATGGAAAATAGTAGAAAGTAGAAAGTAGAGGACAGAGAGGATGTTCAGTTACTGATGCAAACAATGACTGCGTGTCTCTCTTCTAAAATCCTCATTACTCCTGAAGTGTCCACTCCCTTCATTGCATCAAGTTCATTTACTGCTCCTGTCCTCCTCTTCTCATGGTCTTGTGGACTCTTTCTTTTTCTCCTCTTCTTTGTCCCTCCTCCACTGTTACCTTTCCTCAACCAGTCTTGAAACTCAGCCTAATGCAGGAGTACACACAAGCTCATTTCAGTTGGGAGTTAAAATACTTAAAAGTCAATGACAGATAGATGACTGTACAAAAACACCAACCTAGATTTAACATTACATTAACCCATTGTTGGTCACACTACAAAAATCACAATAAAAAAAAATAGATATTTTTTTTCTTTTTCCACATCACATTATAACATAAAACATAGATTTTTTTTTACTGATGCTCAATTTAACTAAAGTATTAAAACTCAAACATTATTCATTCACCAATCTTACCAAAATAATTTGTGACTTTAGCGATTAGCATTAGCATTTCATGACCTTTTACTATCATCTCTACCATTTGGTTCAGCATGTTTTCAAAAAATTACGACATGAATACCAAAGTATTTCTGAAACATGATTAGGATTATTTATGTAAAATAGACTCTGGAAAAGTTAATAAAATGAAAAAAAAATCAAACTTGCCTGCAATTTTGTGTCCAAAAAAGATCAAGGTTGTCACGGTTATGATCGTCTTCCTTGGTGGTATACTAGCATGACCTGAATATATCATTGACAGTGCCACCCAGTGGTGTTTTTGTGCATCACATGGTTCTTACAAAAGATGGAGACGGCCCAAGAGGTTTGGTGTCAAAGGACTTAAATTAGATTAGATATCAAGGTTCAAAGTTACCTCTACCAAACGGTTGAGCTGACCAACAAAGGTTTAACATTGCATTTATTATTTACTGTCTGAACTCTACAGTACCTCAGTAATGAGGAAAGCCACTGAGGACCCCTCCCATCCCCTCCATCACTCCTTCATGTTGCTTCCATCAGGCAGATGCTACAGAACCCCCCTGGCCAGGAAGAACATCTACAAGAAATCATTCATCCTCTCTGCAATATCTGCTCTCAATAACACAAAAATATCTGCACCATGTTTTTAGCTCTTTTTTTTTTTTTAGCTCAAAGTCACGATGAGCTATTGCCATTGCGCTTCGTCCGTCGTTGTCCACAATTCTCTAAAATCGGTTCTCCTCCCTCAATTCTCACCAGATTTCAATTCTGATTGATTCATTAATGTCACGACCTCTCCTCCAGTGACCTTTCCCCCAGTGCTCTCCACATCCTCCTGGCTGCACACGGTGCAGCTGCAAGTCGTTGCTGATCTGCAAAGTTTAAACAGTGAATCTGCAGTTGCAGTTGCAGGACCATTCAGTATTGTCACCTCCATAACCCAGACACTCTGACCATCTGTCCTGTCTCAATAACCTGGACTCTGGCTGATCTACCCCCAGGTTTTGTTTGGTCTTGTTTTGGTTTTGTCTTTGTCTTGATTTTGCTTAGTTTGTTATTAAATTATATTTCCCTTCAGTACTGTGCATTGGAGTCCTCTCATCACCTCACCCCTCATGACAATTACAAAGTAATTGCATTAGCTTCCACTAACAACCTCCTGAGCATTATTTAACTTCTTTAACCACAGTAATATATCATACTCTTACTTTCTCACATTTCAAATCATATGTCTAAGGTCGTACACAAAACGCTCTCTTCATCAAGCCCAGTAGACATTGGTCTTATCACCCTTCAGAACAGCTCAGAGCAATGCTGTCTTAATTGTATTTATCTTCATATATGTGTACACTGTGCTCCAAAGGATTATGTAAATTGTATTGCAAGTGAAAGTGAAACCTTGTACTTTTGTTCATCTGGGGTGGGGATGGTGGGTGGTAGGTGGGGGAAATTTGCTTGGGTAGAGTCTGTGCTCTCTAAGTGTGAAACTTATTCCTATTGTATGTATTGAAATATTTCGATTTTTTGCTACATTACATTTCAGAATTAACTCAAAAAGAAGCGTACGACTCCACCAAGGCAGATCAGCCCCCTGTTCTGAAAAACACAAGTCCCCCCCCCCCCCCCCCCCCCCCCCACACACACACACACACACACTCCTTACACTTTTCCATTGTAGCAATATCAACATTTCCTGAACATTTCAGCGAAAACCACCCATAACGTTTTAAGTTTCCTTGCTAACATACAAACACCATCAAAAAAATAACTCTGCCATTCCTTGGTAGAGTAATAATGTGTTCAGTTGGTTGCATGAGTAGTTTTTACCTTTAACCTTTTCTCTTTCAGTAGTAGTGTTTTGCCATATCATGGTTGTATTGGAATTTCTGTACTTTGACTTTGGACATCTGTTATTGCCTTTGTGGTTTTTTTATTCAAAGCTGCAGCTTAAAATCATATGTCATATCAAGTCAAATGTCAAGTCTTGTCTGAGCTCTGTGTTCAGAGCAAAAGGAACTTGTAGACAGAAAAAAAGGGCACAGGACCTCAGAATAATGAACATTTTGAACTGAACTATGTCTGTGTGTGTGTGTGTGTGTTAAACATTGTAGGTACAGAGAGCAGGACAGGAAATCACACTTCTGACCACAGCGCGGAACATGTTCTGCTTCTGCGAGCTTTTCTACATAGACACAGGAAATCAGTTTTGTTTTCTTTTTATTTGAAATAAAAACAAATACAAAAAAGAGACAAAATAGAAACAGCAATAAATGCAATAATATGTTCAAAAAGGAGTGAGAAGAAATCAAAACATATCTAATCCCACCCCTTCTCCTGTACTAGTTTTTAAACATTCACTTCCCCAAGTTGCGACGACAAAACACTTTAATAATATTAATAATTATACATATGTATATTCAAATAATGAAAATGAACATACTGGTCAGAAAAGGACTGGTTGATGCACATAAATACAAAGAAAAGTGAATATGAAATCAACACATCCTTATACCTCATGTCTGTTCCTCTGTCCCTGTATCCTGTGAAAACATATTCCTTATATTTGGTTTAGCAGATTCACTTGATTAAATGGAACGCACACAATTACCACTTAAAGGTGTCATTCTATGGTTATTTCATTAATATTACTGTGTTCTCCATTGTTATTGAATCCAGTGTATGTTGGTTCTATTTTTTTTAAAAAACAACATCCAAATTGTTTTTTTTCCAGCTGTTTTTTCATGGTAGAAAAATGACTTAAGGTCGAACAACAGAGTTTACCGATACTTCCTCATACATGTCCATGCCGCGGTGATGAGGCTAGTGATGGGCAAATGAAGCTTCATGAAGCACTGATTTATTTATTTATTTTTATCCCTCTAGATGAAGCTGTCTGTTCAAGAAAGGGTTGAATATTTCAACAATTTCAACTGTTTGTTGAACAGAGAGCTCCACCTAGAGCAAGGGTTGGCAACCTTTTTTACTCAAAGAGCCATTTGGGCTCTTTGAGTAAAAAAGATTGATGCATTGATGCTTTCAATGAAAAGAAAGCATCCGGAGCCACAACCCATTTTGACATCATTATATATATTATGCCATGTACAAAAAACTATTGCATTTATGAAAATGAAATCAACGAACTTCTGCAGAGAACACAGAATTTAATTTCTGCATGTAACAAAAAGCATTTAACACTTGGTTGATGCTTAATTTCAAATAAAATACTCCATGTTTATTTGAGTCCTCGTATTTAACAAATAAAAATCCAAACTTACCCAGCCCCCTGAACAAAAAATGCACCTGTCCTCTTATTGATGAGATAAAAATCCAAACTTATCCAAATATTATCCACCAGCACTGAACGAACAATACAAACCAAAATACTGGAGTGTGCAGCCAGTTGTCCTCCTGAATTAAAAAAAGGACTACTTCACTTAATATATAGTTATGTATTCATGTCACTTTTATATTTCACATACACGCATGCACGCACACACACACTTGGAAAATAATAACCAATTAAAATATTTATTTTACCTGGTTAATGTGATTTTTGCTTCTTCACGTCAGGGCTGTAAGATGTCACCTTCATCTTCAAACAGGAATGTAAGCTGATGTCTGTGAGGCATGAGCGGTGCTAATTTTTTATATAAAGTTCATGTTGGAGAAGACCTGCTCACAGACGTATGTGGATCTGAAGATTGCCAGGACCCCAAATGCATACCTCTTCATGTTTATGTGCCCACGTAGCATTAAACGTTCTGTTATCTTCAGAAATGTTCCTTTTCTTGGATTTATCCATCATTTACCTTCCAGGCAGGGGTCAAAACATCACGCTGGTAGTGTGCTGGAAAAACGCCGGCTGCCAGATGTGAGGGAGGCTATGAATTCGAATGTCCCACATCGGCGGATGTGAAGCATATTTTGGGCGGTAAAAATATTAAAAACCTTTGATTTTAATGTTACAAGTTTACCATAATCTTCAAATTAAGAATTATATTTGTGATATTATATATATATATATATATATATATATATATATATATATATATATATATATATATATATATATATATATATAAATGTATATTAAATGAACAAACTTAAATAAAATTACATTTTTCTAAAATACTCATTATTTTTCAAAGTCACAGGGAGCCACAACAGAAGGATGAAAGAGCCACATGTGGCTCCGGAGCCACGGGTCGCCAACCTATGATCTACAGGGATAAAAAAAAACAAAAAAACAATTGATGCTTCGTGAAGCTTTATTTGCCCATCACTAGATGAGGCGTCTCTGATTGGCTCAGAAGGAAAACTCCCTTGCTGTGTATGTATTTACCTTTTACTAGGGTAACATCCAGCTAGGTTTCGTGCCGTTGCTTGTCCTGAAAATGCAAAGGGGAAAAAAAACAGGCCTTATTTCCACAGAGAGCACATGAACCATTTTGATCTGACATTTTTTCCAGTCCACAGCAGCTACTGTGGCTCCATCTTCTCTTGTAGATGCTAATGCTAATGCTACCAGGGACGGGCTTTACCCTACGTGGGTGACACAAAAAGTCTGTCAGACAGACCGTCTTCTTCTGGGTCCCTCATTGCTCTTGTTGTTTTGTGTGAATGCAGTATGCAGCCAGTGGAGGTGATGAACCACTGTCAAAGGAGCATGTGTTGGTAAGTCTGGGTGACCCATCAGATTCCAAAAGGAGAAAAGTGGAAAAGTGGTTTTCATCGGAATGACACCTTTAAAAAATTAAATACATAAAATTATAGTTTTTCCATAACATGGTCATTTCTGGCTGAAAAAAACCCCCAAATAATAAGCACTAAAATCACATAACACTAGTAAATAAACCTATTACTGTCGTAACCATTTCTCTGCTCATTCATATGCAGCCTCTGTTTTCTTTTCCTTCTTTTACATGTTCTTCTGTTTCTTTATCTTGTGCCTTGTTTTTTTCTTTTCAGCTTCAGTCTTCTCTCTCTCTCCCCCTGAACGTTCTTCTGTCTCCTCGTCTCTCTCTTCATTTCATCTCCTCAGACCTCTCATCTCTGTCTTCCTGTCCTTCTTCTGGTCTGTTTCCCTTTTGATTCCTCTCATCTGATAACTCTTTAATTATTTTTTCCCTTCTTTCCTCTCCAGTGCTCACTTCTGCTCTCATCTCATGTCATCTTCTCTCATCTTCATCGTTTTCCTTCTTTTTTTTTTCCCATTTCGTCTTCTTCTTCTTCCCCCGTCTCTGCGTCTCACCTCCTCCTGCTTTGTCTTCCTCCCCTTTTTCTACAACCTTTAAAATAACAGTAAATGGGTGTAATGTGTGACAGACAGAGTGGGCAAAAAAAATGCACGCAGTACCAAAAAAAGAAAAAAAGAAAAACTCCGTGGTAGCAATGACATATGATAAAATTGATAAAACAAAAACGGACGTTTTGATTGGCCGATGCGTCATCAGGCAGAATAATGGACTGGCAGTTCGAGTTAATGCTTGTCGTCCTTTATCTTCTCACCTTTTGGCGCTTAAGGCAAAAATATGACACCCGCATGCAAATAAGGGTGAGAGCAGAGACCACAGTCAAATAAATGGATCATTTATTAGACACATGTGGCATGAATTCACAGTGGGACAACATTAAATCAGCACTTTTTTTTTTACCACTCTTCTCCCATGTCCTGTCCTCCAACTGTCCCCTCTGTTTTATTTCCACCTCTCCTGATCTTTATTCCTCCACATTTCCCATCTCTCCTCTATGTTGATTTAGTAGTACAAGGTTATAGCATTACCCTGAGTTAGCACCCAATTTAATCCTTCCCTTCTGCCACCCATGTCTCTCCTATACCTTTTCTTTTCTTCTTCTTCTTCTTTTCTGGATGCGTTGTCTTTGCTGCCCCTAAAACTTTCCTTTGGTCTACTGTCAACATCCCACCCGATGCCCGGTGCAGGAACGAGCCACCCCAGCTCTAAGCCTTAGGTAGCTGAAATAAAGTAAATCAAAAGGAAGTATTAATGGAAAACACTGGGTTTGCCAGAACCACAGCCTGTATAGGATGTCGTTATGTTGCTGATAATATAATAGAATGTTTATGCAGTAGCGAAAACAAATTAATAGTCGCCTGAAACACCTGAAAGTCCCAACCAAGGGCTGGAGGAGTGTTATTATTCTGTATGCATTTGAGAAAGTTAGTTTTGGTTTCACACTTTTGCAAGCATATTAACAGGCTTTTTGCATCATACTTGTGTCGTTGTGCCATTATCATCTATGTGAGCTGTGCTTTCTGGCACCTATAGATATTTTTTAGACTGAAATAGGGATTTATAGCAAAGCAGCAGTAAAATGGATTAAGGAAACGGTTTATCTGCAAAGTCATGCAATGCAAATAAATTGGCAGCATTTTAACCATTAAAAGATCAGCAGCTACCTTTAGCACAACTTTCAAATATTTTTGTTCGTTGTCTTTCCCAAATGATAAAAAACATTGTGATATTAAAGACATAACTATGAGAGAAACATATAATTAGATTATTAGATAAAAAGTCATGATTATGAGATAAAACATTTAAATTGTGAGATTAAAAAAATGTTCTAGTTATGCGATAAAAAAAGTCATAATCTCGATAAAAAGTAATAATTGTGAGATAAAAACTTTAAATTATGATGTAAAAAAATCATATTTATGATATCAAAACTCAATATTGACATAGGAACTCCAAACTCCATGGGAAACAATTGTGAGTGGGGATAGATACCTTGGTACAACACTTGACTGCATGCCGACATACAGTACTAGCAAAGCATTCTGGGATTTGTAGTATTCACGGTACATGTGGGCCATCTCTAGGGCACATTTGATATGATCTTGTGGGACAAAATATGATTACACCAATCAGACCTGAGTTTAACATATATGTGTGTTAACCTTGGGCATAAAATAATGGTTGCTTTGGGCTTTTATAGTTCTGAGGGTCGATAAGGTCAAGTCTGTTAACAAGTCTAAGATGTTTCTGGTGCAGGTGCATTGGAGTATTGGTAACACTTTACATTACGCTAATGCAATAACACAATACAATATGCTAATAATAGGTTAATTCTATAGTAATTATTAGTTTAGTAATAGTAATATTTATGTAATTTCATGGTAATAATGCCTTTGTCACCACCCATTACAAGTAAGAGATCGCTAATAAGTTGGTTCTTCTTTGTAGTAATTTTTCAGTGAAGCTCCAAAAATGTAAGGAGGAAAAGTTTCTACAGATGAAGAATTCATTTGCAAAAACAGATAACTCCATTTTTCGTTTTTTTCAGAAAATTGCATTTTTTTACTGTACATTCCAGGTAATACTCATTGATTTGATATATTATTTATTCAATTTATAAATAAATTAATTTATCAATAAATCAGTATTATATGTGGAATGTAGAGTAAAAAAAATGACATTTTGTAAAAAAAAAAAAAAGAAAAATGGAGTTATCTGTTTTTGCAAATGAACTCTTCAGATATTCTGAAGCCACATTTGTAATTGGGCTCAATAATTGTGTTTGCATTCTATGTTGGAACACTGAAAGACCTAAAACCCATGGAAACATGTCCTGTAAAATATACAGTTTGTGCTTAAACAAGGGAAAAGCAGACAGTAACCATGGTAACCAGTAATGGTTAGCCAGCCTGTTCAAGTTATATATCAACCTAGTGGACTTAGCTAGCAGGTACATTTCATACAATTTCAGTGTCTTGTCACAAATGAGATAAAAAAATTACCATAGAATTACCACCTTATTAACAATCCACTACCTGTAATTAGTGGTTATAAAGGCATTATTGCAATAAAATTACATTAAAATTACCATAGAATGACCACCTTCTTAGAGCTCCATAATGTAAAGTGACTTTCTGTGGTTAAATGTACAAAGTTTTTTTCATGGTTAATGAAACATTAAAAACTGACCATGTAATGATAGTCATGAATGGCTAAGGTTATTAAAATTCACGTCAGATTCCCGTAATTCCACAGTTGTTCCACAGTGTGTAAAGGTGGGGCTGTTACATATAGATTAAACATCTGAGCGTTGAACTCCTCTGTTCAGATTCCTCCCGTCCTCGAGGCTGCTGTGTCCAGGACAGGACACGCTCTAATTTAGCTCCTCCTTGAATGTTATAAATAATCAACAAACTAAACAAATCACTTCCCTCCAGGACCAGTGGAAGTCAGATCTATGTTTGTACCCTCAGCACATTTACCTTTGTGTTACTGAGACTGTGAGGTTGTTCATCATGAATAACAAACACATTTTAGTCAGTTCCTCATCAGTGGATTTGTGTTTGAATGGAATGGGAGGAGAACGCCGGCTCTGCTTCAGAATGATAAAGTTACAAACAGGATGCTGGAGGCTACTCCTGTGGGGAATGACAATGAAATGTTTTATGTTGGAAATAGAACAAAAAATTGTCGGACGAAAAAAATTTTTAAATTAGAGATGTTTTTGGACGTTCTGTTGAGCATCCACTGGAACTACGGCATGAATATGGTTGAAAAAATAAACATGAAATACTAACACTGAAGGGACAGGATTATAATAAATAATAAAAGGCTTGAAATTGAAGCAGTTACAATCATTATTTTTATATTAATAATAAAAGATACCAGTGTGGGTTATGTGAAAGTCGTCTATTTCTGCTGTTTCCCACAGCTCTGCAAAAGACACAACAACCACCTGAGACCAAAACCATCTATTGATCTAAAATGTGTAATAATACCAGAACCGTTAAACGTATTAATACATGTACAGTAAACACTTGGTGTGAAATAGAGTTTGTCATCTTTTCATGGTTATCAGATATGACCCAGTTAGAGGCTCTGCAGTTACCATGGAAACACCATGACCCTTTACACCATGAATTCACTTGTAAAACCCATGGACTTTGATAAATCATCAGTTTTCCATTGGACATATGTGTAAAACTTTACCAATGTTTACGAAACGTAAAAACACAGACGTGCATTATGTCCGTTTTTCCATTAACCCTTTCATGTATGAATTATGAGAACCTTAATCAATATATTTTAGTTTAGTTCATTTCAGTCATATATTCACTTCAAAGCAGCAAAAAAGAAAGAGAACAACAGAATTTGACTGAAAAGGCTCAGGCCCAAAAGGTCCCCGAATTCCGGGTCTGAATTGACAATATCTTCTTTGGTGTCTCCACCTCGAACAAAATCAATTCAATTTTATTCATGAAGCCCCAAATGATAACAATGTTGCCTAACAGTGCTCAAAAAACAATCTACCACAGAAAAGATAGATAAAGTCGAAGCATGCTCTGTCCTTAGACCCTCCCTCTTGGCAAGAAAAAACTCCAAAACCCAGTGGGAAAGGAGAAGAAATCTTGAGGACAACCACACTGAAGGACAGATCCACTCCCATGGACGGACAGACTATAGATGAACGACCTTTTGTAGATGAAAGGAAGGGGGGGGGGATCTAACCATCATACAGATGAGGGTGACGGAGGAGGTCTGGGGTCACAGGTCAGCACAGGACACACGTGAGTCACTGCAGGTCCTGTTGTCTATGGCTTTGTATGCAGATACTGCTGAGAGATTTGCCACTCCCCCCTCTGGGGGAAAGGGAACACCGGGTGACTAGCCATGAAAAGACTTGATATGTAAGATAGGTTTAAGAAATGACAAATACAGGCACGAGAGAGAGAGAGAGAGAAGGACTCAGTGTCTCTACTTCCCCCAGCATTCTAGCTCCTAGTGCAGTTTAAACTGAACTGTGACTTCAGCCTGTTTTTAACTAATCTGACCATAGTTTTTCTCAAACAGAGAAATATTAAATGGAAGCTGATTCCATCAGACAGTAACCATGGTAACTAAAGGCTTTAGCTCCTACTGTATTTTACAGACCCTGGAAATGTTCTATAGACCTGCATTCTGAGAATGAAGGGCTCTATTAGGCTGGTACAGAACCAGATCATCTTTAAGATAAGAGGGGCCCATACCATTAATGGTTTTAAATGTAAGGAGGAGGGTTTTAAATTTAATTCTAAGGTCAACTGGAAGCCAGTGAAGGGTTTTGTGCACAGGGGTGATGTGTTCTCTTCTGTTTTTATCCTGTTAATAATCTTGCTGCTGCATTCTGAACCAATTGGAAGCTTTTTATGGAATATTTAGTGCAGGATTTAGGAGCAAATGGGTTGGACTTGGCCAAGTCGTCTGACTCCATCTTCTAATTGAACCTTTACCTATTGACGTGACTGTCAACTTCAGTCCACGCCTTGGTTACTGTATGTAGTACTCAATGTGTTTGTGTGTTGGTCAAGATATTCTCAGATTATCCTCCTTATCGCTACTGGCTCTCGGAGTTACATAACACAGGTTAGAACAACAGTACAGAGTATGATCATGTTACTAAAATTATAAATTGTAGAAAATTTGGGAACACATTACATTATAGATTGCTAATAAAGTGGCAATTTCTAGGGTAATTTTGACATAATTTTACGGTAATAATGTCTTTGTAACCAGTTATTACAGGTATTTCCATGCAGTTTCCAATGCAATTATTCTGCAGTCTCTAGCTAACAGTGATGCAAACAGCTTTCATTAAGGTGATCATTTCTATGGTAATTTAGATGTAATAATCCTTTGTTACCGCTTATATAATAGTGATGCTAACAGCTTTCATTTGAAGTATAATAAAATGGTAATTATTTTACATTAATCTGAAGTTATTGAAATAATGAGTGCAGGATTTACTTGTTTTTCTTTAATTACCTGAAAAATAAGGACATAATTTCCAGGAAAATCCACAGCATCAGGGCTGTAAAATGCATCATCACTTGTTTCCACCCAATTATTTAGTTATTACCAAGAAAGAGACCAAATCAAGTCTTTACAGTAGTAAAATGGCTAAAAAAAAAAAAAAAAAAAGATGATGTCCATGTAACTACACTGGAACAAGTTAAGTCATTTAATGAAAATTACATGATATCAGTCGGAAAATGTGCTATTGCCTCCTCCTACTTAATTAAGTTGCTGTTTTGATAATTATTACCATGAAATTACATGGAAATAACCATAGAAATTTCCACATTAATGAAACCCATTTGAATCACTATTACTAAGAAACTGTAAAGTAATTGAAAACACTGCGAACTGTATGGATATTACAGTTACAAAGGCATTATATTACCATGAAATTACATCAAAATTTCCATAGAATTACCACCTTATTAGCGATCAGTAATATAAAGTGTTCCTGAAAATGACTTACACATACAACTACAATATTTTGCTGTTCTTCTAAAGTTCTTTCCCACGGGGACATTAAAGCCTGCAGCCTCTTAAATCTGGTAAACTTCTCTGAAGTGTCATTCTGCAGCCAGTATTTGTTGTGTAAGCCATTTTTCACATATTATTTCAGATCCAAACTAACAAAGTAAACAACTGAGATGGCAGTTTTACAAGTCAAACCCACTGCCCTGTGAGAGTCTGCTGGGTCCAAACAGAGAGATTTGGAAGATTCACTTGGTAATTGAACAGAGTTTGGCACTTTTCCTTTGAAGGGAACTAAAGCTGTTCACCTCTGAGTAAAAATCTAACAGTGTAGAATGGTCAGAATCAATTGACTGGACATATTTTCCATGTGGACAAAACACACTGATATTAGCTGCGTTTCCATTAACCTTGGAAATTCGCATAATGTAAAAACAATAATGGAATAATAATGGAAACACCTGAATTTCGAAAAAAAAAAAAACACTCAAATATCAATAAAACATTTTCATCAGGTGGTTTTTCAGGTGTTTTGATATTCTAATATATTGTAACAGCAATTATGTCACAGGATGTGACATACATAGTCACATGATCACTTCTCTCAGAGTCAAAATCGCAGCTGCAGTAACTGTAATCATGACAACCATTGGCTGCTGGGATGCGAGAACTATGGCCGTTGTCTTGGAGTGATGATCAGGGTGATTCCTACAGTAGACACTGTGAAGGATTCATTGCATTATCTGTTAGTTTTGTTTTTTACAGACACATATATTTTCTGTTCTGTAAAGTGTCATGTGCAAGAACTGTGTAAAAAGCACTACATACTGTACATTTAGAATTTGTTCTTGTTATTAAGTGCTGAGCATATTTACACTTAATATTTCTACCTGAGAATGTAGGGACCACATGTACAGACCCTTATAATGTTAACCAGCTGGTTTGTTTGACACGTTAATGTCTACAAAGTTCACCAGGGACTTTTCCTGACAAGAGAATTAGCCGATTCATTCACTCTAACATTATCAGGGTGATATTCAATCTGAAGCTCTGAAGGTGACAGCAGTAAATTCTCGTGCAATGATATTTCACGAAAGTTACGATGCTCCTGCTTAGAACAACCATCAATGGAAACACGTTTAAAGCCCAAACATATTTTATTTTTAGAGAAATTTTAGGAATATCGCTATTGTTTTGCAAAAAACTGTAATGGAAACACAGCTACTGACTCGGCATTGTTCTCATCACTAGCTGAACATGCAGGAACATCACACTGCAGATGACGAACAGTAGGCTGCCATATCTAGCACCTGTGTGCCTTGCTCAAGAGCATATAAGCCAAAAATTTTGCATGAGCCAAAAGACTATAGAAAGAAAGGAAAAATTGTGCACTTATTGTGCTTGTCACAAGCTCAATGTTATCTATCTATCTATCTATCTGTCTGTCTGTCTGTCTGTCTGTCTGTCTGTCTGTTTATCTATCTTTTATCCATGGTTTTTCATCCAGCTACTTTAATGTGTCTTTTAACATGTCATAAATGTGCCTCTGATTTACGCATCTCTGCATTCACAGGCAAACAAAGATGCTAAGGGTGACATAAGCTGCCTGATAATGTGTTAGTTATGTAATTGGTCACAGCTTTTGGAGGTGATTTGGAAACAACTATTGCTTAACATGTTCCTATTCTCAAACTCGTCGTGCTTTGACAATAAATTGGGCTGAATTAATGCACAGAATATGACCCACACAAGTGCTTTTATGTATTTTTCATTCGAACAGTACACACTATGGGCGATGGCGCAGAGCAGTTTGGTAGTGTGGCGGACCCCGGTGTGCCAAAATGGGTGTGGCGGTGCACTTGTGGGACGTGATCACTGATCCAGCTCGGTGCAGTGTTAGATTCACTAGCTTTAGACAGTGCACCAAGCTCGCCAGCTGAAGGCACGTCTAAGCACGGTGCAGCCAGTGTAGTGGTAGTTTAGCGGACCTCACACACAGGTTTCCAAAGTGTCAGACAGATTTCAATGCAATACCTGATCCACCACTGAACCACCGATCACCTCCGAGGTGATTAGGTTTAATTTCATTACGTATAGATTTAGGTTTATTTTTTTGAATCATCCTTATTTGAAACAATAGAAATAACAGTAGCTACAATATGATTCTCAGCATTTAATGACTTAATTCCACTAAGTTGAACCTCATATGTTAAGTTATGTTCACTTATATCCACAATAGTTGCCCTTAATAAAAAATATTAGTTGGAAGTAGCTACTTAAAAAGAAGAACATGTTACTGAATACATTTGAGTTAGTAGTACTATTTCTTGGGCGGCACGGTGGTGCAGTGGTTAGCCTCAAAGCTAGAAGGACCCTGGTTCGACACCAGACTTTTCTGTGTGGAGTTTGCATGTTCTCCTTGTGTCTGTGTGGGTTTTCTCCATGTACTCCAGTTTCCTCCCACCATCCAAACACATGCACTGATAGGTTAACTGGTTAATCTAAACTGTCCATGTGAGAGTGATTGTTTGTCTATATATGTTCAGCCCTGAGATGAACTGGAGACTCATACAGGGTGTACCCCACCTTCATTCTTAAGTAGCTGAGATAAGCTCCATGTGACCCCTGTGACCCAGGTGAGGATGAAGCAGGTTTGGATAATGAGAGAGTACTATTTCTGAAACTTTGAGTATTCACAACTTAATATATTTAACGTTGGGGTTTACAGTGTGGAGTGGGCAAGTTATCTGCCTCCACCTTTGGGGTGCCAGTGGGAGCACGATGAAATATATTATATTATATTATATTATATTATATTATACATCTGTGTGTGTGTGGGCGGGAGTAGGACAGGAACTTGCGTGTTATGGGTTTGTGGAATTAAACCTGAAAATAGAACCACTGATCCTATACAAACCCAAAACTAAAACAAAAAAACCTTAGAACCGAGTCAGCCGGTGTTGCGGCGTGCGTCTATTAAAGAGCGAGGAGAGGTGCTAATGGTGCAGATCTGATCAGCTGTGTTACATCCATCCACACCCTTTCTCCTCCCTCATTTGCATTTATGCCAGTGAGAGGAAAGGTGATTTAACAGAGGTAGTCTTGCACCAGTCTGAGCAGCGTGCCAAACTCGCAAAAGTCATCTGGACACACCCAGACCAGCTGCGGCCCACTTGCACCAGGTCTGCGAAACTTGAGCCCTATACCTTAAAACCCTTAAAATGACATTCTAACATCAGACCATTTTAATTCTTGACTTCGAATGAACTTGAAGAATAAGGCAGCATCGATTGGAGTCATTGTTAACATTAGCAGCATACGCTTCACTATTTTTTAATGCATATATTAATATATTAATATTTTACATTGTCAACTGGTCTGGCATCATGACCCACTACCACCTTTAATGACAAGTCCAATAGATGTTGGTTCTAATTTATTTTATTCTGATTCTGAAAAGATATGTTTCAAACCTCACATAATACAGAATATGACACAGAAAATAAGTTTAATGATAAACCAAACTGACCAACAGGTGAAAATATTCCCTTTAACACTAACACTGGATTTGAATCAAAACTAAAAAGTGTTCTCAGTTAAAAAATAAAAGTGAATTCAGTCATATAATCATTAAACACACTGAGGTCTTGAGCTCCACAGAAAATAAAGCAGAGTATTTTTGTTTCTTAAGATATTTTTTATTTTGCCTGTGACCCACTGAAAATGGATTTATGACCCACTTTTCAAACCTTACCTACCAGTTAAGAAACACTAGAATAAGATAAAATAGTTGTATTTCTTATTCATACACAGTCAAATGTGCAGGAATTATTATGCAGAGGCTTTGCAGAGCACAAGTATAAAAGATTGAATATACAATAAAAATAAAAGTCTAAGATATAAGCAGTATAAATATATAAAATCAGCTGTATAAAAGGAAAAGACAATAACATACCGAGTTGTAATAAATAAATGATGTAGGGACCATGTGTGGAAACAACAGCACTTTTCCACCATTTTTTTTAATTAAATGAATAAAAAGACAAATCATATGCTTTATCCCATTTCCCTCCCATTCTACTTGTCACGGTCCTTAGTGGAGATTGTTTCCTAAGGTGTATGAAACAGAACAGGGCGACTTCTATTACCTGTGTGTGACTAAACAGAGTGTGACAGTGTCGGCCGTCACTTGGATGTGTTCTTATCCAGCTGCTGTCTGGACTCGCTGACACATCCAGTCTACTCATGCATGTATGTGCTGCTGTGTGATGTGTCGTGACCAGCAGAGACAGTGTTCCCAGTTCCACTTTTAATGTGGAGTGACACTGTTAACAGTTCCGTGCATATACTCATGTGCAGCTGGAGGCCAATGGATCTTACATTTCACTGAGCGAGTTCAGAGAGTTTATCAAATGAACACAGTGTGAAAATCCAGACAAAGAAATAAAAATGATTGAAAAATCTCTACTTTTGAATTTTTACATGTTTAGCAATTTTTTTTCTCCATTTGACAAAATGCATGTTCTTAAAAGGGTAAATTATGTATAAATACTGTATAAATGTTTTATACCAACAATTACTCAATTTCTTTTTTTTAAACCCTGTATAAGGCACTCAGAGAAACACTCATTTTCAACCATAGTCAGTTATTATATATATATATATATATATATATATATATATATATATATATATATATATATATATATATATATATATATGTATATATATATATATATATATATATATATATATATATATAAAAATGTTCCTCTCGCCCCACGTGGGCGGTGTCTCCTTCAGACTCGGGTCCTCTACCAGAGGCCTGGGAGCCTGAGGGTTCTGCGCAGGATCTTAGCTGTTCCGAGCAATGCGCTCTTTTGTACAGAGATCTCTGATGTTGTTCCTGGTATCTGCTGGAGCCATTCTCCCAGCTTGGGGGTCACTGCCCCTAATGCTCCGATCACTACTGGTACCACTGTTGCCTTCACACTCCACATTTTCTCTAACTCCTCTTTCAGTCCTTGGTATTTCTCAAGCTTCTCATGTTCTTTCTTTCTGATGTTGCTATCACTGGGGACTGCTACATCTATCACCACCACTGTCTTCTCATGTTTATCCACCACCACTATGTCAGGCTGATTGGCCATCACCATCTTGTCAGTCTGGATCTGGAAGTCCCACAGGATCTTGGCCTGTTTGTTCTCTGTCACCTTTGGGGGGTTCTCCCATCTTGACCCTGGGACCTCCAGTCCATACTCTTTACAGATGTTCCTGTACAGTATGCCCGCTACCTGGTTATGCCTCTCCATGTATGCCTTGCCTGCCAGCATCTTACACCCTGCTGTGATGTGCTGGACTGTTTCAGGAGCTTCTCTACACAGCCTACACCTGGGGTCCCGTCTGATGTGGTAGACCCCAGCCTCTATTGCTCTGGTGTTCAGGGCTTGTTCTTGTGCAGCCATGAGTAGTGCCTCTGTGTTGTCCTTTAGTCCAGCCACTGGTATGTCTTTTCCATATCAGCCACTTCCTCAATTTGCCGATGGTACACGCCATGTAAGGGCTTGTCCTTCCATGATAGCCCCTCTGGTTCCTTGACCTTACTGGGCTTTTGTTGCCTGAGACATTCACTTAGCAGTTGGTCATTGGGGGCCATTTTCCTGATGTATTCCTGGAGGTTCGCCGTTTCCTCCTGGACAGTAGTTCTGACACTTACTAGTCCTCGGCCCCCTTCCTTTCGCTTAGTGTACAGCCTCAGGACACTGGACTTGGGGTGGAACCCTCCATGCATGGTAAGGAGTTTCCTTGTCTTGATATCAGTGGCTTGTATCTCTTCCAGTGGCCACGATATTATCCCAGCTGGGTATCTGATTACTGGCAGGGCATAGGTGTTAATGGCCTGGATCTTATTTTTGCCGTTCAGCTGACTTTTCAGGACCTGCCATACCCTCTGTAGGGATTTGGCTGTGCCTGACTTCCGAGCTGCCTCCTCATGATTACCATTTGTCTGTGGGATCCCTAGGTATTTGTAACTCTCCTGCACATCTGTGATGTTCCCTTCAGGTAGGTCAACCCCTTCAGTTGTGATCACCTTTCCTCTTCTAGATATCATCTGCCCACATTTAACTAGTCCGAATGACATCTCAATGTCTTTGCTGTAGATCCGGGTGAGGTGAATTAGGGAATCAATGTCACGCTCATTCTTGGCATACAGCTTGATGTCATCCATGTAGAGGAGGTGGTTGATGGATGTTCCACTTCGGAACTGGTATCCAAAGCCACTCTTTGAGATGATCTGGCTGAGGGGGTTTAGGCCTATGCAGAACAGCAGGGGGGACAGAGCATCTCCTTGGTAAATGCCGCATCTAATGCTCACTTGTGCAATTGGCTTTGAGTTGGCCTCCAGAGTTGTCTTCCACAGCCTCATTGAGTTCTGGATGAACTCTCTTAGTGTCCTGTTGATGTTATACAGTTTTAAGCATTCCAGTATCCATGTATGTGGCATTGAGTCATAGGCTTTCTTGTAGTCAATCCAGGCAGTGCACAGGTTGGTGTTCCTCGTCTTGCAATCTCGGGCAATTGCCCTGTCAACCAGTAGCTGGTGTTTGGCTCCCCTGGTGTTGTTGCCTATTCCTTTCTGTGCTCTGCTCATGTATTGCTCCATGTGCCTACTCATCTTCGTCGCTATGATGCCTGATAGTAGCTTCCATGTGGTGCTGAGGCAGGTTACAGGCCGGTAGTTAGATGGTATTGTTCCCTTCTGGGGGTCCTTCATTATGAGGACTGTCCAGCCCTGGGTTAGCCACTCTGGGTGGTTTCCCGATATCAGCAGCTGGTTCATCTGTGCTGCTAGGCGTTCATGGAGTGCTGTCAGTTTCTTAAGCCAGTAGGTGTGAATCATGTCGGGCCCTGGTGCTGTCCAGCTCTTCATTTTGGACACTCTGGTTTGGATGTCTGCTAGTGTGATGACTACTGGGTCTTGTTCTGGGAGTTGGCTGTGCTCTGCCTGTAAGTCTGTCAGCCATTGGGCATTGGTGTTATGTGTCACCTCCTTCTCCCAGATGCTCTTCCAGTATTGCTCAGTCTCAGCCCTAGGTGGGTCCGTTGTCACCTTGCCCCCCTGCCATTGAGAGTAGACCTTAGCTGGGTTGGTGGAGAACACCTGGTTTATTCTCCTGGCCTCTACCTCTCTTGTGTATCTCTTTAGGCGGGTAGCTAGTGCTGTGAGCCTTGGCTTAGCAGTCTCCAGTGCCTCAGCTGTGGACAGTTTGTTGTATTTCTTGGGTAGTTCTTTCCTCAGTGTTCTAACAGAACTAGGCAGAGGTGTGAATCTGACTTCTCTCTGTGCTGCCATGATCTTTGCCTCTAGCCTTCTCCTCCATGGGGCAACCTTCTGGCTGCTCTGGCTGTTCATCTTGTAGCCAAGCATCTCTAGGATTACGGTTGCTGCTGCGTACATCAGCTGATTGGTCTCAGTGATGGTAGTGGTAGGGACAGTCTCCAGTAGAGACTGGTCTGGTACTTTGTTCTTTAGCCTTGGCAAGCAGGTATTTGTGTTCCCGCAGGATTTCATGATTCTCTTTCTCAGGTCAGCTGCCCTTGTGTTTAGTCTTTCTGGGGCTTGGTACCCAATCTCGATATTTTGGGGTGGTGGTGAAACCACCCCCAAGCTGACCTGTCGTCCTGGCTCCCCCTTGCCGTAGCATCTTTGTACCATGGATGAGGTACAATGCTGTACCTCATTGATTTCTAGCTGTGATAGCAACCTCTTATTGCGAATATTCAAACACTGAGCTTGGAGCTGTTTCTTAGTCAGTGAGGATGTGGGGTTTCGAAGCAACCATTTCTCCCACATCCTCTGCATGTACCCTCTCTCACTGGGGTTACTCCCATAGTAACACTCCATCAGTACCATGTTCTCTTGTTCCAGTAGCCAATTTTACATCAGGGTGTCCTGGTTCCTCAACCCCTAACGCGGACCTTGTTGTCCCGGGCGCCGTCCGAGCCGGTATGACTCTAATTATTGTATCGCTCATCGTGAGGTATAAGCATGTATAGCGTAAAGTGCCTTGCCTAAGGGCACACCTGGGATTCGAACTGGCAACCTTCCGCACCAAAGTCAGTGGTGTAGACCAGTGGACTGGTGTATCCAGTAGCATATATATATATATATATATATATATATATATATATATATATATAAAACCCTGATCAATGAAATATGGGAAAATGTTTGATTTACAATTCAAATGTAAAATACAGAGGATGATATTAGAGTAAATGGTGATATATCCATTAAGAAAGGTCAGTGTGAGCTCAAAGCCAGGGAGGAGGCACTCAAAAAATCTCTAGCTATGAGTTTACTGGTTATTATAATTTTTTATTTTTATGTATTTACTTAAAATATCAAGCACTTTGTGAAATTTAGAGAAAGGTCTGTGGGACTGTAGGTTAGGCCTATAAAGTATGGAGGTCTTATGTGTTATTTTTTTAGTAAGGACTCATATAAATGCATCATTACTGTGTAAAATTGGCAGATATATGTGTACATGTATATACATATGTTTATATGTATATCCATTATTTATATATTTTTGTTATTTATGTGCTTTATATCTTGTTTAATGTCTTGGCACCATATGTGTTTATGTTTATGTTTCTTGTCTGCTTTCCATTTAAAAATAACATTAATAAAAGTATAAAATAAAGAGATAATTTTATTTAGGAACTGGTACAAAGGTTACTTCATGTCTTTGTGGGTTAATCTGTCTCTCTATATAATATTTAAAGAGACTTTTATTCTTCTTTTCATGTTTAATTTCATCACAGTCTGAATATAGATGTGAACTCTCCCCCCCTGAAAAAAACAAAAACTGTAAATTGACTTTAATCACCAATTCTGTAGAAGAGAGATAAATAATTTGCCCAAGTCTTGCATGTTTTTATTGGGTGAGATACAACAAAAAACCTAATTAAACTCTATTAACTGGCTTAATGCCTAAAGACAATCTAATTAAGATTTCAATAAGAGCCGACTGACTTCATTTCGTAGTCAAACACAAGAATAGAAAACACAAACAGATAAGGGGCGTACATTACACACACTATGTGGATGCAGTTTATCTTACTTACAGTACAAGGATGACAAGAATGTTTATTACCGACACTATCCTGCATGTGCTGGGAGACGAGAGGGGGGGTTATAAAGAGTTAGAAAGAAAAAACCCAAGGATGCACAAGCCAATGGAACTAGATATAACAAAGGCTGGGAAACGACAGAGCACAGACTCACATAGTGAATCAATAGTCACCCCTTTGTTTTAATTATATATGGACTGCTGTCACTTTGGCCTTCATTATACCGACCCGTTTTTGTTGTTCAATTCACAGACTGACGTTAAGTGCAGGTCGCCACCTTTTTATTATTTCAGCAGCGACTCTGTGAATATGCACCACAAGGTCATCTTCATGAATTATTGGTTTAAATAAGCGATGATACACTTGATCCTGAACAAAGCCCGTTAATATTACAAACGTTTCAATCCTTCATAAAATGCCTGGGTTTTTTGGGTTTTTTTTTTAAGATGATTAACATTTGTATCTCAGTGACCAGAGCAGAAAACAACTGAGGTACATGTAACAAATGTTCACATATAGTTAAATATAAAAGTGATGCTCAGACACAAGAAAACCCACCCCCCTTTCAACACATTTTACCTGATTTGTCCTGTCTCACATTTTTGGTGACTGTAACCTTTGACCTACATTCACCAACATGTAATGGGATCTCTTCTGGGAAACCTTGCATCTTTTCTGAAAATTTTCTGAAATTGGTCCAATAGATTTACATGAAGATGAAGAGAACAAACAAACAAACTGACTCAAATACCATACCCCTCTCCGTTTTTTTTTTTTTTTTTTTTTGGGGGGGGGGGGGGGGTGTTAATAACTACAGTTGTAAAGTAAAACAATAGAGGAGGATGAAAGTTAAACTGGAAATTGTAATTGGAATAAAACAATACTGCCCAATTTCATCCCTAATTTTTAGACAACTTATACCAATAAAAGCTCAGTGTATTGTTGTTGTTGTTGTTCTGGTGGTGAATGTTGCTTTGGAAAAGTTTGTTTAAATGTCATTCTGAAGCCTAAGGTGATGATAATATTTGGTGTGACAGACATTATCTGCTGCTGCACAATGTGCTGAAACACTTTGCCGTGTGTCTGGAAGAGGTGAAAAGTAACTGGGAAAACTCATAATTTGAGACACTTGTACTGTAAGTCATGGTGCCACTATCTATTCTAGTCAGCAGAGGAATATGTGCCTGACATTTAACATTGTAAAAGCGTTGGATTTCTACATCCTCCAAGGGTGCATAGAGTGGCACAAATTTCTTGGCCAAGGACACAACAGACTGACTAGGACAGAGCAAGATTTGAACCACCAACCGTTCAGTTAATAGAGAACCCATACTACCTCCTGAGCCATGGCTGCCTAAACTAGTGATAGTATATTGTACAGGATAGTAATAGTTGTTCTTCATTCTACGGCCCTCTACAATGGTGTGACAGCTCCCATTGACTTTGGATGGACTTTCCCAGCGTTCTGCGGGCGGAGTTTTTTAAATATCCGCCCGCTGTGCTATTAACGCTCGCTGCCAATGGCAACGAGTTTTGTCACTTCAGATGCACGGTACCAAATCACTCTGCAGGTAGTTCGGCCACTTTTGAAAGTAAATATTCCTGCAGTTTAATGTAAACAAATAGGGCTAGCAGATCAGAGGCAGCAGCACAACAAAGGAACCTCGACAGTGGAGTGTTGCTTAGGAACAACAATTATGTTCCAACTGGACTACTTTTTCTCGACAGAAACCATCATCTATATGAATATTTTTGTAATCATTTTGGTAAACAATTGTCTATCTTTTCTCAAAATAACTACTAATAAGTTGTAATAACCCGTAGAATAAGCAGGATAATGTATTGTCCACGTGACTATCGAAAACATTTCTCTTTGGGGTGGAACAATACCCCTCCACCTTCGGTGTCAGGGGGCTGTTTGGCCCCATCGGGAAATATTTTTCTAATAGTCATGCGTGGGCAATACATTATCCCTTACAAATACTCTGTATTTTATGTAAAGGTGGTCTCTGCTCTGGAGCAGGGGTATCCTGAATGTTTTAGATTCATCCCTCTGGAGCTACATTATGTAATAACTGTACATTTTCTAATAAATTTCCAAAATGTAAAAACTTTTTCATTTCATTTTCTGATAAACTGTCCCAACGCATTTTGAAATAAATTTTGCCACATTACTTAGTTAGTTAGTTAGTTTGTTAGTTTGTTTGTTACTTCATGTTGAAAAGATTACTACAAAATGTGCTTGTGACTTTTCTTTATTTTCTTGCAGTAGTAACATGGTGCATTATATAATTACAATTCTAAATGCATTGTTTATTTGTTTGATGATTGTATTTTAATTTACTTTCAAGTATTTTTCGATTATTAATATCACTATATTAGCGTAGTAGCAGTACTTAGCAATCACTATCAGTACACTATTTAAAGGTTGTATTAACACAAAATATGTAGTGAATCCCAGTCTATTTTTATTGTTTGCAAATCTGAGATATTACTATGTGAGCTAAAATATATATTTGATTTCTGTTAGACCCAGGGTGTGTTTCCCACAGAAAAAAGTTTGTGTTGGACTTTCTGACCCTCACATGGCTTATGCACACGCCAGATGCATTTCCTCCATGGCCTGTGCCGTGACCCGCCCTGGGTCCACTAGGAAGGGTCTTGCTTTACAGCTCCCTCCGCTCGGGCTTCACCACTTCCCCAGGGTGTAGGCTCACTGCAGCACAGGATGCACCCGTGTCACCAGAGCAGGGACTGGCCCACGTACAACAGGGGTCGGCAGATGTCGGCAACCCACCTGATCAATCTTAAAACACGCGAGTCAGAGGGTCTCCCAGAAACCCCATGGCCCAATTAAAGTGGTGGCCAGTAGTGATGTTAAAATGAGGCTTCATGAAGCATTAGTTGTTTGTTTTTACTCCTCTAGATGGAGCTCTCTGTTAAAGAAAGTGTTGAAGATTTCAACAATTTCAACTCTTTGTTGAACAGAGAGCTCCCTCTAGAGGACTAAAAACAAACAACTAATGCTACATGAAGCCTCTTTTTAGCATCAACAGTGGGCGGCGTGCACCAGCTGAGGTCAGATTCCACTCCCACATGCGGACAGGAAAATCAGTGGATTCTAACGGACCCCCCCAGCAAATCGCACCCAGGTTAGACCTATATGAGTGTCTCTTTCTTATAAAAAATATTCTAGTTTCAACATGATATAACGAGGGCGCAGTGGCCCACTACTGTGTCAATGGCTACTTGGATATTATTACTGTGTGGTAATGTTGAAACATGGTGTAACATATTGCAATGGTACATGCAGAACACTATGACTGAATACATAACTACAAGCATAAAATACTTCAGATTTGACTTTGAGCTGAAGGTTTAAGGTTTGCACATGCACAGAAGTGCTTGCATGTCATTTGTGTGTTTTTGTGCTAATAGCCAGACGTCAGTTAGCTGACAGCATCTCTAATCTTGGTGAATCTGTGGTGTGCAGTGATGTGCATTTAAAGGAGGAAAAGAAGATCATTATAATGGATGAATCAGTATATTGTGACTGTTTGGCCTGCATTTTTATATAGCGCTTTTCCACCTTCATGGTGCTCAAAGCGCTTTACATTAGCCTCTCATTCACCCATTCACACACACACTCATACACCAGTAGGTTTCTAAGGTCTACGGTAAGTCCTACTGGGGGCCTAAGTCAGGGTTCAGTGTCTTGCCCAAGGACATGTGGACAGCCAGAGCCGGGACGGGAACCGCCAACCTCTCGGTCATTGGGCGACCCACTCTACCAACTGAGCCACAGCCGCCTGCTATAGATGTGTCAGCGATGACACGTTCTGAAAGGATAGTTTAGTTTCAATATTCAGGGAAAAAAATGACTGTTTTTTTACCATGATTTTACTGAGTTTTGTTCATGGATCTGATATAACAGGTGTCAAAAAGCAACTGATTTAGAAAAAAAGAAAAAGCCAAAACTAAAACTGCTGGAACCAAATTACAATATTATTTATTTATTTTTTCATACTTCATTTTAGTTTATTTTAACTAAGTTAAGTTATTATTTTTTAAATATTTATTAGTTTTTGTTAATTTCGTTCCTTATTTTGTTTTATATTTCTCCATTTAATATTGTATTTTATTATTTTTCTTCACTTTAATGCCATTATGTTATTTTGTTGGTTTATCAAACATTTTTGGCTGTTATTGTCCATTTTTTTAAACTTATTTTTATAAATTTTTGACTGGAACGTCATATATTTGCTACCCTGCCTGCTTATGATGATGCAAATGAAGGCCTTCAACCTTTTCAGCAACTCACATACATTAGTCTTTTATCTGTGGGTGTGGAAACGTGGCTTTTTGTGAATATCTGTGGTGAGAAATATTCATCTGGAGAACTGCATATGAATACATGTGAGCTACTGTACCAACAGAACTCTATTGGTCGACCAGTGTGTGTGTGTGTGTGTGTGTGTGTGAAGAGGGGGTGAGACAGTGACAAGGGTCCTTAATGTAGAGTGACGTTAGGAAAGGGAGAAATCCCACCATCATACAAAATCCCTGAGGCTCTATTGATTGAAAGGTCTGTCACCAGCACACACACACACATAGAAACGCACACACACACACACATAGAACCACACAAACCTAATACACACTGATGCATGGACGTAAAGACACAAATGAGTGGGAGACGACCAACACACTGACAGACTTTTCCTCTGTGTCAACCACACACACACACACACACACAGGAAGTCATGACATGCTGCAGATTATTATTTATCCAGTTTATATTCCACTGATGCTGTCAAAATTGTCAGCCTGATTACATGCTGACAGACTGACGCACTGTATATAAATGTGTGTGTGTGTGTGTGTGTGTGTGTGTGTGTGTGTGTGTGTAGGACTGTGTGTTATAGTATATATTTGTGTGTATGTCTTTTGGTACAATTTAAAAGAAGGGCAACTGGGCAAGTCCGAATCCATACAGTAACCGATAAAGTCTGATAAAGTCACTTCATGTAAAATACTGTCCACCAAGTTCAAACAGGGATTCAAAATAACTACCACTAACGTCACAATATACATAATGTCCACAAAGTCTCTTTATAATTAAAAACTAGAAAAGCACAGATCATCCCCTACCTCCCCTAAAGGACCTGAATGAGTCATAGGTTTCACTTTAACTTGTGCTAGCCCCCCCAAATAATAATTTTAGTGTAAATACAGTAAAATGACATGAACATTTTTTTTACATTTACAAAGACAAACATTTAGAGTTGTGAGTTTTTATATGTTATTATGAGAGTATTTTACTGATCTGACCCACTGGTGATTACATTGGTCTGTATGTGGAACCTGAAATAAAATGATTTATATGTTCAGTGTCATTTTTGTATTTCACAAATTCATCCCAGGAGTTAGACTGGACCCTTTGGCGGGCCAGATTTGGCCCCAGGACCTTATGTTTGACACCTGTAGTCTAGAGGATGATCCGACACCAGATTTATGGATGTACTGAAAGAGGATATTAGAGAGAAGAGGATGCAGAGGGTCGGCTTAAATGGAGGAGGATTCTCTGTGGTGACCTATTTGGTCTGTTCCCCGTGTGGAGGATCATCATTTCAATTGGACACATAATCAGGGTTTCCACTCTTTCCCTGAAATGATTTTCTAGGACATTTTCAGCTGCTGCAGAGACAAGTTATCACATCACTAAAACATCCTCCTGTCCTCCTCATTCTTTGAAAGTGTTCTTTTCTAGTTACATTTACGCAGATTGTTTCTACATTTCTATGTGTTTGATGTGCAGCCTATGGCTACACTTTATCTACCAGGAATAATAATGACAAAAGTGTCACAGAATAAAACAAACACACCCACAGATTTCAGCACTTAATTAGCCCGACAATGTTTAACTGGACGAATCCTACATCAAATTTCTCTTCTCTCTTACTTTCTCTCGTGCAATTCCACTAAAGTATGTGTATATTTGCACTAATTCACTGAAAAACAATTTTCTGTTTTTCCCTTTTTAAAAAAAATTTAAACCTGTCGTGTCCTGTATCCTAACAGCAAAGTTCTAGTCATCTGCCAACCATTGGGTGCTGAACAAATTTGCTTTGGCAAGGAAAACATCATAACATATATGAGGCTGCCCTTAATATTCTACTGTCGTTTTTATGGGTTTTGATAAAGGGGGGGACAACAGGGGGATTTCCTTTGTTTCATCTGTTTTCTTTTTCCTGCTCCTTTTTCAGCAGTTCATATTGAACTTATTTGATTAGACATCATAGCTGCCAACACTCCTGTATTTCCCGGGACTCTTCCGTATTTCAGACCCATCTCCCGCCCCCCTCCCATTTTGTAATTTCTCCTGGTAATCTCCTGTAATTTATTAGATCTGAACGTCAAAAACAACATATCATTTGGCTGATCATGAATGTATACATGTAATTTGTTGACTATCTGACAACTCATAGATGTGTAGTTGTTCTGTGCCCAGGTTCAAATTTTCCCCCCGAACAGTATCACACATACACACACACGCACAATGATGGTAGCTCAGTTTTAATGTAAAAAAGCATAAAACATTCATATGATCATAAGATTCTCAGTCAAGTTAATTCCAACCAGGGGATATATCTGTCACTGTGTGTGTGTGTGTGTGTGTATGTATGTGTATATGTGTGTGTGTGTATATGTATGTGTGTGTGTGTATGTATGTGTGTGTGTGTGTGTGTGTATGTATGTGTATGTGTGTGTGTGTGTATATGTATATGTATGTGTGTGTGTGTGTGTGTGTGTGTATATGTATGTGTGTGTGTGTGTGTGTGTGTGTGTGAGATTACAGTGAGAATAAATTAAAACAATTTAACAATATGTCATCCATTGAAAAAATACAATTATTCCATTTATTTCTGAATAAATACACTCTTGGGTGCAGCGGTTAGCACTCGAGCCTCACAGACAGAAGGTTGTTAGTTCTATTCCCACACCAGACCTTTCTGTGTAGAGTTTACATTTTCTCCTTGTGTCTGTGTGGGTTTTCTCCAGGTACTCTGGCTCCTCCCACCATCCAAACACATGCACTGGTAGGTTAACTGGTTAATCTAAATTGTCCATAGGTGTGAATGTGACAGTGATTGTTTGTCTATATATGTTCAGCCCTGAGATGAACTGGAGACTCATACAGGGTGTACCCCACCTTCACCCATTGTAGCTGGATTAGGCCCCCAGTGAGGATAAAGTGGGTTCAGATGATGAGTAAGTAAATACACTCTTATGGTTCACCAACACTGAACGCAAATTTTTACATTTGCGCGTCAGGATTACATACAAAGTCAACAAAGAGATGCATTTGGATGCAGATTCACACCAGCCGGCGTGTTGGAACGGCACGTTATAAATACACGTAAACGCTGGAGTTGAAAGTATTGAACTTTACAGGCGAATTCGCATGACGACGGACCACGAAAGCCAATCAGCATTTGAGATGCTGCCAACGTCGTGAAAGAAAAATTGAGCCTGAAATACCACTGAAAGTGGTATTTCCTGGAGGAGTTCCTGGAGGAGGTGGTGGAATATCCTGTGCTACAGGTGCTTCTGCAGGATCAGGTGAACCCAAAAGTGACTGCGTCTGGCCCTTGGATGTATGGGACCTCCAGAGCAGGTACAGAGCAGTAATCCAACTGATCTGAGTCATAGTTCAGGACAAACTGAAATAACAGATTTGAGATAACAGATCCAGCGTCCAGACTCAGACGTTGCACGTTTGTAATGGCTGCTAATTGTCCAGCGTCCAAACTCGGGTGTTTACGCACCGCGTCACAGGCGCACACGTGTAAATTCGTGTTTGGTGTGGCTGTAGAATTAGAGTATTTAATTATGAGTATTTTATTAGAGTATATAATTATGCACTTGAAACTAATGACATACCACTTTACCGTCATTTATTATTATAAAAACAATATTTGCTCACGTATGTCTCCTGAAAACATAACACCCACCGCTGCCGCAAAAATCTCCCGTATTCTGCTTCTCAAATGTTGGCAGGTATGTCATACATGTCTTTATTAATGTATCTTCTCTGCCATTAGTTTCTTGTACACAAAAAGTTTTTAAAATTTTTCTTCTGCTCAGAACAATTGAACGGATTAATTAAATAAAATGTCAGTTCAGGCACACAACGTCACAAGGTATAGGAAGGATCAACTTTCAAGGATAACATTTTCCAGGACAGTTCAACTTTTTTTCTCATTTTCCATGTTTTCCATGACTGTAAAATAGGTCTCTCATTTTTCAGGTTTTCCAGGACACGTAGGAACCCTTATAATTGGCTGATATTGTTGAGTTTTAATGTAATATGGTCCACCTACTGCTGTGTAATGCTGACAGAGATGAAAAGTGACTCCTAACAGCCTTCAAACAGGCAGCAGATTGTGAAAACACATTTTCAGAAGGCGGTTTGTAATAATGCATGTGCTTTTGTTTAGTCTTTCCTCTGCAGTTTCTGAAAGTGTCAGTTTGTATATTACCAAAGCAGTGTCTGAGTCGTGCTTAGCAGATGCAGACAACAATACAACATGTGAAAAAGAGGGGGGGCGGGGGGTATTTTAGTCTCTCAAGTATCAATTATGCTGCTGGGACAGGAAACAATCTCCAGTCTGGTTGTATCTACTGCCCACCTGCACTCTAACTAGTGTTTTTATTTTTGTTCCTCACTTTCAGCGTGTTATTATTTCTGGCTGCTTTCCTGTTTAGATGCTTAATTTTTGGGATACAACACAAACCAGACACATACACACTGCTGCACAAAGGAGCAGAACTGGAGCGGATCCAGTCGAAGGTTTTGTGGGTCATGTTTAGAGGGATGGATAATAATCAAACCCCATCACACCTGATGTCACATCCAGCTCAGCTTTATCCCATAAACAAACAGGCTGGTTTTTTTTGGCATGTGCATTTGTCTGTTTACTCCCAACCAAAGTTTGTGTACAGTTTGTTTATTCCCATTTCTAATTACTGAGTTCACTTTATGCATCAGTACAGAAGTGCACCAATAAGGGAAAAATAAACAAACAAACAAAAAAATAACACGGATGGTGCTTCTCTAATGTGAACTCTAACTAACCGAGTTAAACTAACTTTTACAAAACTTATATTACTGTAATAAACAAACAGTTTTCCTACTTTGTATATTGTTGTGCACAAATACATTTTACAGATCTAATTAAATGTAACAAGACCAATACAGACTATGACCTGAGAGCAGTGGTTCTTAACCCTTTAGCTCCTGAGATTGAAGCAATTCCACTGTAAAAAAATAAATAAAATAAAATAAGCAACAAAATGAACAAAAACTGCCAAAGTGATCAGTAAAATGAACAAAAATGAATATTAAACTAACAAAATAATATGTAACATGAACAAAGTAAGACACTAACAATAAAATAAAAAAATCAAACCATATAAATAAGAAACAACATAACAGAAATTAATAAATATTCACAAAATAACAAATAACATGAAAAAAGCAAAAAAACTAAACAAAATGAAGCAAGACAAAAAAAAGGAATAAATGAACATGAACAAAATTCTCAGTAAAATAACACAAAAAACTTGAATTATTCTGAATTTATAAACTAAGTCATCAGTTCAAAAAGCATCAGCACTGACGCATCGGGGGTTAAAGGGTTAACCTGCTGTATGAACCCCCGATAAAAGATTTTACCAGAGATCCTGCTCTGGAATCTGAGGATGAGTGAAGAGATAGTGTTATGTCTGAAGTGTCCCCACGTGGATTTCATGATATACAGTCATGTGAACATAGAGATCTGTTCCTACAGGACATATCACAAGGACACAGATACAACTGCAGAGCTGCGGACCGTGTCCTGTCTGAGATCCCATTCTGGAACAACAATTCCCAACCCCCTGGTCCAGTGGAGACATGGTGCCATCTCTCCATGAAGTGTAGATATTTGTAAAGACAATAGAGACCCTCTGCTAAAACAGATTCCAAAAAGGCAGTCAGAGACAGCAGACCTCCGCCAAGGGTTGATATGACGTCATGGACGTGATGGAGCCATAGGTGTCGACCCATCTGATGTCTGAAGGTGAGATGATGTGAATGAAAAAAAAAACCCAGATTCTATCTTGTCTGAATCTTGAGATATTACCACTGATATGTTTTAGATGTTGACCTTTTGTGTGACCTTGACCTTTGACCTTCATTGCTCAAAATCTAATGGGTTCTTCCTTGACCCATGATCTATCATTCCTGAAAGTTTCATCAAAATCCGTTCAGAGCCTTTTGCGTAATCCTGCTGACAAACAGACAGACAGACAGACAAACTGACCCAAATTTAATAACTCCTTGGCGTACAAGTCGAGCCCGGCACAACAAACCCCACCCCCCTTCCACACATTTTACCGGATTTGCTCTATTTGTTATCATTGTGAAAACACATTTTGGTGACTGTGACCTTGACCTTTGACCTACATTCCCCACAATTTAATGGGATCTATTCTGGACCACCTCACACCTTTCCTGAAAATGTCATGGAAATTGGTTCAGTAGTTTTTGCATAAACCTGCTTAAAATAAAACAAATAAACAGACCAACAAACAAACCGACTCAAACAAAATACCCCTCCCCCCTTCAGGGGGCGGGGCAAAAAAATTAAATGGAAGCTCAGTCTGAGCCACTCACACCAAGTTCTGCTTTGGAAGTGTTTACCAAATGCACAGTGACAGTAGCTTCCTCAGGTCTGTGGATATTTTCTGTTTCCTGGTTTGTATTTCTTACAACAGAACAAAAACAAAAATGTAAAACATGCAGTTATGTCAAAATGTGAAAAGGAAAGATAAATAAACCTATGTCCCATGCACCTCAGATACTTAGCCTCTTCCACCCTGAGCCTATTTTCAGAGAAAAACGCCTAAAAAAACATACCCAAAGTAAATGAAGAATTGCTCCACAATCCTAAGGTTTATATGGATGTTCTTTGTATCTATGGACATCTACAGGCTTCACAGAATATATTCCCATTGTTTAAAATAGTGTAGCTACTACTATGACTGAATAAACTGGAATAAACTAAAAGATAAAATAGAATTTTTTGGTCTCGCCTGAATTTATTATTTTTTTGACAAAAGAAAACACCCTGCTAACAATGATTCCATGAATATAGACACTATTGATCACCTTCAGTAACTCCTTTCCAACACAGGAACAAAAGTTGATAGAATTAGAACAAAGGACAAAGCCTCCAGAAAGGTTTAAGTCCAGATAACACCAGGCGGACACTGCATTTGGAACAGTTTGGCACACTGTTGTGCCAAACTGTTCCAAATACATTATTTTAATTTTCCAGTCTGTCTGGAAAATACAACTCATATCCATTACAGAAGTCTATTACTGTCTACTAGAGCTTTTAGAAATGAAATTTACCTTGTGTTTCATCAACTTCTACCTTTGTGCACAACTAAAATTAATAAAACCATATAAACATGGGTTATTTTGTCTCCAAATGGAGTAGTTTTATTAAGAACTTACTTCAAACAATATAATAATATATCAATAATAATAATAATAATACACTTCAGTAAAAATCTAATATAAAGTTGAACATATGTGCAAAAATATATGATAAATTCAATTAGAATAAATATAAATATCAAAATTAGTGCAAATTTACTAAACAAAATAACTAATACAAACATTCAAAACACAAACAATTGCAATAAAGTCCAAAAATGTCCATGTTTTATCATCAGGTGGGGGGCTGGTTTATCATTAGGTTGGGGGGGCTGGCAGCAGACTGAACTGGTCCATGTGTTTCTGCAAAAAGCACTTTTATCTGTGTGTGTCATCCTCCTACGTAGGAAAAATTAAGACAATCATGATTTGAGACTTTTTCCTTCTCATGAAATGATAGAATGTTATTTATTTTTGACAGAGAAAGTGAATAAATCCTCAAACAATCATTGATTAATTATAAACTTATCTACTTATGTGTAAAAATAACAATACAATGAGAAATGAGACTGAAAAAATACTACTATAGTCAACAGTGTTTGCATGTGTATAGTATAAAATGTAGTATTATTGTTATTATTATTACTATTAGTTTGTAAAAAAGATATCAGTAAGATACAACAACTTACTGGGTAGATGTTCATCCTGTTTTGAGTTCATATCCACAGTCAGATCTCAGTCAGATGTTGAACATTCAGCTGCTTCTCTGTAGTGTCTCTGTTGTTTACACGCTAGCACGCGGCTAACAGCTAACACTTCACAAAGCTTACCAGTAACAGTCGGGAAAATACACTGTCACTAAAACTCTCTAAAATGACTTAAAACTACGAGTAAAGTCGGGAAATATAACTATAACCGGCACACAGATGTCTCTGCCGTAGCGTGTGTCCCAGGCCGGTCCCGTGCATGCGCCCGACGTGCGCAAAGATGCCAACCTTTCACCTTTTACGCATGCATTTCCTGTCCAGAGGGAAATTAAGTTCATGGAATGTGAGTTGTCACTGGATTCAGGAGAATCTCCTCTTTCAAACGCCTACAAACATGGCTGCCTTATCGCTCGCCAGAACAAGACATAGATGAATTAATAGCGCGTATCAGCGATTAAAAATAACTTATATTTCACCACACACACATTAAAGATCATGTTTAAAGGTGACTTTTATCACTAAAGTACACTTTATATGTATTTTTATGAACATTAGGGTCTTAACTTTGAGTAAAAGTTGAAACAAATTTCCATTGTCTAGATTTATTATATGTTAATAATTAATGAAAAATTACACAATTTTCTCGGCCCACCCGTGGGCCGATCGGGCTAAAGTAGTTAGAAGCATCTTTACTCTTACTATTCAAACCATTGCTCACCACTATCTACAGAAGAGGTGTCAAACATGAGGCCCGGGGTCCAAATCTGGGCCGCGAAAGGGTCCAGTTTGGCCCTTTGGATGAATTTTTGAAATGTAAAAATTACACTAATATATTAATAATTTTAGTTGTAAGTTCCATATTCAGACCAGTTCACTCTCATAATAACATAAATACTCACAAGTCAAACTTTTTCTCTTTTCTCTAAATGTAAATGTTTTCATTCACTTACACATTTAACAGAAAACTGAATAACTGGAACAAATATCAACAACCTGAAATGTCTTAAGGGAAGTAAGTACATTATTAATAATATTCCACCTACTACTAAATGTTTTTTTGTATTTATAAGCTATAATAAACACACACAAATTATAAACTAGAGCCTAATAATAATAATAATAATAATCATAATAAGTTTGGGGTTGATTATTATTTATATATTTTTACTTTACTGAAATAAAATGAGTTTGACACCCCTGATCTACACCCTGTTAAGTCTAAGCAATACTAAAGAGACTGGAGGAGAAGGGGAAATGTTTTTGGTTTGTTTGCTTTTATTCATCTCGGTAACAAAAACAAAATAACAATTGGTGACAGAAGCAGTTATACAAAAGATAAAACAGACTGAAAAGGCTTTGGGCTGAAGCTGAAGCTTTTTGTGTCTTTATTGAAATTTTATATATATAATGAAAGCAAGAAAGACTGGAAAAAAAAGGAAAAGATGTTTCAAAGCTGATACATGATGCTTAATAAAAATATTAAAATATAGCAAGAACAGTGAGTGAGACAAAACAAAGTGATTTTATTGTGTTTTTTAGGAGTGTGACCAGACACTCACGAGACAAGATGAGGCATGAGATTAGGTTCATGAGGATAACAATTCTCGCGGGACAGAATTTTAACGCGACGAGAAATCTCACCAAATTAAATCTCGCGAGATCTTGTCACACGGGATCTTCATGGTGTTTTTATATAATTACCAATTACCATTTATTTAAAGGTTTTCTTAAATGATGGTATAGATGTCCTCTGTTTAAGTTTAGTGTCCAGTTGGTTCCACACATTTACCCCAGAGGCACATTAACATCTTTCCCCAAGGTTTGTCCTTGATATTTCATTTTTTTTAACATACCAGTTCCTCTGAGATCAGATTTATTTTTCTCTGAGTTTGAAGGAAAGTAGATGAAGACGGATACAATTGATGTACAGCAAACTGAAGTTGAACATCTATGGAAGTAAATAATAAACACTATCACAACCCTGGATGAGTGGTGATGATGATGATGATGAAAATGATGAAGGCAGGAGAGAAGCCAGATCACAGCAGCAGGTCCAGAGATGATCCATGGAAAACCTGTGATGATCCTGTTCACACATGGTTGTGTATTCCTTTAGGGCCGGCTTCCCCAATTAGATTTCATCAAGGGCCAAATTCTGACCTGGGCACCAAGCCGAGGGCCACAGCACCTGTGGGGCACACGGCGGCAGGGAGGGGGCGCCACAACAGCCCCACTCCAGTGACAGTACAGATAACAATGTAGAATCTGCACTTATAGTGCATTATAACATTATTAGTTGTGCCTGGGGTTCAGGAATACTATTAGTCAGGGTTAGAGGCCTGCACTGGAGCCCTAGGCCCAAATGTCAGATGACCTGTAACCTGGTACAGATGTATCTTGCACCTTTTTTTACTCTTTGGTTTGCAGTGGGAGTGTTTTCTGTGTTTGGGAGTGGTCACACAGGTGTAGGCAATCAGTCCAGGGCCTTGAGCCATTTTAACCAGAGCACATGCACTCTTCAGTCTCTCTGTCTTTGTCTGTCTCTGCACAGGTAATGCACTTTCTCCTGCCTCTAATCATGTTATACACCTTGTGTCTGGTGCCTTAAACTTTATATTGCACCTTTTTAATGTTCAAACTTAAAGAATACTTACCTTTTACCGACTTCATGTTTAGATTAAAGTGAGATGTATTGTATAGCTATCACATGCACTCTACAGCTCTCTGTCTTTGTCTGCCTCTGCACAGGTGTGCTGGGGATCAAGAGCTTTGCCCAGGAGGACAGCACTGGGTCCAGCTTCACCACTGCACAAAGTGAAACTTTGCTTATTTGCACACAGGCTTGGCCACGAGGCTTCGAATGACCCACTCTCCTCCACTGAACTTCCCCATCACTTAAGCACACCACACTTTAGAGTTGACCCCATTTTTAACCACCATTTTAAAGACTTTTAATCAATATGTGCAATAAATTTTGAATTTTCTATAAAAAAAACTTTGGGCTGTCTGTGCTTTGTCCACCTTTCTAAACTGGTTGATCAGAGTAAAGACCTAATGTAGTTTGTCCTAGTAATGTAGTAGAGTTTCTCACACATCAGAAGATATAAACCACTTTCTAATAAAATGGCCACAGCTGGTGCAATCATTCATTTGTTCAACATAAAAATGTTGTGCAAAAATATTCAGTGGACTGGGTACATGTGATTTGTTGGGTCACAGTGTTACAGAGCCTTGGACCAGAAAAGGCTCCGTGGCCTCTGTCCACACTGTAGTTTATTTATAGGCACTACCAGTCAAAAGTTTTACAACACCCCGAGTTTTCCAGAATTTCATTGAAGATTCAGTGAAAATGATGCAGTTCTCTTTGTCGCACCAACGTTTGAGCCTTGATCAACCTCTACTGTTGCAGAATTGCAGAAAGTTGTTTCAATCCATTTCCCGAAAAGACTTATTTATGTTTCTGAAAGGGGAACAAAAAACTTAACAACTCTTTAAAAAAACCTTCAGAAACCCCTTAGAAAAACCCTTTAAACACCCTTAAAAACACTTTTAAAAACTTTTAAGAAAAACTCTCAAAAACATAATGTGACGGAAGAGCTCCGTCATGTCCCGCGTTGAACTGGTCCCGAGTTTAGCGATGCGCGCTCGCTCATACATACACACACAGGCAGCGCTCATACACACACGCATAGCGCAGCATTCATTCAACTTACCTGCTCCATTCACTGTCTGCCGTCTGTCCGCTCCAGTCTCGTCATTGTTTCTCAGTCATCACAGTAGTCTCGGGTGCACACTTGACCACTGTTTAAACATTTTTCATCTATAGTTTTTTTTCGTTCATCAAACATCCCTTCAGTATCCACCTCACATTCACAATTCCCACCTGTCAAACCGAGCGCTGGCGCAACTTCCGGATTATACGCCGGTAGGCGCGGGAAACCGTCTGACGTCCCGGTGACGTCACCAAATGGAACAGAGTTTTTTTTTTATTAACTGTTTTATAATTTTTCTGGACTGTTGTAGAGGTCCATCAGTGATTGTGCTGGGTGTGTTTTAATTTTTGGCAATTTGTAGTAATATTGTTTAACTAAAACTTGAAATGCTTGGGCAGTAGTGAGCAATTTTGCCTATTAATTACCTGAGGGGAGGAGCTTCAGGGTTTTAAAAGAGGGCCTTTCTCCATCATGAGGAGGTACAAAGCCAGTAGAGGGAAAAGACCAGAGGAAGAAGGTACACAGAAGGTACAGAGAAAGAGTTTTAACTGAAAGGACTTGTTTCTTTAATTGTGTTTTTTTTTGTGTATTAAGAATGGACTTTATTTTGGAACACTGTAAATACTTCTTTTTGTAGACTAAAACCAGATTTTTTTGCACTTAAAAGACGAGCACAATAAAGCACCTGAAAACTAATTTTTCGACTACGCCATCAGTTATTTAGTTATTTTTACAAAGAAGAAGAACCCCGTCACACATAAGATAAAACATATATATATATATATATATATATATATATATATATATATATATATATATATATATATATATATATATATATGTACGAATGTACTACGCTGGACCTTTTCTTACATAAATTATAGATAAGGGCAGAACTTATGTAGCACGGTGACTTAGTACTCGACAACTAAAGTATTAAAACTCAAACATTACTCCTTAACCAATCTTACCAACATAACCTGTGACTTGGTTCAAATTAGATGTATTAACTCTGTTTGTATCATTAGTGATTAGCATTAGCATTAGCATTTCATGACCCCTTACTATCATCTCTACCGTTTGGTTGAGCATGTTTTCAAGTAACATATTACATGAATACCAAAGTATTTCTGAAACGTGATGAGGATTATTACTCTGTAAAAGTGTAAGAAAAACCGAACTTACCTGCAATTTTGTGTCCAAAAGAAAAGATCATAGCAGAGGTGTTGTCATGGTTACGGTCTTCTTCCTTGTTGGTATACTAGCATGACCTGAATATATCATTAGCTGTGTTTCCATTACAGTTTTTCGCAAAACAATATCAATATTCCTAAAATTTCAACAAAGTATATTTGCACTTTGAACGTGTTTCCATTGACGGTTGGTCTAGGCAGGAGCGATGTAACTTTTGTTAAATATCATTCCAAGAGGATTCACTGCTGTTTCAGTTTCAGAATGACCATCACCTGATTGTATTAGAGTGAATGAATTAGCTAATTCTTTGGTCAGTGAAAGTTCCTGCCGAACACTTTAAATACACTAACATGTCAAACAAACCAACTGATTAAGGGTAAAAGGGTCTTTACATGTGGTCCCTACATTGTCAGGTCGAAATAGTAAGTGTAAATATGCTCAGCACTTAGCAACAAATAATAAATGTGTGTAGTGCTTTTTATATAGTGTTGCACTTGACACTTTACGGAACAGAGAATATATTTATCTGTTAACAAAAAACCTTAAAGATTCAAAAACTAACAGATAATAAAATTAAACACTGTGTCTACTGTGCCCAGATATATTACCCTTTGTTAACTATGCACCAAAGTTATGGAATACAATTCCAAAAGACATCAGGGAAGCCAGTTCACTATTTTTAAAACTAATTAAAAACATTTTTATTTTCATCAGTCTTTGAAGGGGTCACAATTCTGTGACCCCGTTCTTTACATTCTTTTTCCTTATAGTTTGTGCAGAATCAACTCTTGTATTTCACCCTGTCTTAAAATTGTAAAGCACTTTGGGATAATTTTGTGCAATCAGATTTTAATGTATTTTTTATAGTGTATTTATAAGCAATTTATCTGCACTCTTGTAATTTTATTTATTGAAATTTTATAATCTTAATGTATTCTTTTAATTTCGCCCTGTCTTAAAATTGTATTTTAATTTTTAACCAATGTGAAGCACTTTGGGCTACAGTGATTGTATGAAAGGTGCTATACAAATAAAATTATATCTGAAGGAGGACATTCATAGTACGTGAACTGCACTTGTTTACAATACGCTTCCTAACTACGGAAGCTCGCATGGTATACACTGAACAGAAAGAAACATGAAGATTCTTACACCCTTTTCAAGAACATCAAAGATTAATTCCCATATTCAAATAGGGTTGTCAAGAAAGATTTTTTAAGCAAACTCCAACCCATTCATTCCTTTTTTCTTTTTTATGTATAAAAACAATGATAGTAAAGGATCATGAAATGCTAATGGGTAATGATACAAACACAAAGAGTTACTTCATCTAATTTGAACCAAGTCACAAATTATGTTGGTAAGATTGTTGAAGGTGTAATGTTTGAGTTTTAATAGTTTAGTTAAATATACGGTCAGTAAAAAAAAAAATCTGTTTTCTTATGATAGTCCCTATGAGGTAGAAAAAGTTTAATTGTGATTTTTGTAGTGACCAACAAACATTTAAATCATATCAAACCTGTTTTTCTCATTTCTAGTCAAAATATCTCATCACACTTTAAATTAAGACATAATCACCTAAAGAGGACGTTTTCAGTGAAATATGAGAACTGATTTATATATCTTGGCAAGATTTTGTAAAATAAACTTTTAAAATCTATTGTGAAAGAAAGTCCTTCATATGTCACTAAAAATGACTCTTTAGGTCATTATGTCTTATTTTAACCCCTTTACCCCTGATGCGTCAGCGCTGACACATTCTGAAATTATTATTTTTTTAAATATTCAGAAAAAGTATATATTTTTTAAAAGAAATCTGTGTTTTTACATTTGTTTCTTTTTTAAAAATAAAAAGGAAAACAATAACATTTGTCTATTCAGGTTTGTCTTTATTTTTCATAGGATTTAAACTAGAGCTATGAGCTATTTTTGTCCTTTCTGTTTGTGGTTTGCACATTAGCTTCTGAGTGATTGACAAGGACACAAGCCAGTGAGAATAGTAAGCCAGAGACTGATCTTATGGGCAGTTTAAGTTCATTGTTATCTAATACAACTTTGTTAAACTGTTACAAATTGTTGAAAACTGTTCCCTGCGACCAGAGGCCTGTGCTGTCATTGCAGGAGCTTATAGTTGATAAACTCCTGCAATGGAAAGTTAAGTTCATGGAAATAAACAGATGTCAAAAAGCAAGTGAATTAGAAAAAAAGAAAAAGCCTAAACAAAAACCATTGGAACCAAATTACAATACAAGTTCTTTCTTCTTTTTTTTTTTTTTTACTTCATTGTTCTGCAAATTCTTTCAATTTATTTGTTAATTTGTAAATATTTATTAGTTTTTTGTTAATTTTGTTGCTCATTTTGTTTATTTTTCTACATTTAGTTTTTTATTTTAGATTTTTCTTCATTTTTTCCCCTAATTGTGTCCATGTGTGTGTTATTATTTATTATAATTTTTGTTGATTTATTCAGTTTTTGTTCATTTATATTGATCACTTTGGCTGTTTTTATTGCCTATTTTATTTATTTATTTTACTGTTGACTGCTGAAATCTCAGGAGTTAAAGGGTTACGTTTGGTGAGATATTTTGACTAGAAATAAGATAAATAAATCTGGTAAGATTTATATTTGTTGCAGGTGTGTTAATATTTTAGAACCTAAACTGCAGTATAAACAGTTGACTGTACAGATAATGATCTTATCTGTGAACCCTAGTGAGGATAAAGCAGGTTCAGACGACGAGACTCGATAACCTTCTACATATGGTCTATGCTCTGTGAAAACTACGTACAGTTCATGGGTTGTTTAGTCATATCAACCAGAAAACCAGTCGAGCCACATTTCATAGAACAACAATCACATTCCAGAAATGAAAGTGTAAGTTGTTCCCAGTGTGAGCAGAGCTGCAGACGTGTGTCTGTAACCATCGAACAAACCTTCAGCTCACTTCATCAGATCTGTTTAAAGTCTCAGCAGAGTCTCTAACAAACAACGGTGAGTACAACTGACCTGATCCACAGCTTTAACAACACACTTTTCACTTTTCATTTCAAATCCAGAGGAGAAAAAAGTACTGACATTCTCTACTGAAGTACAAGTACAGTTGTGTGAAAAAGTATTCTGGTAAAAGTACAATTACTGATTCAACTCCTTTACTTTAGTAAGTGTTAAAAAATACAACTTCTTAACTGTAATAAAGTACAAAAGTAAAATTGTATTTTTTTTCTCACATGAAAGAATATTTATTTAACCAGAAACATTTCAAAAGTATCCCAAAATAAAGCCATTAAAAGTAAAAAAAAAAACTGTATAAAAGTCATTTGATCAGGTCATGGTACTCAGCTTTTGGGTACAGACAGGACATTTTGGAAAATGTACAAGTGTTTAGGACTCTGGTTGTGACCGTGGTCACAGCCTTTGCTCTTTCTCTCCTCCACTGATTTTCCCTCTGATCTGACATATTTACACATATGTCAGGGTTTCCCCCAGTGCATTTTTTAAAGAAATTAAATGAACGTTAACACTAGTGACACTAAAGACACTATTTATATCTTCCAACCGTAGTTCTGTCTGCTAATTTTTCAGGGTATGAGAACAGGTAAAGTTAAAGGAAGTGTGTGCAGGTAGTGAGCACAGAAGTGACAAAATAAAAGCACATTCATGGATGAAACTGTGGATCTGTGGTTGGTCAACAGCAGGTTTGTTTTATTTTGAAGGAGCTTTACACATTTTTATTTCCAGTTTTAATTCACAGTCTGAAACATTTAACATCAGTTACAGTCTAGTGAGACTGAGGGTTTTTAAGTGTGAACACATTAATGTTGTTCATTTATTTTACTTTTAAACGTGACTATTGCATGAAATAGTTTCATATTAAAAGACAGTTTATCCTTTAGTTAGACTCTGTAGTTTGTAAAAGTATTGTTAATAAATGTCTTACAATAACACATCATCATAATGTCATCACTTTTTTTACACAAACATGGTGGTCCACAGGTGGGCTTCCCTAACAGTCCTACCACCAGCCTGAGCAAGATTTATGGAGGAAACCCTGTATGTATATTTAGTACAGATATTTATGAAAAACTGTGGGGAGTAAAAGTAAAAAGTAGTGAAAAAAAAACTACTCATGTACATATGTTTAAAAAAAAATCTTAAAAACATCCAGTAACAAAACACTTGTACTTTGTTACTTCCCACCTGTGTTCACATCTACTGTCCTGAAATGGTTCGACTCTGAACTACATGAACAAACCAACTATTGTCATATATTCAATATTATTACAGTGAAGGGTTTGGAGCACAGGGGTGATTTGTCCACTTCTGTTTGATCCTGTTAATAATTTTGCTGCTGCAATTTCAACCAAATGAAAGTTTTTTCAGGAATATTTAAGACACGCTACAAATAAAGAGTTGCAGTAATCTAACCTAGACTTCCTGTTGGTGGTCATCGTAAGATTTTTTTTGTTCGTCTTCTCATGATGAACATGAGTACCGATTTTCATCGCTCTAACTTCACCAGGGCGTGATCTGGCCTAATATGATATATTTTGGCGTCACAAGGGGGCGCTGTAGACACATTTCTTTACAAGCAAGAAAGCACAATGAATTCAGGAAGTGGTGAAGACCAGGCAGAGGGTTCTTCAGCCCGGAGCTGGTTGAGAGGTGCAGCCGCAGAGAATATGCACCTGTCGGGGGTGCATTTCCTTATTCAGACCTCAACTTTTCTTACATTTTCTTTTAGTTTAAATTTATAGAAGAAAAAGTGACATGTCAGTGATATACTTGGTCAGACTTTGTTGAACTATTTTCAGTCTGTATTGACAGAGAAGAACGTTTACTTTTTCACATATTGTCTGAACTTGGATAAAGGAAAAATATATAATTTTAATTATTTAATTGTACCTTTTATAACATTTTATTTTGTTTTAATTTTTAGAGGAAGAAGTTCATTAAAAGTTAGTTATGAAATCCATGTGCAACTCCGTCAAATAGGTCTGTTGCCCATTCATATAATTTGTAATTTAGTTTTCTTAAAATCTCATCTCATGTCGATCTCGTGAACCCAGTCTCATGTCTTGTCTCATCTCGTGAGCTGAGTGTCTCATCACACCCCTACAGTACACACTTCCAAAACAGCCCCAACTAACTATAGTCTTTCTTTCTGTTCCTTTCAACTCATTTAACCCACTTCAACAACACATTAGAATCAAACAATCTCATATTTTCTACAGGTTCTGCACTAGTTATTTTTTAACAAGATCAAAAAACATCCGGGGCTCAAGTCGCAAAAGCCCCCGTCTCTACACTGATGTCTCCACCCACACCCAGCAGTGACAGATAATAGAATTAAAACATTTCACTAGTGTGTATGTTCTTCTGCTCCACAGATATGGCTGCTGCTGCTGGTCATGTTCGATCTGAGGATCAGTTCCTGTGTTCCATCTGTCTGCAGGTGTTCACTGATCCAGTTACAATCCCATGTGGACACAACTTCTGCAAGTCCTGCATCTCTGAAAACTGGAGGGTTAATGTTCCTTTAAAGTGTCCCCTGTGTCTAGAGCTTTTCACCATAAAACCTCAACTGAAGATCAACACCTTCATCTCAGAGATGGTGGCTCAGTTCAGACAAGAAGCTCAACATAAACCAAACATCTATAGCTCAGACCAACAAGCTGCCAAACCAGGACAAGTTCCCTGTGACGTCTGCACTGAACCCAAACTGAAGGCCCTGAAGTCCTGCCTGGTGTGTCTGATCTCCTACTGTCAGAACCATCTGGAACCTCATATGACAGTTTCAGGACTGAAAAGACATCAGCTGATCAACGCTGTGGAGAACCTGGAAGACAGGATGTGTAGGGAACATGATAAACCTCTGGAGCTGTTCTGTAAAACTGACCACACATGTATCTGTCTGCTCTGTCCTGTTTTAGAACACAAGAACCATGAGTTTGTTCCTCTGAAAAAACAACATGAGCAACAGAAGGCAAAGCTGAAGACGACAGAGGCTGAAATTCAACAGATGATCCAGGAGAGACGACTGATGATCCAGGAGGTCCAACAGTCAGTGAGGATCAGTAAGAACGCTGCAGACAGAAAGACAGCAGAAGGTGTTGAGGTCTTCACTGCTCTGATAGAGTCTGTTCAGAAGAGTCTGAAGCAGCTCACTGAGGAGATCCAAGAAAAGCAGAGGACCACAGAGAAACAGGCTGAAGACTTCATCAAAAAGCTGAAACAGGAAATCAGTGAGCTGAAGAAGAGAAGCACTGAGGTACAGCAGCTCTCAGGGTCTGAAGACCACCTCCACTTTGTCCAGAGGTTCACATCTGTAAAGGCTGCTCCATCCATGAAGACCTGGACAAAGGTCAGTGTCCGTCCACCATCTTATGAGGGGACAGTGGCGAGAGCTGTGTCTGAGCTGGAGGACAACCTGAGAAAAGACATGAAGAAGAAAGTGGGTGAAGCAGAGCTGAAGAGAGTCCAACAGTATGAGGTGGATCTGACTCTGGATCCAGATACAGCACAAGCTTATCTTATCCTGTCTGATGATGGGAAACAGGTTCATAATAGTGATGTAAAGAAGAACCTTCCAGACAAACCACAGAGATTCTCTCTTTGTCCTTGCATCTTAGCAAAGCAGAGTTTCTCTTCAGGCAGGTTTTACTTTGAGGTTCAGGTCAAAGGAAAGACCGACTGGGATGTTGGAGTGGCCAGAGAGTCCATCAACAGGAAAGGAGAGATCATCTATACACCTCAGAACGGATACTGGGTCACCTGTTTGAGAAATAGAAATGAGTACGAAGCTTGTGCTGGTCCACCTGTCCGTCTGTCTGTACAGTCTGGTCTTCAGAAGGTGGGGGTGTTTGTGGATTATGAGGAGAGTCTGGTATGTTTTTATGATGTAGATTCTTCAGTTCTCATCTACTCCTTCACTGGCTGCTGCTTCAATGATAAACTCCTCCCATTATTCAGTCCAGATCTGAATCATGGAGGTAAAAACTCTGCTCCTCTGATCATCACTCCTGTCGACATGAAGTAAAAAAAAAATCATCAAATGTAAAGATTTCCTCTGATTTACTGGAGTCACTACTTAGTGACAATATAAACTGATTTAACATGTGTTCACCTTTATTCAAATACACATTAATACTAACATTTGTGGTGATAATAATCCTGGTTTGACAGATTCTGATTCACTGTGATTTAATACAATGATAATGATGGTGTTTTAATGTTAACGTGAATCAAAATTGTTGTGATTGTAAATGTGTTTCCAGGATGTGATTGATTTTTCTCAAGATTTAAATGATACAAATGTTCAGGAGAATTCAATATTCAGTAAAAACAGTGACAGTAAATATCATGTTCATTACCTGTAATAAATAGTCATGTGTTGTTCATTCTGTTTTCATTTTAGATTAAAAAAAACTAAATCATTAAATATTCCATCTTACCACTGTGCATCTTTATCTGGCTGACTTATCTCTTTTGTCTGTTATTCCAGTTGCTTTTCTTGTGTGTGTGTGTGTGTGTGTGTGGGGGGGGGGGGGGTTGGCTGGGGTTGTTATGTTTTTATTTCTGTGTACAATTAAAAATTAGTTGTATATTGATTTTCTATAAAATGTCTTTCTTCATTCAATTAACATTATTTAAAAAATTTATTAAATACGATATAAATAGACACAAGTTGTATTTTATGATGTAATTATGATGTAATTATGATGTAATTATTATAAACAACTGTTTTCACATATACAATCATTTTCAAGACCAAATATATGTTCATGTTTAGTATTACAGGGTTAAATAGGCTGAATACTATTAATGTTTACTACAGAGCTGGTGAAGAAGGCCCAGAAGATTTCTCAAAAAAATTCATATCATAAAGGAACTTCTGGTGTCCTAGGCCTAGGAAAGTGAAGGAAAATGTCTATGAGAAGACGACTTATTCTATGAAGAAGGATGCTTCAAAAACATATTATTCTGCTTAAAGGGGTATATAATTTAAGTGTATTGATTTTTATGTTTCAAGTTGATACGATTCATTACAGGAGGTCACTTGTGTCTGCCACTGTGTTTTGAAAAACAAGTGCAGGCAAGTCCGGACATGCCACAGGCATGTGGAAGCAGAAATCAGAGTAGCAGTGAAAAGCCAGGGAAAAACTCCTCCTTGTAAGGAATGAAAAGGGTCCGACAGGATATTACTAAGCAGGATCTATAGGACACACACCCATCCACAGTGTTGTACCTGAACGAGTTCATTGATCGATCGTTCACGAACTATATCATATTTGTGAACGACTCGTTCACTTTTGCCAAATGAACGGGAAGTTGTGAACGTGGTTATTCTGACATTTATTGAACTCTGCTCTTATGTAGTTCACAGTTTGTTCTTAGCATGTTGTAATTATTGAGTCCTATAAGGTATCAAATGTGATCAAAACACAGGATTATCATAATGTCATTTTTGTATTATTCTGAACAAATTTTGGCAACATAATGTTGTGGAATAGCCAATGAGAAGCGTTTTGGGCGGGGCAGAGAGAGAGAGAGAGAGAGAGAGAGAGAGGGGTGCAGAGTTTTTGGGAGTGGAGATAAAGAGTTAAATGTACAGAGTGTGACCGGCGACCGGAGCAGGTGTTGTCCCGTTCTTGGAAATAAACATTGAAAACGAAACTCACTGAAACCGCTCCTTGTGTTCTAAGAACCTGCAGAAGGAGGACGGCATTTTCCCCTGATTTCCTGATGACGGTCAGGATAACGTCAGGAACGGTTAATAATAAGTTTACAATAATAACACAAAAAAAGAACGAAAAAGTTAATTTTGGGATCCATGAATTTCTAGTTCATAATTTGGAAGAATGAACGATGAACTGAACTAATTCTTATTGAGTAACTTGAACTGAACTTTGAACTAGTTCCTACTCAAGCTGAACTTTCCCAACACTGCCCATCCAGTATAAAAGGGAATGACAAGGAAAAATTATTGAGACACAGCCACCAACTGCGGAGTGAAAGATGTAAGATCATCTTAGATAGACTTTGCCACTATCTATAGCTAAATTAGAGGTTTTTATCTACTCAGGTCTCCATGTCTAAAAGTTAGACCAGCAAAGAAGAAATCTTTTAAATTAAGCTAACAGAGAAATAGCTTAGCAAGTTTTCTGAATCTGGCTAACATACACTGAAGAATATTGATGTGTTTTTGACACACATCAATATTAAGGACTTTTTCGTTTATATCCTTGGTCAGGATACTACGGAGGTCTTCTAAATTTATCTTAAGCTTTTTAAACAATTTATAAATTTTCACAGGATTTGGCACACTGATGGAGTAACAATTTGAGACTTTATTCGGACTAACTGGAACTTTACTGATTTGAATTGTTGGGAGTTGAGTCAGTTTATTACACATTTGGGACATTTTCACCGATTGGACCTTTCTACTCTGATTAACTTTTGGATTATTTTTCTTCCTTTCCTTTAGTTGGATTACAGTTTTTAATGTTTTCAAGACTTTTTCACTGTTTGGATTATTTTTCTTCCTTCTTTTCGGATTTCATCCTCCACCAGGAATGTCAATTTTTCTTGATCTCATGAACCCTTTTCCTGTTATTTGGATTATTTTTCTTCCTTTCCTTCAATTGGATTACAGTTTATAACGGCTTACAAATTTTTTCCATTGTTTGGATTCTTCCTCATTGTTGGATTACATTGTTCAAAAAGGAATACCTATTTTTCTTGAGTTTTTGAACTTTTTCCTTTTATCTGGATTACTTTTATTTTTCAACTTTTCTTTTAAGTATTACCAATGGTACTGAGTAAGTTTATGGTTCTTAAATTTAAATAAGACCTAAGTGGTGTGTATGAAGAAGGAGTTCAGGGTGTAGTTTAGGTGCCATGGAAATACTGTACTATGTGATTATATTTCTGATTTATTACCCACTTATATAATTTTCTTACGCTGTGCTATTTGCCTACTGAAAAGTAATAAAAGCTATTTTAAGCATCAGTAAATTGTCATGTGCTTCAAATCATGTCACTCATACTGTGCAATTTAAGAGGTAAAAAGTTAGGTATTAAATATTGTTTGCATCTATCAGGGATTGAACAACAGGTCAGTGCATAACTTATCCACCTTTAGTTAAGAATAACATCTCTAAATCCAACTGTCCTGGGTTTTGAAATAAACCTAGCCGATTAAGAAGAGCCTCGAATTCACCATGATGATCACAAGTAGGGTAACCTGGGGTCGATACTCCTGTGTACTAAGTGGTCTTTTTCAGGGGGTAGGATCCTAGGGGGGTAGAGGGGCGTACCCTACGCATATCAATCGTAGACGCTAGGCAAATGCATCACCCCTACACAGCTTCAGGATAGATCCAGTTACTCAGAACCATAATGTTTTGATCTGGTGCTAGCCTTAACCCTAAGACACGGAGGGCTGTGACCTTTGACCTTGGAATTCGACAATGTGCAACTCACTTAAAGGATGGCTGTGGTTCAGTTGGTAGAGTGGGTCACCCAATGACTGAGAGGTTGGCAGTTTGCATCCTGGCTCTGATTGTCCACATGTCCAAGTGTCCTTGGCCAAACACACTGAACCCTTTGTTAGTCTCCCAGTAGGACTGACAGAACCTTAGAAACCTACTGGTGTGTGTGTGTGTGTGTGTGAATGGGTAAATGTAAACTGCTTCGAGCACCATGAAGGTGGAAAAGCACTATATAAGTAGAGCATTTAAATAAAAGTCTGTTGTCCATTCATATAATTTAGTTTTCTTAAAATCTCGTCTCTTGAGCTGAGTATCTCGTCTCACCCCTACCAAGTATATGTTCATGTTTACAGGGTTAAATAGACTGAATACTGTTTATGCTTTTGTGTTAACCTGTAACTATCCACCAGCTCAGACCAATCTCTAAATCAACATCCATGTAAAACATTTTACATTTATCAAGGTTTCATTTTGCTCCTTTATTTTAATTTCTACAAACTACACATTCAGATTCAACACCAGACCTTTCAGTGTGGAGTTTACATGTTCTCCTCATGTCTGCGTGGGTTTTTTCCAGGTACTCCAGTTTCCCCCCACCATCCAAACACATGCACTGATAGGTTAACTGGTTAATCTAAATTGTCCATAGGTGTGAATGTGACAGTGATTGTTTGTCTTTATGTTCAGCCCTGAGTTGAACTGGAGACTCATACAGGGTGTACCCCGCCTTCACCCATTGTAGCTTTCCTGTTCACTCTCACACTGATTCCATTCCATAGGTGACTATATTTACTTTATTTGTGTTAGAACTTTAAGTACAAAAAAAATGCTCCAGGAAAACATCTTACACCCCACCTTTAATGTTTCAGGCTTTACATGGTTAAAAGGCTTTTGGTTATGACCTTAAATGGTCTTTGTAATGTAATATTATATACAGAAATAACAGCAGTCTGTACTCTCTACACTATCTCACTATGACAGCATCACAGTCCCATTTACAAGTCACCAGATCTTTCTCTGTCTTTAAATACGGCACTGCTGGCCGTGTTCGGTTCATTCCACATCATTTTCATACTTGTCCAATTATTCAGGGAGAATCGGTGCCAAGTTGAAGTCAGCAAATTTTTTTATCTCACTCCCATTAGCTCAGAAATGTTTCACCACAGGATAGAATGTGATCACTTGCTGTGGCTTTGTTTTTTTAAATATATATTTATATCCGGGTGGCCTTTCAGGGGTGTTTCACATCCTCTGAATCACACTCCACAAGGCTGCCAAAAACAATTAGCTCACAACTCCATAGCCCTAGCACATTTTTAAACACTTCCTTTAGCTTCATGCTTGTCTGCACTTAAAAAACAAAACACAAATAGTGTCTTTATTTTAGCAGGTAATGACCAGAGGTGGTCAAAGTACTCCCATTCTGTGCTTAAGTAGAAGTACAGCTACTTGTGTGAAAAAATACTGTGATAAAAGTAGAAGTACTGATTGAACTCTTCTACTTAAGTAAAAGTATAACTTCTCAATTGTAATAAAGTACAAAAGTAAAACTACTTATTTTGTCATGAATGCAGTAATACTTCAGAAAATAAAATCAGAAAAGTTTCAAAAGTATCTAAAATAAAGCATTTAAAGTCAATTACTGTGGAGATAATGTGAGTCACAGTTACTCAGTTTTGTGGATATGGGCAGAAAATTTAGGAAAAATGGGGGAAGAAAAGTCACAATTGAGATGAAAAGCCATGAGATTAAAAAATAGTTATAAATATGATATAATACATATTACATAATTTTAAGATAAAAAAGTCAAAATTATGAGACAAACACTCAAAATTACAAGATATAAAAAGGCAAATTGTGAGATAAAATGTCATATAACTATAATAAAGTCACAATTTTTCTCTCCTCCACTGATTTTCTCTCTGAAGTGAGTGATCTGTCGTACTGTCAAGTCTGTTTAGTTTGTAAAAGAGTATTCTGAGAATGTAAAGAGTATAAAGTACAGATATTTATACTAAAATGTAGGGAGTAAAAGTAATAAAGTTGCCAGAAAAATAAATATTCAAGTAAAGTACAGATACATAGAAAAATCTCTTTAGTTACAGTAATGAAGTACTTTTACTGAGTACTTTCCACCTCTGGTACTGGGCTGCTCTTGTGTCTGTGCTGCTGAAAGTGTAAATGTAAAATAGTGAATGTTTTTGTATGAGAGGCCGAACATTCATGTTTGCGGACACTCCAGATGGCTCTTTCACATACAACACTTAGCTCAAACCCCTTGAACCAAAACACATTTATGTTTTCAAAGAACAATGCTTTTATTTTTTATGTGTTTTAGTGAACCAGATCTGGCATTTTATTTTTATTACATTTTATTCTGATTTTCAACTTGGAGAAAATGTTGTCTCGAGGGAACACACGTCTGCAAATACATGCTTAATGTTGCTTGCTTGTGCGAAACTCAATTTGACCACAGTGACGATTTGACCCTGTTGACCAAAATCTACCAAAATCCCCTCATGGGGACCTGAATTTTGGTCCCCATAGTGTCAGAGGTACCTATGGTGTGACTGCATAAACATATCAATGTCCCCGTAAAGATAGGAATACACACACACATGCACACACACACACTATTTGTCAGAATATATTTGAGAAAATGGGAACTTTTGACTTGATTCACTTGTCATAGCCGGTGGTGTGTTCGACTTCCTCTAAAAGGAAAATTTGATTCCTGCCTGTTCAACCATGAGGTGTAACATCGGGATCATTGTAAACAACACACAGAGAAAGAGTGGTACAAATAGCTGCTGTTTGTGCGTGTGCGTGCAGTATGTATGTGTATGGGGGGTAAAAATTACAAGTTGGGAAGGAGGGTAAGCAGTGATGCATCCAGAATCTGAATCAACAGAGACGCACATGTTTGTAAAGTGTGTGTATATGTTTGGGTAATGTGGGTGGTGTGTGAGTTTTATTTTTAGCACTGCAATGGATGAATGCCTAATTCAGATTAACGGGTCACATGTCGAAGAAACATTCAAAACACACATACACAAAATCAAATAAAATTCCAGGAGATACTACTTCCATTTGAATATATTTACTGTTTTAGAGAAAAATGTTGGAATAATAGAACATAGAAATAAATACTTAAAAATAAATACACTTAAAAGCTCGTATGTGTGGAATTCAGAGGGATGTTTTATGGTACCATTAACTTAAGCATTAATCTGTGTGTATATGTAGGTGTTTATTGACAAAAGCATGTGTCCTATACACTCTACAAACCTATTTAAGCCTTTAATCTACTGTTACATACACTGCCCGTCCAAAAAAGAAAAAAAGTGGTAAATGCAATATTTCACTGCATCACATTTGGTGTTGATTCCAGGAGACTGACACTCAATTTATCTAAGGTAATATTTGATGTGTGAATATTTCAGTGTTTGATCATATTTCAGCTGTAAACAAGTTATTTAATGTAACTGACGCAGTAAGTGTCCTCTCATGTCTGTAATGTTTAACAGAGGACTGATCAGGGTCATCAGGCTTGTGACAGGATACCTCAGGGTAGGACATTAACGACTTCAGTTTTTTTTTTTTTTTTCAAGTTGACTTATACGTCAATAAAGTCAAAGTCGAGTCAGTGGGTCGTGATGACGTCATTGTATTGAAATGACCATCCTCACACTATTTTCTGACACCAACTCGACTCTGGAATATTACGACACAGTCACACATTTCACCCAGTTGTGCAATTAATGGAGAATGTGTGATTCCAATTGTGACTTCTCACACTGTTCTTGTATTTCTTTAATTTCACACCTTTTGTTGTTTATTATGTTTGGAACTTGCAGTTGCATTTGTTTCTGTTCATTTCAGTTCTGTTTATTTTTTATTTACTCTGACATTAGACAAGGATTCCATAGAGCTGAGATGCTGCTTTCAGTTAAGATATTTTCTCAATTTGGAAGCATCTTTTTGTTTTATTATTCCTTTATTTTAATTTTTTTTCTCCACTACAGCTTGTCTTTTGGCTTTGGTGGTCCATGTACATTTTGATAATTTGATATTTCGTTTTAAAAATAAAATGGATTTACGTAAATATGGCCGTTTTCCCTTTTTTTCCATTTTGTGTCTCAAAACAATAAAACGGAAAAACAAAAAAAACAAAAAATGCCCAATTTTGATTTCTGCATATTCATTGTTGTTTTCTATTCTTTTTGTTATGTATAATCGTGTCACAGTGACCCACCAGAAGCAGAAGTTAAGTGTAACAACTTCAAAATAACACTTTAGCATGCTAACTGCTTATGTTATTATTTTGTGGAATTTTTTTTTTTATTAATTACAACATTTTTCAAAAACAAAATGTATTTTTGTGTCTCAAAATGAAAAAAACAAAACAAAACGGGAAAATGACCATATTTACATAAACCAATTTTATCAAAGGGAGACCCAGATCTCTATATTGTAATTAAATAAAATTAAGAGATTTCACGTTAAATCAAATCTTATCTATAGAGTGCCAAAATAATAGAAGTTATCTCATGACACTTTACAAATAGAGCAGGTCAAAACCAATCTTGAATTTACATAAACCCAGCAGAATCCTGCAGGAGCAAACACCTGTGACAGTGGAAGGAAAAACTATTTAACAGGCAAAAGATCAAGCAGACCCTGACTCCTGGAGGATGGACATCTGCCTTGACCAACATAAATGTCTTACGAATGAAAACCATCAAGTCAGGTTTGTTGGATGATCTTAGAAGTTTTAACCCAGTACTGTTTCTCTGTCAAACAAATCAATATGGACAACCCCCAGAAACTGAGAAGTGGTTGAAAAATCCAAAAGAAATCTCTCAATAATCCTTTGAACATAGATAGATCCATAGTCCAGACAGCTAAAAAAAACAGAGTAAACAGAAAAGCACAAATCTGAAGCAAACAGCATATGTACTCCATAACTTCAAAATGAAAACGGTTCATTTTAAAAACACTGGTTGGATTCAATTCTGTTATTTGTAGTCTCCTTCAGACAATTGGGACAGTTTTCAAAAATGTTTTTCTGCCTTTACTTATAATGGTCTATATGTAATGGTTTATAAAATGTAAATGTTAGAGATATACAATATAGTTACTAGAGGTCACTAGAGGTCACACTTGGGACTTTCATTTGGGTCTAGGCTCCTTGACCTTGAGCTACCATGAAGTTGACCCTTCAAGGTCACCGTTGTCTGTCTCCAAAACTACTGGTTTAATTAATAAAAATGTTCAAGTACTTTCCTTGGGACAAGGAATGTAATTTTTTAAATATTAAAAACGTGATGTTACTTATAATGGACTGTATTTTGCAGGTTTATAACTAAATGTAGATTGTTACAGATATAAATATATTTCCTATTGTTCGCTGATAAATCTATCTATCTATCTATCTATCTATCTATCTATCTATCTATCTATCTATCTATCTATCTATCTATCTATCTATATGTATGTGTGTGTGTATATATATGTGTGTAAATATATATATATATATATATATATATATATATATATATATATATATATATATATATATATATATATATATCAGAGATGTTCACAAGTCACTTTTCAAGTCTCAAATGGCTGAAATGAATGTTTTCACATTAGACGCTATTTAAGATAATACTTCATTACTGTATTGCTTTGGATTAAGTATAATTAGTAGTAATAAGCAGGGCTCTAAATTAACACCCGCCAGCCCGCCAAATGCGGGTGAAAATCCATTTTGGCGGGTAAAAAAAACCAAACTTACTAGCCACTTTGGCTGATGGCGAGTGCAGACCCAGTTGTAGCAATCCTCTATGGGGCACCAGCATATGACCGTCCTTTTTTTTTTTTTTAATCCTTCCCCTGTCTTTTTTTTCCGTCTTGCTTGCTTCAGCCCAGGCAGTGCCCCTATGGCAAGCCAAAGTGTTCACATAGCCATGCGTTGTGTTTATTATATCACGCGTTCTAGCACGCGCACTGGCACGCTTTCACGCATTACAGGGCGTGTTCTGGCACGCGCAATGGTGCGCACTGGAACGCGTGAAAGCGCGCCAGGCTGTAGGGATACTTCTGTGTTTCACAGGATTGCTAGTAAGCCCAAATGAATTGATCATAACGGGCCCATATGGGGATTTGGTACTCAGTTGGTGAGTCCACAAAAAGGCTAAGGAAATGAGACAGTGAGTCCATGGTTTTTATAACAACAACAAGATGTAATATGAGTGTATGTTTACAGATATTTAATGGGGACAGTGGAGATTAAAAAAAAGGTAAAGAAGTTAGGAGTTAAAAGTGCTAATGCAAAAAAAAAAAAAAATTTGATCATATGTTTGAAGAAATGATATGGGGACCAATTGAGAAAATGTAAGAGCAACAAGATGTGAGTCTATGTATTGTATAAATTGTAATATAGGTGAGAAAAGTAAAGAAGTGTTAACAGTGAAAGGTGAGAAAATGTAAAAGCAAGAAGTTTTAAGAGTTAAATGTGAAAATAAAAAAAAAATGTGATCATATGTTTAAAGAAATTAATTATTTCAAGAGGAAAAGGTTAAATAAAATGATTTAAAGAAATTTGAAGGCGTATGTCTCATTTTGGTCAGGGAAAAAAAATGGCTAGTTGAATTTCTGATTGGCTAGTAAAATAAAAAATCTACTAGCCACATTGGCCGGCGATGAAAAAAAGTTAATTTAGAGCCCTGGTAATAAGTATGTAGTAATTAGGTATGGTGAAAGCATGTAGGCCCTACTGTACTATATACTCTATTATTGCACACTACACCATCAGAAATTGATCAGGACAATGTATTGTGCAATGTGAAGAAACATCACAAAAGCTTTGTTTAATCCTGATCAATGTATTTTGAACTTAATACCACAGAATACATATACAAACTTATTTGTGTATGTGTTCTGGTCCTTTTCCACTAAATGGCAAATTGAGGAAAATGAGAAATGAAAATTGGTAACTGAGGTTATTTATTTATTATAAATAAATCTTTCTTTACCTTAGTGAATTCTGAAAACCTGTAGATAAACATGCAAATTAATTTCCTTTTTTGTGCTTTACAATACTGTAAACACTATGTTTGTGGTCTTTTGAAAAATGATCATTACAAAACATGCCTGCTTTCACCGAAGGACAGGAAGAAAAGTACCATTTATTTCTATTTAAATGTTTATTTCATGTATCCATAGGACTAATATAGAGACAGAACGTGACAACCTCACAAATCAACCTGGTTTGTTAAAACAATCCAAAGGTTGATTTGACCAATCCCTCCAACCTGATGTGAGCAGTTCAGCCCAAAAACCCTGAACTTAGTCGGCCCGTTACAAACTGAGAACATAAAGGAGAAGCACAAGACCCAAGAGATGCAGCTCCAATCGATGAATGAATAAAACCCAAAAGGACTCCTAATTTAAAGTTTAATTACCTTTCCTATCTTTTCTAAAATTGTTGAAAGTCACAAGTGGCTTGTTCGACATACATACACAATAGAAACAAATGAAAACACAACTTGGAATAACACCTTTATCTTACCTACAAATAATTACTAAAGTCAAGTGCGTTAACAGAGCAAAAGTAAAACGGCAATAAGAAAAACAGCACAAAAGTCACAGCCTCCCTGAAAAATACTTTTACAGCACTTTTTTGTAAATATGTACTGAGTTGTAATACTTACTATTGTAATTATTATTGTTTAAATTATGTATTTTGCACCATTTTTTATGCATGCATATTTTTTTCTTGCACTTAACCAGTAAATGTTCCGATTGTCAGATCAATAAAATGTAATATAACCAAAAGAGTGAGCCTCACTAAAACAGTTCCAGCCTGTGACTATGTGTACTCTGTTATGTTACAATGTTTGTATATGTCTATATATGTTACATCACGAGGATGCCATAAAATGCTAATTTTGAAATTACCATACTGTACCTCCGAATAAACTCCAAAGTGCAGGAACTGTTTTCAGGCTACTGAAGATTCAGATTATAGAAACTTGCGAAAACCACTACCAATTCATTCAAGATGTTGCTGTGTGGTCCCATCAACACTTGTTAGAAAATCAACAACATATGGCAGGTCATGGCTTTACCATCCTGGATGAAAAACAAATTGACAATTTTCCTTGCAAATACTACTGACTGGTGCATATCAGGTGGATTTAGAAGTGGGTATATGCAATGTTGACCAAAAAATAAATAGGTATACTTCGTATCAAGGCATGTGAATGGAGCGGAGTTTCCAGCTCCTCACTTATGTGGGTGTTCTCTACTTCGTTCTATTGCTCAAAGCTGCACTGACAGCTCCGCTCAAAACCCACTTGCTACTCACCTTTATTGTCATCCTGCTCCAGTGACATCGGTCCACGCTCACTCCAAATTTCAAGAGGTAGGATTTTCTGACATTTTTTCCATTGGCCCCTTGAGGGGACCCGTGGCATAAGTGTTCATGTACAGGAGGTCCTTGGTACTCACAACTATGCTGTTTGCACTTTATGACACCTGAGTCTCGTTCACTATTTTGTCTCCGGTCATCTCTTAGTGTAGAGAGTCTGTGTTTGTGTTCTGTAATGTTCTCGTTTCATTGTCTTTTTCACTCTTGTTAACCGTTCCTGTTAAAGGAAGTGCAGGTGCATTTGGAAAAAAATTAAAAATGTATTGCACGTTTGTAATTGTAATCCTTTATTTTCCATCTTGGTAAACTAGTTTTGAGGACTATATCACAGTGACTTTGAATTAACTTTCAAGTAAATAAATATTTGAAATATTAATCAATTTAGATTACAAAAAGGGAAAATCACAACTATTTATCGCAACTTTCACTTCCTCTCACAACAAAAGCCTAAAAAGCACCGCAATTTTCATCGCAATTTTTCAAAAAAGTTCATGCAACATCAGACATTTTAGGTCACAACAATCTCAAAAAAACGCCTGGAAAATCCTGGAGGGACTGGATAACTTAGTTTAACAATGGCAAAATGTCTCATTACTTACTGGTTGATGACTGTTTCCTAACACCGCAAAGAAAAGCTGTTTACATTTGTCCTGAGAACTGAGGTACGCTTCATTTCCTTATGCTACCCAGGGTGGGTAAACACTTTCAACCATAGATAGTGTTATGACCTCACAATGTTATTGCTGTTTTTTTGGTGTGATTGTGACCAACAGTAACCGTTTGTAGGTGAGACCAACTCTCTGTCCGTTTCCTGGATCCAGTGGAACACTACAATATATAACCTTAGGAAAAAGTGCGGGGGGGGAGGTGAAATCATGTCATTGTAGAAGTGGGGGTGTCGCAACACCCCCAACTCCCACGGGTGTGACACCCATGCCTTGAGCATCCCAGTCTAGGTGAGATCTGAGTGTTTATAGTATTTTAGAATTGATAGGTAGGATCATAAATCTAATCCACTTCTACCCCTGTGTTTGTTGATGATGCTGTGGGTAATGCCAGCAACCAAAAACAACCCTCCACACTCAGTTTAAACACTGGAAACATTCCCTAACACACACCATTACAAGCAACCAAAGCACAGAGTGACACAAACAAATAAACAGCAGCCAACGCTTTCAATTAATGCGATCCACTCTGACAGGGTGCACCAGTGATCTGAGCTTTAATACACAACCACTCAACACACATTTGACTCCCATTATGGGAAGAAAAAAAAAACTTAATGTGGAAACCATTTTAATTTCTTCTGATATAATAAATCACTCTGCCTCACATATGACCCATCATCATCCATCATTTTTATCCCATATATGGAATCTGGAAAGATAAGCATTTTTACTTCATCCATTTTCAGGCCTTAGTTCTTTAACTGGAAGTTTCAACTGGAATGAACCTTTGGGAATCTCAGGAATCTTTTTTCTGCTGACACTGGCCTTTTAACTTTTTTGAAGTCGAAAACATGTTTTTGTATGTAAATATACACCACACCTGTCAAGTACCAACTAAGGCTATATCCAGATGAGTTCGATATGGGTTGAGTTTTGAAACCGTGTCAAAAAGATATTACGTAAAAATGGAATGGTTTGAGTAAAAAATCAGCATCAGCATGGGGGCGAAACACTGCTGAAAATGGTGCAGTTTACATGACACACCCCTATGTGTGCTGTAAACCAGTTTTTTCCACACAAGTAGCTGTACTTATACTTAAGTACAGAATGTGAGTAAATTGACCACCTTTGAAGATAATGCACTGCTAACTATGACAATACACATATGTTTTGCTGTTCACAACATTAAATCAAAATGCAGTAAGGTTGTACCTCTACTTATGAAACACCAAGCTAACAAATAATCCAAGTAACGAAAAACCTTTACCTCAATTTTTAATCTCTAAATACAAAACAAAAGCAAAACCTGTGAGACATAAATACTATGCACATTACTGTACGTACTAGGGCATGACTGACTTCAGTTTTTTTCAAGTCGACTTATCCGTCAATAAAGTCGGACTTGCGCCGACTTATCCTGATGATGTCATCACACTGTCAGTGGAGAAACAACACAGACACATGGCTTAAAAAAAAATGACACGTCTGTCCAGTAATGAGCAACTTGTATTAAAGTTCACTGCAACATAACAATGTCCACTAACAAGACACAAAGAGCATTTAACTGCAACAAAACAAAGGCTAATGTTAGCAAAGAGTTTTCTGTTAAATTTAACTGAACAACATCAGTAGGTGAACATATGTCCACATTTTGTCTGGACCCACGGCTCTAAAACTGGACTGTCCACGTCTGTCACACGTCCTCATTTTTTATATTATGTGTAAAAAGTTTAAGGCCAACAAGATGAACACAACACTGTCCATATCATGTGTTTGGGGGGAAAAAGAGCATGTTGTCATAATGCAGGTTGTCTGTGCTGCTTATCACACAGGTTAGCTAGCTAATGCTGCTTGTATCATTCACATTTGCCGATACCTTTTCACATGCCCTGCCTTGGAACAAATTACGTCTTTTACATGTAAAATGCGACTCTATTTATGAAAAATTCACGGTACGAAACCACTCGTGGAATTAATTGATTTCGTAAGTCGAGATACCACTGTATTTCCTGGGCCTAATTTGATGAAAAAAATTTCATTTCTCTTGAATATTTGAGTGAGTGTGGAGCCATGTCACAGTAGCAGCATGACAATAAAGGTCAGCAGAGAGTGGGTTTAGAGCAGAGCTGTCGGTGCAGCTTTGAGTGATAGAGCCAAGTAGAGAACACCCACATTAGAGCAGGAATTAATCTGCACTCAGCTCCACTCACATTCAAACAGTAATCACATAAGAACAACATGCACAAACCAACAAAGGTAAGAAAAAGCCAAGGATGGAATGGCCCCAATATCAATCTGATACCAAGTAAATAGAATAGAACAGAATCGAATAGAAGTACTTCATTGATCCCACAATTGGGAAATTGCTTCACAACAACAGGAGCATTAAACATAGTAAAACAGAAAAACGGTGAGATACAAAAAGGTAAGGTGTAATGTTAGCCTAGCCACACTATCACCATTCATTACATGTATAGGTCTAGTTGTGCTTCATTGGCAGATAGGTAGGGGAGATGGGCCGGAAAGTTCACAGAGGAGTCCAGATAAAGTTAGGAATGACTAAACAAAATTGGGGATAATGGATCTTAATGACTGTTGTCGCTGCTGTAAAAAGAATTTAAATATTGCTGACGTTTTCTCACATTCTTCACTCATTTTTGATAAAAGGAAATCATCACCCATTGTTGTTCTTCTTCTATGGTTGGTTCTCTCCGAATTGTTGCAGCGTCACTTTGTTACACCCGCCCTCTGACTCTATACTTCACTGTGATTTGTCGGCTAGTTTCAGAGAAATCGAGCCAAAAGTTACATTGAGCATAACTAGACTACTACTGTAGCAAATTAGATTTGCCGCCGCTAGGGGCGTCTAGCATGGCTTGGCTAGTGCAATCACATATTAAAGTGTCAGTACAGAATGACTGAAGACAATGAATAAAGGGCTGATATCACCAATACACATACTTGTACTTTTTACTTGAAATGCCATGATAATTGAATAATTGACTGATTGTGTGTCTTTAATTAGGTTATCTATGGCTATGCTAAAACACAGGCCAAAGATTTTAATTATTTAACTACAATATATATAACAATTTTATAGTATATTTATAAATGGAAAGGCGCACTCTTGATTGTAGCTTCTGTTATTTCTTTAAAGGAGACCTATTATGCTCAGTTTTAACAAGGAGCACTATGAGTTTTCAGCACCTACAGAGTAGCTTTGCATGGTTTCCAGCTCAAAAGTCTCTAGTTATCTCATACCAGCGTTCACAAAAGACCAAATTCCAGCTGATTTCTGCCTCTGCCTTCAGTTTTGGCTTCTGGTCAATCTCAGTGGAAGCCCGGGGGTGCGGGCAGACCCAAAAGCCTCGGTCTGCCCGCACCCCCTATGTATTTGTTTACTGTGTGATAGCGGGAGGCTAACATAGGCTACTGTACACAGAACTATCAAGTCACACACTTTTCAATCTTAATATAAATGTCTCTGGCACCACTTTCACTATTGAACCGGGAGGAATCAAGCACGTTAATATTTTGGACCACTGGTGTGTTACTACGGAGCTATAAACATGATGTGTGTCTGCACATGTTGAAAGTGAAAGAAAAGATGAAAATCCGACACAGTTGAGAAGAATGGACCCAGAAGTGTCAGTTTGGTGACTATTACCACAGCTAGCTTTGATTGTCCACCTGAAAGTCTATAATTGCTTGTGTATTTGTTATTTTAGCGAACGTTACCTGACTGTGGATAACGGCGTCTGCATCAAAATCCCGTATTTTTTCTTTAGTTTCTTGTATTTTTTAAAAGGTGTACCTGTGGTAAATTCAATAGAATGCTAACTGAGGTTGAACATGTTTGCTCTGTGGCTGCTTAAAAAACATTATGCTATGATCCATTTATATTTGTCAACCTTTTGTTTTTGAAGCACAATGAATTTCATAAATAAATATCATACTGTTTTGTCCTATTGGATTAATTAACATTGTTTTTCTTTTATCTCAGCCATAAGGATGAATAATGAGTTCTCATAACTTACAAAACTATGTCTGATCAGAGTCAGTCTGTTTACTTTGACTATAATCTTCCATATTATAAACCTTTGTTTTAATTGTATATTCCTGTTATAACAATCTTTACATAAAATTAGTTTATTGTGGGTTTATTGTTATGTATACTTTAATTCTTACCGCTTATTCTCCAATCTTTTCTTCACGACAGTATTTACATTTCCTGCTGCTCTGTAAATAAGGTTTTTACAAAGAATGAAGCAGGTGTTAAATCCTTCGACCTGCATGACTGACCATCCTGTGGCTTGGAACCAAACTGCCTCAATCCCTATGTTCTGCAAAATATGTCAAACATATATGGAGCAGACTATGGACCTCTGAGGAGGAGGAGAAGTGATGAAGAGTAACTAATTCCTTTTTTTTTTTTTTTTTTTTTTTTTTTTTTACTGAAAATTAACATAAAAGGTCTTAATTACTAATGTGATGCAATATAATGTACTAATTCACCAACATCACTTTCATACATAAGAAGGACTGAATACTATAATCACCTCTCACTAACAGCCTTGTGACAGTGACATTAGTAGAGTTTTTTAAAAGTGTAATTCATGTCAGACTTTGTGTATTTCTTGACATTACAAATTTGTGCAATGTAAATAATTATAATATAATAAATAAAAAAACTGTTTGAAAATTGCACAAGTATTTAACCAAAATAAAAAAGAATAAACACACATTTACAATATTTCACAGTATGTACTAAATAAAATCCTTTGTTTTTTTATACATTGTTTTGCAGGTGTTATCGTTACGTTTCCTACAGAAGCTTCATCAGGTGGTGGTGCGGACATCTGGGAAGACATGTTTGTATGTTGGGTACCAGCCACCCCTTGACTGAACTGTGACATGTGACCAGCAATGACCTCCTCCTTTGAGGGCGTCTCAAACTGTGTGGACATGTCCTATGGTCTGGGTTAGGGTTAAAGGTCGTGCACATACCCTAAAAGACAAACCAAAGTCATTTGTAGAAATATTTTTTGATACTTCCCTATTTATTTGTTGATGAGTGTTTGTGCTTTTTATTCATTTCCACTTATTTTGGTTTTTGTAAAATAACTATTTTACTAATAAAAACATTGTCATACTTACAGAATGTTTCCTTCATCTTCAGAAAGTTCAGCCTGTGGCAGTCTGTAGATGATAAAAAATGATATGAGACATTTATCATTTACAAGCTGAAATATGACTATTATTTATGTGCATTGAAGTTATAGTGGAAAAACACTGAATTGAAAGAAAAGCAGCCAATTGGTTTCCACTTAGAATGAAAGAGTTCACTTCTTCATAGTTGTCTTATCTTTTCAAACACATTTGAAACCTGCACATGGTAAGACTTCATGAAATATACTTTCCTGTAATAATTTCCATTGTGTAACTAACAAACAACTTTGTAAGTGTGAATTGATGTTTTCCTTTTTTGAGATTTGTGGATGAAAGAAATTCATTAGTCTCACAACAATAACAAGCTCCATAGTGCAATAATGTCTATTGGTGTAATACAAACTGTAAGTATTTCTGTATGTGTGTATGTATATGCATTTGCATGTGTATTATGGATATGTTCTTATGTGCATAATGCACATGTGTGTGTTTATATATATATATATATATATATATATATATATATATATATATATATATATATATATATATATATATATATATATATATATATATATATATATATATATATATATATATACTGTATATATATATACTTCTGTGAAGTATGTTGCTGGTGCGCTTTTTTTTGTTCAGAAAAAAAGGCCCCATGGGGACAATAATAACAATAATAATAATAATAATAATAATAATAATAATAATAATAATAATAATAATAATAATAACAACAACAACAACAACAACAACAACAACAACAACTATTATTATTATTATTATTATTATTATTATTATTATTATTATTATTATTATTATTATTATTATTATTATTATTATTATTATTATTATTATTATTATTATTATTATTATTTTTACTATTATACCGAAGCGTAATAGATTTAGAATTTGTCATAAGTCGTGTTTCTTGACAAAATCTTTTGTCCAGTGATTTTTTTTTTACTTACACTAGATTGCATCATGTGTTTATAGTGGGGTGTGTATATGCTCATAATGTTCAATGAAGGAAAAAAAACAGGTCATCTGTGATTAAAATGTGGCACTCACTGTGGAACAGTCCAATTAATACTTTATAGAACAACTCTGCATAAACTGATGACTCCTTAGATCATGTTGGTATATGCTGTGTTTAACCCTTTAACAACACGAACCTGTCCAGTGTTGCATTTTTCATTTTACATCATTAACATTGAAATGACTGTAACTCCTGGAACATGTGCATTATCCACAAAACAAAAAAAACTATATTGGAAAGCTGAGTTTCTGAGCTTTCTGGGACTATATGACACTTATGACGGGAGTGTGTGACTATTTTACACAACTTTTTCAGAAACTTCCATAGAGGCTGAAAAAACAAACAAAAAGAAAACAAAAAAAATGCCTGGATATAAGAAATATGAGGGCATAATATAGATGCTGAATATTTAAGACAAAAAAGCATGTTTGTGTTTCTCATAATAAATATATACAAAAAAGTAAATGCCCATTTGTTTGTTTAGTAAAACACACTGTTTTAAGTTTTTATAATTTATAATAATGTTAATTATTGGCCAAATGTCAAAAGTTATGTGTTTCCTGAAAACAAAAAGACATATTCTGACACTTTTGTTGCTATTTAGTTTTATAGAAATACAGTGGTACCTCTACTGATGAAAGACCCAGCTGACAAATAATCCCGTTAATGAACAACCTCAATTTTTTATCTCTGAATATGAAAGAAATTTCTATTTACGAAAGGAAACTGAAACTCCCGAGACATAAATACTAGGTACGCACTGTACATAACTTAGTAATGTACATAGATACGTCATGTACGTACTGTACGTAGCATCCCATTGGCTATGATGGAGTTACCCATGATGCTTTTCATGAGCCTTTGACCCTCATTCATCATAGAGTTCTAACCACACATGCGTAAAGGAGTAATGGACAGAGCCACCGCTGCCCCGTGAGTCCCCCCACCGAAACGCCACCACAGCACGCACCCACCACCCACCACAAGCCCAAAGAAGGCAGCCATAGCTCCACCAGCACAAACAAAAGACATGCTGGCAAAACCCCCCGAACCCACAGAAAAATACCACCCCAAAAAAAGGCTATGAGCCGTGCCATCACCCACACCCCAGGAAGACCACGAAAAGTCGTCAAAGGCAATCTTCCCTGTATCTACACCCACCCATAACATCCATCAACAAACACCACTGAAGGTGAAAGTGTCAATGGTATGAAAATGACCCACATGTCTGATATGAAAATGACCCACATGTCTGGTATGAAAATGACCCACATGTCTGGTATGAAAATGACCCACATGTCTAGTTCATTTAATGTTTCAATGTTTAATGTTCAGTCAGTGAAGACACATTTACCCACTGACACCAATACATTACATCTGAAATATACATATACATTATATTTTACTTTTAACAAAAGTAAAATAAAATGTTCAGTCATTTCATTATCTGAACCTGCTTTATCTGCACTCAGGTCACGGGGGTCACTGGGGGCCTAATCCAGCTACAATGGGCGAAGGCGGGGTACACCCTGTATGAGATGCCAGTTCATCTCAGGGCTGAACATATATAGACAAACAATCACTCTCACATTCACACCTATGGCCAATTTTAGATTAACCAATTAACCTATCAGTGCATGTGTTTGGATGGTGGGAGGAAACTGGAGTGCCTGGCGAAAACCCACGCGGACACAGGGAGGACATGCAAACTCCACACAGAAAGGTCTGGTATGGGATTTGAACCAGGGTCCTTCTTGCTGTGAGGCACGAGTGCTAACCACTCCACCACCGTACCGCCCACTTTTAACACATATTTCATACAAAATTGGTAATTTTTAAAATAATTTTTAAAGGGTTTGGGGGGTAGTATTGGGGGTCTAGGAACGAATCAGGCCTTTACATGGAAAATGCGACTCTATTAAGGAAAAATTGACAGTACGAAAACACTTCTGGAACAAATTAATTTCGTAACTAGAGGTACCTCGTAAAATGTCGATCTTAGCATTTTATTATAGTACAAATCAATTTGTCTAAAAATGTTTATTGTTATGTAGAAAATCAAGATAATGATGTTACCATATTTGGTTCTTTGTGGCAAAAATAAATAGTTGAAATGTACAACAGTACAAGACAATATGGATCAAATTAAAAAGGAAACTAAAAATAAAAATGATCTAAGTGAATGACAGGGTTCATAGTTTTTAGAGTTCAAAGTTCTGCACTGGACTAAACTCAGACGGTCTAAACAGTTTTCTGATGTTGATCCTTCATGTGATCACTGTAAATGCCATCCAGCAAAACATACCCATATGTTCTGGTCCTGCATGGAGCCACCACAGTATTGGTCATCAAACATTTACATAATATCAGGATATGTGGGACAACTAGTCACACCTTGTCCTTTGATTGGGATATTTGGGGTGGTGCCTGATTATTTGGGTCTAACTAGGGCACACTTACATAGTGTTGCTGTCCTAACACTTCTGGCCAGATGGCTGATCCTGATCAAATGGAAAGACTGTAGACCACCAACTGTAACCCATTGGATTAAGGATGTTCTTGGAAAAATTAAGACTTTCTCTGAAGTGTACAGTAGAAAATATGAACACCAAGACTATATAAATATACACACTACACTCACTGTGGATTGAGGTTGAACATGCGATTTGTCTTTAACATACTTGGTTGTGGCCTTGGTTTTTGTATTGGGGTTTTTTGTCTGTTTTCTTTCGTTTGTTTGTTGGTCTGCATATATTGTATATTGTACAGGGTTCCCCATATGTTTCTATACATAGGATAAACAATGTTTTTTTATATATATATTTAATATGTTCTATATAACTGCTCTTTATTCAAATGCATTCTTTGGTTTTTCTGAAATATAAAGTAATACATGTTTGAACAACATATGTATGGAATTTGTCTTTAACATATTGTGTTGTGGCCTTGTGTTTTTTGTTTTGTTTTGGGGGGGGGTTTGTCTGTTTGTTTTCTTTTGTTTGTTGGTCTGCTTTTAGTTGTTGTTATTGTTGTATGTCTTGTAAAAATAAATAAAATATATTATTAAAAAATTTCAAAGTGAATGACAGTGACAAAAACAGGCAGAATAACGTGTGCAGCGGTCGTTGACTTTTATAAGTGTGACATTGACAGACACAGAAGGACTGCTTAGAACAGGATGGACTTAAAACTAAGCTGCTGTTGTTCAGTCTGATGGCGGCTGGAATAAAGGAGCGTTTGAAGCGTTCAGTCCTGCACCTGGGTGGGATAATCCGCTGGCTGAATGAGCTGCCCGTCAGCCACCGCTCATCGTGCAGAGGGTGACAAGGATGGTCCAGGATGGCACACATTTTGTCCTTCAGCGTCCTCTGAGCCCCCACATCCAGGCTGTCCAGGTCCAGTCCCACCGCAGCACAATAATGGGAATAACTGTGGACAGGTGGAACGTCTTAACACTGACCAGTCACTGGACACACCTGGTGATAGTATGAGATGGAAAGTAACTCAGTAAAAGGACTTTATTACTGGACTGAAGTTGATAAGTTTAAAAGTTTATTCAATTAACAAATACACACAGAGAAAACCTTTGATGTCATTTCATCTCAGCTGAGAGGGGTGAGGACCAAGAGAAGGCAGAAAAGCAACGCGGCTTCTCGTTCTGAATTCAAATGGAACTCACTTCCCGGTTTCTCCTCTAGCCAAAGAGTTTTGTTGAAACCACAAGCCCCGCCCAGTGACATCACTCACTGAACAGGAAGAAAGGGCGTGTGGTTAAATGGGATTGGTAGGTTGGGGGAGCGTCATATAACACAGTTTCATGAGAACACCTCATTGGTCAAATTGCCTCTAAGGCGTGACCCATTCCTAGGTGGGAAAATATTAAGCTGAGACAAAGGAATTCTTAACATTCCTTTGTTCACTTAGTAGAAAATTCAAAATACATACATAATGGTATATTTACTTCACAGAAGTAACTTTTTAGGTATCTGTACTTTACGTGATTATTTACTTTTATGACAACTTTTTACTTTTACTCCCTATATTTTTACATATATATCTGTACTTTATACTCTTTACATTCTCATAATATTCTCTTTACTTTTTCAAATTAGACAGAATGCTAAAATGCTATGAGACTAACAGCAAAATCACAATTATGACACCTTCTCATAATTTCAGCTCTTTTTCTCATAATTATGCATTAGTTATCACATATTTATGACTATCTAATAATTTCTCACAATTTTGACTTTTTATCATAATTATGCATTTTATCTCATATGACTTTTTTTAAATCTCAGAATGATGACTTTTGACACAGTAATTCACTTTTAAAGGCTTTATTTTTGGATACTTTTGAAACTTATCTGATCTTTCCTGGTTAAATAAGTATTTCATCCATGGTAAAAAAAAAAAAAAGAAAGAAAGAAAGAAAGTAAGAAAGAAAGAAAGAAAGAAAGAAAGAAAGAAAGAAAGAAAGAAAGAAAGAAAGAAAGAAAGAAAGTAAGTAAGAAAGAAAGAAAGAAAGAAAGAAAGAAAGAAAGAAAGAAAGAAAGAAAGAAAGAAAGAAAGAAAGAAAGAAAGAAAGAAAGAAAGAAAATTATTAAAAAAACACAGCTTTAGTTTTTATACTTTTTTTTTTTAACTTTTACTCCAGTAAAGGAGTTGAATCAGTACTTCGACATTTACCAGAGTATTCTTCACACAAGCAGCTGTACTTTTACTTTAGTACAGAATGGGAGTACTTTGACCACCTCTGTATTTAAGATGCCATAACAGCAGTTTTGCTGAAACTACATTTACATTAGTGCAGATGTCAATAGTGTTGACATCAAAGTTATGAGACATCTTCATTTTTTGCTGATAGTGTACATTGTACAGGGTTCCCCATAAGATTCTATACATATTTATGTATTTAATATGTTCTATATGACTGGTCTTTATTCAAATGCATTCTTTGGTTTTTCTGAAATATAAAATAATACGTGTTAGAAACACATATGTATGGAATGTATTATGCCTCCTATGTAAGGAGACTTATTGACACAATGTATATAAAAGTATTTATTTATTTATAGAAGTGAATACCCTTGTGTGCTGTCCTATAACCGTGCTGCTGTAAACCTAGAGTCTTATTACATTTGGTGCAGGTCGATACAGTAAAAAGAGGTTTTAGAGCGACATAAGTGAGTTGTGTGATTTTTTTTACTCCTGATTACTTGTTGTGTATTATATACACTCAACAAAAATATAAACGCAACACTTTTGTTTTTGCTCCCATTTTTCATGAGATGGACTCAAAGATCTAAAATTCATTCCAGATACACAATATTACCATTTCTCTCAAACATTGTTCACAAATCTGTCTAAATGTGTGATAGTGAGCACTTGTGCTTTGCTGAGATAATCCATCCCACCTCACAGGTGTGCCACATCAAGATGCTGATCTGACATCATGATTAGTGCACAGGTGTGCCTTACACTGCCCACAATAAAAGGCCACTCTGAAATGTGCAAGAGACCCAAAAAAAGCTGGTCTGTCTGACATCAGATGGACTTTAGTGTCACCCACGTGGGGTTAAGCCCGTCCCCGGCAGCGAATCTGAAATAGCATTAGCATTAGCATCTACAAGAGAAGACGGCACCACAGTAGCACAGCTAACTGATTCATGTGCTCTCTGTGGAAATAAAGCATTGTTTTTTTTCCCTGCACGATTTCAGAACAAGCAATGGCACGAAACCTAGCTGGATGCTACTCTGGTAAAGACAAATACACACACAGAGAGCCAGAGGGGAGGGGGAGTGTTCCTTCACACATTCTGAGCCAATCAGAGGTGCCTCATCACCACGTCATGGACATGTATGAGAAAGTACCACTAAACTCTGTTGTCATTTTTCTACTGTGAAAAAACAGCTAGAAACAAAACAATCTGGATGTTTGTTTTTTAAATAGAACCAACACACAATGCATCAATAACAATGGAGAAGACAGTAATATTAATGAAATGACCATGGAATGATGGCTTTAATAAGTGTTTAATTTAAAACAGGGGAAATTTAAAAATATATATATCCACACACACACACACACATACACACCCATGCTTCAGTACGTGGGTTAAACTGCTGATGCTTGTGTCTTGTCAGTGGACATTGTTACGTTGCTACCAGACGTGTGTCCATGTTCTTCCTCCACTGACAATGTGATGCGTCATCATGACCCGTCGACTCGACTTTGGCTTTATTGACGAATAAGTCGACTTAAAAAAAAGAAAATAACTGAAGTCGTTAATGCCCTGGTCATTTACTGATGGTTAAAATAATGAAAGTTAAAACAGGAAGTTACAGACCAGTGATGATGGAGACATAATGGTCGCCTCAGGTTAGATGAAAGGTCACAAAGTGTTTAATATATGATGCAGGTTTTTCCACATCCTGGGACAAGCAAGAACTCCCTTCAGGTGACCTTAAGAAAAGCACGATTAGTGCAAATGTATTGGGTTTCACTTGGGGGTGGGGGGGGTTCCTCCCTGCCTCTGCTCTGCTTTGTGACTCAGCACAATTTAAGGCTTTATTTTTACATCTAACCTCTGCCTACTTAGTTGCTGTTGAGTCCCCAGTGAAAGGCAGTTAAATGCTGCAGCTGCTCAGAGGAAACTCCCAGGTGTTCGGGTGTGAAGCAAGATGATTGTCAAGTCTTGGCCATGGGTGAACCCCCCCCCCCCCCCTAAAAAAAGAAGAGAAGGTTGATATTTCATGTTATAAGCCCAAGTCAGGAAATAAAACCGCCTCCCGGATGAGTCCCCAGTTGCCATGGAAACATCTTGCTGAGCTATTCCCATGGGTTGGAGCAGAGTATCATTATATGGGAGCATTTTTAACCAAAAAAAAACTACTTGCACCTCAAGCTACAATGTCGTCTAATTTCATTCGACAGCCTCCACAGTTGTCAATCTTCCTTCCCTTGTTGCTCTTGTTGCTAATGGCAACTCTGGTGGCTAGGTAATGGCCGACTAACTTGTCTTACACACACACACACACACAGTCAGGGCATCAGTTATCTCTTGCACTAGTGTGATATTACACCATTGATTCGGTGACAGTTGGAAAACTCTCATTAACTTTGTATTCTGCAGTTCCTACCTTCTGTACTTTCCTGTTGTACACACACACACACACACACACACACACACACACATATTCGTTTCCATGTCTCATGAGGACCAAGTTTGTACTCATCATTTGTAGGTAAAATAGCTATTGAGTAGTGAGTCTAAAACACCCAATAATATTAAAAAATAATATTAAAATAGAAAAATATATATTTTTAAATAATTCTGACTAAAATTTGAAATAAAATGACAGAAAATAATAGTAATAAAGTGAAAAAAAAATTAAAAGTGTAAAAAAACAACAAATTAAATAAATCAAATTCAAAAATAATAATTAAAAAAAATAATTATAGTAATAATAAAAAGTTAGCACATCTTCAAACCTTTGGAAAATACATGTTACACTCTGCACCAGTTTCCATCATGCTTTATGGGGACTTCTGAAAAAGTCAAATAACATGATTTATTCTTCATACAAATTTATATTTTACTCGTCATGACCTACATTAATATTTAACTCTCGTGGGGACCTGAATTTTGTTCTTCATAGTGTCAGAGGTCCCCATGGTGTGACTGTGTAAACATAACAATGTCCCCATAAAGACAGGAATACAAGGACACATACACACACACAGTATTTCACAGCCTGCTGCTCAGCTGGTCTTTATCACAGCTGTACTCTGCTGTGTCAGTGACATTCTGGGTATGTACAGCCTCTCATTAGCCTACCCCCCCCCCCCACCACCACCACCACCACCACCCCTCCCCCTCCCTCCCATTTTTGTCACTCTTTCTGGATTCTCTCTGTTCCTCGCTCCCTCATTAGTCTACAGATTTCAGTTTCCAGCTTCTTTGCGGTGGCGTGTTGGTGTAAACGTGTGTGCGTGGTCGCTGGCTGGTTGTGTCTGTTTGTTCTTTTTAGTTTAATGGTCTGCACGATGCAAAAAAAAAAACAAAAAACAGCCATACCCATCACAGGAGTGGGAAAAAATAAAAATAAAAAATAAATAAAAAACAAGAGTTGTGTGTTGTATTTCGCTGTCACATTTCCTGTTGTTGTTGTTTTGATGATGAAAGAAATAAAAGCAGAAATACAAATAAACACAGCAGCATGGTGGTGTCATGGTTGAACGGACATAAAGCCTCTCAAAGGCACAGTAACAAGACGACATTTATAAAACAGGTGGTATATTACATGGTGCCTGCATACAGGGCTGGTGTTTACACATAGGCAGACAAGGCGGTCGCCTAGGGCACCACATGTCTTGGGGGCACAAAGAATTAGAATATTAAGGTACTATATTTTCTGGACTATAAGGAAAACTTAAATATATATGGATTAATTCTGCTTGTGCTTAGTGTGCTCAGTTCCTCCCTTAACCCTCAAAATCAACCCTCCATCAGTGTCCCTCAAAACACCCCTGAAATTAATTTCAATTTTCAATTCAATTAAATTTTATTTATAAAGCCCTAAATCACAACAAAGTCACCTCACAGGGCAAAAACACAATCAACTACAGAGATACATGAAAAGTCCCAGGCATCCCCTGTCCTTAGACCCTCCTTCTCGGCAAGAAAAAACTTCAAAACCCAGTGGGAAAAAGAAGAAATCTTGAGGAGAACCACATTGAAGGAGAGATCCACTCCCATGGACGGACAGGCTATAGATGAACGTCCATTTATAAATGAAGGAGGGGGGGCTGGTCCAGACAGGCAGGGGCGGGGGTCCGGGGTCATAGGTCGGCAGAGGCGAGACACTGCAGATCCTGTCGTCCATGGCTCCCACGCAGACACTATCTGGAGAGCCACCACTCCCCCCAGGGGGGGAAAGGGGACACCAGGTGACTAGTCATGAACAGACTTGGTATGAAAGATAGGTTATAAAAATGACAGAAACAGGTGTGAGAGAGAGAAAGAGAAGAAAGAACTCAGTGTCTGTACTTCCCCCAGCATTCTAACTCCTAGGGCAGCCTAGACTGAATTGTGACTCATACACCATGTATACATGATATATGAGTCACATAATTTTTAACTAACCTGACCATAGGCTTTCTCAAACAGGAATGTTTTCAGCCTAATTTTAAATGTAGAGACTGTTTCGGCGTCTTTAATATTAAAGGGAAGCTGATTCCATAAGACAGGGGCCTGATAACTAAAGGCTCTAGCTCCTACTGTACTTTTAGAAACCCTAGGAACTTTCAATAAACCTGCATTCTGAGAACGAATGGTTCTATTGGGTTGGTACGGAACCAGATCATCTTTAAGATGATCTGCAAGGCAAGAAAAAACAGTCGATTTTGGCCAGTGATGAGATGTACTCTAGGTTCTCATCATTTAACCGCTGGTTGTCTAGATGGTGCTCAGAAAACGATGTTGTTTTTATAGATAATTGGCGTGCATTCTGGGGAAAGCCTGGGCTCATTCGCAGAGATAGCATACATCCCACTTGGGAAGGTGCCTCTCTCTTAGCACAAAATGTGGCTTCCAAATTTAGCCTGTCAAAATGACAATCCAGAGTGCGGGCCCAGGCGCAGAGTCGTAGTGTAAAACACTTCTCTGTGCATCCACTTTACTCTGAGCTGTCACAAACCCACCTTGTAGCAAATAACAGAAAGAATGCGTCTATTCCTTGTGTAGTTAATAATAAACCCCGTATAGTTAAAAATAAACCTAATATTAAAAAACCTATAGGAGTGAGATCAAATAATTTAATAAAAATAGTTTTAAGTAACAATCAGATTAAAAGAACACCTAACAATTTTATCCAATGTGGACTGATCAATATTAGGTCTATTTCTTCCAAATCGTTGTTAATAAACGATCTAATTAGTGATTACAAAATTGATATTTTAGCTCTGACTGAAACCTGGCTTCAGCAGGATGAATATGTCGCATTAAATGAATCCACGCCACCAACTCATGTGAACTATCACACAGCCAGAACCAGTGGCCGTGGTGGTGGAGTGGCAGTAATATCCCACTCCAGTTTAGGTCTCAACCCTAAAATTAATCATAAAACTAATCCCACTTACCACTCCTTTGAAAGTCTAGTTTCATCCATTACTTTCCCCAACTGCAGAAACCAAAAACCAGTCCTTTTTGTCATAGTCTACCGCCCTCCTGGCCCTTATTCACAGTTTTTATTAGAAGTCTCTGACTTTTTATCCAGTGTAGTCCTGAACTCGGATAGGATTATAATAGTTGGTGATTTTAACATACATGTCGATAACAAAGCTGACTCTCTTAGTAATGCATTTGGTGACTTACTAGACGGATTAGGCTTTATCCAAAATGTTAATAAACCAACCCACATTCACAGACATACTCTCGATCTGATCTTAACACTTGGTGTTGAAATTAATGACCTCGTCGTTTTTCCCCATAATCCCATACTCTCAGATCACTTCTTAATGACCTTCCATGTTTTGTTTGAGGATATTTCTACCTCAGTGATTAAAACACAAATGAAAAGGATACTATGTCACCGAGCTGTCTCAAAGTATAAAGAGTTAATCCAGTCACTATTTGTGTCTATGTCATGTGATTATGTAAAGGACACATTCAGTCCCAGTATAAGTGATGAGTTAGGCGATAGTACCATGCTCACATTAAAAAGTATGTTAGATATAGTTGCCCCCCTTCAGTTAAAAACTACTAAGATTAGATTAACCTCCCCATGGTACAACGCTGACACTCGCTCCATTAAACAAGCAACACGTAAATTAGAGAGGCAATGGAGGTAATCCAACTCAGAAGATTCTCTCAATGCCTGGAAAAATAGCTTAATAAAGTATAAGCAAGCTTTGCGTACAGCCAAAACTAGATATTACTCATCCATAATAGAAGAAAACAAGAATAATCCTAGATTCCTGTTCAGTACTGTAGCCAAACTGATAAACAGCCACACCTCCGTGGAACCAGTTATTCCATCCACGCTCCATCCTGATGATTTCCTGCAGTTCTTTAACAATAAAATATCAACTATTAGAGAGAAAATAGACACATTTCTCCCAAATATTAGATCAGAAAATGTAGTGCCTTCAAACCTGGGCCTTTTTATAAATCCCTCTGTAACACTAAATAATTTCACCACTGTAGACCAAACTGATCTCATATCTATTATCATGTCTTCCAAATCAGCCACCTGCCTCTTAGATCCAATCCCAACAAAACTCTTTAAAGAGATTCTGCCCCTAATTATTAGCACTGTCCTAAATATAATTAACACTTCATTAATTACTGGATATGTGCCGCAGTCATTTAAATATGCTGTTATTAAACCAATTCTGAAAAAGCCTACCCTAGATCCTGACATTTTAGCCAATTATAGGCCTATATCCAATTTGCCCTTCCTGTCAAAGGTTTTAGAACGAGTAATAGTTAAACAGCTGTGCCAATTCCTGCAGGATAATAGTTTATTTGAACAGTTTCAGTCTGGCTTTCGTGCCCATCATAGCACTGAAACGGCGTTAGTTAAAGTTACTAATGACTTATTATTAGCCGCTGACATCGGATTAATATCGGTCCTGGTGTTATTAGACCTGAGTGCAGCCTTTGACACCATTGACCACAGTATCTTAGTGCACAGATTAGAATATGATATAGGTATTAGAGGAGCAGCCCTCTGCTGGTTTAAATCATATTTATCTAATCGCTACCAATTTGTTCACATCAACCAACAATCATCGCAGTCCTCCAGAGTTAATTATGGCGTTCCTCAAGGATCAGTCCTTGGGCCTATTTTGTTTACACTATATATGCTCCCCTTAGGTAACATCATTACAAATCATGGCATTAAGTTTCCTTGTTATGCGGATGACACACAGCTATATTTATCGATTAAACCTGGTCAGACCAGGCAAATAGATAAACTAAGTACTTGTGTACAAGACATAAAAATTTGGATGAGTGCCAATTATCTCTTACTGAACCCTGAGTCGTTATAATTGGTCCTAAAATGCGAGAGACTCCCTAACTGACCAGATAGTTACTCTGGACAATTTAAGTGTAACACCCAGTGCCACAGTTAAAAATTTAGGAGTTTTATTTGATCCAGATCTTTCATTCAAAATGCATATCAAACAAACATGTAGAACAGCCTTCTTTCACCTGCGCAACATAGCCAAAATTAGGAATATTCTGTCTAAAACGACTGCAGAAAAATTAATTCATGCATTTGTTACATCACGTCTAGATTATTGTAACTCCTTACTTGTAGCGTGTCCTAAATATTCCCTAAAAAGCTTGCAACTGGTTCAAAATGCAGCAGCAAGATTATTAACAGGATCAAATAGAAGAGAACACATCACCCCTGTGCTCCAAACCCTCCATTGGCTACCAGTTGAGTCTAGAATTAAATTTAAAATCCTCCTCCTTACATATAAAACCATTAATGGTATGGGCCCCTCTTATCTCAAAGATGATCTGGTTCCGTACCAACCCAATAGAACCCTTCGCTCTCAGAATGTAGGTTTACTGAAAGTTCCTAGGGTTTCTAAAAGTACAGTAGGAGCTAGAGCTTTTAGTTATCAGGCCCCTGTCTTATGGAATCATCTTCCCTTTAATATTAAAAACGCCGAAACAGTCTCTACATTTAAAATTAGGCTTAAAACATTCCTGTTTGAGAAAGCCTATGGTCAGGTTAGTTAAAAATTATGTGACTCATATATCATGTATACATGATGTATGAGTCACAGTTCAGTCTAGGCTGCCCTCGGAGTTAGAATGCTGGGGGAAGTACAGACACTGAGTTCTTCCTTCTCTTTCTCTTCCTCACACCTGTTTCTGTAATTTTCATAACATATCTTTCATACTAAGTCTGTTCATGACTAGTCACCTGGTGTCCCCTTTCCCCCCTCCCCCCCTGGGGGGAGTGGTGGCTCTCCTGACAGTGTCTGCACGGGAGCCATGGACGACAGGATCTGGAGTATCTCGCCTGTGCTGACCTGTGACCCCGGACCACCGCCCCTGCCTGTCTGGACCAGCCCCCCCTTCCTGCTTTTTACATGGACGTTCATCTATAGCCTGTCCGTCCATGGGAGTGGATCTCTCCTTCAATGTGGTTCTCCTCAAGATTTCTTCTTTTTCCCACTGGGTTTTGAAGTTTTTTCTTGCCGAGAAGGAGGGTCTAAGGACAGGGGATGCCTGGGACTTTTTCATGTATTTCTGTAGCTTGATTATGTTTTTGTAAAGCCCTCTGAGATGACTTTGTTGTGATTTAGGGCTTTATAAATAAAATTGAATTGAAAAATTGAATTGAAGATAAGAGGGGCCCATAGCATTAATGGTTTTATATGTAAGGAGGAGGATTTTAAATTTAATTCTAAACTCAACTGGTAGCCAGTGAAGGGTTTGGAGCACAGGGGTGATGTGTTCTCTTCTATTTGATCCTGTTAATAATCTTGCTGCTGCATTTTGAACCAGTTGAAAGCTGATCAGGGCCCGCGTTGTCTCTGTAGTCCCTGAAATGAAACTTAATTATTTGTTTAATATTTGCACTGTTAACTCTGCCTGTTTAATCATAAGCCACAAACTCAGCTATCATGCACTGGTCCATCAGGTCCACGTTTTTGAAATTGTTGTGGACTATCTGTAAATTATTCCTTCAGTTAAAGCTATCAAAAAACTAATCTGTATAAATAACACAACCATATTCAGCTGTCACCACATACCACGGCTCAATGAAAGGTAAACACCAGCTATAACTATCGTTAGCTAACTCTGCGGCTACGGTAGATGACATTAGCCCGGTCATTTTATACCATTATGAGCAAAAGCATGTTGTATAGCCTGTTATCTTGATAAAACAACTACATTACCAGCGTGAAAAATGACCGTTTTTGTAACGTTAGCTAACTTAAACGATAGCTAGCTTGTCCACACCAGCCGCTATTGACAAAAGATCGTAAAATAAAAAATACATGTTATGCAACAATGAGGTACATAATCCATAAAATGGACCTAAACTAAGATAATACAATGATTTTTGTAATATGTATATCTCTATTAACAAAGAAAATACTTACATTTGTAGCTTGACTTCTTTGTAAGTCATGTCTGTTGCTAAACATCCCAAGGGTGGTGTCGTGGAATCTCAGTATTGAGGCGATACAGCCCTTGGGAGAACAGTCCATGTAGGCATTTAAATACATTTAAATAACACAAAATATACATGCATGTGTAAGGTGCGTATATATATATATATATATATATATATATATATATATATATATATATATATATATACATATATATATATATATATATATATATATATATATATATATATATATATATATATATATATATATATATATACTAATAATAGTGTAGTATTTTAAATGTACAGTGTAAACAGTACATAGCAGGTGTACTGTATGTAACTAACTGTGTAACTGATGCAAATGTAACAGAGTAATGTAAACATGAGACACATGTTCTGTGGGTGGTTCTTGCACATTACAGTGAAGTATGGTTTGTTTGTAGTGATTATAGAAAAGAGCTGCAGAAATACTTATCATTACTTCAATTAAAAATAAATTTTTTGTCATGTATAATCTTATATCAATGCAGAAGAGGAACAAGAGCAGTCAGACAAAGAAACTAAAGCTCTTATAGGATTAATACCTAACTGAAAATGTTTCACTATAAGTCAACATTTTGTGATATTTGCCTCTAATAATAATAGTAGTAGTTGTAGAAGTATTAGTAGAAAAAATACAATCAGTATTATTTTGCTTAATTCAAGCAAATAAAAATCTGCCAATGGAACAAGTGAATATCTTAAGATTTCTTGAAATAAGATTTTCTATTGTCTACACTGAAACAAGTAAAACATTGAATCAACTTAAAAATTCCTCTTCAATATTTATTAAATTAAATTAAATTAAAACAGCCCTAACCCTATGCGATTCAATATGGTTTTTTAATGTGTGGCCATAAAAAGTCAAAATGATAAGATAATTTTGCAGCTTTTCGTCGATGCAGTGCATTTGCCACCCTCGGCCACTGTAGTTTTAAACATGTATTACATGTATTACATATAATAGTGATCATTAATTAATATTGGAAGAAAAATATATTCAAAAGAAATGGTAAAGAAGATATATTCTGATAATGTTCTTGCACAAACAACAAAAATAAATCTATCTAGGTCGAATATTATGATGGTAGTCATTAAAGGGTTAAATTAGTATGGGATGAAGGGGTAATATATACATATATATATATATATTATATATTTTAAAATATAATTATAATAAATATATCTATAAAATAACATATTTACATTCGTTGCAATGTTTATGGAATGATTTGTGTCTTCTCATATTTTCATATTTGTCATGACCTCCGCTCCGGTGACCTTTCCCCCAGTCATCTCCACACTCACCTGGTCCCGCACTGTGCAGCTGCAAGCCGTTCCTCATCTGTGGCTATAAAAGCAGTAAGGCTTGCAGTTGCCAGTGCGGGACCATTCAGTATTGTCACCTCCATAACCCGGACACTTTGACCATTTCCTCAGTCTCCATAACCCAGACCATAACCATAACCCATCATCACCACGGACTCTGGCCGTTTGTTCCCAGGTTTTGTCTGTCTTGTCTTTATGTTGTGTTTTTGTTATTAAATTCTTTTCCCTTCAGCACTGTGCATTGGAGTCCTCATTCACCTCACCCCGATCCTTAACAATAATAAACAAATAATAGCATTTGTGATTTAAATGAAAAACATACCATTGTAGTTTTATAGATGTATTCATAGTAATATTGTATTTTATAGATCTTTTTATAGTAATATTGTAAAGTTTTGCACATATATTCAATGGAAAATCAACTTGTGACAGTTTTTATAAGTAAAGTTTAACAATTAAACTGGGGGGGGTGCAGCTATAAGAGAGATCTGTCCGTCAGATCAGATATGACTGTGTCCTGTAGGCTGTATCCTTTCCTCTTTTCCATTAACATATAACAGCAGTCTGCTAACATAGTACACATGTTAATTACTGTGCGCCAAATGGGTCAGGAAAATATTGAATGCTCTGGGTTTTCAATAAAATGACTGATAAGCTTTCAAAAGCAATATTCAAGGTTAAGAGGCTCTTTATTAAAACACAGATGAAAGGCAGGGAGATTGGCACTGAGATTACGGGTCCTCAGGCTGGAACGGGGCGAGGATAGGAATTGGGTTATTCAGGCTGAAAGAGGGTGTTATCAGCTGTGAATCAGCCTCTGGGGGAGATGACCTGTGGGGCTGGGGGAATAAACGGAGGCAGTGACGCAGTGCTGCTGGGAAGGTTCAGCCTTAAACAGCAGCAGGTGAGTATGGAGCCACTGAACTCTTTATTGGGTAACGCACTATGTTTGGTCTCGTCTTGACGACTGAACCAGCTCTATTCTCACTCGGGTCACGGGGGTCACTGGGGGCTTAACTTCTTAAGCCCCACTGCTGCTGTCTGGCAAATTCCTCCAAAAAAACAAAAAAATAAAATAAAACAGCTATTGCTCTGTAACTACCAAGACCAAAGTCATAAAACTTCATCTGTGTGAAGATAACACCTGAAAGTTTGTAAATCAACTGTCAGATATGATATATATCTGTATCTGTATATATATATCTGTATATATGGTATTGTTACCCAATAACTCTGGTGTGATTATATACACAGCAGAAAAAGAAAAAAAATCTGTCTAGATTGAAAAATATTTCAAACTCAATTTAGAGCCTCAAGCTGTAATTTGACAGTGAAACTTCCAATTATGAATTTGTTTGTCTATTTCTGAACATTTACCGTGTAAAATTTGAGGTTTGTACAACAAATAAAATGTATTTTAGTATAATTTGGTCACTTGGAGAGCAGTCTAGCCAAACATACCCAAATGTATTTTTTTTTACCATCTAACTTGATATATGTAACAAAATACTGTCGAATCTGCCAAAACCCGAAAGATTACCGAAAGGTGGAACTGATCTCTAGCTATCGGGGTCCATTTAAAATCTCACAGTTATTTCACCATTTCAAATGTCATACCTTCTTATTTTTAAGTTGGTTAATAAAGTTTGAAACAGGATACCATTGATTTGTCTCATCATCTGAACCCGCTTTATCCTCACTAGGGTCACAGGGGTCACTGAGGGCCTAATCCAGCTACAGTGGGTGAAGGCGGGGTACACCCTGTATGAGTCTCCAGTTCATCTCAGGGCTGAACATATATAGACAAACAATCACTGTCACATTCACACCTATGGACAATTTAGATTAACCAGTTAACCTATCAGTGCATGTGTTTGGATGGTGGGAGGAAACTGGAGAAAACCCACACAGACACGAGGAGAACATTTAAACTTCACACAGAAAGGTCTGGTGTGGGAATAGAACCAGGGACCTTCTGTGTGTGCTAACCACTGCACCACCGTACCGCCCTAATTGAGATAATACAAAATTAAATGTAAAAATAACCCTTTATATGTTCCTTTTTATTGGAAAGTGTCTGTTCTAACCTCATTACTTATTTGTATTTGGCATTAAAAGCACTCACTGAATTGACCAGTAGGAAACTAATGCAACAACACATCATCAGTACAGTAAAACTAACCTGTCTCCACAGCAGATGGTCTGAAGCTTTATCACTTTCGTCTCTCATTCCCATTCTGCGTATTTCCTTTTCTGATGCGTTTCGCTCAGTGCTAGGCACACACAGCGCTAGGCTAGTGCGATTAGCTCAGTGCTAGGCTAGTGCTATTAGCACAGCACTAGGCTACTTAGCTCTTCACAGAGGCTTTAGACCACTGGTGTCTAAAGCCTCCATGTAAACTATTCCTTCAGTTAGAGCTATCAAACTAATAATCTGTATAAATAACACAACCGTATTCAGCTGTCACCACATACCACGGCTCAATGAAAGGTAAATACTATCGTTAGATAACTCTGCAGCTACGGAAGATGACATTAGCCCGGTCATTTTATACTATTATCAGCACAAGCCTGTTATATAGACTGTTGTCTTTATAAAACAACTACCGTTTTTGTAACGTTAGCTAACTTAAACGATAGCTAGCTTGTCCGCACCAGCCTCTATTGACAAAAGATCATAAAATAAAAATACATGTTATGCAACAATGAGGAACATAATCCATAAAATGGACTAAGATAATACAATGATTTTCGTAATTTTTATATCTCCATTAATAATACTGCATTCTGGGTAACCTGTGCTCCCAAGGGTGGTGTTGGAGAATCTTAATATTGAGGGTTATACAGCCCTCAAACTTACCCCTCAACTTAAATGTTCTTAGAATTGGGATGACACTTGCACTTTACAGGAGCACAAATTTTGAGTTTGAGGGTTAAGGGAGGAATTGGAATTGGCCCTTAGACTTTTTATATAAGAATTATCCATTTCCAAAATCATGAGATAAAAAGTCAACATTGAAGAAGAATTTTAAACATTATTCAATGTTTTACTTTTTTTTCAGTCTATATTTATTTGTCTCCTGGTACATTCATGAGGTCATCATCATTATTCTTAAGATAATGTATGAAGCCCCACACTTTATAAAACTTTCCCTTTCAGTATAAAAGTCTTTTCTTCCAAAGGTCGACAGAACCCGCTCTCTGAACCACTGTTTACACATGTCAGAGTTATGACCCTTTTAGACCATAGAAGAAAAATATTAAGAAAGATTTGTTCATAGTGGTTTATTTGATGCCCCTCTGGACAAACAACTTTTAACTCTCAGTCTAGATAGAATCGGCTGAATTATTAATTTAACCAAAATCAAAAGAGTTTTCATTTGATAGAGACTTAACAGATTAAATTTAAAAATGACGGCTTAGATCTAAATGTACCAGACAGACCATAGGTTTGTGATTAGAAGAGTTATTTATTGACTCTAGATGCAACAAAAAAATCTCAGAATGAGTCAATGACAAAAGTAACAATTTTTTTTTTTGTCTCTTGGCAGCACTAGTTCTAATATCCACTATTAGTGAAGACATTTTTGAGATGAATTATGATCTGTAATTAAGGGATCTAATTAATCACCAATTTAATCTCGCCTTAAATTTGCCAAGGAAAATTCATTACATTATTGTGCAAATCAAAAGCTTAATATAACAAAAAGGCCTTTCTAAAGTCCCTTAACCTTTTAACTTCTGACATTTAAGCAATTCCACAGTAAAAAAAAAGATAAAATAAGCAATGAAATAAACAAAAACTGCCAAAGTGATCCATAAAATGAACAAAAATAATATAATAAACTAACAAAATGATAACATGAGCAAAGTAAGACACTAACAGAACACAATTGAAGAAAAATAAAATAAATCAACAAAATGTAGGAAAGATACACAAAAATAAGCAACAACATAAACAGAAACTCGTTGCCACCTCCAACTCCACATGTTGCTAGGACAGCACACTAAATTTTACACCGTTTTCAGTGCAGAATTTTCACACATTTCGAGCTAAAAATCCTCTCCCGCTTCTGCTTTCCACTGAAAAGCGCTCAGAGATTTCATACCATGAAAAACAAATTTCTAGTACGGCTCCAAAGACATAATTCCTGGTTGTTATTCTCACATTATTCACACTTTATTAGAATCTGAATGGTGTGAGAATATGAATGATGCTTGTTTTGGTCAGTTTTGATGAAATTTTGAAATAAAAAATAATGATTAAATGGAAGGAAAATGCTGCGTAATTCAATTGTTGGATTTGTTCTTCAAAACGAAAGTCAAATAGACCAGTTGTTTTTTTTTTTTAATTCCCATTCATAAACGGAAAATCCAAATTCCAAAATATACACGCACCATAATGAAACAGGTTGTCCAATAACTGTAGAGTTGATGGTTCAAATCCCACTCTGTCTAGTCATGTGCTGTTGCGTCCTTGGACAAGAAACTTCATCCTCCTTGTCTCCAGTGATACAAATGTAGTTCACCACCACCAGAGGGAGCATGTGAGAGTGAATGAATAATGGATCCACTCTGCACCTTGAGTCAGCGCTGTACAAATCTAATCCTTTATTCTAAAACAGGAATGTAATTAAAGTAATCTGACAGATAACACAAACAACACAAAGGCCAGAGGAATAATTATCACCAGGTGCAGACACTCTAGGAATTATGGGAGACGTAGAGAAGACAGACGGTGCACACAGAAAAAAATAAACCTCATTATAACGACGTTATTTTGTGAAAGTATTAAGCAGATCGGACATGATCAGCTGAGAACATTTTCTGAAATTCAGTCATTTGACAATTTGGGATAAAATAATCAGACATGTTTATCCCTTTAATCTAAAAGAACAAGATTTGTTTTACACCAATTATAGTGTACATATGGGGTATTAACTTTTACACTTATTAATCTCACCCAACATTGGCTGGAAGAGATTATTGCAATCTGTGTGTGTGTGTGTGTGTGTCCACAGAGACATATCATGCTGTAACTCAATGAACACTTGAGATATCACCATGACATTACATGGACATATACATATAGCTAATGTGCATCAGATGCAATGTCCCTTTGAGTAAAGGTCAAAGGTCAAGGTCACAATTAACTATTATAACTCAAGAACGGAGGGTCACAGGACTTTCAGATTGGTACCAAACGATGTACAATGAAGATTTCTACAACTTGTTGTTATCACCTACGATCAATAGTTTTTGAGATCTCTGTAATTATCTTCTGTAACAATGTATGTGTGTGTCAAGCATATTTGTGCACAGATAGACACTAGGTGGTGCTAGAGCACTTGCCCCTTTGCACTTTATCAATGAAACTTTGAAACTTCTGAGGTTTTGTTGTTTGCTTTAATGATGATGATGATTAATACTTTAGTGGGGCCATGTTGAAATAATCTTTTAGAAAAGCTGCATGATTAAAAACTCATCATACTCATCGTCTCCTGCTTCATCCGGGTCCGGGTCACGGGGGCAGCAGCCTCAGCAAAGTAGCCCAGACTTCCCAATTAAAAACTACAAAAAAAAATCCACGGAAATGGGCCACCTTCTCACACACTTCTGACCTCTATCTCTCTTCCTTTGTCACAAACTCACGATCTAATGAAAAGCACATTAGCAGCAGCTGAGCGACTGAAAGCTGTCTTTAGCTACTAGGAATAGACTCGGACAGGTTTCTCTTCATGTATGTGAAGCATGGATCTCCCACGACGCACTGTTTAAACCGGACATTATTTGGACCTCACTACCCAGCCGTTCCCCCGTGGTGTGTCCACCCAGGAGCAAACATCGTGGCTAATACGAGCACAACACAGAAATATTTCCAGTACCACCACAGCTCAGTACTCACTAACCTTTGACCTTTAACCCTAACCACAGGTCAGTGATCAAATAAACAACTGCACCTTCCAACAAAACACCAACAAACCACACAACACTGACAAATACATTCACAGCTCACCTTCCACAGTCAAACTGAATTGTTCAGTTCTTAAAGCGACAGTACTTATTTTTCATCTATGTAGAACAGATATGAATTCTAATTATTGTAACTGTCGTATATAATATTCATCATTTAATTTTAGTCATGAAATATACTTATCTATGAAATAAAAAATTATTTATATTTTTAAAGATTAATTCCCAAATATATCAACATAAGTCTACTTTGGCTGCGAATAACTTTTTGTATTGCACATATTGTTTGCACTTGAAAAAAAGGACAAATATATAATTTTATTTATTTTATTTGAACTTTTATCACATCTTATTTTAGTTTCAATTTGCAGACGAATAAGTTCATTAAGAAGTTCATTAAAAGCTAATGCTTACAGAGTTATAAAATCCATGTGCATCTCAGTTAAATAAAAGTCTGTAGTCCATTCATATAATTTGTAGTTTCCTTAAAATCTCGTTTCATCTCGTGAATCCAGTGTCATGTCTTGTCTCGTCTCCTGAGCTGAGTGTCTCGTCACACCCCTAGTACATAATATAGGATATCAACTTTATCAGACCATCGACATCATCTTCAAGGGTCACTCCTCCTTCCATAAGTTCAATGATGTTGCTAGGTTTGTCAGCAAGTCCTTTCATTCCACTAATCCAATAATCATAAAGAATAGATAACCAAGTCTTTTTTTTATAGAATGTTACAAATAAAGGTCAAATTGCATTCAACATGTGCATGTAATGCTTTTTATTTTAATCTCACACTATAATAACGTGTGTAAAAAAGTGCCCCCCTTCCCCTCCTGAGCACTTGCCCCCCAAAATGTCTGTGTACGCCACTGGTGTCAAGCATAGACATATCAAGACATTTAAGAATAATATCTCCAGCGTAACCTTGACTTTTCATGTCCCTTCCTTTGCCTGTGTCTCATTTACATTCTGAAAATGGTTTTACTGTATTCTGAGTGAAAATCCAGAAGGACTATGTCGGTAAAAAGAAGAGAAAAAAAAATGAACAGAAATCCTTTTAGCATAGTATTGATTAGCGCATGTTTTTTTTCTGCCTGTATTATTAAGGATTAGGTAATTCTCAAAAGGCTTTTGTAATGTAGATATGTAGGGGGGGAGGGGAGTGCTTATGTTATATTTGGACTTCAGAGGTGAAGCTCACCTTTCTATAACATGACCTCACAAATAAGAAGAGATAAGAAAGATGAGGTTTGGTCTGCTTTAAAGCCCTGACATTGTGTGACAGGAAATGGAGACACAGATTGAAAAAGTGTCACAAGGTAATGAGTGAAACACCTCATTTTAAGACAGACTGAGTGATAAAGCTACTCTTCATGTTCCAAAGACAACGGCTGTAAATGAAGCTGAATAATGTCACAGAAACACTGGTCGCTCACACAGAACACATGCAGATCATATAGATCACAGGTGTCAAACATAAAGCCCGAGGGCCAAATGCGGCCCGCCAAAGGGTCCAAACTGGCCCCTGGCATCAATGTGTGAAATGCAAAAATTACACCAAAGATAATTAATAATCAAGGAAGTTACAATCATTTTAGGTTCAATTCAATCTAAAGTGGATGAGACTCGTAAAATACTATCATAATAACCTAGATAATGGCAACAAACCTTAAACTAATTTTCCTTTCTGTTTTAGTGTAAAATAAAATACAAAAAAAGACTAGCCTTTTACAAAAAAATGTGAATAACCTGAAATATTTGTGGAATTTTACCAGTAGTAAATGTTGTGTATATTTGTAGATCTACTGTGATTTGAAAGTTGTATAAATGATAAACTAAAGCATAATATCATCAGGTTGTTCATATTTGTTCAAGTTTGTAGATGTAGAATTTTCACTCAAACAGAAATGTTTGGCGTTGACATTATTTTATATATTTTTATCCTATCATTTATATTATTTTACTGGTGCGGCCCATTTTATACCATATTAGGCTGAATGTGGCCCCTGAACTAAAATGAGTTTGACACCCCTGATATAGATTATCAACTAATGTGGAAACAAACTGGAATGTTTTAGTATCTGAGGAAACTATGTGTGTATTTATATATTTTTACTTGGGAAGATTAGGAAACACTTTACATTATGGATCGCTAATAAGGTCTTAATACTATCATAATTTTGATGTAATTTCATGATAATAATGCTTTTGTAAATCATTATTTCACATAATATCCATGCAGTATCCAATGTAATTATTCTGCAGTTTCTAGGTAATAGTGATGCAAACAGCTTTCATTAAGGTGGTGTTTTCAATGGTCATTTTGATGTAATTCCATGTTAATAATTATCAACACACCCAGTTAATTAAGCAAGAAGAGGCACTAGGACATTTTACAGCTCTGATACCATGTCATTTCCAATAAATTACTTAACTTGTTCCACTTTAGTTACAGGAACATCATATCTTTTTTTTTACCATCTTACTACTGTAGTGATTTGATTTGTCTCTTTCTTGGTCATAATAACTGGGTAGAAACAAGTGATAATGCATTTTACGGCCCTGATGCTGTGGATTTTCCTGGAAATTTCCTCCTTGTTTTTCAGGTAATTAAAGAAAAACAAGTAAAACCTGGACTCATCATTAAGTAACTACAGATTAATTTCAAATAATTACCATTTTATTATATTTGAAATGAAAGATGTTTGCATCACTATTACCTGGAAACTGCAGAGTAATTACACTACCATTTATAATAATACAAATATATATTTTGTTTTTTTGTTCATGGAACATTTGCCAAAAGACAAATTTCTCCACGTCATTTATAATTTTGTAAATATTTAGTAGTTTTTGTTGCTCATTTTGTTTATTTTTCTACATTTTTGTGTTTATTTTATTATGTTTTCTTTAATTTTGTTCCATTTGTGTTGTACTTTGTTCATGCTGCAAATAATTTTGTTGGTTTATTATTCATTTTATTATTATTATATTATATTATTATTATTCATATTATTATTTATTTTTGTTCATTTTGTTGCTTATTTTATTTTATGTTTTTCCTCAAAGGGTTAAACTGAATCCTGTGGAAGAGGGAAATATCCAAAACATGCAGGACACGGGCCCTCGAGGACCGGAGTTTGACACCTGTGTTGTAGAGGCTCTAAAACCTCTCTATCTATCTATCTATCTATCTATCTATCTATCTATCTATCTATCTATCTATCTATCTATCTATCTATCTATCTATCTATCTATCTATCTATCTATCTATCTATCTATCTATCTATCTATCTATCTATCTATCTATCTATCTATCTATCTATCTATCTATCTATCTATCTATCTATCTATCTATCTATCTATCGGCTCTTATTATGTATGGCACTAATGTTACTAGAAATGCAGTTAGGTGTAGACCACCTAAGGCACAGGTGTCAAACATCCGACCCAGTGGCCATATCTGGCCCACCTAAGGGTCCGATCCGACCCTTTGGATGAATTTATGAAATGCAAATTTCGCAAAGTTATAAATGAATGATTTTAGGTCATGGTCCACATTCAGATCAATTCAGTGTCATAATAACCTATAAATATTCACATGTAAAAATTACTATCGTTGTACATGTACATTTTTTTTCATTTGCTATTGTGACAATAAAAGAAATGATAATTTAACAAAAAAAATCTCAATAATCAGAACACAAAAATTACAAATATCTTAAGAAAAGTAAGTACAATTTTAATAATATTCCACCTATCACTAAATATTTTGTGTATCTGGAGATGAAGTGTGATCTGTAAGTTAGAATGTATATGTGTAAATGATGAACTAAAGCCTAATATTATTTGTTTTCATAAAGTAATTGTACCTTTTTTCACAGAGGAGAGTAAGAAGAAACGTTTATGTTATTTATGTATCATGTAGCTTCGGCCCATTTCGGATAAAATTTAGCTGAATGTGGCCTCTGAACTAACATGAGTTTGACACCCCTGACCTAAGGGCTGATTGATTGTTTTTTATTTATTTCTGTGAAGGGCAACATGCAAGTTAGAGACAACCATGAATCATAGTGTGTATAAATGATAAAATATCAGGATGTCGATAAAGAAACTGAAATTCAACATCGCAATAAACACGTTTTTAACCAAAAATGTGTAGGAACAGCGTCCCTGGCCAAAAATGGGGAGTGGCTGAAAGTTATGTAGCAGGTGGCAGCCCTGCAAGATCACGCTAACTGTAGTGTATACTGACAACATGGAGGAGACAAGAGCAGATAATATTTACGATATAGCACAGCCCTATAATTATGAACCACAGCGGAGAGAGAGAGGCCAGGGCAATAGAGAGAGGGATAGACACGGGAATGATGGGCAAAGGAGGGATATATAGGAGGAATAATCCATGGCGAATTGGTCAAAATACCTGGTGTATGCAGTAGTAGCATAGCAGCTAATGCTATGAGTTTACATCTGGCATGTTTACCTTCTTAGCGTAATAAATGTACTGTCATCGTTAATACTTTCGGGTTTGTTTTTTCAGTAAACACTTATGTATCTGTTCTTTTATAGGGACAACATTTTGTCTTACTAAATGCAAAATGCATCATTGTGTTGCAGTGACACCCATGCAGTTATGGTAGCTTGTAGCCAGTTGCTAATGCTACTACCAGACAGGGGCTTCACAGTTTCTAGCCGTCAGATTTACACAATGAAACCTGGTTAATGTCTTCATACGCTCAATATCTTAACTGTCTATATTGTTCATACTATGCTGTAACAACCATCATTACTTTACAGATACTTTGAACATATTTAGCTGCTCTGTTACTATGGTGACAGGCTGTCGCTGCAGCCATGACAGCAAAAAAGAAAGCATGGTCTAACCTAATGCTAGTACGTAGTCTACATCGAACCATCGTGTACTCCATCACATCCCCAGGATGATAACACTCTGGAGTAAAATGACATCCACTAATGAACCAGTGAATGATGACAGATGCAGCTGTGACGTCCACTGTCTTCATCTGCACAAAATGCAGACAGGCAAGTTCTTACTTTTTCAACTGATGAACACGATGTCCTGACAGGCTGGAGTTCACACAACCAGCACAAACACAATAATCCACCATCTTGACTTTTAAAATGCTGTTGTTCTCACTAAGAACTACTTCAACTTCTACTCATAGAAACACGACGTAGAATTCAGCCAATCCACCATTATACATTCACCTCCTGTGACTTCCTGTAAAATCAGCACCTTTTAATCCAATTTTATGAAGATATGGTTTATGGATTAGGGTCTTTTTCACACAGGTGTTATAAAATACATTTCTGAACAATACTAAGACTAAATTTAAGGATGAAAAAAAACCTTTCACATTACACTTTAAAGACACAGACTGATATGGACAGAACAATGTGTTTATCCTCTGTGTACATTACATATGTTATTCTGTCTGTTTTCTGGGACTTTTCAGATGTGAACCCAGATGGAGAGATTCAAGATTCAAGATATCTTTATTGTCACTGAGCATTTGCATGTCAGTGAAATTTTCAGTGCAACCCCCGTGTAAAAGATAACAAAATGAAACAAGGTAAACCAACTGGAATGCAATAAAAACAGAATAGAATAAGATAAAATAAAATGAAATAAATAAAATGAGATAAATAGAATTATGTGCAAATACGAGAGGAAATATACATGTCTGTATGTTTGAAAAGAATAATTTACAAAGACTGACTGAAAGTGTGAGTTAATGAAAAACTAACAACATATTTATTACAACTACCTTTCTCAATATTATTCACATGAGTAAAACCTCATCTACCGTCACCATCCCAGTCAGCATGTCTATGTGGGCCCTAGAAAGGTTATATTTGGGCTGCATATAAGGGTCCCATGTGGATGTGCCTGCAGTTTCCATGGCGACCACACGTATTGGTCCATATCAGAATTACAATCAGAGATCTGAATATGTCATATTATTTATTTTTCACTATTTATGCCACGATATTTGTCTTTCATGCCATTTGCACGTCTTAAATTATATGCTTTACAAATATCTTAATTTGCAATTTTTTCTTATGTTAATAACTGTGCCTTTTACTCATATGTGTTGTGTGTCTGTAAATACTTGCTCTGAATCTGAGAACTCTACCTGATTCTGACTCTGATGGATCACCATGGAAACTACGGGCAAACTCACATGGGACCCTTATATGCAGCCTATATTTAACCCTTCTGGGGCCCACATGGGAATACTGGGTTGGAAGTTTGTTTTTATTGACTATTTTCTTCTTCTGATAAACTTACTTTTCTTTGTGGCATTTGGTCAGTATGTTAAGAGCAGCGCCATCTGGTGGATGGATTGATAAATGCTCATTCCAACACACTGGGCACATGAAACTATGAAGGCAAATGGATGTACCAATTTGCATAGAAAAAGTTAGCATAAATAAGCTTTCATGCACAGGTGTCAAACATGAGGCCCTGGGGCCTGATCAGGCCCACCAAAGTGTCCAATCTGGCCCATAGGACAATGAAGATATTAACGGTGTAAAAGTAGTTTTAATTCAGGTTCTACATACTGTATTGGAAAATTAAAAGATCAAATTAAAATCAAATCGATTCAAATGTTATTTAGATAGCACCTTAAAACATCTAAAGCTACACAAGCTGCTTTCCAAAATAAGATAAAAACAATAAAAGACAAGTAACAATTATAAAACCAAGATAAAAACAAAGATAAAACAAGTTATAAAACCATATTAACAACATAAAACAGACATGAACAGTCGACTACATGTTAAACGCTCACCTAAATAAATGTTTTTAACTGAGATTTAAACTGTCTAAGATATAAGTATTAATGTAATGTTTTATATCTTTTAATGTTTGCATTTCTGAATCTATCATCGTGACAATTATCCATTATTGATTACATTTTTATATTAAAAAAGTTATTTGTGGACAAAAATAATAACAAAAATGTGTTTTTCCTCAAACATTTATTCTTATTCTTATTGTGTCCCCACTGTTCCCAGACCTAAATAAGTGTGTGGAAGCATTTTCCTGGCAACCCAGCCAATGTCTGAATCTATGAGAACTGACCACAGGTTGGATTCCTACAGTAACTGCATTCTTGCGGCGCCCACTAAGTATCTCGTCTAAAGTGAATTAATGTACTGGATTTTGTCTCGTCATTACTTTCCATGTACTGGGCATTTACTTCAAGAGTGAATCATGGCACAAAGGCACTCAAATGGCACTCGTCTTACTCATTTGTGTATGGGAACTATTTTTCAGTGCGGAGAAACACAGCTGACGTACACCATTTTTGAACCCGTATTTACAGAGGAGGAGTTGCGAGCTTTGGAGCAGAGAACACTGGAAGATCCCGTTACTCCAAGCGATCCAGATGTGTGAAGCAGAGGAGATTGCCAACCAATGCCGACTGAAATTCAAAGTTTGTGTTGTGCTGACTGGGGTGAAATATTATCATCGATACAGCGGAGTACAGAAGAGGATAGCAGTGTTTGTGTAACTACAAATGAGGCTCTCACTGACCATCCTTGGTGTGCGTTAGCTGTGTTTCTCGGCACCAAAAAATAGTTCCCATACAGAAATGAGTAAGGCGAGCCCTTTGTGCCATGAATTGTGCCATCATTCACCCTTGAAATAAATGCCCAGTACACGGAAAGTAATGAGACAAAATCAAGTCCATTAATTCACTTTAGACGAGATACTTAGTTGATGTCGCAAGAATGCAGTTAGTGTAGGAATCCAACCTGTTGGATTCCTGTTGGTCATTGGCTGGGTCACCAGGAAAATGCTTCCACACACTTATTTAGGTCAGAGAACAGTGGGGAAACACTGACTTTAGTCTGGGGGTGGCGCATCCATTTAAACCGTAGATATTGTAATGACCCCGAAATGTTATTAGTGTTTGTTTGGCGTGAATGTGACCGACAGGAACCGTTTATCCTGCAATAAAAAGTAGGTGAGACCAACTCTCCTTCCATTTCCTGGATCCAGTGGAACGTTACAATATATAACCTCAGGAAAAAGTGGGGGGTATGAAATCCTCTGGTTGTATAAGTGGGGGTGTCACAACACCCCCATCCTCCATGGATGCAATGCCCACGTCCTGCACCCTCATTTCCTTGTATGAGCAAGAAAGAAAGAAAGAAAATCTAGGAGAGAATAGGCTTTTTTTTTCGATCCATGAATATGTTTCTTCTTTACTATTTTCATGCCCTGAAGGGAACAGAATTATGAACTTGTGCAAATGATTATTCTTTTTTAAAAAATGACATTGAGGTTAAGTTAACATTGAAATTCCAGCACTTTTCAGCCAGGTTAGGGTACCTGACTTGACTACTGATCAGGTTTCTCGGGTTACGTTAGAGAACAGCTCTGACATTTGACGTTTCCCGCTGCCAAAACATGAACATGAAATGGGTTGAAAATGGACAATAATAGATTCTTGTGGTAAAAAGATATTCAAAGTTCAAAAAGTGTTGAAAGTATCTCACAGGCTTTGAATGTTGTTGAACCCTTTACATGATAAACTACCGTGGCCTTCCCTGTGCTGTAACAGAGGATGGAGGAGAGTCAGTGTGAGTCATAAACATAATTAGAAGCTGCTATTCTAGCATGGGTTACAGAAAGAAACTGAGATCAGCATCCTCTAAATAAATATGACAAATGCTGATCAGTCATGTTTAAACCATGAAGTCATAATTAGTGGGGTACGTGGCCGTGAAAACAACACAAAATCCTGCCAGAATTGGGTTGAAATGAGCAGAGCTGAAAGTTAGCCAAAATTCGTCATTATATCATCATTGCATAACTATGCTAAAAGGTCCATGAGTTGAGAAGTAAACTACAGTTCATCCAGTGGCCTAAATGTACACTCTCTTCTGTCTGTCTTCTGAGGTTTCATATCATTAGCCTCATAATGTAATTGCCTAAATCATATTTGTGGACAAATTGTGATTTCTACATAAGTTATCTACATAATAACATAATGTTATGCAGATATCACCTTCTGGCCACAGATATGACTTACACAGTTATGCTTTAAGGCTAACAATATGCAAAATTCAGTTTGTGTGGAAGGTGAATGTTTAACCCTTTCAAAGACTCATTGAGATTTTGTTGGAATAGTCATTGGTTCTTCACTTTTCCGTTTTTATATAATGAACTTTGAATTTATTCTGAGCTTTTATGAACATGTACATGACCAGTGAATAAAAATGTTGTGGATTTTTGTCATGGATCAAGGAATTCACCACACCAGAATTTGAGAAGGATCAGTTTATTTTTAACATGTTGTATCTTTTATAGTCCATCCTCAGTTAACAGTCACCCTCATTAAACCTGCTCCAACCAGTTGCTTGATGTCATCTGATTGTTGGTAGAGTCACAAGAACAAAACATTCACTCCACTTATCTTTAGTACAAAATGACCTCCAGCTGGAGACCCACTGTTCTTCTGACTCATGCTTCGTTACACATAGTATGTTAAATACATCTTCACACACCAGTGATGCACGGGCTGAAACAAATATCATTAAAAAAGATTTTTAATGAATGACCCGGTCAGTCGGGTCATTTATCATTTGAAATAAACATTAATATAACCTGGTAAATACGCTTCATTAACTCAATGTCCGTGAAGGTGACGTACAACGTGGTCAGTTTCCTACAGTATGGAGGGAGCAAGAGAGAAAGGAGAGTTAGGCGAGTGGAAGCTCCGTAAACATAGAAACAAAAAAAGGAAGGTTTGGGACACATTCACTGAGATTTTTAAAGATGATGGGCAGCTCCCAGTGTTTTCTTTTCTGTGGAAACTGGGTTCAAATGTCTCTTTGGGTGTTACAGGTTGTCGACCCCAACAACATCAGATTTTAACACAGAAATGAATGCAGGTATATGAGTAAGGTCCTTTGATGTTCATAAAGACCATTGATTACATTTTTAAAATGTGGGTCGAGAAGTGGGTTGGGTCTGTTCTTTTCAAATATATTTTATTGCGGGTGGTTTAGTTAAAAAAGTTGGTTGCGGGTCATTTATACATTGTCCCGTGCGCCTCTAGTGGCAAAATATATTTTTGCCTGAATCATTGGTCTAGTGATGCTCCATAGAGCCAGGACTGGTCCAATCACAATGCTCCATTTGTGTAGTGAGAATGTAGGGCGGGGTTTAGCACAATGACGACAGGGTTGAAGAAGTATGAATTTATAAACAGTCTATGGTCGGATAAGCAGCATGTTTGATATTTTGCCTCTGTTGTTAGCAGTGTGTTAACGTTAATTAGCTTAGCCTATAGGATGTTAAAACAACCAGATAGGCACTAGTTTAGACTTATTTTCATTGCTCTGTATACGTCACATTGTTCGTTGTTTTGATTGGTCATAGCACGTGCAGAGCAGTTTGAAAGACAACTGTTGATCCAACCTGTGCGTTTAAACTAAGTCTATGGATCATATCCAGACTATGAATTCATATCATATCATATCAACTTTATTCATCCCTGAAGGGCAATTTTGTTTCTACATGGTATTACATCATCAAGGAACAATAACGAAAAAAAAAAATTTGTCAATTCGTACACCATACACATGCATGGGTGTTTCATAATAATAAATAAATAAATACATAAAACAGAAACCTGAAACAATATTCAAATTCCCCACTCAGATCTCTGTATTTAGCAGCTGAACAGCAGAAGGAATAAATAATCCTAACCGGTTGGTCTTCCCAAGAGGCTGCTTGTTGTCATGACCTCCGTTCCAGTGACCTTTCCCCCAATTTTCCACACTCACCTGGTCCTGCACTGCGCAGCTGCAAGCCGTTCCTAATCGGTGACTATTTAAGCGGTGAGGCTTGTAGCTGCCAGTGCAGGACCATTCATCTATGTCACCTCCATAACCCGGTCAATGTCTTCCATCTCCCCAATCACCATAACCCGGACACTCATCATCACCACGGACTCTGGCCGTTTACTCCCAGGTTGTGTCTGTCTTGTCTTTATGTTGTACTTTTGTTATTAAATTATTTTGCCCTTCAGTACTGTGCAATGGAGTCCTCCTTCACCTCACCCCGATCCGTGACAGAATGGTCCTGCCACCATCTGGACTGACTGACTGAAGGGACCCTTTTTGTTTTTAGTTTTCCCCGTTTTGTTCTGTCTAAAGTCTGTCCAGTCTTGCGTTCTGTCCCTGTCTGTGTATTTCCCAGTTAGTTATGTTTCCCTGCCCCAACATTCAGTTTATCTGCCCAGCATCCTGTATATCCTTCCTAGCGTCCTGTATATCCTTCCTAGCGTTCTGTGTTTCTGGCTTAAGCGTTCTGTGTATCTGGCTTAAGCGTTCTGTGTATCTGGCTTAAGCGTTCTGTGTATCTGGCTTAAGCGTTCTGTGTATCTGGCTTAAGCGTTCTGTGTATCTGGCTTAAGCGTTCTGTGTATCTGGCTTAAGCGTTCTGTGTATCTGGCTTAAGCGTTCTGTGTATCTGGCTTAAGCGTTCAGTGTTTCTGCCTTAAGCGTTCAGTGTTTCTGGCTTAAGCGTTTCTGAGTTTCTGGCTTAAGCGTTCTGTGTTTCTGCCTTAAGCGTTCTGTGTTTCTGCCTTAAGCGTTCTGTGTTTCTGCCTTAAGCGTTCTGTGTTTCTGGCTTAAGCGTTCAGTGTATCTGCCTTAAGCGTTCTGTGTTCCTGGCTTAAGCGTTCTGTGTCTCTGCGTTCTGTGTCTCTGCGTTCTGTGTCTCTGCGTTCTGTGTCTCTGCGTTCTGTGTCTCTGCGTTCTGTGTCGCTTTCTAGCGTTCTGTGTCGCTTTCTAGCGTTGTGTGTCGCTTTCTAGCGTTGTGTGTCGCTTTCTAGCGTTGTGTGTCGCTTTCTAGCGTTGTGTGTCGCTTTCTAGCGTTGTGTGTCGCTTTCTAGCGTTGTGTGTCGCTTTCTAGCGTTGTGTGTCGCTTTCTAGCGTTGTGTGTCGCTTTCTAGCGTTGTGTGTCGCTTTCTAGCGTTCTGTGTCGCTTTCTAGCGTTCTGTGTCGCTTTCTAGCGTTCTGTGTCGCTTTCTAGCGTTCTGTGTCGCTTTCTAGCGTTCTGTGTTTCTGGCTTAAGCGGTCTGTGTCTCTGTCCCGTTCTGTGTTTTCTTGCCCAGTGTTCTGTGTATCTGGCTTAAGCGTTCTGTGTATCTGGCTTAAGCGTTCTGTGTATCTGGCTTAAGCGTTCTGTGTATCTGGCTTAAGCGTTCTGTGTATCTGGCTTAAGCGTTCTGTGTATCTGGTTTAAGCGTTCTGTGTATCTGGTTTAAGCGTTCTGTGTATCTGGCTTAAGCGTTCTGTGTATCTGGCTTAAGCGTTCTGTGTATCTGGCTTAAGCGTTCTGTGTATCTGGCTTAAGCGTTCTGTGTATCTGGTTTAAGCGTTCTGTGTATCTGGTTTAAGCGTTCTGTGTATCTGGTTTAAGCGTTCTGTGTATCTGGTTTAAGCGTTCTGTGTATCTGGTTTAAGCGTTCTGTGTATCTGGTTTAAGCGTTCTGTGTATCTGGTTTAAGCGTTCTGTGTATCTGGTTTAAGCGTTCTGTGTATCTGGTTTAAGCGTTCTGTGTATCTGGTTTAAGCGTTCTGTGTATCTGGTTTAAGCGTTCTGTGTTTTTGGCTAGCGTTCTGTGTTTTTGGCTAGCGTTCTGTGTTTTTGGCTAGCGTTCTGTGTTTTTGGCTAGCGTTCTGTGTTTTTGGCTAGCGTTCTGTGTTTTTGGCTAGCGTTCTGTGTTTTTGGCTAGCGTTCTGTGTTTTTGGCTAGCGTTCCGTGTTTTTGGCTAGCGTTCCGTGTTTTTGGCTAGCGTTCCGTGTTTTTGGCTAGCGTTCCGTGTTTTTGGCTAGCGTTCCGTGTTTTTGGCTAGCGTTCCGAGTTTCTGGCTAGCGTTCCGAGTTTCTGGCTAGCGTTCCGAGTTTCTGGCTAGCGTTCCGAGTTTCTGGCTAGCGTTCCGAGTTTCTGGCTAGCGTTCCGTGTTTCTGGCTAGCGTTCCGTGTTTCTGGCTAGCGTTCCGAGTTTCTGGCTAGCGTTCCGAGTTTCTGGCTAGCGTTCCGAGTTTCTGGCTAGCGTTCCGAGTTTCTGGCTAGCGTTCCGAGTTTCTGGCTAGCGTTCCGAGTTTCTGGCTAGCGTTCCGAGTTTCTGGCTAGCGTTCCGAGTTTCTGGCTAGCGTTCCGAGTTTCTGGCTAGCGTTCCGAGTTTCTGGCTAGCGTTCCGAGTTTCTGGCTAGCGTTCCGAGTTTCTGGCTAGCGTTCCGTGTTTCTGGCTAGCGTTCCGTGTTTCTGGCTAGCGTTCCGTGTTTCTGGCTAGCGTTCCGTGTTTCTGGCTTTTTGTCTTGTCTTCTGGCTTTTTGTCTTGTCTTCTGGTTTTTTGTCTTGTCTTCTGGCTTTTTGTCTTGTCTTCTGGCTTTTTGTCTTGTCTTCTGGCTTTTTGTCTTGTCTTCTGGCTTTTTGTCTTGTCTTTTGGCTTTTTGTCTTGTCTTTTGGCTTTTTGTCTTGTCTTCTGGCTTTTTGTCTTGTCTTCTGGCTTTTTGTCTTGTCTTCTGGCTTTTTGTCTTGTCTTCTGGCTTTTTGTCTTGTCTTCTGGCTTTTTGTCTTGTCTTCTGGCTTTTTGTCTTGTCTTCTGGCTTTTTGTCTTGTCTTCTGGCTTTTTGTCTTGTCTTCTGGCTTTTTGTCTTGTCTTCTGGCTTGTTGTCTTGTCTTCTGGCTTGTTGTCTTGTCTTCTGGCTTGTTGTCTTGTCTTCTGGCTAGTTGTCCTGTCGCCTGGCGTTGTGTCTTTTCGTCGGTCTTGGTCTGTCGTTGGTCTGTCGTTGGTCATTTCTGTCTGTTCCTGTCCCTGACTCTTGCCCGTTGCTCGCTTCTGTCCTCTGTCCCTGCCTGTTGCCCGTGGTTGGCTTCTGTTCCCTGTCCCTGCCTGTTGCCCGTGGTTGGCTTCTGTTCCCTGTCCCTGCCTGTTGCCCGTGGTTGGCTTCTGTCCCCTGTCCCTGCCTGTTGCCCGTGGTTGGCTTCTGTTCCCTGTCCCTGCCTGTTGCCCGTGGTTGGCTTCTGTCCCCTGTCCCTGCCTGTTGCCCGTTGCCGGCTTCTGTCCCCTGTCCCTGCCTGTTGCCCGTTGCCGGCTTCTGTCCCCTGTCCCTGCCTGTTGCCCGTTGCTGGCTTCTGTCCCCTGTCCCTGCCTGTTGCCCGTTGCTGGCTTCTGTCCCCTGTCCCTGCCTGTTGCCCGTTGCCGGCTTCTGTCCCCTGTCCCTGCTTGTTGCCCGTTGCTGGCTTCTGTCCCCTGTCCTTGCTTGTTGTTCGTTTCTGCCTGCCTGTTTCCTGTCCCTGCCTGTTGTCCGTTTCTTCGTTTTGTCTTGTTCCTGTCTAGCCAGAGTCCGTGGTGACCCCACCCAATCAGTCTCCTTGGTCCTCAGTCAGACCAGTCATGTTGCTCCTGCTACCGCTCTGCCCAGAGGGTACTCCGCCCAGGGGGTTTCCACACCGCCCTGCCCAGAAGGATGCCACACCGCTCTGCCCAGAGGGTACTCCGCCAGGGGGTTTCCACACCGCCCTGCCCAGAAGGGATTCCACACCGCTCTGCCCAGAGGGTACTCCGCCCAGGGGGTTTCCACACCGCCCTGCCCAGAAGGATGCCACACCGCTCTGCCCAGAGGGTACTCCGCCAGGGGGTTTCCACACCGCCCTGCCCAGAAGGGATTCCACACCGCTCTGCCCAGAGGGTACTCCGCCCAGGGGGTTTCCACACCGCCCTGCCCAGAAGGATGCCACACCGCTCTGCCCAGAGGGTACTCCGCCAGGGGGTTTCCACACCGCCCTGCCCAGAAGGGATTCCACACCGCTCTGCCCAGAGGGTACTCCGCCCAGGGGGTTTCTACACCGCCCTGCCCAGAAGGATGCCACACCGCTCTGCCCAGAGGGTACTCCACCAGGGGGTTTCCACACCGCCCTGCCCAGAAGGGATTCCACACCGCTCCGCCCAGAGGGTACTCCGCCCAGGGGGTTTCTACACCGCCCTGCCCAGAAGGATGCCACACCGCTCTGCCCAGAGGGTACTCCGACCAGGAGGTTACCATGCCGCCCTGCTCGGAGAAGCTCTGGACAACGGGGGGGGGGTTGTGTTTTGTTTTTTTTTGTTTTTTAGGGGCTTCAGGAGCCGCCCCTTAGGGGGGGGGTACTGTCATGACCTCCGTTCCAGTGACCTTTCCCCCAATTTTCCACACTCACCTGGTCCTGCACTGCGCAGCTGCAAGCCGTTCCTAATCGGTGACTATTTAAGCGGTGAGGCTTGTAGCTGCCAGTGCAGGACCATTCATCTATGTCACCTCCATAACCCGGTCAATGTCTTCCATCTCCCCAATCACCATAACCCGGACACTCATCATCACCACGGACTCTGGCCGTTTACTCCCAGGTTGTGTCTGTCTTGTCTTTATGTTGTACTTTTGTTATTAAATTATTTTGCCCTTCAGTACTGTGCAATGGAGTCCTCCTTCACCTCACCCCGATCCGTGACAGCTTGTAACGCCGTCCTGATGGCATTAATACAAATGTTCCTGATTGATAATACCTTTTGGTTTTTTAAAAACACATCTCTCCCAGAGAGAGTTTAGGTCTGTCATTTGTACGCCTATAATTTTGGAGCAGACATTAACAATTTTATTTAGACAGTTCCAATCCTTCACTGCCAAGCTGTTGAAGCAGCAGATAAAAGAAAACGTCCAGAAGCTCTCAATGGTACACAGGTACACAGAACACAGAATAGGTTCAGGATACAAATACAGGATAATATCATAATAAATGGTGATAAAACACTCAAGAAAGATCAAATATAGATAAACAACATTTTGGAAAGTATTTTAGGTCTTTATCTGTAGCTTGTTGGCTATCTGTTTAGAGTTAATGAAGTTGTAATTGTCCTCGTCACATGTTCCTTTATTTTCTAAGCTGTTGTGTTCTTCTCTGAGTACTATCTCTGTTCACATGTTTATGTTGTTTGAGTGGAGCGTAATGAGCGTCTCCTACCTGCTCACTTTCTTCAGTCTTGTCAGCAAAGTAAAAAGATACTGGGATGCAATATTTGTGCACAAACAGCTCTATTGAGGTTAAGGTGGTGCACTGGCTTCCAGTACAGTGAGCATCATTACTCTTCTGTCTTCAGGGTGATCCAGGCATCCTCCGACATCTGTGAGAGTCACAGTGACTCCCATGGAGCTGGAAACCACTGCTTCTATTTAAGAACAAAAGGATGTGGGTTCAATGTTTTTGCTGAGCAGTATTGGGAGGAACTCATTTTAAGTAATGTCTTACAGTAATGGTTCACTTGTTGCTGTAACGCAGTAGTGTAAGGCATTACTAGTCAAGTATCGGTAATATTTTATTTGGTTCCTTGAATAGAACTGAAATGAAAAATCTTTAATGTCCCCAAAGAGTAATTAGGTTTTGAACTGTACATTTCACATGTCATCAAACAATCAATCTCATATAATAAAATACATTAACAAGTGATGCCAGCAGCGCCGTAGCTCCGCAGACGCACATAACGCGCACTGCGTAGGGCAGTTTGGTGCCGGCAGGGCACCAAAAGAAATCAGGGTCGTGGGGGAAAATAAAGTGTAAACCATATTAATAATATGTGCTAATATGTTTAAACAATACAAAAACAACATAAACCAATTTTCCCGAGAAAAGGGGTGAATCTGCTTCGTGCCCCTCTCTCCAGTCTCATGGTGCCCCCTCCCCTCCCAGTGGTCTGTTCGATTATGCCTCATTCGCAATTTGGTGAACACCTGTGCTGTGCGAATATGGCCTCGAAACGGCAGCAAGAGTCTGGAGCTGAGAAGAGGAAAAAAAAGAAGAAGCGAGATGAAGCTCATGCGTCGCTTGCCGGTAAGCAATGTTAAAATAAAAAAGCTCATTATTGTAGTTTGTTTTACGTTGTGGATATGAATGGACTACTAAAAGCAACTCATACACTCACTCACATTAGCAATCGTGAGGGTAGCATTTCCCTCCTCTGGTTCCGTATCATTCTGACGTTTCGGGACACACATCATTACAATGTTATTTATCGCAGTTTTACTCCGTGTTCATTGTATTTACCGGTTCAACGTTTAAGCATACATTCTCTTTATCGAGAGGATGCCCATTCCCAACTTGAATAGTGGATATATAATTAACAATCATCACATATTGTAAGGCGGGCGGAATTAGGAGACGGGCGGCTAGCTGGCCAACGTCATACTATTTCTGATTAACCCTAAATTTGGTTTGGTCAGCGATGCAGTCAAGTATTATTATCAGATTAGACAGGTTTGCTTTGTATGATGCTGCATTTCAGGATATCTATAAATAGGATATCTATTTATGACGTCTGAACACATAATTAGTTCTCTTCCGTCTTCATGTTCAGAGATCAAGGCTGTTGGTGGAACTGTAATATGAAACCTATATCTTTCAGTAATGTAGATTTCTTACCTGCGCATTTATATCCAATTATGTAGGCCTACAGCATGTGTATATTGTCATTTGCCATTATGGAAATCTATACATGTCAAATATACTTTGTAATTTTAAAATGTACTATGATTTACACATAGGCTTACTTAATTTATTAGTCTTATTAACATGCCTACTGTGGATTCAAAATTGTATATCTGTAAAATCCCTGAATATTTTCTTTTGTATGTCTGAATACAGGGTCAATGCTTAAATATGTGCAAGGAGGACCTCAAGGTCAAGAGGAAGATTTGGATCAACCATCCACCAGCAGTTCCATCCCAGGACATCAACCACCAGCCATTGTAGACCCTGCAACAGTCCCCAGCCCAGCCCAACAACAACAACCATCAACCCCCAGTACAGGTGCTGGCACAGCTCCACACACAACCACCACTGAAAGCCTGACTCCTGCCACTGAAAGACCATCAGCAAGTGAAAGTCTGCGTCGTGTCACTGATAGACCATCAGCAAGTGACACTGTGGAGACATGTGTGCCCCCTTCAGCTGATCCTGCTCTTTGGCCAGCTCACATTTAGGATGCTGATCATGTCGAAATTGTGCAGAGAGGTCCTTTTAATGTCAGCTCTGATTTTAATTTTCCAAAGGGGCCTGACGGAAGAGCATTTCACACTAGCCTTAAGTTAAAAATTCTTCCCAATGGAGAAAAGGTCCTCTGGAGCTGGTTAGTGTACTCACCGCAGAACAATGCCATGTTCTGCTTTGCATGCAAGCTTTTTAGTGTAAAGGATATAAAGCTGAGTACAGAAGGTTTACAGTGACTGGTCGAACATCAACATCCGTTTGAGGGGTCATGAGTGTAGCCAAGACCACATACAGTGCATGCTTAAGTGGAGAGAACTGGACACACGACTAAAGAAAAGCATGGCAATAGATCAAAAGGAGTTGACCTTACTAGAGGCAGAAAGGAAAAAGTGGCGAGAGAGTCTCAAACGATTACTCTCAATCACACTCTCACAGGCTTCCAGAAATTTGTCTTTTGGGGGCTCTTCTGACCGTCCTTACAAGCCAGACAATGGCAACTTCTTGAAGGAAGTAGAGCTTGTGGCAGCATATGATCCTGTAATGCAAAATCACTTAGCCAACATAAAAGATGGAAGCTCCCTCACACATTACCTCAGTCCTGAGACACAGAACGAGCTAATTCAGATCATCTCTTCAGAAACATTCCGCGCCATTGTGAGGCAAATCCAGTTGGCAAAATATTTCTCTATCATTCTTGACTGCATTCCAGATGTGAGTCACACTGAACAAATGTCAGTCATAGTCCGCATTGTCTGTTTCCAAGAACAACCAGATATTAAAGAATACTTCCTTGGCTACATAAGTGTGGAGCAAACAACTGGCCTTGACCTATCTAATGTTGTCCTTGACAAGTTGAAGGAGCTTGGCATTCCATTTGAAAACTGTCGAGGACAGGCCTATGACAATGGGGTCAACATGAAGGGGAAGAAGCAAGGTGTTCAGGCCAGACTGCTACAATTAAACCCAAGAGCATTGTTTGTGCCTTGTGGAGCTCACACGATGAATCTGGTCATAGCTGATGCTGCCCAGTCCTCTCCACATGCAACTGGCTACTTCGGGTATTTGCAGAAGCTCTTCAATTTCTTTTCCAGTGCCACCCAGCAATGGGCCATTTTGACAAATTATGTCAAATTGACACTTAAATCTTGGAGTGACGTCAGATGGGAAAGGAGGCTTCAAAGTGTAACTGCTGTCCGGAGTCAGACAAAGGAAGTGAGGGATGCTTTCCTGGAGGCCAGAGGAGTTGTCAGTGATGCAGTCGCAAAAGTGGAGGCTCAAGCGCTTCCTTCAGCTTCGTGAGCTTCACACAAGGGTCTGGTAAACCACCGTAGACATTCTGTTGTCTCCAGCCCAATCGTGGACGGACCAATCAGGATCACTGGGTGTGATTTTAGCAGTTATGAGATAAGGAAGAGTCTCGACACAGTAGCTTTCAAAAACATGGCGGCTAGCACAGAGGAGACTGAACTCGTCTTTGACTCTGCAATTTCAACGGTGTTGTCGTACCAACCCCATATTGATTCTTTAAAAGACAAAGACAGAACAGTTTTGAAATAATTTATTGCTGGCAAAGATGTTGTGGCTCTTCTCTCAACAGGGTATGGTAAGAGCTTCTACTTCTATCATCTGCGTTACATGCTGCTTTCAATGTGATTCGTTGAATTAGTGTGTCTTTCAAAATGACAAGTACCTGCTTTCTCAAATCAGGGTGAATTATTTTGATTGACAACCCCATCTTAACAAGGAAGAAGCCAATGGTGCTTTCCCAGATGTAACACGTGGACGTGCAAAACGGAGGGGAAAGGGTAAAAAGAGATTCAGCCTTAAAACTGTATATATCTTCCATAGGAGTCAGAGGGCAGCTATAGTAAAAAAAAAAAAACAACCTTCTATTACCACTCTTTACAGAGTTACATTATGACCATCTAAAATACTGCTTGATTTTGGCCTTTCAACGACACTCCAAGCCAAAGGTTGTGATACCATTTTGAAGCCCATGCCAGGATTCCTATCTGTCAATAATAGTAACTACATCTCTATCTCCACCTGTTTTTTAGGCAAGTGAGCCCTGACCTCTTTGCTCAACCGTAGGTAAAAATATATAATATATACTGTACATTATTAATATCTGCTAAAAAAGAATTGACACTGACTTATTTGGGAAAATCCTATCCATCCTCTTCATGCATGGTTTCAGCTTTTTCCATCTAAGAGAATGTATACTTTTCCTGCAGAGGCGATTCAAGCCAATGTCGCAAATTATTTTTAAAATCTACCATTGAGTTTTTAAATAGCCTGTAGGTGAGCTTGTTGGGAACAATGCACCATTAACCAGAAGAAGAGTCAAGGGTTATCATTTTTGTTGGTTTATCTGTCTGTCAGATTATTTCTTTGTTTTTCAACCCCAGATCACCATCCATAAGTTTTTGAGTTATCTTGGTAAATAACAGACAGACAAACAAACACTGGCAAAAGCATAACCTCCTTGGCGGAGGTAATAATAATCGATTAGACGGCACTTTGGGTGCCTTGAAAAGTGTTGAGACAAGGCAACCAAAGTGCCTTGAAAAGGCATATTGATCCATTTTTAATTCCCTCTCACATTCTCCCTCTGTTTGTGGTAAACTACATTTGTAGCTGCAGTTGCACTGGGGCAAACTGACAGAAATGTGGCCATTAATTTGCGCCTTCAGCTAATGAATGACCCACTCTACCAACTGAGCCATGGCCACCCCAAGAAAAATAAGAACAGAGATAAGAAAATAAAGAGGTAAGAGAATGGGCAAACCAGATAAAATGTTACGAAGGGGCGGGGTTTGTTGTGCCTGGCACGACTTGTTTTTTTATTTGACATGCGGTATTAACACTAAACTTAAAACCACATGTGGTTTGTAGGAAAAAAGTAATTTTTTTTGCTGTCAAAGCTATGTTGAACAAACCTTGAACATATAAACTGATAATAAGAATGGACAAATTTATCAAATAGTTATTTACATCTATTTCCATGAAAATGCACACATTGACTCCAGCATTCATTAGGGAAATTATAGACAACAAAACAATCTGCTGTCACTCATCTGATGGATGCTGTGCATGTTGTCTTTTTTGTATGCAAACACTTTTCTTATTGTTTTCACTGTCTCTTCCCACACTGGGTATGATGAGAATACTCGAGAGCATTGTGTTTATATTGTGTATCATGAGTCTGGTTTTATTTGTATATATATAATGCTATATACATTATTCACCTACGACTGTTCAGCCAAACAACCGGGCTGCTGTATGGTGAAATTTGCTGATGACACAGTCATTGTGGGTTTGATATCTCGGAATGATGAGTCATCATACAGGCAGGAGGTGAGGGACCTGGTGGACTGGTGTGGGGAGAATAACCTGTGCTTAAATGTGGGGAAGACGAAGGAGCTGGTGGTGGATTTCAGGAGGAGTCACTCCCCCTCTCCCCTGCTTATTAACGGAGCACCGGTGGAAATAGTGCAAACAACAAAGTATCTTGGACTACACATTTCCAGTGATTTCAGGTGGACAATAAATACATCATTTATCATACGGAAGGCCAACCAACGTATGTATTTCCTCCGTAAACTAAAGCAGGCTGGTGTCAGCTCCGCAGTGTTGGCAGCCTTCTACAGGTGTGCGGTGGAGGGCACACTAACCTACTCCATCACCACCTGGTATGGGAGCTGCTCTGTTTTGGACAGAAAGGCACTGCAGAGGGTGGTAAGATCTGCACAAGGGGTATTGGGCAGCAGCCTCCCCTCCAGGACCTTTACATCAGCAGGTGCAGGAGCAGGACGGCCTGTATCATGAAGGACTCCTCCCACCCCGCCCATGGACTGTTTGAACCCCTCCCCTCGGGTAAGAGGCTGCGGAGCATCAAAGCGAGGACCACCAGACTGAAATGCAGCTTCTTCCCGGAGGCAGTCAGGCTGATGAACTCCCTGCACCACTGACACAACTGTTTTTATCAGCTGTCTTGTTCTGCACATGTTGTTCTTTTTTATGCTGTTTTTAATCCTGCACTGAAGTTGTTTTTATTGTTCTTAGTGGAATCCCTGGATTCTGTTATATGTTAAATTATGTAAATTATTATTATATATTAGGTCGCACACTGCTGGTCCTGTGTACAAATTTCATTTTCATGTATTCATGCAAATGACAATAAACCAAACAATAAACCAAACCTCATTTTCCCTTTCAACACAATTGACTTTACAGTATTGCATTAACATCTGCTCTTTTCACACATATTCAAAGGAAGACTAAGTGAGGATCCATCTGTAGATACAAAATCTTCAACTAGAAAAGCACTCAGAGCAGAAACCTCCGCCAAGGCACCCCCCCATGAATGAAAGGTCCGCCAAGAACATTATCTGTCTGTTTGTCTGTCTCACTGTGTACAACACAACTCAAAATGTTATAGACAGATTTCCATGAAACCTTCAGGATAGCTTGGGAATGACAATCAGCTAGAGTTTGGTGAAGATCTGTGAGAGATCCTGCATTCTGGATCACTTTGAAATGCATTCTTCATTTACCGCAATGCAAAATTCCAAAGTGGTCCAGAATACAGGATCTCTTCTGGATCTTCAGTAAGATTTAATTGATTGGTCCGTGTGCCATTCCCAAGCTATCCCGAAAGTTTCATGGAAATCTGTCCATGTCAGACAGACAGACAAACAAACAGACAGATAAACGTCAGTAAAAACATAAGCTCCTTGGCGAAGGTAACCAGTTTGTGATTTTGACACAAGGGTGCATTCAGGGACTTAAGAAATGACCTGACTTTCTGATTTTCATCTACAGTGGTGATGAAAATGCTCACTCCTATGCTCATACTCTCCAACATGACTAGACCTTTCTAGTGTTTATTTAGTGTTTCCGCTCATCAGTTCTTCTCATAGTCCAAACCACTGCATTATGCTTCTTTTGTCTCAAATCCTGTTTCCTTCCTGTTCCGCTTACTCAGCTCAAAAAGGGAAAGAAAAGAAATTAAGTTCTTACCATCAGCCATAAAGTTTAAGAGGTGAATATTCCTCCTGGAATCTGTCAGCATTTCTTAGGGGACAGTTCAAAATAATGCCTGTGAGTCACCGAAACATCCTTTTCTTTTATTTCACTTGACTGCAAACACAATAAGCCTGTGTATACAAGGGTCACTCTGTTAACAGGCCTTCAGTTTTATCCCATCTAAATGACAGGGGCAACTGCCAGAAAGCTGATTCCAGCTCTGGCAAAAAAAAAAAAAATTGCCTCGAACCTGAATTGAAAAATGAGTCATAGATGGAGAGACAGCAAAAATGGCTTCAGCATTTTTTTAAGTGTTATTTTGAGAACAACCAAGTGCCACAGAGCAAGTGAGACACAGAAATAAGTGGTTTCCAAGCCTAAAGTGAACGCCCTGAGTAACCCACCAGTCGAAATCTATTATCGCATCACCTTGCGTGTCCCTGCTATTGGTAGCATATTAAAAGTGGGATTAAAGTGCTTTTATATGCTGCTTCTCTCACATTTCATTATCAGTTCTGACCAGAAGAACAGGGGAAGGTGATTTGGAGTTGAAGCACAGTAGGAGTAGTCTAACTGTAGCTTTAACACCTCCCTGATGGTGTGGGGTCAAGGTGGACTGTTTGCAACATTATGTTGAACTTTCTAATGTCTCCCAGTTTCCCAAAATTCATAACTTCTTCACCCTTTAGTGAAAACACAATCTTACTCCATAGGCAGAAATCCTGCTGGAGGAAAAACCACACCCCAAGAAAACGATGATTTCTAATAATTTAGCAACATCCAACGAAGGCACTGAGTTGAAGGCAGTAAGTTATTGATCACTACTGCTGCAACAATGGATTGATTAAAGGAGGGGTTCGAAATTTTTGGCAAAAAACATTTTTTTATATCTGTCGTTTAACAATATATTAAACAAAATGTCTTTAAAGATGTAATTTAGGTATGTTTACAATATGTTTAATATTTGTCTTAACCTTACTTGGGTCAGACGTTATGAATCAAAAAGTAGTGGGTGGTCCATCCATGGCACCCTTGACCCCGCCCTTATTGAAGTGATGCCACAGTGAGTATGTGCTGTAAACAAAGCTAAAGGTAGAGGTTTGTGTGGGTGTTTTTTGTTTGTTTGTTTTTTTTAATTTTTTAAAGGTGTCATTCCACTGAAACTTTTGGATGCTCCTTTTGCAATCTGATGTGTCACCCTGAGTTACCAACACATGCTGCGTTTGCTGTGTGGTGTGTCCCCTCCACTGGGTGTATTTACCATTTATAAAAAAACAACACAGAGAAACGAGCATCTCAGAAAAAGCTTGTCCACACCACAAGGACATTGGTGTTACAAAAAATCTGAAGTAGCATTAGCATAAACAAGAGAAGACGGCGCCACAGTACAACCTGGAAAAAAATGGCCTTGTTTTTTCCTACACATTTTCAGAAGAAACGACGGTACGAAACCTAACTGGATGCTACTCTGGTAAAGGTAAACACATACAGAGAGCCAAAGGGTAGGGGGGAGTGTTCCTTCACACATTCTGAGCCAGAGGTGCATCATCATGGACATGTATGACGAAGTACAGGTAAACTCTGTTGATCTTGAAAAAACTGCTGTAAACAAAGCAATCCAGATGTTTTTTTGTTGTTTTTTTTTTTAAATAAAACCAACACACAATGCATTCAATAACAATAGAGAACACAGTAATATTAATTAAATAATAATAACACCTTTAAATATTTTAATATTTTGTGTATTTGTAGATCCACTAATAAATAATCTGTACATTGTAATTGACGTGTAAGTGATAAACTGAGACATAATCTTGTTAAATTACATTTAGTTTTCTGAAGAAATGTTGGTTTATTCATGTTATTCACATTGTTTTAAAGATGTGGTAGATGTGAATATTTTCATCACATAATTTAACATCATTTAATTTTGGAGTTAACATTATTTATATATGTTTGTATATGTTTAGTGGTTCGGCTCAATTCAGATCAAATGTATTTTAATGCATCCCCTGAACTACAACGAGTTTGACACCCCTGTTATAGAGACACCCCCAAAATTTCTCAATGGGGGGGCTCATCATGTTTCACCGGTGGGGTCTATTGGCTCCTCCAGATTCCCCATGTTTCACACCTTTGCATGTACAATAGGAAAGTTAATTGTACATTTACATGCAGGACACAGGAAGAAAACATCAGATGCTGTTGAGGACAGATTGGAAAATCAGTGTGATGAAACCAGGAGGATGTTGTGGCATGTTGCTGTTTGTCCTGTGCGTCCTTTCCATTTGCTCCATGTAACCAAGTTTAAGTCAAGCATACTGAACCCCCAGGTAGTCTCACGGTCCTCTAATTCAGCCCTTCACTGTGACAAGCAGCGCCTGTTGAGTCGAGTAGAAGAGTGTATGTGCTGCACATTATTTAGCCCTAATGGCTTTCTCTGTGATGTTCTCACTAAGTCGTTTGCAGAATACTAAACCAAGGATTACAGCTTCCTTCACGCTGCCAGGTGAATCTATTAAGCATTAGACTTGGCCACCGAAATCTATCCTGATGCTGAGAAATGAAAAACTTTACTTAATTTTGTTGTGACAAAAACAAATGAAAAGAGGAATGGATTTGGAAAGGGACGAACAGGGGAACTTCACACTGCCTCAGTTGCACTCGTTCCAGTTTGTTTAAGGATTTGTACCGATGCCCTCATGCCCCAGGTTCAGCTTTTTACATGAATCACATTCGATATGAAGAATTATCCAGTGAAGGAAACAAAGTAAAAGTTGGATTGCTTATCCAGAACACATTGCCAGTGAGAAAAGATCATCACAGAGGAACACATTAGCAAGTCAGTTTTCTTTTGAAGTGCTTGGCTTGGACTTAATGTATTTATCCAAACAGGTTCACATCATATAAGTTTTTACAGTTTATATTGAGGTGATATGTACCATACCATAACTTCTTTATTTATAAAAACACTTTAATTAAAACAGACACAGCTGACACAAAGCGCTGTACACTGCAAGGCATAAAACACAAAACAGAGAAGGGGAGAAGGCAATAAAATAAATCTAAAAATACAATAAAAAGTGCTAAAACTACACAGATAAAAAATAAGTAAATAAATTAAATTTAAATGATCATACAATAAAAGAACTAAAATCAATGAGCCGCTGAGTCAATGTAGCAATTCTTAATGGTAATAACTGTAATGTAATAAAAGTTCATAATGTAATAATTGCTTCATAAGACAATAATCTTTGGATATAATGTAATAATGTAATAACTTATTATATTATCAGCTCAGCTATAGAGCAACTCATAATGTAACAATGGTTTATACTGTGGCAAGCTAAAAAAAAAATGGTGATAATGCAACGTTTTTCTCAGTATAACCCAGTGATTCTCAAATCTGGTCCTTGTGGCCCAGTGTCCTGCATGTTTTAGTTATTTCCCTCTTCTATCATACCTAGTTCAATTATTGATCAGCTCTTCAGAAATCTGATAATGATGGCTTCCAGGTGTCATGGAAGAGGGATTTTTTTATATAATTTTTTTAATTTGTATTTTTTAAAATAATTTTTCTCATTTAAAAAAAAAAAAAAAAAAAAAAAAAAAAAAAAAATATATATATATATATATATATATATATATATATATATATATACATATATATATTTGTATATATGTATATATATACAAATATATATATATATATATATATATATATATATATATATATATATATATATATATATATATATATATATATATATATATTTGTATATATATATATGTATACATATATATATATATATATATATATATATATATATATATATATATATATATATATATATATATGTACTAACTAACAAAAAAAACGTAGACATTTTTTTGATTTGACCTAAAACCATAAAGAGCTGTTTCTACCGTAGCTGATATAACTTTACTTTCTAAAGTCTCCTGTTCGGTTTTGTGTCCGTGCTTGTTCCTGGGCATATATATATATATATATATATATATATATATATATATATATATATATATATATATATATATATATGTATATATATATATATATATATATATATATATATATATATATGTATATATATATATATATATATATATATATATATATATATATATATATATATATATATATATATTGCAGAACAGCCTCCTTTCACCTGCGCAACATAGCCAAAATTAGGAATATTCTGTCTAAAACGACTGCAGAAAAATTTATTCATGCATTTTTTACATCACGATTAGATTATTGTAACTCCCTACTTGTAGCGTGTCCTAAATATTCCCTAAAAAGCTTGCAACTGGTTCAAAATGCACCAGCAAGATTATTAACAGGATCTAATAGAAGAGAACACATCACCCCTGTGCTCCAAACCCTTCATTGGCTACCAGTTGAGTCTAGAATTGAATATAAAATCCTCCTCCTTACATATAAAGCCATTAATGGTATGGGCCCCTCTTATCTTAAAGATGATCTGGTTCCGTACCAACCCAATAGAACCCTTCGTTCTCAGAATGCAGGTTTATTGAAAGTTCCTAAGGTTTCTAAAAGTACAGTAGGAGCTAGAGCCTTTAGTTATCAGGCCCCTGTCTTATGGAATCAGCTTCCCTTTAATATTAAAGATGCCGACACAGTCTCTACATTTAAAATTAGGCTTAAAACATTCCTGTTCGAGAAAGCCTATGATCAGGTTAGTTAAAAAATTATGTGGTGTATGAGTCACAGTTCAGTTTAGACTGCCCTAGGAGTTAGAATGCTGGGGAAGTACAGTACACTGAGTTCCTTCTTTCTTCTCTTTCTCTCCCTCACACCTGTTTCTGTAACTTTACAACCTATCTTTCATACCAAGTCTGTTCATGACTAGTCACCTGGTGTCACCTGGAGCACATCACACACATAATGAAGAAAACTGTTCTTCATGTGTGGGATCTGGAACAAATTAAAACACCGCTTATGATTTAGAAAATCCTTAGATGTGCACCCCGCCTAAGAGAGCAGACACTAGTGTTGTAGTGCTCCTTCTGTTGCGTACATTCATAATAGCACAGGTGGGAAGTAACTAAGTAACTAACTAAACTTACATAGATTTTTTTTAGGTAGCCGTACTGTACTTGAGTATTTATTTCTTGCCTACGTTTCACTTTTACTCCCTACATTTGTTTATATATACCTCTACTTTATACCGCTTACATTCTCAGAATAAACTCATTACTTTTTAAAACTAAATACATCTAACAAATGGCTTTAGATGGAAAATCAGTGGAGAGACATTGTGACTTTCTGTGTCATAATTATTACTTTTATCTCATGATTGTGACTGTTTATATCATAATTATGCATTTCTTATCTTATATTTATGACTTCATAGTTTTCTGTTTTAATCTCATAATTTAAGCTTTTTATTTAAAAATTCTGCCTTCTTTTAATCTCATAATAATGACTTGTTACTTTTTTTTCTCTTCCATATTCCCAAAATTTTCTAACTTGACTTACATCATCTGGCTGCGTTACCCTGTGCTCACGCAACCATGTGAGTCGCACAGGGATTTAATCTGTTTTCAAATGATGGAGCCAATCAGTGTCGCAGGGTGTCTGGTGTGACGTTAGGCAGAAGCGACGGCAGTGTAGACAACAACAATGGCAGCGTGTGTTAGGTATCCCAGGGTTCATATAGACATATAGACAGTGTTTTGTCGACTCTACCACATGTTCATTCCTAAATAGATGAACAGAGGACGGCTTTGGAAGTGTTTGTTAATGGAAATTATGTTTTCACTCTTCTTCTGACCAGGTTTGACAACAGTTTGATCTATCAGATGGTTCCACTGGTGGGTAAAGAAATAGTACCAGTGCAGAAGCCCATGGTTATTGTGGTACCCCCCCTGGTTGTGTTGGTAGAGGACCAAGTCAAAGAGGCTGATAGTAAACTATGACTGACAGTAATGGAACTGGGAGTAAGAAATGACAACCACATCTGCAACAGATGTTTTCAGCTAGTGTTCGTTAGCCCTGAACCATGGCTAAAGGATGAATGTAGAACCATGTTTTCCTACGACGTTTACCAGAAGAACTTGGTGGGCATCGTAGTAGACAAGGTTATAAATAAACATCACAAATAAATGTTCAGTTTAAACCCCTTCTGTAGATGTGCATATACCTGATGAAAACTATTTTCGCCGGTTAAGTGGCTTGACTTCAACGTGAGTGGATGAAGCGGCACTTCAGTCAAGAGACAGATTTTTAATCTAATCACATGCAAGGATTTTAGATAAGGCCCCTCCTTTGAAAACAGAGCAGGTGGAGAAGACTCCCAGATGTTATTGTGAAATACAATCTGGTGGTAAAAATATTCTTCCTGTACCCACAAAACTGAGTATTGTGACCCAAAGAAACACATTATTTACACAGTAACTCCATTTTAAGGGTTTTATTTTTGGATACTTTTGAAAATTTTCTGATTGTTGCTGCTTGTTATGAATCTGGACTTGGTCATCCTGTTATGTGAGTTTTTTGTCCGTCACACATTTTTTTGTGTGCTTTTGCTTTATTTCTGTCGTTGTTGGTGTCTGGGGCTTTTATTCTGTTACGTAGGTATGTGTGCACGTTGTCTAGTTTTGCTTCCTGTCACCAGTGTAATCAGTGTGAATGAGTCCACCTGTCCCCTTCCCTTTATAAGTGTTGTTTGTGTGCGTGCGTGCAGCTGTCCAGTGCTGATCAGTCTGCCTCAGTCATTTTTTGCATAAAAATTCTCATGGTCTAACTTCTGCTCCTCTACAGTCAGAACAGTGGACACAGATTCTAAAACTTGTCGTGGATGATCAAGTACTATGATATTTTTCAGGTCCTAGTGTAGGCTAAACATGAAACATTTTGACATCCATGCTAGTCCAATAGAAAGGCAGTCATCTTTGATTTGTAGTTTTGTCACAGCTTTAAAAACACGGCTCCAAAAAACACTCAGCATTTAAAGTTTCCTTAAAAGCACAAGCGTTTATTGCCCTCCAAACTCTGCTGTATGACAATGTGTATTCCAAATCTTCAGTGCTGACTAATCTCATAAAGGCCATGAAAATTATCAGTGAATTCATCCTTGGTATTTTAATTTTCATTAAGTTAGTGAAAAGGCGTAAAAAGTAAGGATATTCTCTGGCAAAAGGCTGCACCTTTTCATGCTTCAATCAAAGTTTGAACATTAATTTTCACATATAGAAGGCCTTTGGGTTTACACCGATAACCTTTATAATGTGAAGGTGGTTAGTCATTGTAGTGTGTTACTATAAATTCACTGGGTTGGACCGAGCAAGGGCTGAGGTGTGGTCTCAAAAGTGGAAGAGCTATAATATAACTACCAACCACAAATAAAACATGATTAATATGGTCTGATTTGGCATAAACATGGGTGGTTCATGGATTATGAAGTGGCCTAAGTACAGTGGATGCATATCATGACATTCTTATAACTTTCAGGTCATATATCTTACCTCTTTATAATGGACCATTTAGACCAGTGGTTTTCAACTGGTCTAGCTTCAGGACTTACTATTATCTCTTAATGACCAGCTGTGACCCAAATTCATGTTAACTTCTCACATTTATTTAACAATGTGAGAAGTCTTTCCTTTTAAGACGAGGATCTTAAAGGTGTTATTCCCCTGAAAACCACTTTTCCACGCTCCTTTTGGAATCTGATGGGTCACCCAGACTTACCAACACATGCTCCTTTGACAGTGGTTCATCACCTCCACTGGCTGCATTCACAGAAAACAACAAGAGGAACGAGGGACCCAGAAAAAGCCGGTCTGTCTGACGTCAAGCGGACTTTAGTGTCACGCACGTGGGGTTAAACCCATCCCCCATTGTAGTTATTCTGAAGCAGCATTCGCATTAGCATCTACAAGACAAGATGGTGCCACAGTAGCTGCTGAACAAACTGGAAAAAATGGTGGATCAAATTGGTTCATGTGCTCTCTGTGGAAATAAATTGGATTTTTTTCCTGCACGTTTTCAGAACAAGCAACGGCACGAAACCTAGTTGGGTGTTACTCTGGTAATAGTAAACACACACAGTGAGAGGGGAGGAGGGAGTGTTCCTTCACACATTCTGAGCCAATCAGAGACGCCTCGTCACCACGTCATGGATATGTATGAGGAAGTACCAGTAAACTCTGTTGTTCGACCTCAAGTAATTTTTCTACTGTGAAAACCAACACATAATGTATTCAATAACAATGGAGAACACAGTAATATTAATGAAATAACCCTAACAGGATTAAGGGTAAGACTATGATCAAAAAAAGATCTGCTAACTTGAGGAACATTTTAACATTTAAATACACCTTGTAGATTGTTTCGGAGTGTCCATTTAAAATCAGTGGAACTGCGCTGCACCCAGCACACCTACAGCTATGTGAAGCATTCATACATCTGGCATGAGTCAGGTTACTTCCAACCCACCAGTGTAGAAAAACCTAACTATAAATCATAATAGTTAAAGGCGGGGTGCAAGATGTTTTACTGGAACATTTTTTCTCAGCCATGGAACCACCATTGGAGCTTGAAATGAAGCCGAGTGATTTGGTGCTGTGCAGCATGTGTGAACCCTCAGGAAAAGCATCGCGTGCCATTATTATGAAGAACGTCTGTGGCTCAGTTGGTAGAGTGGGTCATCCTATGCCTGAAGGGTCAGCATTTTGACTCCTGGCTCCAGCTGTCCACATGTATAAGTGTCCTTGTGTCCTGTCTTCGTTTCAGACACTGAACCTTTAACTGCTGCCAGTAGGTCTGACTTACATGGCAGCAGTCACCTACTGGTGAATGAGTGTGTGTGAATGTGAGGCTAATGTGAAGCACTTTGAGTACCTTAAAGGTGGAAAATATTGTAAGTATAGTCCATTTACCATCATTTTGGAGGTGTGGCTTAGACTTTTGTATTGTGCGTTTTCAAAATGTAGCTTGCTTGAACAGTTTTTCTAAGATCTCGTACCCCAGATTTATGAGTTCAGGTAAATCCCAATAAAGGTAAAGTAGTTTATTTGTCATTTATATATCTGTACAATGAAATTTGGCCCCATGCATTTAACCCATCCTTCTTGATGCCATTGGGCACCTGTAAGGAGCGGTGGGTAACCATGTATGGCGCCTGCGGACCCATCTCCTGCTGTAGAACCAGGCTAATGGTCAGAATCACCTGGCTGGAGGATTTGACCCTATCAAACATGTTTTTGGGTGATCGGGGAAACCCCAGCACCTGGAGAAAACCCATCCAGACACAGGGAGAGAAACATGTAAACTCCACACAGAAAGGTCTGCACAGTCTGGGAATTGAACCCAGGTCTTCTTGCTTTGAGGCAAGAGTGCTAACCACCCAGCCACCGTGCAGCTACAATATATTATAATTGTTTGTTCTTTATATTAATTGTGTTTGTAGCACAGTTGATTACTTCTTACTTTGCATAAGTGGTATATCTGTAAAAGGAAATAGGGTAGCATGAGTGTACATGCACAAAACCAAATTGACAATAACAAAGACTGAATAAATGTGCACTCAGGTTTTAAGAGGATTAGAAAAGTTGGATTTTGTAAAGGAAAAAAAAAAAAACATCAATCAAGGCCACCATTTATTAAATGTACCTCTGAATACCAAATGGGTCTAATTCAAGATCACTTGCCTATTTTAGTAGCAGGATTTATGATATGATTGTTCACATCTGAATGACACAATACTTTTAACTTTAAAGTTAATGCTGCATTTCAGCCAGTGAACACCACCTGCTTTTGTGCATTTAGGTCAGTGATGAAAAATAGGAATTTCACACTGTTTTAAACAAAAATGAGCAGATGAGGTAGTAACGCATAGTATGACATGACTTAAAATGTGTAGAACAACTGTAGACTATTAAGAAGAAAAGAAAATAAATATTTTCAAAACTAGTTTTTGCATTTTTTGTTGGTACTTATATTATATTCTTGTTGTGTTTCTATTCTGTTTTACTGCTTTTTCTTTTTTTCCTGCTTTTTGATAACTGTTGGATAAATTAATATGCAACATTTAACGCCAGAAGATTAAGGTCCATTATGTTCTATAGTAGTTCATACCTTTTTGGGATTATAATTTCATCATATATTTTTATTTTATTTTGTGAATTACATTGTGTCTTGTCTGTGAAAGGAACTATATAAGTAAACGTTGCTTTCAATAATTGCATCATGTTATACATAATGTTTGTCTGTGTAGCGTTAGTTTACAGTGGTCATCAGTTGAAACAATGGATTTTATCTTATTTTGAGCTTTGCAGAAGGCGCCTCAAAGTAAAGACTGAAACAACAGCAACTGCTTTCCATACTAGTGAAACTCTGAAGCTGCGCTGCACTGGAAACGAAGGGTGAAAGAGTGAGAGGTAAAAGTAAAGGACAGTTAAAATGTCCTAAAGTGCCCTGATTGTTTTTAGGCCCACAGTGGAAGCCTGATTATTTGCGGTAAGTTCATCTACTGTCAAAGTCGAATTGGCTATATATATAATGGTTTGACTTCCAGAGAAAGTCATTATAGATTATATAACGCAGTCTGAAGAGACAATTTATAAGGATTTGTCTGACAGTAAAAGTCACACAGACTATACATAACTCCTCATGTAACAGCTGATGTATGGCTGCCATTAGCCAGATGCTTTTAAGCAGCTGTTTGGACGGATGCCCGCCTCTGGCACTCTTTTCCCTTTTCTCCACAATGGTGCTATTTACAATAGAAGGGATGCATTTAGGAGAATGGTGTGCCCTGTGGGAACTGAAATACAGTTCACCCAACAAGTCTGAAACACCATGGAAGTCCTGTTTCAAGGACCTGTCTTTTAATTGTGCTAAAGTTCAGGTGGTGTTGAGTTCACTGCAACATATCACCTGCTTTCTTCCATTTTCAGTTGAATTCTCATCATTTATGACTGAAAAGAACTGCTTCATGAGTCATATACACTGTACATCTGCAATGTTGTAATGTGTACACAGTAAATTTTGCAGTGTTAAATCAACACTTAGAGAGTTTATTTAACTTCTTCTAGAGTGTATTTGGTCCCATTTTCTCCAAATTAACACTGCAAAATTTACTGTTAGGAGATCTTGTATGACGAGATCTTGTGAGATCCAATTTGGTGAGATTCCTCGTTGCATTAAAATTCTGTCTCACAAGATTTGTTATCCAGAAAGAAGCCACAATCATAGACATAGTAGTAGTATAGTATAGTACTATGTCTATCGCCAGAATGACATCAGCAAATTCTAGTATTACTTGGGTGTGATTTGCTGGGGTTCATTAGGATCCATTGATTTTGCTGCCCCCGTGCGTCTGGGCCCCGCAGGACCAGGATCCCACCTTAGCTGGTGTGCGCCAGCCACCCTGGGTTTTCTGGGAGACCCGCTGACTCGCATGTGCATTAGACTCCTGTGTTTTCAAGATGGGTCATCGCAGCTGACCCCTGGCATCTGTTATATGTGGGCCGGTCCTTGCCCTGGGGGAGAAGGCTCAGCGAGTCTGGGAAGTGGTGAAGTCCGGGCAGAGGGTTCTGTAAAGCTATGGAGAAAATGCACCTGGTGGGGGTGCATTTTCTCATTCGGACCTCAACACATTTGGACCTCAACTACCACAGTCAAGCAGCAGATTTGATTTTGAAAAAAGGATAAATCTCATACCCCCCCAGTTTTTCCTGGGGTTATATATTGTATTGTTCCACTGGATCCAGGAAATAGACGGAGACTTGGTCTCACCTACTTTTTATTGCAGGATAAACGCTTTCTGTCAGTCACAATCATGCCAAACAAACAGGGTCGTTACAATATCTATGGTGTAAACTCTTTACCCACCCTGGCAGTAAGTGGTGATAGTAAAATAATGAGTGAAACAGTAAGAAATTAGACATTTTGCTGTTAAACTAAGTTAACTAAACTATGTCTTGCTTTGTGACACATACCCTAAGTTAATTTGCCGACAGTAGGAGGAGCACTTTTGGATGCTTTGAGTGGGGGGAGGGGCAGGTTTTGTTCTTATTATATTTCAGTCAAAAGTTTTGTTCTTTTTGAAATAAATGCTTAATTGAGGAAAAACACATTTTCATTATTATTTTTGGCCATATATTACTCTTTTAATATAAAAATTTAATGACTAATGAATTTTTCCGATGATAGATTCAGAAAATGTTGCTCATGTGCCACAGCCGAGAACACCCCCACATTTTAAATGGCTGTGACACCCCTGATTCAAATTCCTCCCTGCATGTGACATAGGATGCATCGCAAATCCAATAAAACATGGATCAGGAGAAAAGGAGAGTGATTTTTTTTTTCATAATTTAAGCATCTCTTCAAACACAGACAACCCATATTTTTGTTGTAAAGACATTACAAAGTGCATTTTGCTTGATATGTCCCCTTTAAGTCTTTTTAAAGCCTGGTACTAATATATATTTTTGGGGAGTTTGATCACAAATGGCTGCAATGCTACATTTAATCATCCTTGTTGGTCCCCACTGCATATGGCTACACCCTTTTTTTTTTTATTTTGAGTGTGTCCTGAGCCACAGTGGATGACCTCAGTGTGGCCTCAGATCCACTAGTAAGCCTTAAAGTGTTTTAAACTCAGTGTAAAATTCCAAAAAGCCCACAGAGGTATATTACGAGCACCTCATGCTGTAAATGCGGTTCTGCCTGAGTGCACTGGAATACCATATTTTTGTTCTGTGTGATGAAAGAATATTTAAGGGTCACATAACCCAACAGTGCAATCATCACTGAAGTGCACTTCATGCAACAGAGTCAATAAAAACAAAATAGAAAGTTGTCATATCGACAGTTATATTGACTGATACAAAGTTCATATGATGAGTAACAGCCTCCAAAAGAGTCAACTTGGGATAGTTTTATTCCAAGAAGGCCTGCAGGAAAATAAAGTTTTCACAGTCATTGCAACTTTTTGAGTTTATTTGCATGTATAACAAGGAAGTGGAATCTGATCATGGATGATTACTCCAATTTGAAGATTCATTCAACCATCAAGTGTGAAGAGACAGACTTAAAGCTGAGAGCCAGGCCTGGATCCAAGTTTAAGAGACAAATAAAAGAGGCTCATCCATCCAAACACGATGAACAAAGACATGTGTTGCATTTAGCCCGTGAGCAGTGCCAAAGCTTCGATAATCCATCATAACATAGTTCATAAAGCACAATTGTAAACATAATTAAAATAAACTGAGTGAATGGGATCATGACACTTTCACTCAAATGGAACAAAGTGTGAAATACATGAAAAATATGATTAATATCAGCACCTTAATTCACCTTAAGTAATTACTATTCTGAAGACCAAAGGCTTCGTACATGATCATGTCCATCTGAAGTACACATGTTTAACGAATTAAGGTCACGGCTCATTTTATTGTCATTCTTTTCCATGTTTGCACAAGAAAAAATGGAATATGTACTGAGGTCTCAGTACAATGAGGTAAAGACTAGAACAGTAACATTCTAACCTATAACAGACACATAAAACCATTGGTAACACTTTACAATAAGGGTACATGAATCATGTTGGAATCATGGTCTGATTCATGATGAATTAACATATGACTCATGTACGTACTAATGATTAATATATCATGAGTCATGAAAGGATTCCTGTTGGAATCATGATGACTCATGATGAGTCACTATTAATATATCATGAATTAACACTGCTGTTAATTCATGTTGTTAATATATCATGAATTGTTAATTCATGTTGTTAATATAACATGTATTAGCACTGCTGATAGCTATCAATCAAATTATATATGAATCAAACTTTAGTGAAGGGTGCATGAGTAATGATGGAGTAATATCTGATTTATGGTGAATTAAAACTAGGACGGGGGCTTCCAACCTTCATATCCATCACCTGCTGGCCGTGGTCTACTTACCCCTCTGCTGGACTCAGCCCCTGGCCTACTGTTTTCCACAAGTCATATTCATGATGAATTAACTTATTACTTAGCAAAATCTTTTGAGTCACTATATGAGTCATGATATATTAATGATTAACATATGATGAATTAATGTATGAACAAGCATATTCATGATGAATTAATGTATGAACAAGCATATTCATGATGAATTAATGTATTACTTAGCAAAATCTTTTGAGTCACTATAGGAGTCATGATATATTAATGATTAACATATCATGAATGAACGAGAGATATTCCTACTGTGTTAATACATACTCTGAAAATAATTCATGTCTGACTCATGATAAGTTGCCCCTTATTCTGCAGTCATGACATTATAATGATTACTACACCATGAGTTAATGTATGAACAAGCATATTCATGATGAGTTAATGTATGAACAAGAGATATTCATGATGAATTAATGTATGAACAAGAGATATTCATGATGAATTAATGTATGAACAAGAGATATTCATGATGAATTAACATATTACTTAGCAAAATCTTTTGAGTCACCATATGAGTCATGGTATATTAATGATTAACATACCATTAATTAATGTATAAAGATGTGATATTCAGAATGTGTTAATATATACTTAGAGAAGAAATTATGATTAAAGTTGATGAAACTGAACCAGAGGCAGTATTTTGGTGGGATAGGGCAGGGGTGTCAAACTGAAATTCACAGTGGGGCAAAATTTTAATCTGGGCTAAAATCAAGCTAAAATTTTGCATGCACTTGTTTACTACTCAAAAGCAAATTTCACAAGCACTTATATTATTTTAAATGAGGTCAGCATTGGTGACATAAAAAGACAAGTCTATTTTTATTATTGTTATTATTATACACAGTGTCCTGTCAGTGAAGGTTTTGTTCTTGTGGTGCAAAAGGTGGCTGTGGAGACCATCTCTAATCCACATATTTAGTTTAGTGTGGGCATGGGACAGTAGGTGCTGCTGGAGCTTGTTCCATGTGATCGCTTTGGCGTTGTTTGGCATGGTGGACACTATTTTGATGATATGCTGCAAAAAAGAAAAGGTCACATACACTAACGTGGTAGTTCTCAAACTTTTTTTTTTTTTTTTAACAAACTCCCCCTTGTCCTCACCATGAGTCTGCCATTTTTGCTTTTTGTGTTTTACAGTATCACCGCGGAAGGGCTGCAGCAACATGCCGACAGAAAAAGTGGGTATTCGGCATATTAGGAGTGCGTGATCGCCAGAAACGGCTGGTTGCGGAGAAGGCGGCAGGAAAACCTCCTTCTGGTTGTCTCTCTGAACAAGGCAGATTTTGACTTGACTTTTGGGCACTTTTTAACTTTTTTCATGCAGGACAATGCATCCGTGTACTGTGGAGAATGACTTTTCATTTCTCTCTCTCTCTCTCTCTCTATCTTTCTCTCTCTCTTTCTCTCTCTCTCTCTCTTTCTCTCTCTCTCTCTCTCTCTCTCTCTCTCTCTCTCTGTGATCTGCCTTTGGATATTTTTGGTTATTAAAATGTTGTTGTACACAATCTGGTATTTTGGTTGTATTGATGACATTCGGAAAATACACAATGCTGTGATTTCACTTGGTTTATATAAATCATTTGTATTGTAATAGTATATTACACACTGGTTAATAGTATAGTTATGATTGTGATGTCATGACTTTACAATAAGAGGCAAAGAAAACTTTAATCATAATTTCTTCTCGAAGTATATATTAACACATTCTGAATATGCTTGTTCATACATTAACTCATCATGGATATGCTTGTTCATACATTAACTCATGGTGTAGTAATCATGATAATGTCATGACTGCAGAATAAGGGGCAACCTATCATGAGTCAGACATGAATTATTTTCAGAGTATGTATTAACACAGTAGGAATATCTCTTGTTCATACATTAATTCATGATATGTTAATCATTAATATATCATGACTCCTATAGTGACTCAAAAGATTTTGCTAAGTAATACATTAATTCATCATGAATATGCTTGTTCATACATTAATTCATCATATGTTAATCATTAATATATCATGACTCATATAGTGACTCAAAAGATTTTGCTAAGTAATAAGTTAATTCATCATGAATATGACTTGTGGAAAACAGTAGGCCAGGGGCTGAGTCCAGCAGAGGGGTAAGTAGACCACGGCCAGCAGGTGACGGATATGAAGGTTGGAAGCCCCCGTCCTAGTTTTAATTCACCATAAATCAGATATTACTCCATCATTACTCATGCACCCTTCACTAAAGTCTGATTCATATATAATTTGATTGATAGCTATCAGCAGTGCTAATACATGTTATATTAACAACATTAATTAACAGCAGTGTTAATTCATGATATATTAACAACATGAATTAACAGCAGTGTTAATTCATGATATATTAACAACATGAATTAACAGCAGTGTTAATTCATGATATATTAATAGTGACTCATCATGAGTCATCATGATTCCAACAGGAATCCTTTCATGACTCATGATATATTAATCATTAGTACATACATGAGTCATATGTTAATTCATCATGAATCAGACCATGATTCCAACATGATTCCAACATGATTCATGTACCCTTATTGTAAAGTGTTACCAAACCATTTAAGAGTAGTGTGTAATAATACTGTAAGAAAACATCAGTGCAAACACAACAGACCACATTTATAGAAGTCTGCATCTGCAAGACAAATACATTACAACAGAGGTCTTCAACCCTGCTCCTCAGGGTCCACTGTCCTACAGGTTTTAGATGTCAACCTGCTTTAATACTGTCCTACATGTTATTCTGTGACTCTGCAAATTGAGTCCATAATCTTTCAGCATCACTTCATGGTTTGGTTTCCTGACAATTAAATCTAAAACTAGACCTGTACTGGTTGTACTTGTACAGGTTTGTCAAGCCTCTAAAATTACCGGTACAAACCTGCACCCCTGCATCTGAACTCCATAGTCACTCAGTGCTGAGGAAGGCTAGCCAGATCACATCCACTTCACAGTAACTTTATGCTGCTCCCATCAGGCAGACGTTATAAGGTGAACATATAACACATAAAAAATAATTTGTTCTAAAAGCAGTTGCCATTTTAAACAGCTGATATTAAGAGTCCTTTTGTTCTTTTTATTGTGTTGATTTTTAATGTACTATGGTCTTTATTATGGATGTGTATTGTGTGGTGTTGTCTGGGACAGACAAAGTTTTATCTATCTATCTATCTATCTATCTATCTATCTATCTATCTATCTATCTATCTATCTATCTATCTATCTATCTATCTATCTATCTATCTATCTATCTGTCTATCTGTCTGTCTGTCTGTCTGTCTGTCTGTCTGTCTTAGATGTCATCCTTCTCCAACACACCTGGTTCACAGCAATGGTTCATTATCAGGCTTCAGCATAGCTTTATAATGAGCTGATCATAAGAATGTCACTACTGAATATGTCCATCCATCCACTCATCCATCCATTTATACTACTACTACTACTACCACTACTACTACTACTACTACTACTACTACTACTAATAATAATAATAATAATAATAATAATAATAATAATAATAATAGATTGGATTTATATGGCCCTTTTTTGGCTACTCAAAGCCCTTCACATTAATGACCCATTATTCATTCACTCTCACATGTACCCTCTTGTGGTGGTAAACTACATATCTAGTCACAGTTGCCCTGGGGCAAACTGACAGAAGCACTGCAGTCATGTTGTGCCTACAGCCAAACATTTATACACTAGTGTGAGTGACACTGGATGTAGGAGGGTGAAGTGTCTTGCCCAAGGACACAAAGGACCTACTAGTAGTGATGGGCAAATGAAGCTTCATGAAGCTTTTTTTAACCTCTAGATGGAGCTCTCTGTTCAACAAACAGTTGAAATTGTTGAAATGTTCAACCCTTTCTTGAACAGAGAGCTCCATCTAGAGGGATAAAAAAAAACAATTAGTGCTTCATGAAGCTTCATTTGTCCATCACTACCTACTAGGACAGAGCGGGATTTGAACCACCAACCCTTCAGTTACTGGGCAACTATGCCATGGCTTACCTACCATCTATCCACTCATCTATCCATGCAGCAATTCACCTTTCATCCATCCATGCATCCATCCATCCATCCATCCATCCATCCATCCATCCATCCATTATTTCCACCACTTGGCCTTGTCCTCTTGTCCTACAGTTTGTGTTCAGGGGTAGAATATGAAGACAGATTAACTCATTCACTGCCAGCTATTTTCTGAACAGCCAGCCTCACAGTGCCAGCAGTTTTGGAGAATCTTGTGTGATTTTTCAAGACCCACAGAATATTGAGTTTTATGACTTTATAAACACAGAAAGTGTAGACTTCTATGAAACAACAAAAACAACACATAAAACAAGGTGTTTGATAGAAAAACAGTCATTTATTCATAAACATGCCCTAATCAGTGTACTATTACTATTTGTACTGTTCATGCGAAAATGTTCAACCGAATGATACTGAACAGGATAAGGAGCGCAATCGACCCCCACCTCAGGGATAACCAAAACGGATTCCGAGAAGGGAGAACCACCTTAGCCCAGATCCTCGCCTTATGAAGGATCATTGAGTAAGTAAAGTGAGTGGTAAAGAGGAACAACCTGGCAGCAGTGCTATGCTTCATCGACTTCAGGAAGGCCTTTGACTCAGTCCACAGAGGAATGATGATGAGAATACTCAAGGCCTACGATGTTCCTCCGAACCTGCTCCGAGCTATTGGGACCATGTACACGGGAACGAGAGCTCAAGTGACGACGCCGGATGGTAACAGCGAGGAATTCAACATCCAAACCGGAGTGCTGCAGGGAGACACCCTAGCCCCCTTCGTTTTTATAATAGTATTGGACTACGCTCTGAGACAGGCTATTAAAGGCAGGGAGCAGGAGCTCGGCTTCACTATCGTGCCCAGAAGGTCTACGAGACACCCTGTGGAAACCCTCACAGACCTGGACTACGCTGATGATATCTGCCTGCTATCCGACAACATAAGGCAGGCACAGGCTCTCCTAGCCAGAGTGGAGCTGGAGTGTGCTGAAGTTGGCCTCAGGCTAAATGCAAAGAAGACCGAGGTCATGACCTATAACATCCCCAAAGAACATCTGCCCCTAACAACAACAGAGGGTACTGCGCTAAGGGAGGTCAGCGACTGTAAATACTTGGGCGCATGGGTCGGCTCCACAGAACAGGATGTTAAAGTGAGGAAAGCACTTGCCTGGAGTGCTCTTAACGGCATGACAAGTGTATGGAAATCCAACCTCCCCCGGCACATCAAGATCAGTTTCTTCTCTGCAACCATGGAGTCCGTTCTCATCTATGGCTGTGAATGCTGGACACTAACACAAGCCCAACAGAAATCCCTGGATGGGTGCTAACACCAGAATGTTGCGTGTGGCACTGAACATTAACCAGGGCGAGCACATCACCAACAAGTGTCTGTACGAGGCATTACCAAGTGTGTCAGAGAAGGTAGCAGTAAGGAGGATGAGACTAGTTGGCCACTGCCACCGACACCAAGAACTCCCAGCCAAAAAGCTTGTACTGTGGGAACCAACACACGGGCATCGATCGAGAGGACGTCCCACACCAACCTTTGTGGACGTATTAAAGAAAGATGCTGGTGCAAAGAGCACAAATGAGCTGGCCAGATGTATGGAGAACCGAGATGACTGGAGACGCCGATGGAGGACTCGTCTGAGGACGACGTAGAGAGATTTCTCTGTGTGTGATATGCTGTAAAACATTGTCCTGCATGTAACGCCACACGACAGGAAACACACCACACCCTGGTCTCACTGCGGTGGCCGCTGCGCGCACAGACACGACACCTCCGTGTTGGCCTGGTCTTCTTGGTGGTGGGCATCAGCTTTTCCAGCCTGTGCCTCGCCATGTTGCCATCCAGCCTACTTTCAGGGTCCATGTTGTACGATGCTCTGGGATTGTGTGCTTCGTTTGCCTGGGCCGTCTCCGCCTCCAGCACCCCATGCTGCTTCCCTGACCACATCCTCACGACCCTGCGTGTGAACTCCAAAAGTGACTTACATTGTTGTGGATTTCTGGCCCTATAAAGAACATATGCGTTAAACATGGCAATTTGGAACATGTAAGCCACAAACTTCTTTGACCAGTTTAGGGTAGTGATGGGCAAATGAAGCTTCATGAAGCTTTTTTTAACCTCTAGATGGAGCTCTCTGTTCAACAAACAGTTGAAATTGTTGAAATGTTCAACCCTTTCTTGAACAGAGAGCTCCATCTAGAGGGATAAAAAAAAACAATTAGTGCTTCATGAAGCTTCATTTGTCCATCACTAGTTTAGGGACCTCCTTATGAAGGGGTAGTAGGCCACATTCTGGTCCAGTTTATCCACGCCATTCATGTTGGAGTTGTAGGCGATCACACACGCTGGTTAAACTGGGTCACTCTATGTCTCTGCCCCCTCTGCCACACATCAACCCCTTCCATTCTGTCTTGGTGGCAGGTTGTCACCATCTTCACGATTCGTTTGTCCTGCCAAGCTACCACCATCATGCGCCCATTGTGCCGCACAATTCGTTCCCCTGCCCCCAGGTCAGACTTTTTGATATCCCGGATGATCAATGGCTCTCCCCTGTTATTCCTGAGGGTTCCACAGACGTTTGTCTGTGCTCTCAGTAAGCGTTCACACAGGGACACAGAATTATAGAAATTGTCCATGTAGACAGTATAACCATGACCCTGGAGACGATCAAGCAGAGAGAACACTATCTCTGGCAGAGTACTACCTTCACCCACATAAGGCCGCAAGTTGAAGCAGTACCCTGTCGCAGAGTCACACAGAATGTACGATTTTATACCATACTTCACCGGCTTTTGTGGGTTATACACTCGGAACGATAGGCCACTGCATCATGCCCTCATCAATGCAAATGTTTTTTCCTGGCTGGTACAGTTCTTTGCATTTCCCAACAAGATAATCTAACACTGGGTGGACTTTGTACATTTTATCACCAGTATTTTGTGTGGCATTGTTGTTGAAATGGAGGAACCGCCATATAATTTGAAATCTGTTCCTGGACATTGTCCGGCTGAAATATGGTGTTGCATCTATTTCCTCTACACTCCAGTATAAGTCAAGGCTTGGCTTTTTGATGTAGCCAGTGAGGAAACTCAGTGCAAAGAATGTTTTCAGTTCTGGGACTGAGACTGGCTTCCAGGCATTACCTCTGCTGTGTGGTAGCGCCTCAGGGTTGGCTTCAAAGTACTGACGAGCATACAAGTTTGTCTGATCGCGAATATGCTGCAGCAGCTCATCTGTCACAAACAGGTCTAGGTAATCGGCCGGCTCATTGGAGTCTAAGTCCGCAGCAGCGTTCTGAGGGCCCGGTGTTGCAGTAAACGCCAACCCCAGGGGTTCCCAGCCGGCTTGACACCAGCCCTGGTCCTGGTCCTGGTCCCAGCCCCTAGCTGATACACCTGTAAATGATGTACATATATAGGACAATAAATCATTTCATTCTTTATGATATTGAAGAGGGAAAAAAACAAAAAAACATTTATATATATGAATATATAACCTTTTACCTTTCTTTCTTTGTCCTCCACCAAGAGAAGGGATGGGGGCCCTGCTGGACCCACCACCTGTAACACATAATTACCATAATGATTAGCAACAGGTGCCCATAATACAACTGGAGGAAAATGGTGTTCATGTAACAAGGACTGAATGGGGGTTAATTCTTACCTCTGTCACGTCCATTATCGGAGCGATCTGGCTCCCGCTCCGGCGATGAGGCTGTTTGGTCAGGCGAACCAGACGGCAGCCATTCGTCTGACGTATCCGGGTCTGGTTCACTGGGATCCTCTGAACCGGATTCACCTGGGCCATGCTGGTGCCCTCGGTCCTTCAAAGGCACATGATGCGCACCACACCCACTCACTCTGCCCTTCTTCTTTGCTGGGTATCTCCGAACTACTCTCCCTTCTCTTTCCCCCTCACCTGCCGCAGTATCTCCTGAAATACTCCTAAACCTGCTTTCTTCCACCGCCAGCTGCCTCAGTTCGCTACATCTCCGCTTTTTCGCCATCTTCACTCAACCTCGTCCTTCTTCCTCTGCCAACACCAGTTGTGCCCCACCCACAAACCGATTCCCATGGTCCCCGCCTACAGGATTCAAAATTCAATGAGTACACGCCTCATTTTCAGTGACAGGCAACAGGACCTCCAGGAACCAGGGGTCTAATGGCCAGGATGTAACCCGCCCAGAAGGCCCGGTTCTGGGGGTAAAAAGGAAGGGCATCTGGACCCCTGGAACCACATAGAACTAGGGGTCAAAAGGCCGGGCGTTAGACCCACCAATAAGGCTCTGTTCTGGGGCAGAGTAGAGCAACACATGGACCCCTGTGAAAAATGACAAAGTCCAACAAAATTTCAGCTTCACTCTGGTAGTACCATGCCTCTGGTGGGACTTAGAATAATTTAAGCTTCACTCCTGGTAGTACCATGCCTCTGGTGGGACTTAGAAAAATTTCCATGCCTCCACTTTAGAAAAATGACAAGGTCCAACTTTCAGACGTAGCGAGTTTTGCCTCTTGGTAGTTGCTGGGGATCCATTTTCAGAAAAATGACAGTGTCTATTTTGCCACTCGTGATCGAGTTTTGCTTCTTGGTAGTTGCTGGGGCCTCCCCATTCAAAGTCAATGGAGACACCTTCCGCATAGTGCATTTAGCACTTTTCTGGGAGGTATTTTTTCACATGCTTCCCCGATTTTGGAAACCACGATTTTAAGTGGTGTTCCTCCAGGCGCAGGCAGGCAGGATTCGCAGGGTACCTTCCCCAGACCAAAATGAAGGGACATCTATTCCCTTTTGTTGCTTTTTCCCCTGCCAACCTCCGGAAGTTAACAGCAAACCTCCAGTGGGACTTGCTTCACCCCGGTAGTACCATGCCTCTGGTGGGACAGAAAAAATTTGGGTTCACTCTGGTAGTACCATGCTTCCAGTTTAGAAAAATGACTTTCACACGTAGCGAGTTTTGCCTCTTGGTAGTTGCTGGGGACCTGGAGCCCCATAGAACCAGGGGTAAAAAGGCCGGGCCTTTACCCAGCCTTAAAGCCCCATTCTGGGGCAGAGGAGCCAGGCACGTGGACCCCTGGAGCCCCATAGAACCAGGGGTAAAAAGGCCGGGCCTTGACCCAGCCTGAAGGCCCCATTCTGGGGCACAGTAGCCGGGCGCGTGGACCCCTGGAGCCCCATAGAACCAGGGGTAAAAAGGCCGGGCCTTGACCCAGCCTTAAAGCCCCATTCTGGGGCAGAGGAGCCGGGCACGTGGACCCCTGGAGCCCCATAGAACCAGGGGTAAAAAGGCCGGGCCTTGACCCAGCCTTAAAGCCCCATTCTGGGGCACAGTAGCCGGGCGCATGGACCCCTGGAGCCCCATAGAACCAGGGCTCAGGAGGCCAGGCTTTATACCCAGCCTCAAGGCCCCATTCTGGGGCACAGTAGCCGGGCACGTGGACCCCTGGAACCCCATAGAACCAGGGCTCAGGAGGCCAGGCTTTATACCCAGCCTCAAGGCCCCATTCTGGGGCACACTAGCCGGGCGCGTGGACCCCTGGAGCCCCATAGAACCAGAGCTCAGGAGGCCAGGCTTTATACCCAGCCTCAAGGCCCCATTCTGGGGCACAGTAGCCGGGCACGTGGACCCCTGGAACCCCATAGAACCAGGGCTCAGGAGGCCAGGCTTTATACCCAGCCTCAAGGCCCCATTCTGGGGCACACTAGCCGGGCGCGTGGACCCCTGGAGCCCCATAGAACCAGGGGTCTAACCCTGGGACCTATACCCGAAAAAAGGCTCCCTATCCCCGGCCACAATCTAGACACACCCGGCCCCTACAGGACCGACCTACCAGGGATCGACTGGGACGGTCGGTCCCTGGTACCCCAAACTTAAGCCCCCTCCTCGGGCTAAACCCCTTAAACTGGCGCCATAAGTCAACCAGAGCCTTGGTACTACAAAACGAAAAAATATCAGAAATTTTTCTAAGCCCACACAATACTTTGAAAAATTTCCACAAGGAAATTTTTTCAGAGGAAAAATTCCAAAAAATGAAAAAAACCCTTGGTACTACAAAGATAAAGATAGAAAATATTCTAAGTCCAAGGACTTAGAAATATTCCAAAAAATAAAAAAAACCCTTGGTACTACAAAACCAAAGTGGAGGCTCTTCATGTCCAGCTCACGTTCCCTTCTGCTGTTCTCCCTGAGTCTCTCACGATGGTCTGAGACCCCAGCTCATGTTCCCTTCTGCTCTACGGGAGTGCCTGTTCTCCCTGAGCCTCTCACGATGGTCTGAGACCCCAGCTCACGTTCCCTTCTGCTCTACGGGAGTTTGTGTTCTCCCTGAGCCTCTCACGATGGTCTGAGACCCCAGCTCACATTCCCTTTGTACCGCCCCAGTCAAACTCCCCACCTGCCAATGTGGGGTCAGAACCGGCAGAGCCGGACGCATGAAGAGAGAGCCCCGCCTTCTCGGGACTCACCTCACCGAACAAAGGAACCATAACTGATTTAATGAGCCATTCGTAGTTTCACTGTACCGACCTTCCGCGGTTTAATCTGTAGGACAAGCATATGCTGCTATACTGGAGGATCAACTCGGATAGCCCCGAAGGTGGAGCCCACCAGCGGCAGTGCGGTGATCCGAGGGGGGCGGAGGAGGTGATCCAAGGCCCCCAGGAGAGTCGCCGGTCCCGAGGAGGGCATCCCCAACCCCCCCCTGTGAGCCCTTTTAGTAGGGCGGGACGGGAAAGGGGCCTCCTCGGTTAGGGCGACAGACCTGGGCGGGGGCCAGGGAAAAGGAACACACCGACCCCTCAGAGCGCACCGGGGTTATACACAGCCGCTGGTTCTGCGCTGGGGCCAGCGCTCCGCCGCCGGAGCTGTAACCGCGCCCACTGCCGTGTGTGAACAGGATTGGAGAAACATAGCTATTTATAACGGACCCGCGTCAGCTCTGGCCGCCGTGACCGGGACCGCAACCCGCCGCCGGGTTAGACGGACCCCAGGCACTGCCTGGCACTCGCGGCTCCCGTTAGAGAACCACTGAGGGAGACAGCGCACCTCTGTCTCGCATCCTCTCCTGGAGGCCGGAGCCCTGTCCTCCCCTCCCGAATACCTAACGTGTACCAGCCCGCAATGTTGAAGGAACCTACCGCTGAACCGACAAACGGAGAGCATAGGCCCTTCAGAGGCGGGGCTTCATAAATGCCTTTCGATCTGGAGGTAAGGAGGGCATAAACCCAATAAAGGGATCAGATGTCCCTCTGTCTTTGCACGGGTAACGCACCCTCCGAATCTGGCCTCTTATTACACTGGAGCACCACCAGTTAAAACTCTCGTTCCTTGTAACGTGGACGTACATGAAAAAATACCTCCCAGAAAAGTGCTAAATGCACTATGCAGAAGGTGTCTCCGTTGACTTTGAATAGGGATGCCCTAGGAACTACTAAAGAGCAAAATCCGTTTACGTGTGGCAAAGTGTGGACTTAGGAAAATTTCCATTCTGGTTTTGTAGTACCATGCCTCTATAAAAATATTTCTAAGTCCACAGTGACAGGCTGCGCGAGACCGCTCCCCGCCCCTCGCCCATGATTGACGTATATATGCGTCGATGGCAGTGAGCGTAAGTATTTCAATTGACGTATATATACGTCAATGGCAGTGAGTGAGTTAAGAGCTTTAATGTTTTGTTTTGTTTTGTTTTTCTCGAGTGTTTGCTTTTTCATTATTGATTGAAATAGTATTTGACTTTCTTTTAATTTTGATGTGTCCTCGGATATACAAAATGACAAATAAAGCGATTCTATTCTTCTTTAGTGCTGAATGCTTTATGTGTAGTTCCTCTTACTGCCACTGGTTTGCTCTTGGGTTTCACTCTCTGGTTTTTCTTCATCTCCTCTCGTGGTCACAAATATTAGTCCTTTCACTCCTTTGTAAACCTAAACCCAGTAGTGTAGTCCAGAGTATAAGGCAGTATATGGAGTATGCCTACTTACTTTTTAGTCAGAAATATACGCACTTCTAAATCTCCCTGATATGTTTGGAGGACTGACACTGCCATATTGAAACAATAAATACAGAAATATAAAAATGGTTTAATACATGTATTTCTGTACCGTTTTTTTATGTTGTCCTTATTTACATTTTTGTTTCTTTCCTTTTTATCCACATTTATTTCTTTGTTGTTACATTTTCTTGATCTCTTTCCTTATTTATTTCTATATTTGAATTTATCTGACATCTTAATAATTTTATATTATTGGGCAAATACTACTGATGGATTTTTGGGTAAACTAAATAGAGTAGTCTTATATCTCACCGTTTGTGACATGGTGTTCTTTTGGACTAATACAAAAAGAGAGAGAGAAAGAGAGAAAGAGAGAGAGAGAGAGTGTTTACCCACTTCTCCGGGGACACTATACCATTACTTAAACCACCTGCCGACACACATCTAAAACACATCTAAACCTCTGAGTCCGGCAACATTAACTACTCCAGTCCCCTTTATCTCAGCACATTTCCACTCTATATAAACTTTTGTTTGTTTGTTTTTTCCTAAAAAAAAATCTGAAAGAACTGAGGATAGTGCTTTCTGTGTGAGTGCTGCAATTCCAGTTCAATCTTGGCTCAGAGCAGCAGATTACTCAGGGTTGATTCTGTTAGAGTTGTCTCTTTGTGATTCGATCACACAAAACACATACATATAGGCTGTGGGCCAACAGGGGGTACCACGCACTGGCCCACAACTCAACCAAATTAGGTTTTTCTGAAAGGTCTGGATCATTGATGCGCAGGTTGATGTATAAACTGACTAGTAACTGACTGCTTTTTTAACTAAGCTCGGACCTGACCCGTTTCTCAACCTGCATTTTAAAAATGTAATCAATGGTCTTTATGAACATCACCTGACCTTGCTCACATACATGCATTCATGTCCGTGTTAAAATCCGATGTCATTGGGGTTGACAAACTGTAACACCCGAAAAAACATTTGAACCTGGTTTCCACAGAAAAGAAAACACTGGGAGCTGCCCATCATCCGCTCATTTCGGGTTAGCCCACGCATCACTGGTCTGTATCTACTGAACACAATATCAATATTAACATTGAATATTTAGGGATGTAATCTATGTTATGTAATGGCACCCTAAATGTTTTTCACTGATCGTTGTTTTTAGCTACTTTGTCACAACAAAGAGCTTAAACTTTATCTTGTATTAAACCAAATGAAAACTCTGAATATTCCCTATCAACTCAAATTGGTCACAAATTTGTAGAAGGCAAAATAATAATTTTATAACTGTTTTAATATGAATACCCCAATATCTACAAAGAACAATCACAAACTAACACATTTGTTTATATAATAAAATTATATATATATATATATATATATATATATATATATATATATATATATATATATATATATATATATATATATATATATATATATAATATTTTATTAGATTTTATTAAATACATACACTATCACAAATGTATTTCATATAATTGTACAATAAAACTAATTTCATTTGATCTGGGTTATGTTTTATTCAGCATATACACATTATTGATATCAAATTAAACTTCTTTTAATGTACAATTATAATAAATACATAGTTATCAGCATAGTATAAGTGAACAATATGGACAAAATGTACCAAATGTGTTTTTTCTTTATGGATAGATGGATGGATAGTACTTTATTATCATCATACAATTGTACAATGAAATTTGTCCTCTGCATTTAACCCATCCTTCGAAGGAGCAGTGGGCAGCCATGGGTGGTGCTCGCAGACCCATCTCCAGATGTGGAGTCAGGATCATGGTCAGTTACCTGGCTGGAGAATTTTTACCCTAACAAACATGTTTTTGGGTGATGGAGCACTGGAGCACCTGGAGGACACCCATCCAGACATGGGGAAAGAAACTCCACATAGAAAGGCCCACATGGTCTGGGAAACGAACCTGGGTCTTCTTGCTGTGAGGTAAGAGTGCTAACCACCCCGCCTGGCACAGTTGGGGTATTCATATTAAAACAGTTATAACATTATTATTTTGCCTTCTACAAATCTGTCACCAATTTGAGTTGATATGGAATATTCAGAGCTTTCATTTGGTTTAATATAAGTTAAAGTTTAAGCTTTCTGTTGTGACATATTAGCTAAAAAATAGAACATTTATGATACCATTAGTTTTTGGGCCATAACATGGATTACATGCATATGTCCCCTTTCCCCCCCTCCCCCTCCTGGGGGGAGTGGTGGCTCTCCTGACAGTGTCTGCACGGGAGCCATGGACAACAGGATCTGCAGTGTCTCGCCTGTGCCGACCTGTGACCCTGGACCCCCGCCCCTGCCTGTCTGGACCAGCCCCCCCTCCTTCATTTATACATGGATGTTCATCTATAGCCTGTCCGTCCATGGGAGTGGATCTGTCCTTCAATGTGGTTCTCCTCAAGATTTCTTCTTTTTCCCACTGGGTTTTGAAGTTTTTTCTTGCCGAGAAGGAGGGTCTAAGGACAGGGGATGCTTGGGACTTTTCATGTATCTCTGTAGTTGATTGTGTTTTTGTAAAGCCCTGTGAGACGACTTTGTTGTGATTTAGGGCTTTATAAATAAAATGTCATTGAATTGAATTAAATATTCAATGTTAACATTGATATTTGTGTTCAGTAAACAAGTGAAAATCTTGCAAGAGTCTGAGAAGAAAAAGGATGAGGTCATTCTCAATTTAACGGAGAGGATTGAGATTATGGAACAGCACTCACGTATCGACGACATAATCATCACAGGCCTACGAACCCAGCACCGTACCTATGCAAGGGCTGCCACGGTGTCAGTTGAGAGCAGTGAGGATTCCCCTCTACCTGAGCTCGCCACGCTGGAGAATCAGGTCATTGATTTCTTTCAAGGCAAGGACATGTCGATCCATAAACAGCATATTGCGGCCTGCTACACGCTCCCAGTTAAAACTGCTGCTTCCAGGGCGAAACAACTGCCTCCAACCATTGTTCTGAAATTTACGGCTCGCAAACACAAACTGGAGTTGTTAAAGCAAGGAAGCAAACTTAAGAACACGGGTGTGTATCTTAATGAGCACCTTACGAAAAAGAATGCTTTTCTGGCGAGTGAGGCCCGCAAACTCAAAAAAGATGGCAAGATAAAGTCGACGTGGACCCGAAGCTGCAAAATCTACATACGAAAAAATGGGGCTACTCCGGAAGAGGAAGTTGTGAAGCTCGTAAGAGAAATTGGTGACCTGGATGAATTTCAGTAGGATTGCTGTTCTCCTTATGTTTTGTTTTCCGTTTACTAAGGAGTACGCTTGTCGGACTATGCCTATAGGGTTTAAGTTTGGAGTGAGCGGATTCCAAATGTGTTTTACGCACGTCTGGACAGAATCGGAAGGTCTGTTCTGTCGATTATGGATGGTTTTTTGGCGTTCCGTCTCTCCTACTATGTCTGCGCTTCAGGTAGGCCAACGAAGTACATTACACCACCTATTGACTTTTCCATGACTTCTGGGACATTGGATTCCACCTTAAATCTCACTCCCTTTGAATTCAGTGCTGGTGACCCTAGGATTTATGAGTCTCTAAACCCCGACGATGTCATTTGTGACTCAAGCTCAGTTAATCTGTCATGTAATTATTACTCTGATAGTCAATTCAACGGCTTGGCTCGTAATCTTGTGACTGATCGTTCCTTTTCCACCTTTCATTTGAATGTTCGGAGTTTACCGAAAGCGAATGATGTTCTGTTTACCTATCTTTCCACTCTCACACATTCATTTTCTGTGCTAGCTTTCAGTGAAACTTGGTTGCATAATGACATTCTCAGTCTGTATGATCAGTCGAATTATAATTCCATCCACTCATGCAGGAAAAATAGGACAGGTGGTGGTGTCTCTTTGTATATTCTAAAATCCTATAATTTTGTCAGAAGGAACGACTTGAGCAAAGACTTCGATATGACTCGTGTAGAGTCTGTGTTCATTGAAATCCCGTCCGTTCCATCGTTATCTGGTTGTTGTGTGATCATTGGCTGTATTTACAGACCCCCGGACTCTGATGTAAACACTTTTAATGAAGCCATGTGTGTTACACTGGAAGCAATTAGTAGTGAAAACAAACTGTGTATTCTTCTGGGTGACTTTAATGTTAATCTGCTAAATGATGAACAGGTGGCTGTCTCTGATTTTTTGAATACTCTTTATTCTGTAAATTTTTATCCCCTTATTACAAAGCCGTCAAGAATCACTACCTCCACTGCCACTTTAATTGACAACATCTTATTTAATTCCTTATACTTTCCCATTACCTCGGGCCTTTTGTTCTGTGATGTTTCTGATCACCTACCGGTGTTTCAGATCATTCACGCTATGGAACCTTCTAAAATTGGTAACTCAACATACAAGCCTACTGTATATAGAAACTTCTCGAAAAAAAACATGGATATCTTCAAATTGGCTATTAGTCGACTGTCCTGGGCTAATGTTCTCAATTCATGTGATGTGGAGGAAGCTTATCACTACTTTATAGATGACTTTCTCTCTGTTTTGAAAAGCTCATTTCCTTTGCTTACATCAAAAAAGTCTAATCGCACACAATCACAACATAAACCCTGGTTTTCAGATGAACTAAAAAAAAAATCGCGCAAAAAGAATAGACTTTACCAGAAAGCTCTTTCAAATCCTACTCAAGCTAACATTACTAATTATAAAACGTTTAAAAATCAATTTACTAGTCTTCTCAGGAAGGCAAAAAAAAAGTTTTTTTCTGATAAATTTCTACAAGCCTCAAATGACACCAAGTCTACCTGGAACTTGATAAATAACATATTAAATAGAGGTAAGAGTTCACCAGTAACTCTTGAAATGAATGGTATTAATGGAGTTATATCTGACCCTAGTGAGGTAGCAGACGGATTTAACAATTACTTCTCCAGTATAGGCTCTGCCTTAAACAGTAATTTCTCCACCATGAATGATGATCCTTGTAGTGGTATTGTAGGAGATTACTCTCCTTTACATTCTTTTGCTCCACCTACCACTCAAGAAGTCTACAATATTGTTATGTCCTTAAAGAGTACTTCTTCTGGACATGATGATATTAAGATATCTCTAGTCAAATCAGTTTTAGATTACGTTATAAACCCGTTAACCCATATAATGTCTCTGTCACTCAGTTCTGGTATTGTTCCACAGGACGTTAAGATTGCCAAAGTTGTTCCTGTTTTTAAAACTGGTGATACCAGGGAGTTTGGGAATTACAGGCCGATATCTGTTCTTCCCTGCTTCTCCAAAGTATTGGAGAGGTTGGTTTACTCCAGGCTGTTGAATCATCTAACTATTAACAATATTCTATATAAACATCAATACGGATTTAGGAAAAAATATTCGACCGAACATGCACTAATTCACCTCACAAATATAATTTCTACTGCCATGGATAATAGAAACTTTGCCCTAGGGGTCTTTTTAGACCTAAGCAAAGCTTTTGATACAGTAAATCATGATATCCTTTTCTCTAAGCTTAAAATCTATGGTTTGAATAACACAGTCTTGAAGTGGTGTATGAGTTACCTAAATAATAGGAAGCAGTATGTTTACTTCCATGGTCATTCCTCCCTTCTGTCCAATATCCAACTTGGGGTTCCACAGGGTTCTATCCTTGGGCCATTATTGTTTCTTATTTATGTTAATGACCTAGCAGGTGCATGTCACCATCTTATTCCTTTACTTTTTGCCGATGATACAAATCTTATTGCTGTCAATACTGACTTCGCAAAATTAGTTGAATGTGTTAATTCTGACTTGCTTTCGGTCTCCGAATGGTTCCAACGCAACAAACTTACGCTTAATTTAAAAAAGTGTAATTTTATGATTTTTTGCCATGCAAATAAGAATTATCCTAAAGATCTTGCAAATATTTTTATCAATCGCTCTCAAATTTCTCAAGTTTCGTCAACTAAATTCCTCGGTGTCACGGTGGATGAAAGACTAAATTGGAGCAAACATATTGATTTGGTGTGTAAAAAAGCAATGAAAATGCTTGGCATATTTCGCAAAATTTATCCACTGATAAACCCCCCTGCTTATAAGTCAATATATTATAGTTTCATCTTTCCCTATTTGAGTTACTGCAATACTGTATGGGGGGCTACTTACACAACTCATTTAAATAAATTGTTGGTTGTACAGAAAAAGTATCTTAGATTAATTTCTCACTCAAACAGATATGCTCCGTCAGCTCCTTTATTCAGAGGCTACGCCATTCTTACGATCAACAAACTCAATATTTACCTGACTTGCTTATTCATCCATAAATTCATCTACAATAAGGAACTTTTACCTACTTCTTTTCATGACTTCTTCACTATTACTGGAAATGTCCACACTTATCACACTAGACACAGTATAAGTACTCTTTATATACCTCAAATTCGAACATCCCTTCACAAACACAATATATCTTTCCATGGCCCTATGCTCTGGAACAATCTAAGTATTTCCCTAAGATCCCTTTCCTCTTATTCTCACTTTAAAAAACAGCTTAAAGAACATCTCTTTTTATGATGGGTTTCCTCTTCTTTAAAACGTTGCCTGATTCAAAGGGCTCCCGGTCCCTGCCCGAGATACAGCTTTAGGTTATATAGGTCTTCTCTCCTTGTCTCTTTTGGATAGTCTGTCATGGTCATTCTTTTTTCTCATTAGCTAACGTAGTATACGTTACATTTAAATTCTTTTTTCTTTTGAAAGCCATGTCATTAGCTTTGACGATACTTCATCTTTGTTGCATTCTGAATTGTGTAATTGTGTTTGTCCGTTTTTTTTTCTTCTCCTGTTGCTTGTAAATTTGGATTTATATTGGGGGCGGAATTCTGTATAAGCCTTTCTGGCTTCATTCCTCTCCCTGCACAAAAGGTCCTTTCTGTTGGTTCTGTTTGTGCTAAATAAAGAAGAAGAAGAAGTAGATAAAATTGTTTGGTTGAGTTGTGGGGGGTGCATGGGCCACAGGCCCTGTTGGCCCGTGGCCTAATATTAAAGCCAGGTCTGAACATGACCTTTGTGAAAACAATTGAGGAACTCCCATCAAGGCTTTGTGTTGACTGTCTTTGAATGCCACACACATTTTTCATCCACATGCTGATGAGTCTTTCATTGGCATTAGGCCTTTTACTTCAGGGAGTCTATGTGTGAAACATCTTTAAGAGCCCATAGGGGAGTAATGACTAAATGAGCGCCTCTGCTACATTTATTGTCCTCCTTGATAAAATGGGTGGGAGAATTTGGACCGCCTCCATCTGTCTCTATCATACTCCACATTGCATATGCGGTTAATTTAAAATAGGTTAAGCTCTACAGCGTGATGTGCTACTGCTCTCTTAGGGCACATCCACATTATGCTGATGAATCAGAGTGGGTCTCTTTGAAACAGTTGGTACAGTTACTGTAACCACAAAATGTCACACACAGCTGACTAGATTCTTATGAAAGTTGAGGGAATGATGCATCTCATTCCTCTGGTATATTTTTCAGCTTGAGAGTGTTGTAAACAACATTTGTTAATTGTTTGTCATGCACGATGGGGTGTGCAGCTTTGCTCATCTCTTGCTGGAATTTGGCACATAATGCATCTCATTTCTACAACCACCATTATTAAAGCTGCACTGATTGGCCTACTGAGGCAGTAACTGCCATAATATCTGTATGTGACACACAGGGACGGCAACAAATGAGGCTGAACAGTGTGTCACCACAAACTAACATGTCTATCATGTGGACTTTTTAGTATCTACTGAAGTCTTTTTTTTTCGGAAGTGTTGTTTTTAACCTTTTCAAACTAGTTAAAATTTTCAACTCTGTGAGGGACAGGCACAGAGTTCTCTGAGATGCCAAGTCTTTCAATATTCATATTTCCTGCTCTTTAAAGATGGCTGATACGTCCAAGAAATGAAAGCTGGGGGATTTATGTTATTTGGTTTTATATATATATATATATATATATATATATAGTTCGGAGATAGGACTAGGTGATACAATCCCTGATGAAGCACATACTGGGGAAGGTTGGAGGGGAATACTTGAGCGAGCAAGGTTACTGCCATAAACAATATTCATTTTTTCCAGTTTCTTGATGGCAGAACCTTTCAGTTGTTCAAGCAGACAGCTGAGGTCTTGGTTGATTCTGTCCCACTCCCTCTTCTCACAGGAACCAGGCCACTTCACCGACGGCTTTCGCCCCTCGGCTTTCTCAATTGCAGGCTGATTGCTGGGCTGATATATCTCTGGCTCGTCACGCTCCATATCTTCCTCTGGGATAGGGGTGTTGATGTCCGGCAGACTTTGGTTTTCATCCCGCTGTTGGACTTCACTCGACTGACTCGACTTACTTCGCAGGAAGTAGTGGTCGATGCGGGTTCCCGTTCCCACTCCTTTCAGACATTTTTTCCTGCCTTGGTGTATCTTCAGGCCTGCCACGGATGTTACTTTAGTCCAGCCACAGCTACAAGTCTGCAACTTGATTTCCGCTCCTGGTCTTGCATCCAGTGCTGTGCTACTCATCTTTCTCGTCGTCAGTTCCATTCCAGGGTCTGTAACCGTGATATCTGCCAAGGAGTCATCTTCCGCCCCCGCTCTCGCTGACTCAAGGGGTATTTTCTTCTGAAGATTCTTAGTAGCCATGGGAGGGTGGAACCCATACAGCAGTTGTGCTGGATTCCTCCTGAACATAGGGAGCTAACGTATGCAGGCCCTGAGGGGTCTTTCCCACCTGCCAGCTGTCTTTCCACGCCGTCACTAGGTCTTTCCCTAGTTGCCAGTTGCACTTTCACAACAGTCACTGGATGCATCCAGATGATCAGTTCGGAGATAGGACTAGGTGATACAATCCCTGATGAAGCACATACTGGGGAAGGTTGGAGGGGAATACTTGAGCGAGCAAGGTTACTGCCATAAACAATATTCATTTTTTCCAGTTTCTTGATGGCAGAACCTTTCAGTTGTTCAAGCAGACAGCTGAGGTCTTGGTTGATTCTGTCCCACTCCCTCTTCTCACAGGAACCAGGCCACTTCACCGACGGCTTTCGCCCCTCGGCTTTCTCAACTGCAGGCTGATTGCTGGGCTGATATATCTCTGGCTCGTCACGCTCCATATCTTCCTCTGGGATAGGGGTGTTGATGTCCGGCAGACTTTGGTTTTCATCCCGCTGTTGGACTTCACTCGACTGACTCGACTTACTTCGCAGGAAGTAGTGGTCGATGCGGGTTCCCGTTCCCACTCCTTTCAGACATTTTTTCCTGCCTTGGTGTATCTTCAGGCCTGCCACGGATGTTACTTTAGTCCAGCCACAGCTACAAGTCTGCAACTTGATTTCCGCTCCTGGTCTTGCATCCAGTGCTGTGCTACTCATCTTTCTCGTCGTCAGTTCCATTCCAGGGTCTGTAACCGTGATATCTGCCAAGGAGTACTTGGCAGATACTACATAGTACTTGTTTCAGTTTAACATAACATCAAATAACCTTACTCACATACCTGCATTTATTTATTTCTGTGTTAAAATCCGCTGTCATTGAGGTTGGAAACCTGTAACATCCAAAGAGACATTTGAACCCTGGGAGCTGCTCATGATCTTTAAAAATCTCACTAAATCCTACGCCTTAATATCTTTGTTACCTTTTCTAGAACATTCTCTGTGACTCTATTGCACCAAGTATGCATCTGCTCCAGGGACTTGAACAAGGAAATTTTGAGGTAAACTGAAACAAGTACTATGAGTGTGTTTTATTTACAGTGTAAGAAATGATCAAGTAACTTCACCAAATACCAACAAATGGGTTACAGTTTGTCTTCTGACTTCGCTTGCAAAGTCCAAGCGAAGTCAATCAAAATATCTGTCAATCGAAATGGAAGTCAATAATAATAATAATAATAATAATCCATAATTAAAACTACTGAATTAAGACCTATGGTCTAAGAGCGGACCTGGTTAAGATGAACTTTTCTTTGACTCTTCATCATCTTTTTATTTTATTCTAATCAGTTACAGTATTACAGCTAATTTCAGCATAACATTACTTTTAAAGTTACACAGTCACAAGTCGGAAAAGTCAGTCGTCTGAGTCCTTGAACGCAGCCTAAAAGGCCACAAGTCACTGGAGTCTCCCCTTCAAGCAGACTCTTGTCCTGGGTGACTCCTCCTTCTTCAGGCATTTAGGTGTCTTGTCTCTGGAATGTTTCATTCGGGGGTTGTCGACCTCTGTATGTAAATTACTCTAACCTATGTCTCCTGGGCAGACTTTGGGCCAATTCCAATTCCTCCTTTAACCCTCCATCAGTGTTAAGGGCTATTTGTGACTTAGAAATGGGACACCCCTTAAATGTTGGCCCTGAAAATAATCAGGGCTCACGTTGTCTCTGTAGTCCCTGAAATGAAACACAACTGTATTATTTTTTTTAATATTTGCACTGTTAACTCTGCTTGTTTAATCATAAGCCACAAACACAGCTATCATCCACTGGTCCATCAGGTCCATGTTTTTGAAATTGTTGTGGACTTTCTGTAAATTATTCCTTCAGTTAGAGCTATCAAACAAATAATCTGTATAAATAACACAACCATATTCAGCTGTCACCACATACCACGGCTCAATGAAAGGTTAAACACCAGCTATAACTATCATTAGCTAACTCTGCGGCTACAGCAGATGACATTAGCCCGGTCATTTTATACCATTATCGGCACAAGCATGTTATATTGGTTGTTATCTTGATAAAACAACTACATTACCACCACAAAAAGTGACAGTTTGTGTAATGTTAGCTAACTTAAACGATAGCTAGCTTGTCCGCACCAGCCGCTATTGACAAAAGATCGTAAAATAAAAAATAAATGTTATGCCACAATGACGAACATAATCCATAAAATGGACCTAAACTAAGAGAATACAATGATTTTCATAATTTTTATATCTCTATTAACAAAGAAAACACTTATATTTGTAGCTCAACTTCTTTGATGCCATGTCTGTTGCTGAACATACGCAATGTATTCTGGGTAACCCTTGCTCCCAAGGGTGGTGTCGGGGAATCTCAGTATTGAGGCGACACAGCCCTCAAACTTTCCCCTCAATTGAATGGTCTTTGAACTGGGAGAGCACTTACACTTTGTGGGAGCACACATTTTTGAGATTGAGGGTTAAGGGAGGAACAGGATTTGGCCCATAGACTCCAAGGATTATACCTTTATACAAAACATTAAAACATTTATATCTTGTAACTGTCCCAACACACTGTCTTTGGTGGCTGACCAAAAAATGTGCATTATTAGCATTTCCCATTTTCACTCTTATAATAACCTTACAAAGCCTCAGCTAAATATTCTTGAATCTCACCTTAAGATTTCCTCCACTGTCATGTATTTATTTTCAGATGATTACAAATCAGGTTTATCCAAACAGAATCTGGAGCAGAAGTTTGGAAAACACTTCAGGCTAATGCACTCTATATTCTGGTATAATATGAGCTGTGGGAATACTGTACCTGCTGGTTCCTATAGGTTGTATTTCTGACCTGTGAAGCCCTGGCAGAGTGAAAAAAAGAGGAACACACAAACTGAAGTATAGCAGTCATTAAATTCTGTCTGACAGTACACATTATTAGTGTGTGTGTGTGTGTGTTTGGGTTAGCGGCAGAGAGTTTGAAGCATAAACAATTGTCAGTTTCCTTTGTTTTTATGCTGTATATGTGCATGTGCAGTATTTTTGCATAATTATCTTGGTAATATACAGTATATATATATATAAATACTGTATACAATAAAAACCCAACTCCCACACACACTTACACACACACTACTGTTTCTTAGCAACCGTCTCAGACTGTTCTAAGAGCAGGTGCCTTCCCTCCCTCAAGTGTCTGTCATACCAATACCAATTAGTAGTCGTCACACCGGTATCATTTAGTGTCTGTTACAGTAATGCCGGTTACCATATCTGTCACAGTGAAACCAATTAGGGCCCTACACTCCACTAATTACCCTGCAGGCTTCAATGCCATTCCATACCAGTGTCATGTGAACAAATTGCACAGAGATGTGAGATGTGGTGGATTTACAGTATAAGCAGGTTTTGCTTCAAGCTATGCAAGAGTCAGAGGTTGTCGACGGTGCAGGGTGCAGCACCGAAGGGTGATACCGGCAGGGTCAGTGGGTTGATGCGATGGGGAAGTGAGAATGTAAAGTGTGCAGAGCTGCGGGTTGACATGGGCGGGTAAACAGATCAGACTGAAAGCAGACACAATCCACTCATGATCATTCAAGTGTCATGAGTAGGGTGACCATATGAGGTTGGCGGAAATTCGGGACGGTCAATTGGGTAGTGAATTTTTTATTTTTTTTTTTAAATTCAAGCTTGTCACATTAATTTTATTCAAGTATTTAATAATCTATTAATCAAATATCATTAATACAAGTGGGCAATTCACATAGACCTAACATTGTTGAATGTGGAAACGTTGGAAGTTGAAAGATAATAGAATAATAATGAAGCTGCACTTCAAATGTCTTCAGATCTTTATTAAACTATTAGTCCTAATATCAATATTAATCAAATGTTGCCACAGCAATAAACACAGGCCTTCAAATGTAAATAAAATAACACTGTTGAATGTGGAAAGTAGAAAAAATAACAATAATATAATATAATGGCGTGTATAAAACAATGAGGTGTAATATTGAATGTAAATAATGTTTAAAAAAATTAGATAATTTAAGTTTTAAAGCTAAGTTATTTAGGTTATATGATCACATCATTTAAATCAGATTTAGATGTTGTGGAGTTCCAATTAATGTCTGCTGATGCTGCTGAGCTTTCAGTCCCGTGGTCGTCCTCGTCCTAACAGCATCTGAACTATTGTCAATGAATATTCACGTCGCTCACTGTTCGTATTTACTGTAGCAATCAAATAAACCTAGATACTAAATAGATCCATTATAGCCGAGGCTGAAAGCAGACATTAGAAACATTCGGGGTGAACAAGCAGCCTCAACAGCAGTCAGGCAGCAGGCTCAGCAGCAGTCAGGCAGTCGGGAAATGGTTTAAAAGTCACTATGTGGTCATGGATATAATGAACCATCTATATAGATCAAAAGGCTTGGGTCAGAATCATTTCTATACAAATGTAAATGTGCCAAAATTATTTGAAAATTATGTGTAGCTATTTTATTTTTTACTCCCATGATTCCTTTCTGCCCTATCCTTCTGCGTGGCTAGCTAGCTAACATAACGACTTGACACCAGGCAGCAACTAAGCTCGCGAATCATGGCTGGAAAAAGGAAGTAATTTTCTTCATGTGGAGAGAAACAACACAACAGAGAGGTAGCTTTAATGTTCTTGATGATGTTCTTCTATGTTTTTGTTCTATTAAACAGTTTGTTTCATACGTTATTTTCAGACATGTCAAAAAATGCAGCACATCAGAGCCAACGTGCAGAATAAGTTAACATTTGAGTTATGTCTGCACACTACGCAGTCCACTGTCATTAAACTAGGATGATACAGTACTGTAACAAAATTCACTAAATGCTGAAGCATCTGTTTCATTTCATTTTTGTCATTGAAAAATGATATAAATGGCATTTAGATGATATTCTGCATAAAAAAAATAAGTGAAATACCTGTAAATCCAGTTTTAATAATGAACTGCTTATAGTGTTGAAATTGGCTCTGGACCAACGTGATCAATGGTTTCCACTGTATAGGTTACATTTTTGGGACACGTACATCTAGATTTGGGTTTCAGGACGACAGCTTTGAATTTAGGACTGTCCGAAATTTTTCAGGACATCTGGTCATCCTCGTCATCAGTCATGTACCGGGAAGAAGGTGAACAGGAGACGTCACATGTGGCACTTCATAAATTTTGCATGTAATTAGTGATTTGTCAGTTAAAGGGGTTGGTCATGTACCAGGACCCCAATGAATCAATGCTATGGATCCACAAAGACTGTATCACTCACTGAATAATGTATAAAGCTCATTGTTTAACCACATCTGTTCTATGGCATCAATGAGGATTCTTCAGTCGGTCAATATAATCCTTATGAGTTCCATGTGCTGTGTCAGCTGATAGTTTACATTAAAGCTCTGTCAGCTCAGCTCTATTTTAGATAGAAAATAACCACAGTAAAACTACAAATCACATGTGTTTTCTGTATAGTTTCTGTTGCTTGTAACGTCCCATAATAACTCTATTCCTTCATTTATTTATTCCTTCCTCAGAATCAAAAGGAAATTTCAGCATCAAATGTGACTATTTTCATTTTTCATCGTGTTCAGCCTTTAAAACAATGAGTAATTTTATCACTTTGTCACTTTCTTTGACTCTAAAAGTGGTTTCTTCATGGCTCTCATTCTACCATGTCACATTATGATGCTGGTTGTGTTGGCTTTAATGGGACTGAAATTCAGTGATACATAGACCCTGTAATGTTGTGATTTGTTTAAAAAACACATAATTGTGAAGGGGGGATGGGAGTCATAACAAATGTAAATTATGACAGTGAAACTTTACATACAGTACTGTCACCATCTAGCTCCCAATCCTCTGTTGTGCAGCATATTGTTACACAAAATTGTCATAACTTATAACTTGTAAAACTTGTACATATACAAAAGGAAAGGAGAAAATGGAGATTTTTCTAAACAATATTCCTACTTTTAATTTCTGTCTAAAAAAATAAATAAATCTATTCAATGACATAAGGACCATTAATAATCAAACAAAACCACTTGTTTCTGGTACACTTTAAACTGTGACTCTACAGATCAGCAAATTTAAGGGAACTTCAAATTAAAGTTAACTTTGAACTGTTTGCTTGTGTGTTTTTTATGTATTATCACATGTATAATCACATGTATTTTACCACAGCACCACAAATGTTTGTATCCCCAAAGTCTCTTTGGAGATACACTTTGAAGTCAAAATTGTAAAAGTAAAAATAATAATAATAATAATAATAATAATAATAATAATAGATAAATTACTCTATTACACATACTGACAAAAGCTGATAAAATGTAAAGAAACCCACATATCATGGATTGTTATCATTGCTTCAGTCAAAGCTACTGTATCAGTTAGTCACTACACAAACCACCAATGGGCATGTTTGAGGTGTGTTATCATCTTTTCTTAAGTTCATCAGTTGCAAGCCAACATCTTATGACAGCTTCACTCCACAACATTAAAAATCTTGGTTTTAGAGACCATGAATGCACATTTTCATGTGGATGAAAAGGCCTAAACATGTACACAGACGCATGGACTGGACTGGACCTAATGCAAGGAGGGTGGACTCACTGTTTAAAGCCATTTTAGGTTTAAATATCAAACATACTTTAGATAATAGCTTCTTACATGTATCATTTAGTAGGATTGAAAGAAGAACTGTGTATGACTATAGACGTTCTAAGTCACCAATCTGAAACTGTCACTGTAGGAAATTACAGTGGATGGACATTTGTGGCAAAAAATAAATAAATAAATAAATAAATAAAAATAAAAAAGCTCTCAGGGGTATATGTGATTTAAAGAAATATAGTTAATAATTGACAAGCTTCCTACAGGTTTCTACAAATTGAAGTCATAAAGACATTTTTAAGACTACTTAGAAGGGACTATAATGACCACTTCACAGTCATACTGTTAAAACTGACTCCAAGAATCTAGGAAAATTCCTGTCAATTACGATGAGAATAATATTTTCTCCAAGCATGTCCCCATGTTTACTTTTTGGGTGATGCAAAAGTGACCAACCTCTGAATGTGTTTTAGACTAAAACTTCTGTGATCAGGGGCTCCAAAGTTATCAATAACTGGTTCCTTATTTAAACGATCAAGTTTGAATGAGTGAACTGAGTGGACTGTTACTTTTTTTTTAAACTTACATGTTTAACCCTATAACAGCAAATGTAACTTATTTAATACATGAGTTTTGAAGCCCTCTACAACAGGCATGTCCAAACCAGTGTGACTGCAGGTGTTTGTTCCAAAAGCAGCAGAACACCAGACTGGACTCAATGAATCAACTGATCTCAGTCTTCTGAGAATCGATTGGTCAAACTGTGAACTGGTTGGTTGGTTGGTTGGAACAAAAACCTGCAGCCACACCAGCCCTTTGTGGAATAGTTTGGACATGTGGGCTTGGCAGGATCAGTTCCTTGAAAAACCTAATGTATACAATTAGATACATGCAATACACTGATAATGCACCAGGGGGAGGAATTCATTCATTTCCAGTAACACTAACACTAATAATAATAATAATCATAATAATCATCATCATCATCATAATCATCATCACAATAATGGATTAGACTTATATAGCACTTTTTTTTGCCACTCAAAGCGCTTTAAGATAAGATAAGACAAGACAAGACAAGACAAGACAAGACAGGACAGGACAAGACAAGACAAGACAAGACAAGACAAGACAAGACAAGACGAGACAGGACAGGACAAGACAAGACAAGACAAGACAAGACAAGACAAGACAGGACAGGACAAGACAAGATAAGATAAGACTTTATGGATCCCACATTAGGGATATTTGCACATCATAGTAGCCATAATATACAGCAAAGAGAAGAAACATAAAGATAATAAATAATATATGTACACAAACATAGATATAGAGAAAAAGAAAAAAGACAATATGCTATGTACACTATACAGAATATACAGGAATGAAAAATATATACAGAAGGGATAAAACCATAACCCTAGAATAATAATATAAACTGGGGCACATTGTGTCCCAACAGACTTTTGTTGGGACTTGGGACACACAGCCCCGTAGATCAGAGGGGCTGTCTGTGTAAAGTGTCTGTCAGTCTGCCCCAGAACAACTGTGGATACAAATGTAGTTTACCACTGTCAGAGGGAGAATGTGAGAGTGAATGAATAATGGATCCGCTTTTGAGTATGTGTTTACATCGAAAAGTGCTATGTAAATCTGACCCATTATTATAATGTAATCTAGGACTTTGTAAGGTTTCACATGTAGATTTGTAACTTTGAAGACTTTACAATACTTTTTAATAAGACCCTGCCGAGACCCTAACTTTAGTCCATGAAATAAATAAAATGAATTTTCGACTGTAGAAAAAGTGTTTCCAGTACTCAGTCAATATGGGAATAAATGCAAAACGAGGGAAAACATAGTTTTTGTTGTTCTCCCACCTGCAGGCATGTACAGTATAAATGAGTGCAGACCCCTGCTGCATTCTGAGGGGGTGTTACAGTGAGATCCCACCAGTGAAGAATAAAACAAGCACATCTTCATATTGTCAAGCTGTGTTGTGCAGTGTGGGCTTTACCACCTGCTGTGTGTGTTTATGTGTCAGAGACGACATGACAAGAACGGCAGCTTTTTATATGGGATGGAGAAAGGAAGGAGAGGACAGATGTGGATTAGGGTACAGGCATCACAGAAAGACAAAGGGGGTAAAAAATAGCAGGTTACTGATTATAGTCGGAAAAAGTGAGTCATGAGCTGAATCAGCACTATTCTTCTCAAACACAGCCCGATGACAGACTTTATTGTCAAATATATATATATATATATATATATATATACATGCCTTTGAATGCCAGACATAAATCAACAGACATGAAAGTAACAGAGGGAGCTGACAGAGCAGGCTTATCTTCTGCATTTGCCTTCCCTCCTGTTGTCATCCTGGGCTTTATTCTGTGATTGACTGATGTCAGCTGAACTGTGAGCAGCACAACTTCATCTGTGGTGACACACCTGCACTGTCACCTCTTGTCACCATCGCGTCACAACTCTTTGTCTCATTGTGACACACAAAACAAGCTCAAAGGTGTTTTTAGAACAATGTTTGCAGCATGTTGCACGACAGTTGCCTCATGTTGCATCAACGCTACAGTTAAAGATTGTGACTTGACTGTTGTGTCCCCAGGAAGAAAAACACAAACAGATACCTCACTGTATTTAACTGCTAATGAAGTCAACTGTTTTACATTAACTAAACAAATAATTAGATGATTTTAGTTCAAGAAAATACTACAGTAGAAACTGTAACCTAATGAGTATATGCTTTTGTCATTTTTGCAATTAAAAATGATTATTTTCTATTCAACAGATTCCGTAATCTAGATGAAACTGCTTTTTACAATAGAAAATATAAAGTGATGAGTCCCACAGGGCTCAGCCCTTGGTCTTTTGGTAATTATATTTACCCTATGAGCGTCATTGTTATGTTGATGAAAGCAAGTTGTATACCAGTCTTAACATTTAGAAAATCAGCTTCCCTTGTTATCAAGTGAAATGATTCACTTTGCAGACATCCCAAGTTCCAAAAACTCATTTCAGGGAGATGCTTATCGGCCCTTCCAAACCCCACCACCACCACCCCCACCCGTTTTCCGAACTATTGAATGAAAATATGTCATTCATGAGTAAAAAATTGCTAGAAAATCAATGAAGTGATATAAATTAAATATATGAGGTGTGTTTTGTGTACCCAGACCAGGGCTATAATTGAAAGGCCTATTGGAGTCCAGAGGTCACATGACCCACATGATCCACACACTGTTGAACAAAAACATGTCATTTGAATAAGCATTTACTAGTTAAATTAATACTTATTAATTTATTTATGTATTCATTGATTCATTTGTGCATTTATTTATACATTTGAGATTTATATACAATTGATTTCATGGAGATACATTTTTTGTTTTTTTTTCTTGCCAGTCAATTTATTTTGTGACGGTCCCTAAACTCCCCGACAGCAAAGAAGTGTGTGTCCACTCCTGAAGCCTCTCCAGTAAGTAAGGCTGAGCGGACAGAGAAGGTGCACATGTGTCAAATATCAGACTGAAGCAGCTCAGCGGTCAGTGTTGTACCTGAACGAGTTCATTGAACGATCGTTCATGAACGATATCATATTTTTGACGAACGTGAACGACTCGTTCACTTTTGCCAAATGAACAGGAAGTTGTGAACGCGGTTATTCTGGCATTTATTGAACTGCGCTCTTATTTAGTTCACATTTCGTTCTTATCACGTTGTAATTATTGAGTCCTATAAGGTATAAAATGAGATAAAAACACAGCATTATCATAGATGAGAGAGAGAGAGGGGTGCAGAGAGTTTTTGGGAGCAGAGAAAAAGAGTTAAATGTACAGGGTGTGACCGGTGACCAGAGCAGGTGTTGTCCCGTCCTTAGAAATAAACATTGAAAACGAAGCTCACTGAAACCGCTCCTTGTGTTCTAAGAACCTGCAGAGGGAAGTTAACCCTGGGGTAAGGTACTTACTTCCGCCCTGGAGAGGCGGCATTTTCCCCAGATTTTTTGACTACAGGATAACGTCAGAAACGGTTAATAATACGTTTACAATAATAACACAAAAAAGAACGAAAAAAAATGACGAAAAAGTTCATTTTGGGATCCATGAACTTCTAGTTCATAATTTGGAAGAATGAACGATGAACTGAACTAATTCATATTGAGTAACTTGAACTGAACTTTGAACTAGTTCCTAATTAAGGTGAACTTTCCCAACACTGTCAGCGGTATAAGTTTGATCAAAGAGTCGGTGAAGAGGTGCCTTTACCATAAAGTCTGTAATAAAAGTGCATAAAAATGTTGGAGAGGCTGGTGTGACTGCAGAGTTTGAATGAATGCACAGGTTCCACCATTAGCCAACAGTCCCCCCCCACCCCCCCGCTCTCTCTCTTGCCTGTGCAATGTAATGTAATGTAATCTAAGCATGATGCATTAGGTATTGTCTTACCTGCACGCTCTCACTTGCAGTGTTAAAAACACCTCTCTTGCATTGTCCAAAATCCAGAATATTTTATCTGACTCGTGGGCATCAGTGAGTCTTCCGGAACTTATGGAAGATAAATCAGTGGATCCTAACAGACACTAACAGTGAATCGCACCCAGAGTCTAATAATATTTAAAGACTGATAAAGGAATAAATTTTTTTCTTTTAAAACTATTCTTATGTTGTTTTTGAACATAGCTTTGATAAAGATATCCTTGGCTATTTCACATTATACAATTGTGAAAGAATGTAAATAGGGTGGAATTGGTTATTACAGTGTCAAACTATTCCTCAACTATGAATGTTGTTCACAACCTTTCACCATTATGTATTATAAACTAGCTCGCTACAGGGTAAAGATTTCTGTAATGTGGTGACATCTACTGGATTGAAGTGGTATTGCAATATTTTGGAATTTACAGAGAGAGAAAGAAATAGGGTCAATAATGTCTGTAATAATGACCACCTATTAATGCACCAGCTGAATGAGTCACCTCACACATTATTGGATAATTTTCCCCTCCTGTGAACATTGTCTGGAGCCGCCACTGTTAAGGAAAATATATAATTTACATTATTATAAACAATGACACTAATTATATGTAAAGAGAAAAAATGTGCAAAATGAGCATTATAATGTATAAACTAATTTGGGGGAAGATTATCCCAAGCAAAGGTTTTTTAGGGTCTTATAATAATTAGTAGTTACACAACACAAACTTAAACAGGGTTAGCATGTGAGGCAGTAAAAAGTGTTCTCCTGTAGCTCAGTGAAGCATGAGGACCTATTTAATTGGGCTGTTGTGACCCTCAAAATATTCATTCTCATTATGCCACATGTTTAAAGAAGTCGCAGAGGAATAAAACAGACTGAGATACTACAATTATTCATACTCTTACATAATATTAATGAGTTAAGAAGTTGTGGCCTGCAAATTACTTTTCCTGTTCGTGCTTTTACCCGATTGTCATTTATTTGTATCTCATTTATAGAAAGGAAAACTAATGCTATGCTTCATTAATCTTTATTACTTCTACATATTTGATGGGTATAGTCTCCTTGTTGAACTGGCTTCACACCCTGGATTATGTAGTCTTTAAATGCTCTGAAAATAAATACAAACAGTGGTTCATTACCCAAAAACAGGCTATTTTTTTTTAAATAAACTAATGAAATAATACAAAAAAGTAGATGTATGAAAAAATCTATTGACTTTAAAAACATTCCAAGGCTAATAATTATAATTACACATACCTATATGTTTGCTAACTTATTATGTATATTTTTTCATCATATTGACAATATAATCTTAGCCTAGCCGCCAGAGGTGGAAAGTAAATAAGTAAAAATACTTCATTAGATTAGATTACAGTATATTTTTTAGGTATCTGTACATTACTTGACTATTTATTTTTCTGGAAACGTTTACTCCCTACTTTTCCTGCATAAATATCTGTACTTTATACTCTTTACATTTATATAAATATTTGTACTTTATACTCTTTACATTTATATAAATATTTGTACTTTATACTCTTTACATTTATATAAATATTTGTACTTTATACTCTTTACATTTATATAAATATTTGTACTTTATACTCTTTACATTTATATAAATATTTGTACTTTATACTCTTTACATTTATAGAAATATTTGTACTTTATACTCTTTACATTTATAGAAATATTTGTACTTTATACTCTTTACATTTATATAAATATTTGTACTTTATACTCTTTACATTTATATAAATATCTGTACTTTATACTCTACATTCTCAGAATAGACAGTTTACTTTTTCAAACCAAACAGATGTGACAGTATGAAAAATAAGTCACTTCAGAAGGAAAATAAGTGGAGGAGAGAAACTGTGACTTTACATATTATAGTTATATGACTATTATCTCAAAATTGTGAAATTAAAAGTCAAATTGTGAGATAAAAAGTCAAAATTATAACATTTTATCTTAAAATTATGCGTTTTTTAATCTCATAATTTAAATCTCATGATGAATTTTACATCTCAATTGTGACCTTTTTTTTTCCATTTTTCCTAAATTTCCTGCCCATGCCCACAAAACTGAATACTGCGACCTGATCAAACACAATTTCTACACATTAACTCAGTTTTAAAGGCTTTATTTTTGAAACTTTTCAGATTTTTCCTGGTTTAATAAGTAATATAGTGTTCGTTGCAAAAAAGATTACTTTTTATTTTTTTACTTTATTACAATTTGTACTTATACTATTTTTCCACAGCTGTATTTCTATTTCAGTACAGAATGTGAGTACTTTAGACATCTCTGCTAGCCACGCTAGACCCACCTAGCACATCTAATAGGCCATGCCCCCCCCCCCCCCCTCCCCCCCACACACACAACGCACCGACCTAATGTCTTTCTTGACCATTGGGATCCCGTCAAGTGAAAAAGAACTGGTAACATTGACAAGATTAGGATGTACTATCTACTTTAGACTAGTATTTGATCATAGCCTTAAAATGACATGTTTTCCGAAGTTCCTGCATTGTATTTTCGGCAGTTTTCTGGGTGATAAGTAATGCATTTAATTTTGCTTGATAATAAATATGTATATACCACATTAAACCTGGTTATCTACTGATCAAAACAGAATACCATTTAAAATATTTAATGTTACACAGGTGCTCATCATCTACCCCTTTTTTCTCTTACCGCAATGGGAATCGACTCAAATAATTTCGAATATTTTCATAAAATTTTTCATTTGAGTATCAAAAAAATAGGAAAATATTCTACTTTGTATAAGCTTTCATTTATCATCAAATATGTTTGTGTTTCTTCAACAAATATTTTTCTTGTAATCACCCATAATGTGCTACAGTATTAGTTTAGTTTCACTCAATGTAACTTTTGACTTGATTTCCCTGAAAGTTGCCAACAAATTGCGGTGAAGTATAGAGTCAGAGGGCAGGCGTAACAAAGTGATGCTGCAACGATTTGGAGAGAAACAACCGGAAACAACCATAGAAGAAGAAGAACAACAACAGGTGGTTATTTCCTTTTATCAAAGATGACTGAAGAATGTGAGAAACAGAAACAACAACAGTCGTTAAACTCCATAATCCACCATTTTGTTTAGTCATTCCTAACTCCTCCCTGCATTTTCGGGCATCTAACTTTGTCATCCTAAAGATGGATGTAATACACTAATACACTGGATGTAAGTAATACTTTGTAAGTATATTTATTTTATTGTGCCTTTGATCAGGAAACATATAATCAATCACATCCGTATGATAGATTGGATATTGATGTTAGTAAGTTTTACGTAGGTTTTGTATGATATGAACCGTATGCACATGAGTTGCTTGGGTATTATTGTTCACGTTAGTTCAATGGACGCAAACAATAGCCTACTTTCTGAGTAACTAAATCTAACTACAATATTATAAAAATACAAGAGTTATTTAAAAAAGTCTACCTATGTCAATGGTAACGTTTCCAAATGCAAAGTAACATATTTTGATGGAATATTGTGACTTTGTAGAGATTATTGTTAATTATGGCTGCTGGTAGCTCATTTCAACGGGGATGCGATGGGAATGACCGGGTGAAAACGAGGAGAGGACATATGGACTCATTTCTCCTTCCTGAGTTCTAAGAACCAAACCCTATATAACCCGTGTGGAACATCACCGGCAAAATACACAGCGAATCTGAAACAACACATGCAGACCAGCCATGATGAAACCTATGCAAAGGGAAGAGAGTCACGTTAGCTCCAAAATGTTAGAACGTAATTGTACACATGTAATTATTATTTATTGTTACGTTTCTCAAAGTTGCTGTTCGTGCCAGTTTTGGTTTATCAAGTGAAAATGAAACAGATTCTAAAAGACTGTTCCAACGTATAAAGGTGTATCATCTGATTAGGTTGAGGAGCTAGCTCAACACGTTAGCCGTGTAGCTAACTGTATACAAAACAATATGTAGTTGTCAACACTGCAAAAAGATGTATGTCTCTGGGGATGGGATTTTTGACGAGTGCTGTGTCGAATTGCAAACTTCTCCCCATCTCGATTTGAACCGTAACATGCCGCCTGTGAAGGCAATATAAATTTTAAGGATCTAAAACAAGACATGTCTTTCAAACTTTCATCTTAATGTGTCAGACCAACGTTGTCGGTGTGGGTAATCAATATTAATGTGGTTCTACTGTGAAATGTTTTGAAGTGAGTTGTGAAAACAATGATGTTAGGATTTTATTGGTGTTTCTCTGTTGTAAGCTCCCCCCACCCCCCCTATGTCCACTGCAATTACAGAAGACCAGAGGTAATGTTGAACCACACAACAGCAGAACATTTCTGCTTCATTTGTGAGCTGCTTCAAATACTAAAGTGAGTCCAAAGAACAACAGGTGAAGGAGGAGGATATCACTAGACGGACAGATTAAAGCCTGAAACGGGTGTGAAATGGAAAACAAATAGTAGATTTTCAGTGAGGGCCTGCCTGAAATTTCTGTGGCACTTTTAATTTTTAGATTTTGAGTCGTAACAGTTGATATAATAAATGTATTTGTCTTGATGTATGTCTGTTTTTTGTGCTGCTTTGATTATACACCACTACTTTAACAGAACAAGTCGAATTAATCAGTGAAATCATATGTGCATTACACATCGAAACATTACAACAAACACATTGGGTTTTACATCATTTATAACATATAACATATTTTAGTCGAGTAAAAGTACTTAGATTTTGTCAACTAAAATTTTAGGACTATTATTCAACTAAAACTAAAATAATTTACATGACTAAAGTGTGACTAAAATTAAAATGACATTTTGACATTAATCACTGCTATCAATCAATCACAGTATTTATTTAAGTGTGCAAAAACGGCTATTGCAAGCTTATTAGGAGGGGGCCCAGGACCAAACATTTAAACTACAAAAATATACTATACTACATAATAAAATAGATTGGAATTCTCTGTACTCTTTGCTGAGTTAAATCCAAATGGAGCCTTTATGTTCAGCTGTGTATTTAGGTGTTATATTCAATTTGAAAGTCTATACTTTTCTTTTCCCTGAGAGTTTGGCTTCAGTTAAACACATGAGAACATCACATATGAGTGAATTTTTATGCTTAGGGAGTAGATTTTCAGTTTGAAATGTTGGATCCAAGTTGAAAAGGACCCCCAGAGACAGGGACTTTAGAGCAGCTCTCTTACCGCTGTGTTCCAAACCAGGGGACCGTCAGTGTCCTTTGGCTCAGGGCTCAGTGGACCACAGAGATCATACACTCCTGTTTTGGTTCTCATGTTTACTCCTGTTGAGCCCATATGGGTTCAATCCAGGCCATGTCACAGTTTTGGTATTTTATTTATCAGTTTAAACCAGAGGTGTCAAACATGCGGCCCAGGGGCCAAATCTGGCCCGCCCAAGGTTCCAATCCGGCCCTTTGGATGAATTTATGAAATGCAAAAATTACATATAAGATATAATATCATTTTAATTCATGGTTCACATTCAGACCAATTCAGTTTCATAATAACCTATAAATAATGTAAATTTGTAAATTTAATTTTTTTCATTTCATGACATTAAAACAAAGTAGAATTACACCCAGAAAATCTGAATAAATATGAAAAATTGGAAATGTCATAACAGAAATAAGTACAATTTGAATAATATTCCACCGATAACATATTTTGTGCATCTGTAGATCCAGTGTGATCTGTAAGTTAGAATGTATATGTGTAAATGATAAACTAAAGCCTAATATTGTTTATTTTTATAATGCAATTGTACTTTTTTCGCTCTGAAACAGAGCAACAACTTTGGAGTTGACATTATTTCTATATTATCTTTTGGGTGTTTTTATTGGTTCAGCCCACTTCAGATCAAATTTAGCTGAATGTGGCCCCTGGACTAAAATGAGTTTGACACCCCTGGTTTAAACCATTCACTGATAGAAACTGTTTAGTTGTTCGTCTACTAACCCTATACGTGAAAATAAATGGTGTAAAATGCAGTTTATCATATTTTCAGGGTCATCACATATGACCCATTGGGACATTCAAAGGCTCCATCGTTACTATGGAAACACTATCATTTTCTACAGTATTGATTCACTAGTAAAACCTATAATACCAGTGAATGGAGACAATTGGTTCATGTTCAGTTCAGAAAAGTAGAATATCAAGGAGAGTCTCATAAACATTATGACGTTACACTCAGGAAAGGAAATGTGCTCAGGACCAAAAAGTGGCCAACCAGACAATCATTAATGATGGTGGACAAGACAAGATAAAAGTAAAGAACCAAAAAAAAACCACACACATATGAAACCAGTTTTCATGATCCATTCTAAAGGTTTTTTCCTCTGTATTTTCGTCTTTTTTTTTTCTAACCCTAACCAAGTTGTTTGTTGCCTTTTCGGTCGTATCCTAGCTTAAACACCAGCCTTATGTCCTTCTTTATAACACTAGCAGTGGCGTTTCATGTCTGCGAATTTCCACGTATGTCAGTTTGAATGTGAGTGGAAATCGATTTCCGCCGTTGTCGGGCTGCTAACATTGAGCGAGGGGACAGGTGGGATGTGGCAGTCCACCAGCAGAGTGGAAGTGGACGGGGTGACGTTCAGGGACGCGCGGCTGACGTCTGTGGGGACGAGGGCGAAGGTGTCTGCAAGTATCGACTGAAGTGTCAAAGTGACAGAGTGGAAACTCCACACGCTGTATGCTCTGATGCTGCTGGTGGGAAGAAGGTGAACACACTGGAAGATCAAAAATAAACTGACATTTCTGAAGAAAAGTTAATGCAAGTTTAACAATATTCAACCTCAACGTATAATTTCTACAAAAGTAGAATCATTTCTGGTGAAAATATCTCATCTCACTTAAAAATAGATATAATCATAAAGCATGGGTGTCAAACTCATCTTACTTCAGGGGCCACATTAAGCTAATTTTAATCTGCAGAAGGCCAGACCAGTGAAATAAAAACATAACATAATAATATAAAAAATAAAGTCAACTCCAAACTTTCCTTTATGAAAAAAGTCAAGTTATGTGATGAAAATGTTTACGTGAAAAATGAAAAAAAAGAGGCAGAGGATCTCAATTCACAAAGATGATGAGACAGAACCAGTGCATTTAATACCATAGATCGTCAGGAAAAAAAAAAGACAAAAAAAAAAAAATCCATTACAAAATAATTAAGGTGCACTGTGAATAACATGAACAAACCGAAATTTGCTAAGAAAACTATTTGCAGTTTTAACAATATTATGTCTCAGTTTAATCATTTACACATGGAAATTACAATTTACAGAACACAGTAGATCATATAAAACATTTAATAACAGATGGAATATTGGTAAACTTGCCCTGTTCATATATGTTCAGGTTATTTATATTTTTGTGAATAGATGAATCCAATTAAAAATTAATTAAATTGGTCTCTATGTGGAATAAAATTGTTTATATCATCAGTGTCATTTTTGCATTTCACAAACTCATCCCAGGGGCAAGACTGGACCCTTGTTCGTTGCTCTAATTGGTCGTAGCACTGGCCTATTACGTGCAGAGCAGTTTGAAAGACAGCTGTTGATCCCACCCGTACGCTTAAGCTCAGTCTATGTTAGTCAGGCTAACGCTGGTCACAGTACACTGTTCTAAATTTAGCATTTTTATGTAATTGTGACAAAGCTACTGAGTAGAAGTTGTGTTCATTTGTAAAAGTTTTGGAGGATGTTTGGAGAATGAAACATTTATTTATTTATTTATTTAACGTTTTCATTAATAATTATTTTTTAGTTGTATCTGCACAGAGAAAAGTTATTGTAGGAGTTTTGCACATTAATTGTATTTATTAGATTTGTTAGGATGTATTGGGATTTACAAACAAAGGATACTTTCCAGCACCCTCCATCCCTATCACTGTTATTTATTCAACAAAAAAACACACGTCTCCAGCAGTTTGGTGATCATATGCATGAATGAAAATGGATGTGAATTAATGTGTTTTAGGTTTGTTTTTTTCTCATGAACTTTCAAATGTTTAACCACCAGTAAAACCAATGGAGTTGGATCAGCCACTTGGTTTATATTCAGTTAATAATAGATTTAGTTTTTTGTTTCTGTTTGTTTTTTGCAAAACCTCAACTTTAATGTGAGTTTTTACATGATCATTAAATTAAATATATGAAAATAACTGGTGTTATTTGAAAAAAAAAAGGAAAATGCAGAGGATAATGTCATAATAAATTTTGATAAACCACTTAAGAAAATCTGAATATATAGAAAAAAATATTTCAATTTAACTGCCACAAAAGTAACAATGGATCTTTATGTCATTGTTGTTGTTGGTAAATATATTCTGTTCTATCATATCTATGACTGAATGACAATAAAGCTCAGCCTGAAGGTTCAAGGCTACTTTATTTACACCCATGAGTAGATTTGTTTTGCAGAAAAAAAGATTGCATTTGGCATTCTGTTCCAAAATACACATTGAACCAGACAGGCAGGTACGTGATTGAGTGTCAAGGTAAAACAGGACTTAGTGTTCGACCATTCACTGATATAAGCAGCAAGGATAAGTAAAATTAGAAGAAGCAATACATACATAAAAAGGCCAGGAGCAAAAAAAGTTAAAAGTCACAGTAATGAATAGAGCTAAGAAATATGACAATTAAATAAATTAACTTAGAACATAAGATAAGGTGCAATGTCACTACTTTTTTTTTTTTAATAACACTTTGTCCTGCACCTTAGGACGAAGAAGCTGAAATTCATTGCGTAGAGCACAGGTGTCAAACATAAGGCCCGGGGGCCAAATCTGGTCCGCCAAAGGGTCCAGTCTGGTCCACAGAATGAAATACAATGAAGGTATTAACAATCAATTGGGTAAAATCATTTTAATTCAGGTCAGACCAGTAAAATATGATCATAATAACCTACAAATAATGAAAACTACAGATTTTTATCTTTGCTTTTATCTTTTGCTCTAATTGTAATGTACGTTGTAACTGAGACAAAATATTGTCAAAATATTACTTGGTATTCTTAAGACATTTTAAGTTGTCCTTGTATTTTCATACATCCATGACAAAAAAAATGGTCCCAAGAGATTTTATTCAGGTCTCAGAAATACTTTAGATTAGAAAAACTCTCTAGAAGAAGCAGGTTTTTGATGTTTGTGCAGTTTTAATTGCAGACCAGCTCATGATTCAGTAACTAGTATGAAAGGATAGTTTGTTTTATCTAATAGGAGGGAAAGAAAAATCACAGTTAACGTTGATTTTCATTAAAAACACAAAATGGAGTTATAATCTTTCAGATGTGTATGTCTTTGGATTTTATGATAATATTACATGTTAGGTGATCAGGGCCGGACTAGACCAGGATTTAATTTCTTTATAGCAATTAAAGCAATACTATACACCACACTATTAAACAAATGCATGACAACAGTACAGTACTGTTCTGTCATCCTCGCCCTGCATTCACCATATTTCCTTTTCCCTTTTGTCTAAGGTTACTTGTTGTTACGTGTTATTAAGAACAGGTTAGTATTATTTGGTCAGCAAGCTTTTTCGATGCTGTCTTAATATACAATAGAATACAACGGAATTCTGTTTGGTACTTTCAGGCGCTAACAGACAATAAAACAAATAGATAAAAATAAAAAAGACCATCAATATAAACAAGATAAAATAAATAAGATAGCAGCAGTGTAAGCGATTGTGTGTGTGTGATTGTGTGTAAAGGGGGTGATGGAGGCCACAGCTCTGGGGAAGAAGCTGTTCCTCAGTCTGCTGGTTTTTGTTTTTAGGGCCCTGTATGTCCATCCTGAGGGTGGACTAGTGTAGCTAATAAATACAAATGTTAAACTGAAAAGGTCAACAGCCTTTTCAGTTTAACATCTTTCCAACTCTCGCTGGTGTCCACCTTTCCTTTTTTTTCATAGCGCTGTCATCCATTATTTCATTTTTGCACGTACCCTACTGTGTATGATGGTCAGTGATCTGTCAATGCTGCACGGGGGGACCCACAGGGAATGAAGTGACTAACCAATCACAATGTGTTTCTCAAAAAAAACAAAACAAAACAAAAAAACCCTGCTACCAATCCCTACCACTCTGACTCTGCCGAGCTCCGAGCATGTTACCATGGTGGGTGAGGTAACGGGGGTGGGGGTGTGTGTGTGGGGGGTCAAGCCAAGCAGGCAGGTCACTGGGAGAAGTCCCAGTCCTCCCAATGGCCAGTCCGGGTCTGTAGGCGATACAAAAATGGCATGAAAAAAGTCTGCGTTTTCATTATTTTCATTATGGGACGGCCATGGCTCAGTTGCTAGAGCAGCAGGTTGTCCATTAACCAAAGGGTTGGTGGTTCAATACCCGCTCTGTCCTACTCAGTCTGTTGTGTCCTTGGGCAAGACACTTCACCCTCCTTGCCTCCAGTGTCACTCACACTGATGTATGAATGTTCGGTGGTGGTCACAGGGGGTGTATATAGTTTACCACCACCAGAGGGAGCATGTGAGAGTGAATGAATAATGGATCAATAATGTGAAGCGCTTTGGGTACCTTGAAAAATGCTATAGAAATCGAATCCATTTTTATTATTTATAGAAATTCTTGTTGCGAGTTGGCTTCTGATGTTTTATCTGATTTAAATGGTGGAAAAATGGGGGGGAAACAGAGACACAGTGCTTGAGAAGACCTGTGAGCATGATACAAAGGTTTATTTAATGCCACCAGTCTACATGATAAGGCTCTGTTCATGTCTGTTAGTGAGACATATGTTTCTATCCAAGACAGTATGACTTATATAGTGTGTAAGGATGGCACTATGTCAGACACTGAAGTAATAATATGGGCTGTAATCTGTAGAAAGGATCACACACTGCACATCACATGTTATGTGTTCACAAAAGCTGACAAACAAACACACCGTGTCTGACACAGGCGTGAAAACATCCACAACCAAATGGAGCAGCACACCAGTGTTTTACCTAAAGGACACAGTTCATTTATATTCAAGATTAAATGATTAAAATTAATTAATTAATTTTTCAAGCTTTTTAAATGAGAAAATAAATAAAAGTTAGAATAAAAAAAAAGCAAAACCCATAATTCTTCATTTTATAATTAATCTACAACTCTCACTATTCAACTGTCTGAATGTTTATTGGGTAAGTAAGTAAGTAATCTTTATTTGTATAGCACTTTTCACAGACATGGGCCACAAAGCGCTTCACAGAAACCCATTCATACACACTCATACAGACGGCTGCTGCCAAGACACAGGCGCTGCCTGACCCTACTGGGAGCAACTTAGGGTTCAGTGTCTTGCCCAAGGACACTTCAACAGCCAGATCCAGGATGCGAACCGCCAACCCTTCGATCATCGGACGACCCGCTCTACCAGCTGAGCCACAGCCGCCGGGTAATCCTAAAGCCATGGGCGTAGTTTTAGCATGGATTAAGGGAACGCGTCCCCACCAATATCCAGCGATTGTTGTTTGGTCCCCACCAATATTTTTTGATCACTGGGGAAAAAAACGATCGGTCTCCGTCTTATTCACATAGCGGCGACGAAAGGGTTAACCAAAAGTTCCTTGCTGACACATGACCAATCTGATTGGCTGTGCCTTTCACGTCTTTCACGTGAGGCTCTAGGTTGTTTATTGTTGCTAGGAGCCAAAGACACTAGTAGTAGTAGGAGCGCCAAAACTGGAAGGCAAAGTATTTTCTGTCACCATTTTTGCCTGTAATCTGTAGTGTTATGCTATTAAACTACTGTGGCAGGCTTTGGTGCACCGTGGGTGACACTGACACATGACTGTCAAACACCAGTGAGATGGCAGGCAAAAGGAAGAAAGTGGACATACGGAGCTATTTTTTAAAGAAAGTTGTAAGTCAAACTACCACTCAATGACGGTTGGAACAATGCACGTTAGCAGGGAAAAGTCGCTAGTTATCAAGCTGTCTGCTCCTGTATGATGGCAGCACAACTAGTACTAACTGCAGACACTAGTTGAATATTAATTTGCTGTTAAAACGATGTCCTGCTAACGATCGAAATTTTGTGACACAATAACACAATAACATTCTCTGCTCGACTCTGAGGGAGAAAGATCATTGAACGGAGTTATTTCCTGCTGTTGAACGCCAAATGTACCCACTTACCACTTTTTATTCTTATTCTTTTTCTTTTCTATTTTTATTTTGTTCGGACCTGAGGAAGACCGACTTTGGTCGAAACGTCGTCCACTTTTTTATTTTTTTAGCTTTCACAGAGATTTTCCGTTCGGCTAAAACGGTTTATTTCCATGTTAAGCTAGCTTCTTTTTCTGTTCTTTTTCGTCTGTTTCTTTTATTTAAAATTAAAATACACACATTCACACACTCAACGTACAAAAACACACAACATAAGACACACAAACACACACTTATAGTTAAAAATGCAATATTTTGCGGACGAAGAGGGCTGGACGGTGGTCCGAAGAGGACGCCGCCCAGGACGCTTCATCCCCGGGGAGAGGGACGGGGGAGGCCGGTAGGGAGGTAGGGATATTTCCCTACGGGGGACGGACAGAGCACACAGGGCACCGGGGTTTAACAACGCCGGGGTCCGCCATCAATATAACCCACTTATAACTGCTTAATGCTGTATTGTTGAAAATACAGTAGGCCTACATTGTACTGATTTGTTTTGTGGAGACCTGTTTCATGGCAGAAGTAAACAGAAATCTAAACTATGCATGTGTGTCATTGATTGATTTGGTTGCAGGGGTGGAACTTCAGTACTTCAAAAAAAAAGTACAAGTTTTGTACTTCAGTAAAAGTACAAAACCCTGCGAAATATTTTCTCAAGTAAAAGTAGAAGTATACAGAATGTATTTTACCTAACTAAAAGTACTAAATACTAACTTTTAAATGAACTTTTAAGTACAAGTTTTTTTGTTTTTTTTTGGCGGGGTGGGGGGGTTGGCTAGGTCCCCACCAATGTCAAAACCAAACCTACGCCCTTGCCTAAAGCTAATGCTGAGGCTAATGCTGAAGCTAATGCTGACGCATACTCTGCACAGATCAAAGGTCATATGCAGGGCTACTCTCACCAGTGAAAGGGCTTATATGGTGCCACAGGACAATTAATTTGTCACTCACAAGTTTAATAGTTGTGAGATTCAGCCCAAAATTGGGAAAGTTGCCAGACAGGTCGCTAAATCATCTGTTACTAAATTGGTAACACTGCTAGCATGTGTCAGTATTCTGGAAGTGTGAGGAGGGAAGAAGCGAGGAAGAGAAAAGGAGGGGGCTCCGAAAATTCCTGTGCCATAGGAAGAGGACAAAAAACCCATTTTTAAAAATCTTTTAAATTGACAAAAAAACTCGAATTAATCAATAAACTCCATATATCACCCATGCCTATCACAAAGGTTTACAAACTTTTTTATACAATAGAATAATTCAACTGGAGGACTGTGAGGATCAATCCTGGCTGAAACGGGAAGGTTGAAAAGAGTGTACTCGGTGATTTAGTGGTCTTCAAAAATGACCAAGTTTGAATGCCCATATTTTTCCTCCCTTTCAACCATTTGTCCATTTCATGGAGTAAAAGGTCACATGTACTCAGTGAAAGTGTTCCTTCGGCATTAGGACACTGTCAAAATCCAGAACGCCCATCCATCTAACCCACAGCTCTCTGAAGTGGTGATTCAGAAAATAAATCTGATCAGCGTTTAACGGCCGTCCAACACTCTGCTACACCCATCTGATGCAGAGAATCAGGGAGAAAATGAATGTCTAGTTTCCATGATGGTGATGACTGTCTTCAAAGGTAATAGAGTCCAACCTGATGTGTTTAGGGCTGAAATAAAGGTGTGGAATACCATGACCAACAAGCTAATATAGAAATATAACACAATTCTGGGTAATCCATGAATATTTAACTCACTTCCAGAGTCACTTCTGATGTGTTAGATAAAGTTAATTCCAAACTCCTATAAACATTACTTGTGGGTCGGTCATATTGAATCGGTCAGATTAGGTTTTGACGGTAAATGTAAAGAAAGCCAGTTTGAAAAGATGGGCTTTAAGAGGTGATTTGAATGTGGATAGTGAGTCTGAGTTCCTGATGGGTAGTGGGAGAGAGTTCCAGAGCAGCAGCTTTGAAGGCTCGGCCCCCCGAGATCTGACACTTGGTGCGGACGGTGGGCATGAGGAGGTTTAAATTAGCAGAGCGAAGATGACGGGTGGGGCGGTGCTGTTGGAGGAGGTCGGAAAGGTAAGGAGGGACCAGGTTATGTAGGGACTTGAATATAAGGAGAAGGAGTTTAAAGTGTACACGGTAATGAATGGGGAGCCAGTGAAGCTGTTTGAGGATGGGGGTGATGTGTTCCCTAGAGCGGGTGAGAGTCAGAAATTCTATTTACGAAAAAAAACCTAAACCCCCCCAGACATAAATACTATGTACATTACTGTACGTATTGTACATAACTACGTAATGTATGTAAACACATCATGTACGTACTGTACGTATCATGAGGGAGCTACCCATGATGCTTTTCATGAGCCTTTGACCCTCATTCATCACAGACTTCTAACCATACACGTGTAAAGGAGTAAAGGACAGTCACCGCTGCCCCCCAAAAACACCCACCAAAACCCGACCACAGAAAATAAAGTGACTCCCAGACACCAACAGAAGTGAAACAGGAGACGACAAAAAAGGAGGAGGCAGCCATCACTCCAACAGCACGAATAAAAGACATGCCGGCAAAAACCCCACAAACCCTCTGAACCCACAGGGAAAAAACATCCCGAAAATATGTCGACGAGCTGTGCCATCGTCCCGACGACGCACCCCAGGAAGATTACGAAAAGCCGCCAAAGGCAATCGTCCGTCCGTGGATCTACACTCCACCAAACGTCCGTCAACAAACACCGCTGAAGGTGAAAGTGACAATTAAAACAAAGACAATGGTATGAAAATGACCCACGTTTGGTTTATTTGAATGGTTTAATGTTTAATGTTCAGTCAGTGAAGACACATTTAGAGACCAATAAATTACATCTAAAATCTAAATCTACATTTTATTTTACTTTTAACATATGTCATACTAAATTGGGAATTTTTTTCTAGTTTTTCAAGAGTTTTAGGGGTAGTATTTGGGGCAAATCAGGCCTTCTACATGTGAAATGCGACTTTATTTATGAAATATTCACAGTACGAAACCACTTCTGGAATTAAATTCGTAAGCAGAGGTACCACTGTATTGCATTTTGGAACCAAGCTCTTGAAATGAAGAAGTCCATCCAGGCTTAAAGCACAGCTGAGTATGAAGGAGCAGTGTTGTCTCCACTGTGGGACTGATGTAACCTACTGCAATGGGACCAAACTGATTTCCATGACTGAGTGTGTGTTGTTCTGTGCTTTGAACTAAACTGCTTCTGTGTGTTCTGTGACTAAACCAGCGCCAAAGGCCAAACTAATCTCTAGTTCTTCTGTCCTGGTTGAGACGCTGACATGAATAGGAAACAAATGTTAAAACTGAACCATTTATTCAGGGTCAGTGTTTTATTTGAGCTATTTAAGCAGGCCCACCAAAGGGTTCACACTGGCTTGTAGGATGAACTGATTATTTTGAATATCAACATTTAACCCCTAAAGACCTAGTGTTAGTTTTGTGACAATTCTTAAATCAATTTTCTACCAATTAAATGGTTTCTATTTAACCTTTCTCACATAGTTTATCACCATTTCTTACATTATCCTCTGTATTGTGTATTTATTCAGTTTTAAATATTCATTTTCCATTCGCTGATCTTAAAAAATCTGATTAAAGCTCCAGTTTATTCTATCAGAAACATGCAAAGTTGAAGGAAGCAATTTATAGGCTTTGATAGAATGAGCAGACGTGTCATGTTAATAATTTCACAAATGATTAAAATCACATGAACTTGCCCTTGGATAATAGACAGACTGTACACTATATATGTGACCCACCACCACGAAACCAGGCATAAGTGTCTGGAAATCAAAAGTGAGTTATCTGTGTAGCTTGGTAGAGTGGAAACTAAGGTTTAAGATGGTGAAAAAAATATGTTTCTATCACAAGTAGAACCAAAGTTATGGTAATTTTAATATCCACATTTGGACATATTTTGCAATTTGCATTTTTTTACAAATTGTCCATCAAAGTGTTGGACTGTTTTGGGGTAGGAAGTTTGTTAATTTGTATCCGATTGACACAAATTTTTCACAGATGTTAAAGGACACTCTGATGGACATGTCACACAAGTTTTATATATTATAATAATAGGACAGAAGTGTGACGTATTATAATCATTTGGCTTACACCATTGGACAGAACATTCAATATAGGCTTTTACCTCGTACCAAACACTTGGGTGTTTACCCACAGAACGGAGATCGGTTTGTTCGGTGAAAAGAGGTGGAAGTCAGCTTTGTCTTTGCTCAGCAATCCCTGAACTTTTGTCGCCGCTTAAATAATTGACTCAATAAACACCTTTATTGATTGAATTTCAATGTAATGACCACGGGAACTGAAAATAGAGGTGTTAAGGTAAGTTTTTTTGATCAAATGTAAACACAAATAAGAAATCGCCTTCCAGCCTAAATTTGAATGTAGGTCTGAACGGCTCAGCGCGACTTATGCCTAGTTTCATGGTGGCGGGTCACATATTAAAATCACAGTTAGCATATTCACTCTCTGTAAATAACAGGCTAAAGACTCTTTAATGTCACCTGCCTTGAATGTCACATGATGCATGATGAGTCCTATTAGTGAAAATAATATAGCTACATGAAGAATATTTTATCATTAATACTGGTGAAATGTTTGCGACAAACTCTTGTCTAATATTAACAGTAAATATATGTTTCACGTTTGCCACGCTCATAAACCCAAACCTAACGTGACTCAATGACAAGTCCTGTGTTTTAGCAGCTAGCTAACAAGAGAGATGAACATTAACATGAGCTAATCTCTGCTAGCTTGAAGGCAAGCTTGGAAAACTAGCTGTGTTGTTATTGTCCGTGTAACCTGTGGTGAGTCTGCCGACTTATTATAGATTAATGAAAAATAATGATTGAAATTCATGAGTCTTGATTTATGTCCCTGAGATCGTTTGTCCAGCTACTAGTTTGGTCATATGCTCAGTTGTTGACATTGTTGTGTGGCTGCAGTTTGTCTCACTCCCTCTGACATCAGACATCAACTAATTGAAAATAACCATCATGTTCATTACGTGTTTGCGCCTCTGTGCCCTCAGATTTTATTATTTATTTTATTCAACATACGTATTACTTTTTAATGATGAAATACTTATATATAATTCTAAGTTATATTTCCAACATTTACTGTGAAGGGATAGAAAGGGGGGTGGTAGTTTTACAGGGGATGATTTTGATAATTTTTATTTTAGGGGGGATGCCATCTGCCCTCATCCCCCCTCAACTCGAGTACTGTATACACACACACACACACACAAACACAAGCTATTTCCATGCAATAATTTCCCTCTAACTGTAAGATGTCAAGTGGATGTGAAGTGAACAAAGAACATGTAAATGATATGATCCTTTAACTGATGTAAAAAAGCTGTATGAAGTCATCAGAGGATGGTACGACATGTTCGAATAAAGAAAAGAAAAAAGAGAATATATCGAGCTTCCTGCTGCTGTTATCTATCTGTGGAACATGTGATTTTTTTCTCATGAATGAGACCAGACTACTTTAATATGATCATTAAACACTGTTGGTTCTTTGTGGGATTACCCTGGGACATAATTATCTGCAGCAACACATCAACTTATTCAACTATATATTTCTATTATTTTATAGGAAGCACTTACTCCTTTAAACTTTTCAGCTAGAGTTCTGCGCAGTACTCAATTGTCAGTCCCATACCCGTAAATAATTCTTTTTTTTGTCCCACTCACAACCACAAAAATCCTGCAAGAACAGGATTTTTTAAAACTTACTTTTTAATTCTACGCTGTAAGGTTGGCATTTATCACATGCAGCACGCGGCAACTGATTTCCTTTGTCTCATCTGTTGTTGTCTGAACCCGCTTTATCTTTACTAGGGTTACAGGGGTCGCGGGGGGTGGGGGGGCTAATCGAGCTACAACTGGTATAATGGAGGCCTTTGTCCCTCCTCCAGCACATTCTTTCTGTATAAGTTATTTATTTGATATTCTGTTCATTCGTATGTATTATATTTTACTTTATGTATTGTTGTTTTCATGTGCAAATAAAAAGAATAAAGAAAACTAAAGTATAAAGGCAGGGTACACCCTGTGTGAGTTGCCAGTTCATCGCAGGGCTGAAAGTGTATAGGATTTCCTTGGTCATCACACACAATAAAGAAAGACGGACAGATGTCTGATTTTAAGTTAGGAAGTGTCTTAGTAAGAAATGTTTCGTTTTTCAGGGTGTCCTTAGTGTCAGAAATGGAGCTGCCCTCCTCCATGGTGGTTTCCATGTCTGAAAAATACTCCTGCTCATGCAGTTGATGATGTCAACAACTGCTGAATTTGGATGGATTTTTTTCCCTTTTGTTTCTTTTTTGTTTCATAATTGAGTGCTGACCACAAACATAAATATGCATAAAAAGTGATTAACATAATTTCTATTTTATTTAAAATTTGCCACGGACCAGCTGGTTGTCCTGCTCCCTCAAAAGTAGGGCTTCACTCCCGCCAGGAACTGCAGGGAGAGTTTATAACTTGTCCTGCGCCTCAAACATTTGCACTGGGCCGAACTTGTGGGATTCCAACGGAAGTGCAGACCTCTACTTTAAGCTTTTTACACAAATACAACAATTACCTAATTTATTTAAAGTTGCATGTTGACCTGCTATCAATCAGCTTTTGGTGGCAGTGGGAAAGGTACTACTTTTTGGTCAATGGAGAAAAGCCAAATGTTACAAATGCTAAAAATGCTGGGAATTAATTCAAATTAACCACATATCCATAAAAAAAGAAACTTTTTCAACATTATTTTGCATTTAAGGATGGCCTCCCTTGGCTATTGGTACATATGTGAAAACTGCAGATTTGCACATTTTTACTTAAATAATAGCCTAGCCACGCTAGACTCCTAGCAGCAGCAGATATAATATATGTACGTAGATGTCCCTGAAACTGGCCAACGAATTCACAGAGGGCGGGCGTAACAAAGTGCCACTGCAACGATTCGGAGACAAACAACCGGAAGTAAAAAGATGACAAACTGCATTTTACACCAATTATTTACATGTGTTGACAGGATTTGTGATTGACAGGTTTGAAACAAATAAGTAGGTGACTTTGGGTCTGTTTGGTTCTTTACAGCAGGTTAAAGCAGGGGTCAGCAAACATGCGGCCCGGGGCCTGAATGTGGCCACCAAAGGTTCCGATCCAGTGCAAAATTTCCACAGTCAAGGTGTAACTCATTGTAGTTCAGGTTCCACATACAGACCAATAATATTCAATAACAGCTTAATAACTTATTAAAAAAAGTCCTCCATATTTTCTTCTCTTCTGTGTTTGAACATATTTTGCTCATACATAGTCACTTTTTTGTCTGTTTTAGTGCAAATAATATCATTAAGTCATGAACATATGTACATTTATAAACGATCCTGTAACAATAACATGTTAGTGTGTTACAATGTTACAACAATAACGTGAATAATCTAATTGCACTTATTTTTCTTAAGAAAGGTTTGTTTTTTCAGCTCATCTTGATGAAGTTGCGATGAGCTATTGCCATCACGCCTCATCCGCCATCGTCGTCTACAATTCACTAAAATCACTTCTCCCTCAATTCTCATTGGATTTCAATTCTGATTTTATCATCTATTAAATGACTCCCTTTTGTTGATAGCAAGACATCACAACTGTGATCAGGGACATTGGCACTATATTTTATATTTGAATAGTTTATAAAATTAAGCATTTTCATATTTTACTGTTTTTTTTTTTTAGAGAATTGGGTTGAACCATTTAAATGCATGTGTGTTTTCATGCATATGTAAAGGAGGATAAATGAGCCTTCACAAACACTTTCATCAGTTGTCTACACACACACACACACTCGTTAGATACAGCTCATTTTCTACAGTGTTGGATGAAAAATATCTAAACAGGAAACCGCTGTTAAACAGATTTTTCTTGGATCCAAAGAAAAGAAAATCATCCTGACCCTCATTCAGATTGTAACTCGTGCTCCGTAAATGTCCTTACACTAATGAGTCTTGTCAGACACTACCTAATTATTTCACTTAGATGAGATGACCCCTCTCCCCTCTGTCGACTCCAAAAGTCTAATCAGCTCCTGTCTTTGGGTATATTTAGAAATGATCTGCCTCTTTGCTTCTGTCCTCTGCCTTTTGGCTGATATGAAGCTTTTATTAAAAATCAGATACTTCTGCCTCTGGTGTGATGGAGGGTCTTTCCTGAGAGTTAATAGTATTTATTTTTCTGTTTCATCATCATTTTTATATGTGATAATCTTCATATTGTATTAGAACACATCAGTGCCTCACCATGACTGAACAGGCAGATACCACTACAACATTTATGTAATGGTCTGAATGGAAAATGTTCCTGTAAAAGCCTTTCCATTTTTTACTACGACAAAAGGAATCTAATAGAATGTTAAGTACTTCTTGGTGTCATAAACACAAACAGTAAAAGAGGAAGGGTTTTTTTTTGTTTGTTTCGATTTCCATTGTGTTGTGTAGAGCAGGGGTCTCAATCTCATTTTCACTTTTATTTATTTATACATTTGGCATACCTTTTTTTTTTTTTCACAATGAACTCATTAAACTCATAGTGACAGAAGCAGAAAATTGTTAAAATTTAATTTAATTTCCTTTAGACATTTCAAGTTGTTCATATTTGTTCAGGTTATTCCCAGGTTATTGTTACAGGAAAGTTTTTAAATGTGTAGTTTACTGTTATTATATATATATATATATGTATATATATATATATATATATATATATATATATATATATATATTTTTTTTTTTTTTTATGTTATCATCATTCAATGGCTAATGTATTTTTCCCAGTTTAAACAGAGAAGAAAATATGAAATCATTATTTTTTGTAGTTTATTATGTAACTATCGATCATATAGGTCTGTATGTGAAACTAAAACCACACAAACTGTTGTTTTAATGTTTTTTTTTTACTTTGGTTAAACTCATTTTAGTTCTACAGACTTGATTGTTGAATTGTCACGATTTACAAATTCATCCCATTGGAATCTTTGGAGGGCCACATGTTTGAGACCCCAGGTGTAGAGGAAACATAGGAATGTGTCCAAATGAAACCTTATAACTGACTGCTCTGAAGATGTCCCATGCATCATGTGTAACCAGAGGTGGGACCTGATAAGGTTTTATTGATTCAAACTTCCAATTAGTATAAATTCTTGGTCTGTACCATTAATCCTTACTGATTCCTAGTCAGGTTTTATTGTGTTAAATCTGGTTGGAAGGGTTCATGGGTGGGCTGAGCTGAAAGTAGCATTCATTTACTCATTTATCATGTCAAATACATAATTCCTTTATTTTATGTCTATTTTTCTAAGACAATTGTTTCCACATCATCTTATTGTTGACGTGCTCTTGACAGTTCTATAGTAATTACCCCAGCTATTGTTTTTGAGTTCGTAAGAAGCTTTATGCAAAAACTACTGTACCAATGTCTATGACATTTTCAGTAAAGGTGTGAGGTGAACCAGAATAGATCCCATTAAATGTTGTTAACTGTAGGTCAAAGGTTAAAGTCAACAAACATGTATTTTCACAGTGATTAATAATAGGGCAAATCATGAATTTCCTTTTCATTCTAGCATCCAGTTTCTTTTTACTTTCACTGTTAATGTGCATTGACATCAAAACCGTGAAGGACTAATTCTCAAGGTCAAAGGTCAAAGTCACAATAAAGGTTTATAGATATATTAAAAACTGAATGAATAAATAAATAAATATCTTCCAGTGTAGCTTAAAATGTTATCAGTGATTGGTTGACTGGTTAAGTGCATTAATGAGGCATTAATGACCCTTGGCACAAAGGAAAAGTTGTATTTATTGCACTTTGACCTTTACCTCTGACTCGATGGAAGTAGAACAAAGTCCTCCAGTAGGGGATGGTCATTTTGTTGTTTGTTATAGAGTAGTTGTTGTTAAGAAATGTATGAATAAATGTATAATTTACAGTAAATTATATTTTACTGATATTTTCAAAGAGAGGGTGCAGACTCGGCCAAGGCAGATCTAAATGAGCGATAGGTTTCATTTTCACAGCAGTGTTCCCCGACCAACCCAAAACATACATTCCACCCCCACACCCACACAGACACACCTCCACTGATCACGACCAAAATGTAATAATTTCTCCCTTATGCCAGTATCAACATTTATTGAAAATTTCAGCCAAAGCCATCCATAACTTTTTGAGTTTGTTCGTTTATAGACAGATAAAGTAGAAATTGTGTGTAGCACGATATTAGAACAAATCGGCTGAAATTCGGTCCATTTCATTCTTCTATCCATGTCCTTGTACACACTAAATTTCAGAATGATCCACATAGAATTGGAAAAGTCTCTAAAATTCAATATGGTGTCAGAAGCCGTGAGTCGACACAGCTGAAAGTCAGTTAATTTATTTCCTCATGTCTGACTTGTACACACCAATCCATCAACAATTGGCAACGCTAGAGTGCGAACAAAAAATGGTCAATATTTGGTCAACTTTAACCTTGGGCGCTGACCATGAAGGTCAAGTCTTTGAAGTCTAATATTCAGCGTGATGAACCTTATATCAAGTCTATATTTACCCAAGAAGTTTGAAATCAATCACATTAAAATGTTCAAGTACTGGACACTGACCAATGTTTTATATTTTAATTGACCTTGACTTTGACCTTTGACCTAGATCCATGAAACTAGATCCCATCCCTCAGGTGACATAGATGAAACTTCTCATCAAATTACAGCCCATTTGCTCCAGAAATGTTGTTGCTAGAGTGCACACAAACACACACACACACACAAGCAAACGTTACCAATCAACATACTTGACCCAATCTCAATTTGGTAAACTAACAAACAAACAGATAAACACCAGTGAAACCTTAACCTCTTCCACCCTGAGCCTATTTTCAGAGAAAAACGCCTAAAAAAACATACCCAAAGTAAATGAAGAATTGCTCCACAATCCTAAGGTTTATATGGATGTTCTTTGTATCTATGGACATCTACAGGCTTCACAGAATCTATTCCCATTGTCTAAAATAGTGTAGCTACTACTATGACTGAATAAACTGGAATAAACTAAAAGATAAATTAGAATTTTTTGGTCTCGCCTGAATTTATTATTTTTTTGACAAAAGAAAACACCCTGCTAACAATGATTCCATGAATATAGACACTATTGATCACCTTCAGTAACTCCTTTCCAACACAGGAACAAAAGTTGATAGAATTAGAGCAAAGGACAAAGCCTCCAGAAAGGTTTAAGTCCAGATAACACCAGGCGGACAGTGCATTTGGAACAGTTTGGCACACTGTTGTGCCAAACTGTTCCAAATACATAATTTAAATTTTCCAGTAAAATCTGTCTGGAAAATACAACTCATATCCATTACAGAAGTCTATTACTGTTTACTGGAGCTTTTAGAAATGAAATTTACCTTGTGTTTCATCAACTTCTACCTTTGTGCACAACTAAAATGAAAAAAACCATATAAACATGGATTATTTTGTCTCCAAATGGAGTAGTTTTATTAAGAACTTACTCCAAACAATATAATAATATATCAATAATAATAATAATACACTTCAGTAAAAATCTAATATAAAGTTGAACATATGTGCAAAAATATATGATAAATTCAATTAGAATAAATATAAATATCAAAATTAGTGCAAATTTACTAAACAAAATAACTAATAAACATTCAAAACACAAACAATTGCAATAAAGTCCAAAAATGTCCATGTGTTATCATCAGGTGGGGTCTGGTTTATCATTAGGTTGGGGGGCTGGCAGCAGACTGAACTGGTCCATGTGTTTCTGCAAAAAGCACTTTTATTTGTGTGTGTCATCCTCCTACCTAGGAAAAATGAAGACAATCATGATTTGAGACTTTTTCCTTCTCATGAAATGATAGAATGTTATTTATTTTTGACAGAGAAAGTGAATAAATCCTCAAACAATCATTGATTAATTATAAACTTATCTACTTATGTGTAAAAATAACAATACAATGAGAAATGAGACTGAAAAAATACTACTATAGTCAACAGTGTTTGCATGTGTATAATATAAAATGTAGTATTATTGTTATTATTATTACTATTAGTTTGTAAAAAAAGATATCAGTAAGATACAACAACTTACTGGGTAGATGTTCATCCTGTTTTGAGTTCATATCCACAGTCAGATCTCAGTCAGATGTTGAACTGTTCTCTGTAGTGTCTCTGTTGTTTACACGCTAGCACGCGGCTAACAGCTAACACTTCACAAAGCTTACCAGTAACAGTCGGGAAAATACACTGTCACTCACTGTTACTCACTAAAACTCTCTAAAATGACTTAAAACTACGAGTAAAGTCGGGAAATATAACTATAACCAGCACACAGATGTTTCTGCCGTAGCGTGTGTGCCCCAGGTAGCGTGTGTGTCCCAGGCCAGTATGTGCATGCGCCTGACGTGCGCAAAGATGCTAACCTTTCACCTTTTACGCATGCATTTCCTGTCCAGAGGGAAATGTAGTTCATGGAATGTGAGGTGTCATTGGATTCAGGAGAGTCTCCTCTTTCAAACGCCTACAAACATGGCCACCTTATCCCTCGGCAGAATAAGATATAAATGAATTAATAGCGCGCATCGGCGATTAAAAATAACTTATATTTCACCACACACACATTAAAGATCATGTTTAAAGGTGACTTTTATCACAAAAGTACACTTTATATGTATTTTTATGAACATTAGGGTCTTAACTTTGAGTAAAAGTTGAAACAAATTTCCATTGTCCAGATTTATTATATGTTAATAATTAATGAAAAATTACACAATTTTCTCGGCCCACGGGTGGGCTAAGGAGTTCCTACACATGCTCCTATTCTTGCCACCATGATGCACATATTCTGTGGTGCTGGCATTAGTATGTTAGCCTGACTGACACAGGGGCGGGGCTTGAGGACAGGTGCGTGTGTGTGTGTGTGTGTGTGTGAGTGAGGACAGGTGTGTGTGTGTCTATGTGTCTGTGTGTACATGGATGTGTGTGTGTGTGTGTGTGTGTGTGTGTGTGTGTGTGTGTGTGTATTTAAATGTATTGAAATTAGATTTTTAGCTCCGCCAAGGAGGTATTAAATTCGGGTCCGTTTGTTTGTTTGTTTATGCAAAAAGTTCTGAACGTACTTTCTGGAATGATAGATAATGGCTCAAGGAAGAACCCATTAGATTTTGAGCAGTAAAGGTCAAAGGTCAAGTCACACTAAAGGTCAACAACTAAAACATATCAGTGGTAATATCTCAGAATTCAGACAAAATAGAATCTGGTGGGGTTTTTTTTTCATTCACATGGTCTCACCTTCAGCCATCAGATGGGTCAACACCTATGGCCCCGTCATATGACGACATATCAAGCCTTGGTGGAGGTCTGCTGTCTCTGACTGCCTTGTACTTATTCTGTTTTTATTATCTTTGTCTTTTACTCTTTCTTGTACAGTGTCCTTGAGTGAAAGTCATGTATAAATAAAATGTATTATTATTATTATTATTATTATTATTATTATTATTATTATTATTATTATTATTATTATTATTATTATTATTATTATTATTATTATTATTATGTGTTTGTGCATATATGTGTCTTTTGTGTGTATGTTTGCATGTGTGTACAATGTAGTTGTGTTTTTGTTGTATGTGTATGCCTCCAGCCTTACTAGCTGCCAATAGTCCTGTGTCTATCTGAGTGGGATTAATGTGTCCTCACCACACGTGGGTGTCCATTGGATTGGACTGGTGGTCCAGACTCCGCAGGATGGCGTCTCTCAGTAGGAGGTTTGGTTTTCCAGGCCTGCCTATCCAGCCAAGTCCACATCACGCATCCATCCATTCTGAGATGGCTATTTGTGAGGATACTCTTCTACAGTGATGAAATAATTACAGCAATAAAGTTGTTGAGAAAAATGTGTCAGATTAGAATGAACAACCAGCAATAATCAGCAATCAGATTCACAAGGACTCGTCTCCATTTTGCTCAAATTAAAAAAGGGTTCAGCCAATTTACAGAGACGTACACGGTAGAGGTTAGTAAACTCCAGTATAGACTACTGAATATAAAGGCTAAGCTATGGTATTGTAGATAATGTCTTTGCGGTATTTATTTATTGGCACACATTAGTGATTATTCTGTTCCTTCAGTACAGGATAGTTCTAGAATAACAAAAGTCACATATAACATGAAATAATTATATTCCACAGTTTACAGATTTGTTATCAGAATCAGAATCAGAATCGTTTTTATTCGCCAGATACATTTGCACATACATGGAATTCTATTCCGGCAGGTGGTGTCACTCTCAGAATAGTAATACAAAATATAAAAATCTAAAAAAGTATGTACAAGAAAAAAAAAATAATAATAATATTCTACAAAAAGGGTGGTGCAAAGTACACAAGGTAGTGCAAATCAGTGTGAATGTAGGGCTTGAATGTATGGCCGTGCAAGACTGTATCAGCTGTTAATTAAAGTTATGGCAGTGGGGTAAAAACTGTTTTTAAGTCTGGTGGTTTTGGTGCGCAGGGCTCTGTAGCGCCTGCCGGAGGGGAGGAGGGAGAACAGGTTGTTACCCGGGTGGGCAGAGTCTTTAATAATGTTGGCTGCCCTCTTCCTGGTTCTGGAGGAGTACAGTTCCTGGATGGAGGGCAGGGGGGCTCCCGTGATTTTTTTCTGCCGTCCTGACTGTGCGCTGCAGTCTATTCCTGTCCTGCTGTGTGGCTGCTCCAAATCACACAATGATGGAGGAGCACAGGACAGACTCGATAACAGCCGTGTTGAACTGGACAAGCAGCTCCTGAGACAGGCCGTGTCTTTTCAGCTGTCGCAGGAAGTACATCCTCTGCTGGGCCTTCTTCAGGATGCAGTGGATGTTCTTCTCCCACTTCAGGTCCTGAGAGATGGTAGTTCCCAGGAACTTGAATGTCTCGACAGGTGACACGGGGCTGTTGCAGATGGTGAGGGGGGGCAGAGGCAGGGGCTGTCTCCTGAAGTCCACCATCATCTCCACAGTCTTGAGCGTGTTCAGCTCCAAGTTGTTCTGGCTGCACCAGAGCACCAAGCGCGTGATCTCCTGCCGATATGCAGACTCATCTCCGTTCTGGATCAGGCCGATGACTGTGGTGTCGTCTGCAAACTTCAGGCGTTTGATGGCTGGGTGCGTGGAGGTGCAGTCGTTGGTGTAGAGGGAGAAGAGCAGAGGGGACAGGACACACCCCTGGGGGGCGCCAGTGCTGGTGCTCCGTGTGGCTGAGGTGACATCTCCCAGCCTCACCTGCTGACTTCTATCTGTCAAGAAGCTGGTGATCCACTGACAGATGGGCAGAGACACGTTGAGGTGGGAGAGTTTGGAGGAGAGGATTTCGGGGATGATGGTGTTGAACGCCGAGCTGAAATCCACAAACAGGATCCTCGCGTAGCAGCCCGGGCTGTCAAGGTGCTGCCAGGATGTAGTGCAGTCCCAGGTTGACAGCATCGTCCACCGACCTGTTTGCCCGGTAGGCAAACTGCAGCGGGTCCAGCAGGGGTCCTGTTACAGACTTCAGGTGGCTCAACACGAGTCTTTCAAAGGACTTCATGACCACAGATGTAAGTGCCACCGGTCTGTAGTCATTCAGTCCGGGATTTCTTGGGGACTGGGATGATGGTGGAGCGCTTGAAAACGGAGGGGACTTCACACAGCTCCAGTGAGTGGTTGAAAATCTTTGTGAAGACTGGGGCCAGTTGGTCAGCGCAGGTTTTGAGACAGGAGGGTGACACTCTGTCTGGGCCTGGTGCTTTCCTGATCTTCAGTTTCTTGAAAATCTGGCTCACCTCCTCTTCACGTACTCTGAGTGGGACCGGGGGGGGGGGGGTGGCAGTGTGGCTGTAGGTGTGATGGGGGCTGTCGTACTGCTGGTTTGGATGAGTGGTGGCTGGGTGAGGGGTGCAAAGTTGTCCCTCTCAAATGTACAATAAAAGGTGTTGAGGTCGTTAGCCAGGTCTTTGTTTGCCTCGACGCGGGGGGAGGGTCTTTTATAGTTGGTAATTTCCCGCAGGCCTCTCCACACTAAGGCAGGGTCGTTGGCTGAAAACTGGTTCTTCAGCTTCTCAGAATAGCTCCTCTTAGCTGCTCTGAATTCCCTGTTTAATGTGTTCCTGGCCTGCTGGTACAGGGCCCTGTCTCCACTCCTGTAGGCCTCCTCCTTGGCCTGGCGGAGCTGGCGCAGTCTGGCAGTGAACCATGGCTTATTGTTATTGAAAGTCCGGAATGTTTTGGTCAGTACACACATGTCCTCACAGAACCTGATATAGAACGCTACAGTATCTGTCAGGTCGTCTAGATTGTCGTTAGCAGCTTCAAAGACTCCAGTCTGTGCAGTCAAAGCAGGCCTGTAGTTCCTGCTTTGCCTCATTGGTCCACTTACTCACAGTCTTCACCACAGGCTCGGCAGTTTTTAGCTTCTGCCTGTAAGTGGGGATGAGGTGGACCAAGCAGTGGTCAGAGTGTCCCAGAGCTGCTCGGGGAACGGAGTGATACGCTCCTGTGATAACTGTGTAGCAGTGGTCCAGTGTGTTTCTGCCTCTGGTGGGGCAGGTGATGTGCTGTTTGTATTTGGGGAGTTCCTGATTTAATCTCGCTCTGTTAAAGTCTCCCATGACAATAAAGAGCGAGTCCGGGTATTTAACTTCACAGCTGTTTAATTGTTTGGCGAGAGTCTGCAGCGCTTCACTCGCGTTGGCTTGGGGGGGGTGTGAACACCAGCCATGATGAAAGAGGAGAACTCCCGCGGCGAATAAAACGGCTTACAGTTTATGAAAAGAGACTCCAGATTTGGGCTGCAGTGTGTGGACAGGACTGTGACAGATGTGCACCAAGCGTCATTAATGTAAAAACATATTCCACCTCCCTTTGTTTTTCCCGAGAGCTCCTTGACGCGGTCCGCGCGGGGAAGAGAGAAACCTTGCAGATATAATCCGGCATCGGGAACGGCTTCGCTGAGCCAGGTCTCGGTGAAGCAGAGGGCAGAGGAACGTGCAAAGTCCTTATTAGAACCGTTGAGAAGGAGCAGCTCGTCCATTTTGTTGGGCAGGGAGTGGAGGTTCGCTAGGTGGATGGCTGGAAGAGGTGCGCGGAATCCGCGCCGGCGGAGTTTAACGAGCGCGCCAGCTCGCTTGCCTCTCCTGCGTCTCCTCCATGTCCCGTACAGAGCTGCCGCTCCTCCAACCAAGAGTTCGAGAAAACTCTCTGGGTTCGTGCAGAACGTCGGAATGGTGCCTGAAGAGGACTCCCTGATGTTTAGCAGGGCGTCTCGGCTGAAAGTGACCGGGTTAGAGTGCCCGATCATAAAAAAAACACACGAAAACACGCAAATTCTAAGAGAGCTCTGTGCCGAGGCTGCCATCCGCGGCGCCATCTTGAATCCGATAGTGGTTTCCATGCCCTTAAAAGCAAATGTACATACAAAAAAAAGTAAAAAAAAAAAAAAAGCTTCAACATACATTTTTGTACAATGATGTCCAGCATTAAGTAAATAAAATAAATCAGCTTATTTACTATAAAGATATATGTTTTCAGACAGTGGAACTAATACACTTTATAACAAAGGGTGTCAACTGTAGCTAGTCTTGGGTTATCTGTCATCAAATACCTGTGTGTATATATATATATATATATATATATATATATATATATATATATATATATATATATATCTTCAATGGCAGTTCCTTGCTCTTACTGTGCTACTGCTAATGATAGGTACCATGTGTTTAGTCTCGTCTCATCATCTGAACCCACTTTATCCTCACTTGGGTCACAGGGGTCACTGGGGGCCTAATCCAGCTCCAATGGGTGAAGGCGGGGTACACCCTGTATGAGTCTCCAGTTCATCCCTGGGCTGAACATGTATAGACAAACAATCACTGTCACATTCACACCTATGGACAATTTAGATTAACCAGTTAACCTATCAGTGCATGTGTTTGGATGGTGGGAGAAGCCAGAGCACCTGGAGAAAACCCACACAGGCATGAGTGTTAACCACCGCCCCACTGTGTGTTTAGTAGGATTGAAAATAGTAAAGGGACTCAAATGGAGTGCAGTGCTGAACACTTGTGCCTCACAGCAGGAAGGTTCCTGGTTCTATTCCCACACCAGACCTTCCTGTGTGGAGTTTGCATGTTCTTCTTATGTCTGCGTCTGCCTCTCCAGGTACCCCAGCTCCCTCCCACCATCAAAAGACATGCACATGTTAATTGATTAATCTAAAAATTCCCCACAGTTGTGTATGTGAGAGTGATTGTATTCTATATATTTAGCCTTGTGATGAACTGCCAACTCGTCCAGAGTGTACCACGCCTTCACCCGTTATAGCTGGGCTACGCCCCCAGTGACTCTAGTGAGGATAAAGCAAGTTCAGAAGATGAGATGAGATAGGAATTAAATGGTAAATGGACCGCCCTTCCCTTATAATTCCATTTGTTTTGTGTGTGTGTGTGTATAATTATGTACACTACGTACAAATATGTATCTCTTATATTGAAAAATAGTAGTGATGATTATGAATACTAACTACTGCTCCACATACTGCATACAACAGCCTATAGTAATTATATTCTGCACCCTTGTGAACTGTTGTGAACTATTTTGAACTGTTGTGAACTCATGCTTTTTAAATGCACAGACTAGGACACTAATTTAAATGGACATACACACTTCCAAAATAGGTTCAGTATGAGTTGGATGGAGTCAGAACTAGTCGTCAGTTTTGGCAACTTTGCCAACTTCTGCTTTTTAATGCACTTAGACACAAATTACACAATGACATGGATGGAGGGAGAAAAAAAAGGTGTATGTACGTCTGTATATGTGTGTATGTGTGTGTGTATATATTGTATTTTGGGATAACAGTTTTCAAGGTGGTGTAAATTGGTCATAAAACAATAACTTAATGTTTTGCTGAGGACAGAACCATTAAGTTTTTTTTTTTACAATAGTACTATAAAAACATTAAGTGCAGCATCTTCTTTTCTCTCTCACTTTGAATGAAGGTATGTGTGTAATATAATACAATCCAATGTTTCAAGTTACACACAACAATCTATTGAATTTGTAATACTGACACACTTGGGTGGAGATAAACATTAAACATTTGTATGATTGTATAACACAGTATGTAAAAAAAAAATGTTATGCTAATGTGATAATGGAAATTTAAAATCATGTTGTAGGTGGAGGCCTTGTACAGTATAAACCTGTTGAGGGTTTCTTGCCTCTTCCTGTCAATGATGTACTGTGGGAGTGTTTTTATGACTTCTGTGATTGTATGCTTTAGTATGCTGAAATAAAAAAATAAATAAAATGAACACTTCATGGTGCCTAAATGCTTTACGCATTCGCACACACACACACACTGCTGCAATACAAGGTGCTACCAGACTTACTGGGAGCAATTTAGGGTTCAGTGTCTTGCCCAAGGACACTTTTACATGTGGACATTCAGAGCTGGGTTTCGAACTGCTGACCCTTTGGTCATTTGACGACCATAACTTGACTTAACATTAACATGAAACAAATCTTACACAGATAATGCTTCTCCAGAGGATCAGTTTGTGGGTTTGGTATTTTAAGAACTTCTGTAACAGCTACTTAACGTCCTTTTTTGAGTCGTCTCTACTAATAGTCCCTATAAATAGAGACAATGCGTGGCAGATGGTTCAGTGAAAATGATGGGTGTGTAAACACAGTGGACTGAAGTAGTCATATTCATTTTAATGGTCTTTATTTGACAGGTTTTAAAGTGTAGCTTTCACAGTTACACAAACATAGTATTCTCTTCATCAGGATGATAACCTTAACCCTTTGGGCGCCCCATTTTTTTTCAATGTTGACATATTTTTTACATGAATATTTCAAAGAGCTGTTGCACAAAAGTGGTAAGAGATAGAGCTTTGCTCCAAATTACAAATTTGTAGGGCAGGACCTAAAGTATATTTTTAAGATATTTTTGTAGATCTAATTTGCATATTATGACATCATCATGACATCATCAGTAGGCGGACAGCTGAAATTAAGGAATTTCACAGTGGGAGAGACTCTGGATCAATCAAATTGGGATGTTTTGCTTAAAAATTTAATGTTTTGTCATCTACTGAGTGTCTGTGACATTGTTGTTGCTTAAAATACTGTTATTTACTTTAGATGCATCCGTAGTGAGCATCCAAGAAAACATTGATGACATATGTTGACTGCTCGGAATTCTGTTGAAATTTCTCTTGTGTGTCTGGCCATAAAATAAGGTAATTTTAGACAATATGCATGGAAAAAAGAGAAAATACTTCATATATTATCAAGAGGGTTGAAATATCATATTTGAGTATCAATAACTCTAGCTAAGAATCCTTTTTAGCTTTATTATTATATTTATATTTCAGGAACTGATTTTATATTTCAAAGAACTGATTCAAAATACAATTCAAAATATTATTTACATGGCAAAGAACTGATTCAAAATATTATTCAAAACAATGAAACATGTAGGCCTAAGAACTACACAAACATGCCAAATATTCATCCATACACATGCCTCAGGGGGTCACTCAGAAATCAGTTCTATTCTATCTATCCGACATCTCAATCCTCTTGCTCCAGATCGAAAACGTGATCCTGAAGCACCACACTGCACATTTACGCAAAAGTTTTCCTGGTCAGATTCCTCACTATCACTGCTACTACTTCGGTCAAAATCATCAAATGTTGGATCTTCAGGTTCAGAATCCGAGTCAGCTAAGACCTGACACAATGCCTCATGAACCGTGAACCTCTTTTTTGCCATTTCGTGTGTTTGATGTATAACTTTAGTCAGCAATGCGAGAGCAGCCGCCTCCGTAATACTCCGGAATAGCTCTGAGCGAGCGCTTCGAGGTGCGGTCATTTACCAAGGCATTTCCTGGAAAACTTTTCATGGGGGCAGGGCCTAAATTTGTGCTCGGGAGACAGATTTGCATGTCTGCCACCTAATAGTATGGAGTATGAACTGCATTCAAATCGCAGTTAGATGAGAGAGTGGATTAAACAGAGCACCGCCGCTTGGCGCAAATTTGCGACTTGGGCGCCCAGAGGGTTTAGTAATTAAGTGTTCACTTTGATTTGATTTGAATGTTTATTTGGATTATGCTTCAGACAAGTGTTATAAAACATAATGTATAATAAAAATGAAGAAAAAAAGAAGAAGGAAAAAAACACCTAACTCATATTAGATTTTTATCTATGAACATTTTGGAGGAAGCAGGAAGGAGTACAACTTATTACCTCTGCCAAGGAGGTTATGTTTTGTCTGTCTGTCTGTCTGTCTGTCAGCAACATTACTCAAAAAGTGATGGATGAATTTTGATAAAAATGTTCAGGGTGTGTCGGGAGTGTGACAGGGAACAAATGATTAAATTTAGGTGTGATCTGGAAGAGATCCTGGATTGTCAAATGTCACTTCGACATTTATTTTCTATTTAACGCAATGTAAAAATTCAAAGTGATCCAGAATCCAGGATCTCTTCTGGATCACCACCAAAATGTAATAATTTTTTCCTTATGACACTCATTATGACACCCTCTCCAATTGGAGGGGGGTGGTTTGCCTTGGGGGAGGTTTGCGCTCTCAGGGGTCAGGGCGACTGTGTCTAAATACGACAGCATATTTCATCAGAAGTGTCTTTCATTTTCACGAAGCTGACGTTGCCAGAGTGCAAATACGCACAAATCTGAAGACTCCTTCCAGAGTTGGACATATTGAAAAGTGCTGGATCACGTCTTTGTCTAAATGGTAAGAAACACATACGTCACATATGTTCATGTCAAATACACTTTCACGTTACATTCATACGCTGAGCAGGTAAAGCAACAAACATGTTGGTCAACCCACAGATCTTCCAACTACATTAGCATTAGCACTAGCACTAGCAGCTCTAGTAAATGTACAGGAGTCGTTTCAGTTATTGTACAGACATTACACACATACTATAGCTGAACAGAGACGGGTGGACAATTACCTACATCAAAAACAGAAAAGAACATGTGGGTGGTCTATCGGTACCACATATCAGTCTGGCATGACTATCCAATCATATTTCACCTACTGTTGCATCTTCGTGTAAAATATGCTCGTCTAAACACAGATGAAAAACTGAAGACACCACTTTTAAGTCTCCGTATAAATGTAGCCTCAGGTTGCTTTTCTAGTTTAATCTTACTTTTATACTTTATATTACCTTCCTATAGCCCTTCATTATTATTACCTTTAAGTCCATTTGTTGTCCATGTAATAATGTATATATCTTCCACTGCACAACTCTATCATCACACACAGCATAAATATAGTTAATTTATTTGAATATGCTTCACACCAGTGATATAAAACACAATTTATAATAAAAAAGAAGGAAAGAAAAAAAAGAAGAGAGGGAAAAAGACACCCAACACATATTAGGTTTTCGCCTATGAACCATGTTTAAAAAGGGAGTAAGAAGAAGTACAACTTATTTAATCATACAATAACTTCCTTTACAGCCCGTCATTATTAGCTGTCAACTCCAACTAATAATATCTTCCACTGTGCAACTCTATAATCACACACGGTGTATATATATATATATATCAGTCTACTTTGACAAAATAATTTGTTTGTACCTCCTCTTAAATTGTTGTAAGTTACAACTTTGTTTACTAAATGTACTAAATGTGTTCCATAATTTCACTCCATTACCTGTTATGCTGATTTGTTTTAATAATTGTTCTGTATTAAATCATTTTAAAGTTTAGCTCAACTCTTCGATTGTCAATCAATCAAGCTTTATTTATATAGCACCTCTTATACATGGTGCATGTAGCACAAAGTGCTTCACATCAGACCCCCCCCCATTATCCCACAATTGTAAGAACAAGTTAAAAGATTTATAGAGTTAAAAATAATAGAATAAATACATGAATAAAATAATAGTAATAAATGAAAATTAAATACATAAAATAGTAGAATGAAATGATTTTAAGATTAAAATGTAACTAAACACTAAGTTAAAAAGGTAGGTTTTCAGTTTATCCTTTAAAATATGAACACTGGCAGCGGACCTCAGACCCTCAGGTCGACTGTTCCATAGTTTGGGAAAATAAAAAGTGAAGGAGGCCTCACCATGTGTGAACTTTAGGGACGATTAAAAGCTTACTATCCAAGGACCTGAGGGTCCGAGAGGGCTCATATGTCAAAAGCAAATCTGATAAATAAACAGGACCACAACAATTAAGACTCTTAAAAACAATGAAAACACTTTAAAATCAATCCTGAAACTCACAGGATTATATGTTTCATCTCTTTCATGCCATTTTTTCCCCCAAAAATTCACTGGTGACAGTTTATGTTTTGCTTTGTACATGAACTGCACAATTAGAAAATCTACAATGTCAAAAAAAAAAATTTGTTACTTTAGAGTTTATAAAAGGGAATTGGTGTACTCATTAAATTCAGCATGTTGGATTATTGTCATGGCTCTTTTCCGCAGACTGAACAGTGGCTGTAAATAACCTCTGAAAGTACGTCTCCAAACCAGAACACAATCATTTAAATGAGGTTCTTTAAAGTGGTGACACATCTGTGGAAAATGTCGATGCATAAGAGGAGGAAACACTCCTGTCACTGCTCATGTGTAATTGACAGATGAACCCAGATACTACCCACAACAACACTTGTGGATGAACTTTACCCCAGTCTATTCTAAAGCTAATGATGGCTACAACAAACACAGACGCCAAACCAAAGCTCAACCAGTTTCTGTGCTGGTTGTGTTTGTTAATTTTGTAACAAACTAATAAACAATGCATAGAAAATACACACATTCCCTAATATAGGAACATATTTCATGTGGGTTTTTTTTCCCAATTTTTTTTCTCCAAAACACTTTTCCCGCTCTGTTGTTGAACAGGCAGGTTCAGGAAATCTTTCCGTCACATTCCACAAAAATCTACAAAAACTCACCTCTGTCTGAGGTCTCTGCTCATAATTATATTCCCGATTAGAGTTTCAGGGATATTATGTTTTTGGACTGACATGCTGATACTGCCACCACTGGATATCCTTTGTGTTAATGTAGTAACTTCAAAGATATTCAGTTTAGACATTCCATGTTTTCCACATCAATTAATATCATAGAGAGGAAGAACTGATTTGATATTTATGATTCACCAATTCTAGATTGCCTCCATTGAGGGGGGGGGGTCAAAAGTTTAAAATCATTAAACACTCTTTTCCTATTTGTCTGATTGATTTCAAATCAAGCTCAAATGGTCATGACCTGGGGATGTCTCAGCTCATGATGTCATAGATGTCTGGTAAAGACATGGCTTCTGACAGCAGGAGACTCATCTATCTATCTATCTATCTATCTATCTATCTATCTATCTATCTATCTATCTATCTATCTATCTATCTATCTATCTATCTATCTATCTATCTATCTATCTATCTATCTATCTATCTATCTATCTATCTATCTATCTATCTATCTATCTACCTACCTACCTACCTACCTACCTACCTACCTACCTATCTATCTATCTATCTATCTATCTATCTATCTATCTATCTATCTATCTATCTATCTATCTATCTATCTATCTATCTATCTATCTATCTATCTATCTATCTATCTATCTATCTATCTATCTATCTATCTGTCTGTGTTTTCTGTTAACATATGTGATCTATCTGTATAGGTGCTGTAGTGGAATACAGGAACTACAAACCACTTGAATCATACGGTTCCCATGGAAACCCCTCATCATCTGCTTACATCATTTAAGGCCACGGTTCTCAAACTGGGGTCCGCAGACCCCTAGGGGGACGTGGCGCATGTCCAGGGGGTACGCGAAATTATTCACGGTTTTTTTTTGTTTTTTTGGGGTTTTTTTTGCTGTTTTATTTTGAAATGCGGAAGCTTTATTTTGTAGCGAGCGGGCGGAAGTAACAGCGCTGTTTGACGCCAGCTTGACTAAATTGAGACGGAGCGAGTCACAGGCTATTTTTTGCCACCCTGCAGCGAACATGGATCGATTTTCCTCAAGAAGTGGTAAAGGAAATGACAATGAAAATGAAAATGACAAAAACAAACGCCCTAACCCTAAAAAGAGAAAGTACATTGATAGTTATATTGAGTTTGACAAGCCCATCCCTCTCATAAGTCTCTGTCTGTCACACACACACACACACACACACACACACACGGTTTTGTGTGTCTTTTGTTCCGTTTATTATTTTAAAATTATTTAAATTTTTTGTTTATATTATAATACCTGAAAATTTCGCTGGTTTGCACAAAAGCACTATTAAAAAAGGTTATCATTGTTTCATAATAATCATTGTTGAAGTGTTTTTTTAACATTTTCAGTATTGCGAGGATGAGGGGGGACATGGAAAAATTTCACCCCTCCAAGGGGGACCTGGGCCAAAAAAGTTTGAGAACCCCTGATTTAAGGGATGGCCACAGAAAGAATTTTTGGAAGTTTGTACTTTGTGTTGAAGTTTGAAAATTAATAAAATATTTTAAAAAATGTTCAATATAAATTGTACATCAAATGAGCTACATACAGAAATAAAGCTACAATAACATAAACCCAAACCCTGGGTGGCTGTATTAAAATCAGCCTTTTAAATTGTGTGCTGTGTTGGACTCCATTAATGAGCCAGCCCAGACATGAGCCCCAGGATCATTTGCCACTGACCTCTCATTGGCTTCCACATATTAACAAGATCACTACCTGTTGCCTCCTCACCTGCATAATCTTCATTTCCATCATTTGTCACTGATCCTACACCAGCCTGTAAATATCCGTCTGACCTTTAACCTTCAGCTCTGTGATGTGCTGAATTCTGTGGGTGCACATTTGACATGTATTTCATTTAAAGTCAACACCAACACATATTTCCACTGTGGCAGACTTAAGTTTGTAATCAATATGTCAGCCAAATACTAATTGATGAACATGTTTTTAAAATGCCAAGCATTTAATTCCTGAGTTATAGCCTAAAGCGAAAATATACCTTATGGGTCCTCTTGTCAAAGACTAAACACACACTGCAAACTAAGTGTGTGGGAAATAGCAGCCTTGTTGTAATTGAAAGGCAGTGATATGTGGGTTTGACCTGTGGCACAGTGTCGGTGTGAGTGGAGCCATAATTGGGAAGAAGTCAAAGTTTGTATTTTATAGCCATTTTTTTTAATAGGCTCTAAACTTTTTGGTTTATTTATATGTTTTCATTTTACTAACATACTTTTTCTTAGCTCTACTCTCATGTTCATATTGCAACTGTCAAATGTGAAAGTACGTAAAGACTTCAGCTGATACAAACTATGAAAATCTTCCTGACAGAGAATAATTAAATACAAACACAAACAATGTCCTTTTATATTCACTGGAATATTCACAATTGGAATATCAAAGGTTGTCTAGATGTAATAGGTTTATTTCCCTTGTGTTGTTTTGTTTTTTTTAAACTGCTGCACAATTAATCCAACACCAAAATATAATATTTAGAATCAGAATTCTTTATTTGTCACGTGTGGATGAGCATCCACAGTGAAATGGAAGCGACACTCCCTTAAGACTGTGCAAAGATGCAAAATAACTATACAAATATAACAATATACAAAAATATACAAGATAAGAAAGACTAGAATAAGAATAAGTAAAATAATGAAGTAATTAAGTCAAATATAAATAACATGATAGAGAAAAATATGAATAAAAATATAGCCTGGAGGTAATATAAACATGTACATGGATATACATATTACTAAGCATTTAATCAACCGCTGTCACAAGTGGCTGTTCTATTAACCCTAAAACTGTGCAAATATAACTTTACATAAAAATTTAACTAATTGAAAGTTGTTTGTTTGTTTTTTTTTTTACAAAATGTATGCACTGATGAGGTGTTTTTTTTTCTTCTTTGCATAGTGCAAATGTTCATAGATCACAGAAGGAAACCACTCTGAGAGCTATTGTTGCTCTGTTAAAGTATCACACACAAACCTATGTGGATTACACAGAAACAAAATCCACCAAGAATAGAATATGTATCCACAGAACAGAACTGTGTGCTTCTGTGATGAGATTAGCTGCTTGGAACTGTATTTGAAATTAACACTACTGGATTTAAATCCTGCTAAATATATATACATATATATATATATATATATATATATATATTATATATATATATATATATATATATATATATATATATGTATATATATTATATATATATATATATATTTTATATATATATATATATATATATATATATATATATATATATATATATATATATATATGTATATATATTATATATATATATATATATATATATATATATATATATATATATTTATATATATATATATATATATATATATATGTATATATATATTATATATATATATATATATATATATATATATATATATATATATATATATATATATATATATATATATATATATAATAATTATAATGGGAATAAATAGACTTTACATTTGCAATCCTAAGAATAGAAATGAATTCGACACATACCCAGTCTTGTTTGATACACAGGACCACTGCTTATTATTGCAATAATGTCAAAATTAATGTTGTTTGTATGCATTTAATGTCTTTTAATGCTACAGTCTAGAATAAAGTACTCTATTGCAGCCATCTTGTTCTCCATCCAAAGTGTCATAATGACAGCTCAGGAGGGTCTAAAGACGTGCTCCTTTTTTATTACTGGGAAAGAGACTGCAACACACACATCACACAGTTCTAATTTACTCTTTAAAGTTATATTCACAGCTACATTAGTCCTTTACATGGGAGTTATTATTTCTGTTTAATGACAAATAAAAAGCGAATTCCGCTTTAAGATGACCATGTAAACACCTAATTACAGGTGAAAATGATCATTCTGAATTACACTTAATTCCGAATAAAGTCACAGGTTTATTCCTATTTTAATTCCAACTTTGATAATTCCTCTGTCATGTAAACAGTTAATTCCTATTTAACATTATTCCTGTTATTCTGCAAATGCTTCTGGTCTTGTCGCAATGATGCACATATTTTGCGTTGATGCAAATATTCCGCACTGCTAGCATTTATATGTTTATTCCTCTGGTTGCCTCGGTCAAGCTACTGCTTCGTAATTATCACAAAAATAAATGCAAAAATAACGTGTAGTGTGTGGCCTTCTATGTTAATAGTTGAAACAAACGTGAAACAGGAAGTGAATGCAATAATTTTCTTCCAGTAGGTATCCAGATGTTAAGCAGCTGTTCTGCCCAATCAGAACCCTCTGTACCTCCAACTCGTAAAACGAAAATGACTAGCTTTATTCGGAATTCACATGTCAATGTAAACACAGAAGAAATAGCTTCAATTCAGAATTTCTTTTCGGAATAATTAATTCAGAATTGTAAAACATAAATGTGTGAATGTGTAATCATGAAAAGCAGTAACACACACTGATAGCAACAGCTCTACCTTAACTTAAAGATAACAAACATAATAAAAGTGATAGTCTGGTTTGGTTTCTGCAGCATTGTGTTCAAGTCAGCAACTGAATTGTTCTCATACTTGTACTCGTCGTCTCCCACTTCATCTGGGTCCGGGTCACAGGGGCAGCAGCCTCAGCAAAGTAGCCCAGACTTCCCTCACCTCAGCTTCTTCAGCCAGTTCCTCCAGGGGAATCCCCGAGGCATTCCCAGGCCAGCCAAGAGATATAATCCCTCCAGCGTGTCCTGGGTCGACCCTGAGGCCTCCTCCCTGGAGAGGCGTCCATCAAAAGATGCCTGGGCCACCTGAGCTGGCTCCTCTTGACATGGAGGATCAATGGCTCTATACGAAGTCCCTCCTGGATGTCCAAGCTTCTCATCCTATCTGTAAGGCTGAGCCCACCCACCCTATGAAGGGAACTCATTCTGTGTACCTGTGACCTCATTCTTTCAGTCATACCCCAAAGCTCATGACCATAGGTGAGGGTCAGAATTTAAATTGACCGGTAAATCCAGAGCTTCGCCTTCTGGGTTAGCTTCTCCTTCACCACAACAGATCGGTTTAGCACCCGCATTCCTCTGGATCCCACCCCAATCCACCTGTCGACCTCCCACTCCATCCTTCCGTCACTCATTAATAAGATCTTGAACTCCTCCACCTGAGGCAGGACCTTCCCCCCGACCCAGAGAGGGCATAACTGAATTGATATTCAGATTCAAGTCTTTACTGTACTTAATTATATCAAGTAACCTGTAATTAAATGTACTCAAGTAACTGAAGCAAAAGTAAAGGTAAATATTAATGACAATCAAAAACAGCCAGAGTTCATTTCCACGTGTTCATTACATAATTTGACCCAATAACAAATCAACTTCCTGCCTTTGTTGCAGTCACTGATAATCTAACATAACATTTTCTTTAACCCAATCAAACCTGCTTTCCTTTCTTGAGCCTTGTTTTCGCAATTTTAGATACTGTTTTATGTTTTGAATAATATCTGCTAAATAATAAAATAAGCTACATAAAATAAATTTCTTACAATTGTTTCTCAGCAAACATTGGATGGTTTAGTATAAAATATCCTGATCATGTTGGTTCTGTAAGCCGCAGTTTTGATGCTGACCTTGAATAAAAGTAGATTGTTTTTAGAAAAGTAAAGGGAAGAAAACAGTAACATAACACCTTACCTAAATTTAAAGGAAGGTTAGGATTGGATTTAACCCCAACCCCTTAATCATGACACTAACCCTAATAACACTAACTCTAGTACAATCATTTTGAAGATGAAGCACAGTTGAATATTTAATTTCATGACTTCACATCATGAAGTAGGTATTGAAATCAGAGTTTTTCAGTTCACTCAACCTTCAGTCAGTTAAATATCATTAATTTTTCTACTGGTTCAAACTGATGCTATTACAGTAAGGTAAAGTACGATATTTGTCATTATACAACGGTACAACGAATTTGCATTTAACTCAGGGGTGTCAAATTCATGTTAGTTCAGGGGCCACATTCAGCTAAAACCTTGGGCCAAACCTTTGAAATAATAATACATAAATAATGCAAACTCCAAACCTTTCTCTATATTTTACAGTGAAAATGTTTAAATTGGAAAATAAAAATGTTTATATCGACAAACAATCCTTTCAAACAATGTGAATAAAAGTGAAAGAATAAGCGGAATGTTAATAATATTATCCTTTTGTTTGTCATTTCTCTTGTACATTTCATTGCAACTTACAGTTCTCAGTGGGTCTACAAATACATAAAACATTTAATGTCAGACAGAATATTGTTAATATTTAACTGACTTCTCTTCAGATATTTCAGATTCTTCATATTTATTCAAATTATAGACATTTTTTGACAAAATTCTACATTGTTTTAGTGTAAATATGTGAAAATATTAAGAGTTGGAGTATTTATAGATTATTATGACAGTATTTGACTGGTCTGACCCACATCAGATTTAATTGGTGGAACCTGAAGTTAAATGACTGTTGGTATGTAATAACTATTTTTACATTTCACAAATTCATCCCAAGGGCCAGACTGCACCCGTGGGTGTGCCAGGTTTGACCCCATGTGATTTAACCCATCCTTTCTTTGATGCCGTTGGGCCAACCTGTGAGGAGCAGCGTGCAGCCATGTGTGGGGCCCAGGGTCCAGCTGTAGAACCAGGCTAATAGTCAGAATCACCTGGCTGGAGGATTTGACCCGAACAAACATGTTTTTGAGTGATAGGGGAAACTGGAGCACCTGGAGGAAACCCATCCAGACACGGGGATTGAAACATGTAAACTCCACACAGAAAGACCCGCACGGTGAGGCAAGAGCGCTAGCCGCTTAGCCACCGTGGCGCCAGATGTGCTCATAAGTTTACATACCCTGACTGAATACACACAGGAATGACAATGACAAGTCGACCTGTCATTGGCTACAGCAGAAAAAAAGTGACAGTGAAGGAGTGTCCATCTCAGTCTGACCTCACACACACAAATTCAGGTCATGTATGTAAACATATGAACATAAGTATATATGACATAAGGTCCTCAGATAGTTCTTCTGACCTACTCCTGCATCCATAATGTGATCACCTCAGCCTCAGCCTCTTCCTGCTTTTGTGTAATTTTCCAGAATCATGTCAAGGTTAAGGACACATAACTAATTGCTGATTTTGGGTTGATGGTTTTGCGCTGCCACACTTTTGTTCTGTCTATTGTATTTAAGAGCTTGGAGTGTGAGTTTAGGGGAAGTCAGGTTAGGTCAGTTTGGAAGGATGGGGTTCGGTGAGGCAGGGCAGAATGAGACAGCCTCTTAATCTCCAGCCAGATAAGTTCATCTTTCCCTCATTGACTGAAGCATTTATGACACATCCAACCTTTGGCAAGCATTTAGAAGGTCAATGCTAATAATGTAATCCCTTTAAATGTCTTGCTTCCAGTGTCTGACCGTATGCCTCTTTAAGAACGTCCTTTGTGCAGTTTGTTTCTGTCATCGTCCCTAAAATACAGACTGAATATTAAAGCACTATTCATTAGAAGAAGTTGCTTTTTATCCACTCAATGGAACCGATTCATTAAAGGTTATGGAGGAGAAAACCTCTCAATGGTTATCACACTCTCGAGGACAGAAAGTAGACTGTTTTTGTAGAATCCTTTCCTTTGGGCTGAATACACCTGTCTACACAACTCATCGCCTGGCTTGTATCCCAGAAATTTCCAATTTTATTGACCTTAAAATGTGTACAAAGAAAAGAGGCTGAAATGGAAAGAGAAACTGGCCAATAGGAGGAAACAGGAACAGATTTAGCAGCCATTACAGGCTCCAAATGTCAACTGGAAACAATAATCTTTTCAGGTGAGCCAAATCCAAGATCCAGCCGGAGCATTTATCATCGTATTTCTTTTTTCCAAATGTCACTCTGATTTCTGTCTGCCTAGTTATGGCCATGAGCATTAGTAATATCCACAGCAGGGAGGGGAAAAAAAGAATAGGAGGATACTCATAAACCTGACAGACATTGAATAGACCAAGAGAGGGAGACAGATGTAGAAAATAAAGCAATAACTGGAAATGAGCCGACTCAATGCGATTGAATGGGAATGAGCCGGAGGCAAAAGTTTGTAGAATTGTCATTGTTTAAGGACAGAGTGATGCAATCTCATTAAAACTGTTAAGATGGCTGTGTGTCAACTGAGACAATTATATTATGTATTTTAAAGAGTTTTCTTTGGATAGCTCTTTCAGAAATAAATAGACAGAAAATACTGGGTGCTGGTACGAGGTCAGGGATTCTCAACCTTGTTTTTTTTTTTTTTAAATCAAGCCCCACTAATGACATCATGATCCTACTGGCACAAGGAGTGGGCGATATGGGCAAAAAAAAAAATTGTTTTTTTTTTTATTTTTTTCCTGGATACCAATATTCACATAATATCCTGTAAAATGTTTTATTTTTCTTTTAAAAAATGCTGCAAAACTCCACTTGTTAGCAAGGGCATCTATGGACAGACAGTGTTTCAGAACACTGCTCCAGTTTGTTTTTTCAACTGTTTCATACATCTTCTGCGGAAGAGGCAGTATTTATATATGTGGGTGTGTGGTCCTTAACTAACATAACTAACACTGTGTTGAAATGAAAGCATAACTTAACATGCTCTGACTTCTGGCGTTCTATCAGTTAGAGCTCTCCATTCTAAGTAAGCTATTTGTTCCCTCGATGGCAGAATCTGGTCTGCTCTCCATCAAAATGTATGGAACTATAACTTACAAACAATATAACAAACAAGTATGAGTAGTTACACAAATTGAAAACATAGATATAGTCACTGAAATAGAAGGCTACCATCACTGGCGTCCGTTTAACTAACTTAAACAATAATCAAAACGCCATTAAAACCCAGGTGACCAATGTACTTAAACCTTTAACTCCTGAGACTTTAACAGTTCTAGTCAAAATTAATAAAATAACTGACCCAATGGACAATAACAGCCAAAAATCTATAATAAACCAACAAAATAATAAATGACATGAACAAAATAAGACACAAATGGCCTAAAAGTGAAGAAAAATGATTAAGTACATCATTAAATGTAGAAATATAAAACAAAATAAGGAACAAAAGTAACAAAAACTAATACATATTTACAAATGAATAACTTAGTTAAAATAAACTAAAATTAAGTATATATAAATATATAATATCGTAATTTGGTTCCAGTAGTTTTAGTTGCTTTTTTACACCTGTTTTTAATTCCATATATCAGATCCATGATCCATCCCTTTAAAATCACTGTAAAAAAAAAATTATATTTCTGAATATTGAAACTTAACCATCTTTTCAGAATGCATCATCACTGACGCATCAGGTTTTAAAGGGTTAATGCTTATTTTAGGTTCTTATTGTCCTTATTGAAATACTAGCTTGACGCTCATCAGACTCCCTCGTATCTTGCACTCAAAAAATAAAGTAAATCTATGCTTCTACTTCTTGAACTTATCTGTTTACTTGAAAACTTGAAGAAACTTTATAAGACTCAAAGGACTTTACTTTAAAATTCAAAAGATCGTGTCATAGAAAAGAAAAAGAGAGAAAGAAAAGGAGAGGTCAAAAAACTATTGCGCTCCAATCCCTATTCTGATTCCTATTGACCTCTCACCCTGGCAACCATACCCAGTCAGTCGTGGGTTTTAAAATTTCACAATAAAAGTCCTCATACACTTTAAATGAAATGACCATATGTAAATAACATTTAAAATATTTTTTAGTAATTAAATTATAAACAATAGTTTTTCCACGTTCCTTTTGAAATCTGATGGGTCACCCAGACTTACCAACACATGCTCCTTTGACAGTGGTTCATCACCTCCACTGGCTGCATACTGCATTCACACAAAACAACAAGAGGAATGAGGGACCCAGAAAAAGCCGGTCCATCTGATGTCAGATGGATTTTATTGTCACCCACATGGGGTTAACCACATCCCTGGCAGTGAAACTGAAGTAGCATTAGCATTAGCATCTACAAGAGAAGACAGCGCCACAGTAGCTGCTGCACAAACTGGAAAAAAAATGGTGGATCAAATTGGTTCATGTGCTCCCTGTGGAAATAAAGTGGAATTTTTCCCTGCACGTTTTCAGAACAAGCAACGGAGATGCCAGAGATGCCTCATCACCACGTCATGGACATGTATGAGGAAGTACCGGTAAACTACCGTGAAAAAACAGTTTGAAACAAAACAATCTGGACACACAATGTATTCAATAACAATGGAAAACACAGTAATATTAATGAAATAACCATGGAATGACAACTTTAAGTATGAACATGTATCCTTTTAGGTAAAAATTATTCAAACTAAAATAAACTGCATTTAGGCTCCTACACTTAGACACATAGAAGGTGTATTTCCTTAGGCTACGCTATTATCGCACTATATCATCAACATTCTATTTCAATCTTTCATGAATATGTAATTGCTTACATGCTCAGTGGTCAAAAGGTACTACAAAATAAATATACTTTAAAAAATATCTACACATCTAGGAACAACAACAACATCTAAATGAAATCCACTTCTGCCTGGGGAAGGGAGTTGATCATATCGATGGGCATTTGACCTGGTTGTGCACATACTCAGTAGATCGTAGTAGATAAAATGCAGAATAAAATACAAATAAAACCAAAAAATAAAATACAATAAAACAGGTAATGCTCTCAAGTTTGTGTTGTTTTGAGCCTTTTTTCTTTTTCTCTTTTTTTAGATTAGCCTTAACTTGTAACGTGTATCCACTGGAGGGGGTCCAGTGCATGGACTTCTTAAGTTTACCCCCTCCCGCCTTACCCCAGATTGTATATAACATAATTTCGACCCAAATCAGTCTTGTCACAACCAAACCATTTGCAGGCCAGTCATGTGGACTCACATCTACTATGAAATCATCCACAGAGACTCTTACAGATTTCCTCTATAAGATACAATGTCATGTGTTGGGTGCTGTCAAGTCACCATGAGTCTGAATCCTGTCCACTGATTGGTTTCAGAGGCACACATTTGGCCAAGGAGGACTTTCATGCACCTCTCCTTTACCGTCTATGCACCATCTATTTTTTTTTCTTTTCCAGACAGTATGAATACTCCATTATGTAAAATTGTATATCTTCAAATCAAAATATTTGATTTTACCACTGACAATATGGTATATATATATATCCCACCCCTAACTGGAACCCACCAGACACCCCCAAAAAATTGTACAACTGGGGTGGGGAGGGTGACTTGTATATGGAGAAGGTAGTGGGTTATATAGCTCTGTAGATAAAGCTGTGGGAAAATGAAACTCCTCTCATCCTTATCATTGACTTCCTGTTGAGAACATGTGACAGATGCATGTAGCCCCTCCCCCCAGTCATGGACCTCAATACCTGATTTTACAAGTAATTTGATGGACCTGTATGTGGAGGACATGTTGATAAAGCTGTGAGAAAGTGAAAGTGACCCCGCACCATATCACTGACTATCTGCTGGGCCTGAAGACAAATTTGTAACTGAAGGAGGTGGGGGGCTGGGGTGGGTAATGTACCAGACAATATGCCTCGAATACGTGCCGAGTGATTTATAATGTTATGATTCAATTCAATTTCAATTCCATTTTATTTACAGAGTCCAATATCACAACAAAGTCACCTCAAAGATCTTTACAGAAATTGGTGAATTGATAAATGGATGCACAACAGTAGTTGCGAATGCACCAGCACGCACAAATGACAATGTCACTTGCAAATGCTTGTGTCCCCCACTAAAGAACCCCCACCCCCTGTTGAGAATTGCTGTTCTGGCTAAAACCTGCTGTTCATACTATTCAATAGAATATATGTATACGCACTTAAAATGTTTATTAAACACCTTCAACAGTTTCAACACAACAGCTTAAAACAGCTGTTTTGTTTTGTTTGCTTTGTCCTCATACAGTCATACCTCTACTTACGAAAGACCCAGCTAACGAAAAATCCAAGTTACGAAAAACCTTGACCTAAATTTTTCGTCTCTGAATACGGAAAAAAAAAAATTATACTTACGAAAGGAAACTGAAACCCCGAGACATAAATATAGAACATTACTACACATAACAACATAATGTACATAAATACATCACATACGTACTGTCCATCAAAGTCAAAGTATCTTTATTTGTCTCCCGAGGGAGAAATTAGTTTTGGACAGAGGGGACAGACAGAACATTCCACTCACCCTCCTACTCATTACATTCATACCCACAATAAATTCATTAATTAAAATACATTAATCAAAACATATACACTCAATAAAAACATCACTTTTTTTTTTAAATATAAAAGTAAAAACAATCATCGTAGCATCCTATTGGCTATGAGGGAGCTACCCATGATGCTTTTCGACCCTCATTCATCACGTCTATGGCTGCTGTGTCTCCATGGTAACACAGATATTTTAACGGTCATTTCTCCACCTAGACCAGTGCTTTTAGTATCAAAAGTTCAGCCGAACGGTGCAAGAAGAGTATATGACCGACAGACTATCATCGGTTTAAGGAAAATTGTTTAAAACTTGGGAGTCCGCAAGCACAGAGACGTGGACCGTTCTACAGAACGGTCTGCTGCTCGGTCAGATCCAGCGTCCTACAGCAGAGTCTCCCCCCACAGAGGCTCCGCCTCCAGAGACATCAGAGGTGGCGTGATAAGAAGCAGAAGGTGGCTGTAGTGATGGATTTACAGCTAAGATAAGAGATAACCCGTTCTGAACGCCACTTCCATCAGTCCTGCTCGCCAATGTACGCTCACTGGAAAACAAACTAGACTACCTGAAGCTGGATTTAAACACCAAACATAATCCACCAGACTGCTGCATCATCATTCTCACCCAGACGTGGCTCAACTCTTCTGTCCCGGACACCGACATTAGCCTGGACAGGCTAACAATATTCAGGTCCGAGAGCCATGCTCTCACAGGTAAAACTGGGGTGGTGGTGTTTTTTTCTACACTAACAACAGCTGGTGTTAGCCTGGATGGGCTAAAATCTGAATCTACATTTTCTTTTAACCTATATTTCACACAAAATCTGTACATTTTTATCAGTTTTAAGGGGTTTGAGGGGTAATATTGGGGGCCTTGGAACGAATTAGGCCTTTTACATGTAAAATGTTATTCTATTTATGAAAAATTCATGTTACGAAAACACTTCTGGAATTAATTAAGTAGAGGTACCACTGTATTTCCAAGCAGATGCCAACATGCTGGTTAGTGTCTTCCGTCTTTATGGGTTGGTTCTGTTGGCTGTTACTAAAAGATCAACTTGTTCATGTGTAACATTAACTCCACTTGGATAAACTGACCCAAAGGCTTTGGCAGAGATGTTCACAGTCATTCTGTGCTGCAGATGGGCTAACTGCATGGACATTTTAACTCAGATTTACCATGATGATGGATTAACCTGCATTAACTTTGACACCCCTACTTCTGTGTTTTAAATGGTCACAAAAAGTGTACTTTTTGTTTTTTGATCATTGTATTTTCACTCCCAACTTGACTTATTCAGTTTCAGTTTTTCAGTTATTCAGTTTTTTTTACATCTTCTCTTTAAATGCTAGTTTTTACTCATTCAAACTCAAGCCATTTCTCCGTACACTGCCTAAACACTGAGATAAACAGGTTTGTGTTGTGATTTTGAGACATATGTCAGATGGTGCAATATTGAACACATAGTAGAAAGAAAGAAAATAAAAACAATCCAGTCAGAGACAGCAGACCTCTGACAAGACTTAATTTTTCATTCACATGTGACATGATGGAGCCATAGGTGTTGACCCATCTGATGTCTGATAGTGAGATGATGTGAATGGGAAAAAAAGTAAGATTCTATCTTGTCTGAATCATCAGATATTACCACCTGTGTGTTTTAGCTGTGACCTTGATCTTTGACCTTCATTGCTCAAAATCTAATGGGTTCTTCCTTGACCCATTATCTATCATTCCTGAAAGTTTAATCAAAATCCGTTCTTAATGTTTTGCGTAATCCTGCTGAATCTTTAATTTCATACCTCCTTGGTGGAGGTATAATATATACAACTATAAACAGAATGTAGCTATAGAGTCCAGGTGGATAGTGATGGACAAATGAAGCTTCATGAAGCACTGATTTTTATTTTATTTTTTATCGCTCTAGATTGAGCTCTCTGTTCAAGAAAGGGTTGAACATTTCAACAATTTCAACTGTTTGTTGAACAGAGATCTCCATCTAGAGCAGGGGTGTCAAACTGTGGTCCTCGAGGGCTGGTGTCCTGCATGTTTTAGATGTTTCCCTCTTCCATTACACCTGGAGGCCATTGCATCATTATCAGTCTGATGAGGAGCTGATTATTAACTCTTTAAGTGTCAGTGCTGATGCGTTCTGAATGGATGATTTAGTTTAAATATTCCGAAAAATTCAACCTTTTTCCTTTTAGTTTTGTGGATGGAAAAGGTGTCAAAAAGCAAGAGCTTTTTTTTTTTTTTTTAAATGTTATTTAAAAAAATTTTTAAAGGCAAAATTAAAATTGCTGGGACCAAATTTCAATACTAGTTTTCTTTTTTAGTATTCTTTTTCAAAATGTTCCACATTATTTGCCATTTTGTAAATATTTGTTTGTTTTGTTGCTCATTTTGTTTATTTTTCTAAAAAGAAATTTTATTTTAATATTTTTCTTTGATTTTCTGCCATTTGTGTCGTACTTTGCTCATGTTACCAATTATTTTGTTAGTTTATTATTAATTTTGTTTGTGTTGTTACTTAGTTTATTTTATTTTGTAACTTTTTTTTTTTACTGATTGCTAAAATCTCAGGAGTTAAAGGGTTAAACTGAATCTCATGAAAGAGGGAAATATCTAAAACATGCAGGACACCGGCCCTCGAGGACTGGAGTTTGAAACCTGTGATCTAGAGGGATAAAAATACAATTAATGCTTCATGAAGCTTCATTTGCCCATCAATACAGGGGGACAGCATAAATAAACAATAAAGGTGCAACAGTGACATGATGATACTAATAACATCTGTTTCTTTTACCTAATGATCTCTATGGTTGTGGTCGTTCTCAGTGTGCTCTCGGACATAAATGCATCTGCTGTTGACAGTGCTACATAATACTCCATTAAGAGTTTCTTTTCATGAATTTTTGGTGTACTGCAACTAAAAATCATCTGATTCAACTGGTAACATGCATTTGTGGTTTCAACTGTGAAAGACAAAAAAAACAACTGAAAATAAATAGAATTTGAATCACTGTAAATATGTTATTAAATATACCAGTACACACGAATTCACACATATCCACCTTCAAGCAAGGGATAATGTATTCCCCACGAGTTACTATCAGAAACATATTCCCCGATTGAGGCGAACAGCTGTTGTTCCGCCCCGAAGGGGAACATTTTTTGATAGTAACTTGTGGGGAATACATTATCCCGCTTATTCTACGGCGGGTTATTACAGCTTATTAGTGCTACTACTCTAACAGACTGGAAAAAATAACCATTACAATGTAGTGAATATTTACATTAAAAGTGGTCGAACTACCTGCGGAGTGATATGGTAACGTGAATCTGAAGTGACAAAACCCGTTGCCATGGGCAGCGGGCGTTATCGAGGCGGTTATCGAAAACAATCCACTCACTGAAGGCTGGGAATGCAATTCAAAGTGAACAGGAGCTCTCGCAATGTTCGAGAGGGCCGTAGAATAATACATGAAACTTTACACTTTTAATCTTTGCATAAGTTGTTAAGGTAAAAAAATACTCTAAATATTTGAGGGTTCAGCCTGAAATCATGTAGTTTTTCCTAAAGTGATCCAAAATACACCAACATTTTAAACTGGTATCATTTTACATGGGTGTTACAGTTTTTTTGTCCACTGTCAAACTCTACATGTCATGTTCATCGTATGTGTTCTTGGGAGGTAGGGAGTGTCCTTTCTCACAAAAAATATTCTTTCCATAGGAATGTGTACGTATTAGATTTAAGAGTCAGGCTAATCATCTATTGTTGGCATGTCAAGCCCTATTGCTGGAAAGCTCGCCCTCATTTCGCCGTGTTGCTACAACAAGTGGGCGTGTGTTATCCTGACTGTCTGCAGATGGTATCTCACAATAATAATAATAAAAATACATTTTATTTGAAAGCACCTTTCAAGACACCCAAGGTCGCTGTAGAAGAATGTAGCACAATAAAAACAATATAACAAAAACAACACAAAACAATATAAAATACAATAAATAATGAGGAATGTGACAGGACTGGAGCAAGATGAAAAGATAAATAAACGAAATAAGAAGGAGAGACCATGTGGAGCAGTTAGGGAGGGTATGTAAGTCCGTAGAGATGTGTTTTAAGTTTGGATTTGAAGATGGACAGGGTGGCAGAGAGTTCCAGAGTTGGGGAGTGGAGTGGCTGGAGGCTCTGGGCCCATAGTGCGAAGACGGGCACTGGAAACTGTGAGGTGGAGAGAGGATGAGGGTCTGAGGGCACAGGATGGAGTGACAACTTGCAAAAGGTCAGAGGGGTAGGGAGGTGGGAGGTGACTGGTAGGTGTATAGAAGGATTTTGTAGGTGATTTGTTGATAAACTGGGAGCCTTACCATCTGCGACCCTTCTGCAACCGATCTGTTTTCCAAGGATGGGCCTTATGTAAAATTGGCCTGTGGCTCAGTTGGTAGAGAGTGTAGTCCAAAGATTGAAGGGTTGGCGGTTCACATTCTGGCTGTCCACATGTTGAAGTGTCCTTGGGCAAGACACTGAACCCTGACTTAGTCTCCCTGTAGGACTGACAGAACCTTAGAAACCTACTGGTGTATGAGTGAATGGGTGAATGTGAGGCTAATGTAAAGCATGTTGAGCACCATGAAGGTGGAAAAGAACTATATAAGTGTGGACAATTTACGTCACACCAGCCACAACGCCACCCAGTCATGGGGCGTTCCCACCCAGTGACTTGATTGGCTCCTTCATTTTGAAGAAAACCTGAACCTCACAGGTTGCATGAGCGTAGCTTTTTTTGTATTTTTGTTATGTTTCCCCACTCTCTCCCTTTTCCTACACTCTCCTCCTCTGGATAATCACCAGAACATGGGTTTCGTTGGGGAGTTTTCTTCAGGACCTCAGAATTTCTGTTCTGAGGTGGTAAAATGACTAATTCAAAGTGTTAAATTAATAAACAAAGGGGGGATTGTGAAGGACATTTTACCTTGACTGGATCACTACATGTGATCCAGGTACCATAAACATTAAGTTATTATGAGAACATGGCTAGGGAACAGAGCTTTTGAGATCCAAGGACATGTTTTGAGAACAAGTGTCTGGAGAGAGAGTAAACATTTCACTATAAAGCATCTGTGCTTCATACTGTAAGACAGAACATCTGATGACAGCTCATTCTGTTCATGTTCTCACTTGCATTCAAAATTAATTTGTTCATCTTGATCAATAAATCTTTGTTTCTGATTTGAACATTTTTCTCTGCTTGTGGTGATTCAAAACTTCCACAACAAAAGCTATCATCCTGACACTGAAAACCCAAATACCAAGAGGAAATTGATTGCCTCAATTATTTTTCAAAACTTCCACAACAGGATGTACAATTGCTGCGGTAATTTGCATAACTTTCAGCTGAGCCCAAATTGCCACAGGTCTCTGTCTGGAATCCCACAAGGCTTTGTAAGTATGACAAAAACGGTTGACCAGATTTCATTGAAAATTAATTGAATATGTTTGTTACGGTTTGACAAAAACAATTGTACAGTGATCATATAAAATAAACATATGAAAGTGAGGTCATATCAGGTCAGATGGTACCTTGAAACAGGTGTGGGATCTTCTGCCGTATTCGTATAGGTAGTTCAGTCACCTCAGCCTGGCCCTGATGAGGACGTCCGCATAAGGAAACAACAGAAGGGGACAGAAAACAAAGATGTGCAACTTCTGCCCACCAAAAAAAAGACTGCTAGACTAGCACAAGCTGCTGCAAATGTAGGAAACCCTTATGCAAGGCACACACACTCACACACAAACACACAGACAAGGTTTCACACTCCTGCTTTGAAAGCACAGTTATTTTGTTGTGGATGTGATTAATGTGAATTCATACTAAATGTATGAATGTATAATGACAATGGTAGAAATGAAGACATTTTCCATTTGGTGTAGACTCTTATTCAGAGGGTATTCTTTGACCCAGACCATACCCTGAAGGCATAGAATATGAACAGTATGTAACAGTTAAAAAAAATTGTTGAGATTTATTCTCAGACTTTGGTATCAGTAGTTTCCATTAATAATGCAAGACGGTTCTGTTTTGTGTTTGAAACTGTTATCTACATTTCAGCTCTGTACTGAAACAAACACACAGATGCTCTGGCATCCTGTAGGAACTCCCTCACACACACACACACACACACACACACACACACACACACACACACACACACACCTCGGGCCGTTGAGGTGTTCTAGAGAGATAAACATGACACTCTGCTAGCATGGTAATGCTGGGAGGCAGAGCTGCAGACAGAGAGAGAGAGAGAGAGAGAGTGTGTGTGTGAGACAACATTACATTTGAAGGGGAAATACATTGTGTCCATAAAGTCTCTTTACAATAAAAGAAAAAACATTACAAAAGCTGTTGATGTAATATATTCATGAGATTTGTGCTCAGTTGTTACCAACGTTGCTTTCATGTTTTTCAGGTGCCCTTTGATAAAATATGCCCTTTACACTGAACATGTGTCACCACTACTGGATGACCTTCACCCAACCATCACCATCTGTAAGTAGATGATGATGATAAGAAGGCAAGGAGGACAGATGCTGCACTTCAAAGATGTACTCAAACACAACATGAAGAGAGCAGGCACCCCACATGACACGTGGGAGGAGGCGGCGGCTTTACAGAGGGAAAAGTGGTGGGGTCTCCTGAGGAAGGCCACAAGGTCCATTTAAACCCTGCGCCGACAAGAGTATCAGAGAGTGCACAACCTTAGACACTCTAGAGCCTGTCACATCAGGTCCTCAACTTGATCACCGGACAGTCAACGTCGAAAACATCAAACTGCCATTATTATTATTATTATTATTATTATTATTATTATTATTATTATTATTATTATTATTATTATTATTATTATTATTATTATAGATGGTACACTTCCACAGTAGGTTCCACATGATGGTGGGTTCCTAAAGTAAACAGTTCCACACTGGCGGATTGGAAGAGATGGTCCAATTCCCTGGACACTTTATTCAATAGGTATCACTCCCCTGAATGTCCTTCTACAATCTTAAAGTTGCCATTCCACTGAAAACAACTTTTCCACGCTCCTTTTGGAATCTGATGGGTCACCCCGAGTTACCAACACATTCTGCCTTTGACAGTGGTTCATCACCTCCACTGGCTGCATACTGCATTCACAGAAAACAACAAGATGAACCAGGGACCCAGAAAAAGCCGGTCCATCTGACGTCAGACGGACTTCAGCGTCACCCACATGGGGTTAAGCCCGTCCCCGGTAGCAAAACTGAAGTAGCATTAGCATCTACAAGAGAAGACAGCGCCACAATAGCTGATACACAAACTTGTAAAATACAGTGGATCAAACCGGTTCATGTGCTCTCTGTGAAAATAAACCCTCGTTTTTTTCCCTGCACGTTTTCAGAACAAGCAATGGTATGAAACCTAGCTCGATGCTACTCTGGTTAAGGTAAACACATGTGGAGAGCAAGAGGGGAGCCAATCAGAGATGCCTCGTCACAGTGTCATGGACATGTATGAGGAAGTAGCGATAAACTGTGTTGTTCGACCTCGAGTCATTATTCTACTGTGAAAAAACAACTGGAAACAAACGTTTTTTTAAAATAGAACCAACACACTATGTATTCAATAACAATGGAGAACACAATAATATTAATGAAACAATGATAGGATGACACCTTTAAAGATATTGAAGTGGATATTGACACAGTACTGTGGCACAAAATATTGGGTTTGTTTATTATTACAGAGTCAATCAGTGCCCTCATTAACATTTCTAAACTGGTAACTTAATGTCTGAAAAAGACATATAGCAAATAGGCCAACCTGACTGACAGTGGACATTTAGTTCATTCAGTAACATATTAGTAACATATTACAATTCCTTGTCAGTGTAGCATTTATTTATTTTTATATTTAGATTATTTATTTAACATTTTCAAATGGGGGGTGGGAGCAGAGAGTAGAAAAGTGCAGAACTACACAGAACCACAATTCAATTAAATTAAATTAAATTTTATTTATAAAGCCCTAAATCACAACAAAGTTGTCTCAAAGGGCTTTACAAAAACACAATCAACTACAGAGATACATGAAAAAGTCCCAAGTATCCCCTGTCCTTAGACCCTCCTTCTCGGCAAGAAAAAACTTCAAAACCCAGTGGGAAAAAGAAGAAATCTCGAGGAGAACCACATTGAAGGAGAGATCCACTCCCATGGACGGACAGGCTATAGATGAACGTCCATATATAGATGCAGGAAGGGGGGCTGGTCCAGACAGGCAGGGGCAGTGGTCCGGGGTCACAGGTCGGCACAGGCGAGAAACTGCAGATCCTGTCGTCCATGGCTCCCGTGCAGACACTGTCAGGAAAACCACCACTCCCCCCGGGGGGGGGGGGGGGGGGGGGGGGGGTACACCAGGTGACTAGTCATGAACAGACTTGGTATGAAAGATAGGTTGTAAAAGTTACAGAAACAGGTGTGAGGGAGAGAAAGAGAAGAAAGAAGGAAGTCAGTGTACTGTACTTCCCCCAGCATTCTAACTCCTACGGCAGTCCAAACTGAACTGCGACTCATACACCACATAATTTTTTAACTAACCTGATCATAGGCTTTCTCGAACAGGAATGTTTTAAGCCTAATTTTAAATGTAGAGACTGTGTCGGCATCTTTAATATTAAAGGGACAGTACTGAACTGATACAGAACTGACACCCTATTGCATCGAACATCTAGTGTCCGATGCAACCACCTTCTCCAGCCTCCAGAGTAAAAGACACCGTATATCAGAGGTGTCAAACATGCGGCCCGGGGTCCAAATCCAGCCCTCCAAAGGGTCCAGTATGGCCCCTGGGATGAGTTTGTCAAAAACAAAAATGACACCGAAGACATAAATCATTTTTGTTCAGGTTCCACATACAGACCAGTGGGTCAGATCAGTAAAATACTCTCATAATAACATAAAAATACTCACAACTCCAAATGTTTCTCTGTGTAAGTGTAAAAATCTTCATGTCATTTTATTGTATCGACATTAAAATGATGATTTTACAAGTAACTTGAACAAATATGAAGAGTTTTTAAATGTCTGAAGGGCAAGTTTACCAATATTCTGCCTGTTATTAAATGTTTTATGTACACACACCAGAGATGTTCACAAGTCACTTTTTACAAGTCCAAGTCAAGTCTCAAGTCTTTTATCCCGAGTCCAAGTCAAGTCTCAAATGAATAAAATGAATGTTTTCACATTAGATTACCAGATTGCTGTATTGTTTTGTATGAAGTAATTAAGTGTGGTGAAAATATGTAGGCCTTAATGTACTATATACTCAGTTATTTCACACTACACCATCAAAATTGATCAGAACAATGCATGTGCAATGGGAAGAAACATCCCAAAAGCTTTATTTAAATTTGATCAATGTATTTTGATCAAATTATAAATACAATGCACTTGTAATTTAAAACCCTGTGGCAGCACGTATGGGTTACAAACCTTTGCACAAATACCTGTGATTTTCCCGTGTCAGGCAACACATTGGAAAAACTGAAACAAATGAAATAATGAAATAAATAATTTGATGATAATGAACTCGCGAGTCATATGACACAAGTCCAAGTCAAGTCTCAAGTTTTTGTTTGTGTGAATTAAGTGCGACTCTAGTCCAAGTCTCAGACTCGAGTCCCCATGTCTGACACACACACTCACACACACACACACACACACACACACACACACACCATCCCGTCCGTTTCAGCCAACCTCATCTGGTCGCCCTAGCTACAGCCAACATGGATGAAAATAAAGTAGCGTTTGGACGTCTTTTGTACAATTACTGGTGTCAGTTTAGAGGTGAATTAAATGAGGTAAACAGTCTTCAATATCTGCTGTTTAGTTTTTAATAATTTCCACAGATCTGTCTCTTCATTTGCCTTTTTAATACATTTGTTAAATTATCAAGAGATGTTGTGGACACAGTGTAGGTTAACTGTGTGTGTGTGTGTGTGTGTGTGTATCGTCACTTAGACTTCCTCCATTGACACTGTCATGCATATCGCTTTTCTATTCTCAGGTAAAAGAGGGAATAACTTTTATTGATTCCTTCCTCGTCTTCAGCTCCACAGTTTCTCACATCACTCAGATGTAATACACACACTTCTTCCTACATGCACTCACTCTCTGCGTCCACTCCTCTTCTCCTCATCACCAGTGCAGTTTGGATCTGCTTTATTAACATGACAAAGCCGAGTCAGTCTTGCAGTCTAATTTGAGATGATATAATAAAGATTAACAGATCACTGATGGGAGCAATTAAAGTGAGTGTGCAGCATCAGTAATGATGAGCAGCACAACATTCAGTTCATGAACAGGGATCCAAATAGTAAATTATGAAGTCTATTTCATTTTGTTATCCGGGCGAGCACAGGATACAATTCAATTTTATAGCTTTTCATTTATGTAAAATGTTTTCTGTCAAAAGTGAATTTAATTGCCTTCATCAATGGCAGTAACAATGGAATCATTTTAAGTTTTGTTAAAGGGCTAAGTGTAGTTACTAAGTAGTTTTTAATCTGGTGGTTCAATATAGATAATACATATACTTATTTGTTTATATATAGTTTGTGTTGGAGTCTGTGTTCATTTCTAAGGTACAGTTCGTTAGTGCTGAGATGTTTGGAGCAGATGTAAGAATTTAAATGGAAAATAAAACCCAGGTCCTGAGTTTTCTAATGACAATGATGTTGTCAGAAAAATTAAATACAACATATTTCAAATGTATGGTTTTATATATTGAGGTATAATAAAATTTAATCTTGTTCTAAAATCATTAAAATCCAAATCCGAATTTGAAATCCAGGGTCAAATTAAAATGTGTAATAATTCCAGCCTAACTCTAAATGTCAATTTAACCCATAAACACCCAGAATTACTTTTGTTTCAGTTCCCTAATGATTTTTTTTCTCTCTATTTAGTCCCATTACATATTATATAATTATATAGTTTATAATAATAATAATAATAATAATACAGTACTCTAATTATGAAAGACCCAGCTGACGAATAATCCAAGTCACAAAAAAACCTTTACCACAAAATCTCGTCTCTGAATAGGAAAGAAAATTCTCTTTAAGAAAGGAAACCGAAACTTCCGAGACATACATACTATGTACATTACTGTACGTACTGTACGTAACTACGTAATATACGTAAACACGTCTTGTACGTACGGTACGTATCATCCCTTTGGCACAGAATGCAGGTTTACTGAAAGTTCCTAGGGTTTCTAAAAGTACAGTAGGAGCTAGAGCCTTTAGTTATCAGGCCCCTGTCTTATGGAATCAGCTTCCCTTTAATATTAAAAACGCCGAAACAGTCTCTACATTTAAAATTAGGCTTAAAACATTCCTGTTTGAGAAAGCCTATGGTCAGGTTAGTTAAAAATTATGTGACTCATATATCATGTATACATGATGTATGAGTCACGGTTCAGTCTAGGCTGCCCTAGGAGTTAGAATGCTGGGGGAAGTACAGACACTGAGTTCTTTCTTCTCTTTCTCTTCCTCACATCTGTTTCTGTAATTTTTATAACATATCTTTCTTACCAAGTCTGTTCATGACTAGTCACCTGGTGTCCCCTTTCCCCCCTCCCCCCCTGGGGGGAGTGGTGGCTCTCCTGACAGTGCCTGCACGGGAGCCATGGACGACAGGATCTGGAGTATCTCGCCTGTGCTGACCTGTGACCCCGGACCACCGCCCCTGCCTGTCTGGACCAGCCCCCCTTCCTGCATTTATACATGGACGTTCATCTATAGCCTGTCCGTCCATGGGACTGGATCTCTCCTTCAATGTGGTCCATGGGCAAGACACTGATCCTCAAGATTTCTTCTTTTTCCCACTGGGTTTGGAAGTTTTTTCTTGCCGAGAAGGAGGGTCTAAGGACAGGGGATGCCTGGGACTTTTCATGTATTTCTGTAGTTGATTGTGTTTTTGTAAAGCCCTCTGAGATGACTTTGTTGTGATTTAGGGCTTTATAAATAAAATTGAATTGAATTGAATTGAATTTGGCTATGAGGGAGCTACCCATGATGCTTTTGGTGACCTTTGACCCTCATTCATCACAGAGTTCTAACCATACAGAGTGAGGATTGTCCCATGAGTCCCCCCTGAGCACGCCCACAGAAACCCCACCACAAGCCCAAAGAAAGTGACCCTGGATTACCAACAAAAGTGAGATAGGAGACAACAAAAAAGGAGAAGGCAGCCATCATTCCACCAGCACGAACAAAAGACATGCTGCTGAAAACCCACAAACCCATGGAAAAAAACACTCTGAAAAACCTACACAAGCCGTGCCATCGCCTGGTGGACGGACGTTTTGGACTTCGACGTTTCGGTCCAGGACCCCGACGACGCACACCCCAGAAAGATCACGAAAAGTCGTCAAAGTCAATCGTCCCTAGATCTGCACCCACGAAACATCTGTCAACAAACACCACTAAAGGTGAAAGTGACAATTAAAACAAACACAATGAAAATGACCCACATGTTTGGTTCATTTGAATGGTTTAATGTTTAATGTTCAGTCAGTGAAGACACATTTACCCACTGACACCAATACATTACAATTTATTTTACTTTTAACACATATTTCATACAAAATTGGTAATTTTGTCATAATTTTAAAGGGTTTAAGGGGTAATATTTGGGGCCTTGGAACATATCAGACCTTTTACATGTAAAATGAGATCATTTACGAAAAATTCATGGTTCAAAAACAGTTCTGGAACAAATTAATTTTGTAAGTATAGGTACCACTGTATTATCATATTATGTTATATTTTTACCTCCACCATGGAGGTTATGTTTTTGCTGATGTTGGTTTGTTTGTTTGTTTGTTCCAGTATAACGTAACTCAAAACATATGGATGGATTATGTTTACATTTTCAGGGTATGTTGGTAATAGGGAGATCAACATTATTATACAACATTATTAGATTTTGGTGAGGATCCAGACCCCTCCCCCACACTCTGGTCTGCAGTGCTTTTCTAGTTTTACAATTTGAAAATGGTGTATTTTCCCATATTTAATTTACTGGTCATGTTAATGTTCATGAAAGCAGAAATTAAAGTGTATTTTCATAATATATATTATTATATTTATTTTTCTACAAAATAGATCATTAACTGAATATAAACCAAGTGTCTCCATTCACTGTTGTTGATACAACTCCATCAGCTTTTATGGTGAAAATGACTGTTTGTTTGTTTGTTTGTTTGTTTGGATCCTCCTTTAGATACAGCAAATATGCAGTAGCTATTCCTCCTGGAGTCTCCATGTTAGATTGTCAAACACCGTGGTGGTGTTTCCACGGTAACGACAGAGCCTCTGAACATCATTTCATACCAGTCCTTTACATGTATTGATAGGATTAGCAGATCAGAAGGTATCGGTGTTACATTAAAACACACCTGAATCCACCAGAAAAGGAAAGTACTACAACATGTTTTTTTGTTGTTGTTGTTTTTTTTAAAAAATATTCACAATTAATACGGCAGTGAGTTTTTCTTAAATTAATAACACTGGTCTACAAGTGAAATGCTTCCGGAATAAAACGAAGGGATTTTTTTTTCCCAAATGTGTGTTACAGATAAAGAAAGTCTTAAATGCTCGTTGGCTCAAGTTTCCAAGAGAAGTCTGGGGTCAAAATGTGAACTTCTTAGAATGATCAAAAGAATAGGTTTTACATAATGTGATTTTTTTTTGACACCCGAGAAGAAAGCTACAATTGTTAGAATGAACAAGAGAATAGGTTTTAGTCCAAAATAATTTTGTTCTCAGATCTACTACAAATCACTGTCTCCACATTATGATCCATTCACTTTACAGGTTATTTCTAGTGGAATATTTACAAATCCATTGTATACATGTACATACCATATTTTTTTTGTTTTCCCTTTTTCCTTGGAGCAGGTGTGGTGGCCAAGTGGTAAGGCGTTGGTCTCGTAAACCAAAGATCATGTGTTTGATCCCCATCCATACCTTTACTGGAAGTTTATATGAGCTGGTGATAATAAACTCAAGTTAAAGTGATTTCATGCAGAAGATCCTCCCTGACCTTTCACCTGAAAGTATTGTCTTATACTGTAAGAGTATGTCTTTATTGGTGTAAAATATTACTTCCTGGTTAGTTTAGCAATGCTAAGAACAAGATCATGTAACAATTCAACCGTCCAACTATCAAAACAATCATTTGGTAAAAAATTAAAACATACATAGAAATAAATGTGACCTTAAAGAAATACTGAATAGCATAAATGATTGTTTTCTGTAATCACAGCTCATGGCAATGCAAGAAAATAGTATATGTTGATTGTATTTGTATTGTATATACCATTGTATTTTTTTTTCACTCAGGGAACACACACACACACACACAATTAAGTCCAATGTCAACAATATTCTGCCGGGTACTAAATGTTTTTGTACATTTGTAGATTCTCTGTGATGTTTTATGACTGTTTACCATCATGAGTGTATCACAAAAAATATTTGGTATAAAATGCAATTGTCTTCTGCATTTTTTAATCTGGGTCTGTGACATTACCAATATTAACACGTAAATATTTTGTTGTTTTTCAGGCTCTAAAAGGTAGAACTTGGAAGTTATACAGCCTCTCATTTGTTAATATTGGTCTTTGTTCTGTGTTTGTTTCCTGTGCTAATGATCGTGTCATCATGAGATGACTTTACAAATTTGACATAAATGTATTCTGTAATTGACAAATAAAATGTTTCAAGTATAAAAAATATGTTGTTACAGTTTAACAATCCAAGAAAGGGTTAAATATCATGCATTTTTATGTATAGAATAGAAGAGAATCTTTATTGTCATCGCATTAAAAACAATGTTGCAGGATATAAATATTATATATATGTCGTCAGTGTATGAGTCGTAGGGGGGGTCCAGAAGGGGGGTAGAGTTTAGTAAAAATGACTGCAGTGTTGTAGAGGCTGTTTTTTCATGAATTATAGTCTATTTCAAACATTAACATCATAATATTGAATACTTCAATCTTATTTTTCCAGTTTTGTGTTCTCTTCCCTATTACCTAATCTGTACCTTTTTTCTTCTGTCCTTTGAGGTTCTGATGCATGACTTCTATTGCAGACAGAAAATGTAAATGATCAGAATGACAACAGTGGCTGCAACATGTGTGTGTGCAAAGAAAGCAGACGACATGCATATATTAAGTCAGGGAGAGTGAAATAAATATGTTAAAAACAGTAACTCAGAAGGGGAGTGAGACAATAAATGGAGGCTGTAGACTGTTTTAGAGACACATAACTAAAGGGACATGTATTTTGGACATTTACAGTCACTGTGGATTTAATGGGTGAGCATTAATTAGTGTGATTGCAGTATCATCCTGTATCTTTCCTGCCTTATATTGTATTTCCTGAATATGCTCAGTCTGTTTCCTCATCAGTCTGCTCTGCTTCTCTAACCTGCTGCTGCTGTTTCCTGCATACAAAATAATTCATTAGCGTTGACATTTTCCTGGGATTTACAGACTGAAATATCCATCCATCCATAAATGTTTACTCCTGCCAACAGCACACACCACAAACACACCACAAACACACCACAGAAGCCAGGATTATTTTGCCATTTAACCCTAACATCAAATTACATTAACTATGTTTTTATATAGAGCACTATGAGCCCTGACTCTGTAATCTACAGAGTGTTATGTATGCAGTAAGTGCAGAAGCTCCAACATGTCCAACAGTATAACACTGATGGACACGGCTGTGGAATAACACTATTTTATTATTTTTTTGAAAGTATCAGCTTCAGACATTAAATGTGCTCAATCTTACATATTTTAATCAGATGAATCAGAAAACAAAATTATGTTAGTGTTGGTTAGCTCATGGTTTTAATATATATATAATGGTGTGTTATTCCACATATATGATGGTTTATGTACATGTATACAATGGATTAGTAAATACTCCACTAGAAGGAACCTGTAAAGTGAATGGATCATAATGTGCAGACAGTGTTTGGAAGTAGATCTGACACTAATATTCCTTTGGACTAAAACTACTAACAATGTTCTTCTTAATATATCAGCTTGAGTCCTGAGCCTTTCAGAGACTCTGAGGCTGTTTGACATTTTCAAGTATTTCATATACTATAATTGTAAATATCTATACAAAAGTGTCACATATGGTTGTATTCTAAAAAAAAAAAAAGTCTAACAAAAAAGAATATGAAAGCAAACTGAATGTAATACAAACACATTTTATTTCAATTGAGTGTAAACACAACTGTCAAACAGCACACAATAAAAATATCTAAGCAAGACTTTTGACGTTTGAAACTTATAAACACAAGTGTTGGCTGCATAAAAGTAAAAAGATCATTTAGAAATGTGTTGTTGTTTCTATGGAAAATGGAAAATAGTGATTGTATCTCTAGCTGTGACCTCGATGACTCTTTGTTATTCGAATACTCTAATGGCTGTTACTGTACATGTTGTTGAGGCGTACTGTCACCTCACTGGATCAGGATTTTAGGCTGGGAATATCCTGCAGCATCCAGGCCAATTCCAGCACCACGGAGGCGAAAAAGGAAAGAAATACACCTTTTTTTTTTGGGGGGGGGGGGTAATACTATGGCACTAGCTTTACACCACACCACACTATTAAACACACCACACCTAACTCTGCAGGACACAGTTGAGGGTTTATTGTCACTCTTTAATTGTATTTAAAAGGGCCAGCTATATAATTTATTGAATATGTATATATTTGAAAACTAGAAGTTTCAAGGTTTTTAATGGTGTCACTTATATGTTTGAATGACAAAAACTCACACAGTTACAAATGTGTTTTATGTCAACCAAGGAGCTCTGCTGTGGACCTGCGAGGAGAAACCTAGACCTGCCCGAACCCCTGTTTGAGCCCCTGAAGATTCACGGTCTGGGTGTGGATGAGGTTGAAACTTTTAAACACGTCATCTTGGAAATGGACACTTGTCTGTCCTTTGGACCTCAGATGGATGATGTAAACAGGAAAGCTCAGCAGCGTCTCCTTCTGCTGAGGAAGCTCAGGTCTTTTAATATCAGCAAAAACATTTTAACTATTGTTTACAAATCACTCACAGAATCCGTCATCACATATAATATCTCAACCTAGTTCAATTTTCTCACCATGAAACACACCCAAAAAAAACAATAATAAATCAGACCAGCAAAATCACTCAAACAGAACAAGCCCCTCTGTTTGAACTCAATTCAATTAAATTTTATTTATAAAGGTTGGGTTTACAGAAACACAATCAACTACAGAGATATATGAACAGTCCCAAGCATCCTTAGCGTCCTTAGACCCTCCTTCTCAGCAAGAAAAAACTTCAAAACCCAGTGGGAAAAAGAAGAAATGATGAGGAAAGACCCCTCCCATCCACTCCACCATTCCTTCAAGCTGCTGCCATCCCGCAAATGGTACCGGACACCTCTGACCAAGAAAAACATTTTACACAAAATCCTTCATCCCCTCTGCCGTCGCTGTCCTTAATAATACAAAACATCAGTAAACTCAGCTTTTAATGTTTTGTTTTGTTTTTTTAATGTTTTTTAATGTTGTACATATGTGAGTGAATGTTAAATGTTTCTACTTTTATTTCAATTAAGCCGTGACGAAAGGAAAATTTCTGTTTTTAACTGAAACAGTCAATAAAATTTTCTTTAAAAAAATTTAAAAATCTAAGAATTTCACATTTTGACCACAGACTTATATTGGAAACTAGAGCCAATCTGCATTTAAGACTTGAGTTTTCTTTATCAGTCTCATACATGTGGTAAACATTTCATTAGTTTTATTTATTAATTTCACATTTTGAAGGTGATGGTAGTCAATGCAGCAGAGGCGTTCAACTACTGTCAGGCAGGTAAGAAATATAGAGTTACAGTGTAACGTCTGAAAAAAGACCATCTGATAACAACAGGAAGAGAAAAGCTTATCATCGATCTAAAAGCATCCACTATTTAAAAAGTTCTGCATATGTTGGTACAGTGGTGAGAGATGACATTCTGTGGGAGGAGGCGGGAGTGGGTGAGTGACTTTTGTTAACATGAGCCAAGTTAGAAATGAAAGCAGTGTGCAATTAATGTGGGAGGAGGAGGCGGCTCTTCAGTGCAATCAATGATTTTTCTTCCGAATTTCAATAAAAATATTTTCTTTGAACAAAGAACATTTTCATCAGCAGAGTTCGAAGATCACTGTTGGAAAGAGGAGAGAGGACTTCCCATCAGGTCAGTAGGATAACAGCACCAGTTACTAATGTTCAGTTCATCAGTACAAACAGTTCTGAGTTACAGAACTTTTACTATGAGCACCTCCCTCGATTCCTCTAAAGGCACAGATGGGGGTCAAACCCACAATCTTCGGTTTACAAGACCAATGCCTTATTGCTTGGCCACCACCTGCAGAGACATGCAACAAAATAACCAAGAATATTATGGTAAACATCTATGAAGAACTGAATATGTTGTAACCAGTGATGCGTGGGCTGACCCGAAGTGAGCGGGTGCCCACCGTCACCCACGGTCACGCACAGTTATGGGTCATTAAAAAATATTTTTAATGATATTCGTGTTACGGTTGGTCGGGTCACTTGTCGTTTGAGATAAACATTAAAATAAATGGTAAATAAACTTCATTAACTGAATGTCTGTGAAGGTAACATACAACATGGTCAGTATCCTACAGTATGGAGGGAGCAAGAGAGAAAGTCAAGTTAGCAGAGTGGAAGCTCTGGAAACATACAAACAAAAAAGTAAGGTTTGGGACACTTTCACTGAGATTTTTAAAGATGATGTTTTCTTTTCCATGGAAACCGGGTTCAAATGTCTCTTTGAATGTTACAGGTTGTCGTCCCCAATGACATCGGATTTTAACACGGAAATAAATGCAGGTATGTGAGTAAGGTCATGTGATGTTCATAAAGACCATTGATTACAAATACATTTTTAAAATGCGGGTCAAGAAGCGGGTCAGGTCAGTTGTTATCAAATATATTTAGAGCGGTCGGAGCCATTGGCGGTTTAGTTTAAAAAGCGTTAATTAAGTCACATAATTATTAGACTACCTGTCAGGTTTAGATGTGTAAGAAAGAAACACAAACATAAGTGAGACATAAGAGATAATGTTTTAAAGTGAAGAGCAAAGCAGAGCACAAACCCAGGTACAATGTGTTCTACTTTACTCTGAATTTGTCTCTGCCTGCAAACCTCTTTTTCTTTGGAAAGGGTGGCTCTAATTTACATGGTCCCAGTTAGTCTAGGGTTACACAAAGACGAATAGTTAGTCAGCATTTTAACTAGTGAGAGATTTACATTCTTGATTGTTGGGTCGTCTTCATCTTCCTGTCTCTTTCATCACTTGCAAATTCACCTTTGGCTCCAACAGCGTCCTGTGAATAGTTAACTACAGCTATTTAAAGGGCGGCTGTGGCTCAGTTGGTAGAGTGGTTTGCCCAATGACCGAGAGGTTGGCGGTTCACATCCCAGCTCTGGCTGTCCATATGTCAAAGTGTCCTTGGGCAAGACACTGAACCCTGTCTTAGACCCCCAGTAGGACTGACCTTAGAAACCTACTGGTGTATGAATGGGTGAATGTGAGGCTAATGTAAAGCGCTTTGAGCACCATGAAGGTGGAAAAGAACTATATAAATGCAGTCCATTTACCATTAACAATAACCATTAGAACAATAATATTATTACATATTACTTGAACACTACCCATTGTATTTTTTCCGTTTCTTGTTCATTTTAATGCCTGGTACAACTAAAGATACATTTGTATAGATCAATATAATGACAACAACAAAAATACCTCATAAGGATTCAATGGGAAAAAGAAAAAATCTTGACGAGAATCACACTGAAGGACAGATCCACTCCCATGGACGGACACACTATAGATCAGGGGTCTCACAGTCATTCCTTTCAGGGGCCACATTCAGCCCAATTTAATATCCAGTGGGCCGGACCAGTAAAATAATAGCATATTAACCTAGAAAAAATTTACAATTCCAATTTTTTGCATTTGTTTTAGTGCAAACAAACTCTATTACCTTATGAGCTTGCTTTAAAAAAGGTGTGAATAACCTGAAAAACAAAAACTGAAATATCTCAAGAAAAATACATGCAAGTCTAACAATATTATAGTTCAATGTATCATTTACACATGTTCATTATGGATCAGATCTACTACAAAGACACTTAACTGTTAAAATTGTGCTTAATTTTCTTTAGAAATTTCAGTTTGTTCATATTCCTTCATGTTTTTTCAGATTTTATTGTTACAGGATAGTTCGTAAGTGGAAATATTTTCCCAATTTAATGTTATTTTTTTTCAGTATAAGAAAGACAGAAATTTGAAGTTATCATTATTTATAGGCATCATCTACATTATTTTAACATCAAAATGAGAAGAAAATATGGAGTAATTCTTTTAATATGTTATTCTGCTATAATTTGACTGTAGACCATATTGGTCTGAATGTGGAACCTGAACTAAAATCAATTCCACAATTTTGATTATATAGAATTTTTGCACTTTGCAAATTCATTGGAACCTTTGCCGGGCCGCATTTGGCCCCCGGGCCGCATGTTTGAGACCCCTGTTATAGATAAACGTCCATTTATAAATGAAGGAAGGGGAAGCAGGTCCAGACACCAGACAGGTGAGGGAGGAGGTCCAGGGTCACACGTCAGATCCTGTCGTCCATGGATAGCGTCCACACAGACACTGGGGGGGGGGTGACTAGCCATGAACAGACTTGGTTTGAAAGATAGGTTATAAAAATGACAAAAACAGATGTGAGAGAGAGAAAGAGAGACTTAGCATGTTTTCTTGATAAAACATTTCACTTCTTACATCAGTATCTGGGACAAAAGAAACAACACAGAATGAATTTCAAAAAAGATGTTTTAGTCACATGTTAATACACAGTAATTGATTACATAAGCTATTGTTTTGATGACGTCTGATGGTATATATACAACTGTAGTAGTTAGTGTATACACTGTAGTAGTTAGTGTATACAACTGTAGTAGTTAGTGTATACACTGTAGTAGTTAGTGTATACAACTGTAGTAGTTAGTGTATACACTGTAGTAGTTAGTGTATACAACTGTAGTAGTTAGTGTATACACTGTAGTAGTTAGTGTATACACTGTAGTAGTTAGTGTATACAACTGTAGTAGTTAGTGTATACAACTGTAGTAGTTAGTGTATACAACTGTAGTAGTTAGTGTATACACTGTAGTAGTTAGTGTATACACTGTAGTAGTTAGTGTATACAACTGTAGTAGTTAGTGTATACAACTGTAGTAGTTAGTGTATACACTGTAGTAGTTAGTGTATACAACTGTAGTAGTTAGTGTATACAACTGTAGTAGTTAGTGTATAAAACTGTAGTAGTTAGTGTATACAACTGTAGTAGTTAGTGTATACAACTGTAGTAGTTAGTGTATAAAACTGTAGTAGTTAGTGTATACAACTGTAGTAGTTAGTGTATACAACTGTAGTAGTTAGTGTATACAACTGTAGTAGTTAGTGTATACACTGTAGTAGTTAGTGTATACAACTGTAGTAGTTAGTGTATAAAACTGTAGTAGTTAGTGTATACACTGTAGTAGTTAGTGTATACAACTGTAGTAGTTAGTGTATAAAACTGTAGTAGTTAGTGTATACAACTGTAGTAGTTAGTGTATACACTGTAGTAGTTAGTGTATACAACTGTAGTAGTTAGTGTATAAAACTGTAGTAGTTAGTGTATAAAACTGTAGTAGTTAGTGTATACAACTGTAGTAGTTAGTGTATACACTGTAGTAGTTAGTGTATACAACTGTAGTAGTTAGTGTATAAAACTGTAGTAGTTAGTGTATACACTGTAGTAGTTAGTGTATAAAACTAGTAGTTAGTGTATACAACTGTAGTAGTTAGTGTATACACTGTAGTAGTTAGTGTATACAACTGTAGTAGTTAGTGCAGGCGCGCAGATAGCGGGGGTGTCAGGTGTGTCATGACACACCCAGTTTTGAATGCCCTTAGATCCATCCCACCCACTTTTATTTAAGAAAAAAACATGTTACTTCTTCTTTTTACTTTTTTTTTTTTAACTTTTACTACTTACTTCTTACTTAGTCAAGCATCACGAAGAAACCAAAATATGAATTAACATACATAATAACGTGACTCAGTTATTGCGCTGTGCGGCGGCGTTAACTTTGGTTGCCACGGTTACAAACAGTCTGACAGGCATTACTTGGACAGCCAGGGTGCACGTTCAGGAGGACCCCAACACGGCATGGAATAATGAGGCGAGCTAAAAAGCAGAAAACGATCATGTGGTTTTTTTTTCAAAGAGCAACAGCTGTAAGTAAACTGCTACTTTACGTTATCACCAGGGCTCTAAATTAACACCCACCAACCCGCCAAATGCGGGTGAAAATCCATTTTGGCGGGTAAAAAACCAACTTACTAGCCACTTTGGCTGTTGGCGAGTGCAGACCCGGTTGTAGCAATCCTTTATGGGGCGCCAGCATATGACCGTCCTATTTTTTTTATCCTTCCCCTGTCTTTTGTTTCCTGTCTTGCTTGCTTCGGCCCAGGCAGCGCCCCTATGGCAAAGCCAAAGTGTTCACATAGCCACGCGTTGTGTTTATTATATCACGTGTTACAGAACGCGTTCTGGCAGCGCACTGGTGCGCGCAATGGCACGCGTACTAGCACGCGCGCCATTGCGCCTACAGCCTACTTGTGTGTTTGACAGGAATGCTAATAAGCCCAAATGAATTGATCATAACGGGCTTATATGAGGATTTGGTGCTATCTTTGGTCAGTTGGTGAGTCCACAAATAGGCTAAGGAAATGAGATGGTTTAAGAAAGTTTATAACAACACCAAGATGTAATGTGAGTGTATGTTTACAGTGGGGACAGTGGAGATAAAAAGTAAAGAAGTTAGGAGTTAAATGTGAAAATTCAAAAAAATAAATAAAAATGTAATCATATGTTTGACGAAATGATATGGGGACCAACTGAGAAAATGTAAGAGCAACAAGATGTGAGTCTATGTATTGTATAAATTGTAATATAGGAGAGAACAGTAAAGAAGTGTTAACAATGAAAGGTGAGAAAATGTAAAAGCAAGAAGTTTTAAGAGTTAAATGTGAAAATGTAAAAAAAAATGAATTATTTCAAGAGGAAAAGGTTAAATAAAATAATTTAATGAAATTTGGTCAGGGGAAAAATGGCTAGTTGAATTTCTGATAGGGAGTAAGATAAAAAAAATCTACTAGCCACATTGGCTGGTGATGAAAAAAGTGAATCACTTTGCAATTTCTGTTCAAAGCAATGTCGCCGTGAGAGTAGGAATCGTACAAAGTTTGACCAGAACCAAACTGTCACCTTCTTCTGCCTCCACCTGTACATGCCCCAGACATCAGGACAAGGATCGGAGGAGAGAGGTTTTTGGATCCTTCACTTAATCAGTTTTGAGACCATTATTGAAAACTCTCATGTAGAGATCTTATTTATAATTTAATTTGTATATGGAGGCTGTGTCCTATTTTGTGTTTGTTGTTAGTGTGTTAGAAGTTTTAATTACATTATATGTTTTTTACACACCTGTGAAATTTATGAAAGAATCAGTGTGCTGAAAGTCAGTGTTAAAATAAAACAGTTTTGCAAACAGCATATGGTATGTTTAGTGAGTAATTTGAATTAGTATCAGCATTAATAAACTTTATTAAATAATAATAATTTATCTAATACTTATATAATAAATAATTTCTTCCAATGATGGGTAATTAAGTTTGACAGTCCAAATATACACCAACAGTGAGCAGTCATGTAGCACACACACACGCGCACACACACACACACACACACACACACACATATTGATCATCCTGTCATGTCAGTGGTAAATAGCACTTGAGAACATCAGACATCACAATTAGGTAAGATAATGCATTTTTCGTCTTTGAGGAGTAATAACCCCCCCCCCAATCAGAATGGTGGGGCCGGGGGTGTTAGCTGGCATCTTCGTCCCCCCCAGTTTCACAAACCTATCTGCGCCCCTGAGTTAGTGTATACACTGTAGTAGTTAGTGTATAAAACTAGTAGTTAGTGTATACAACTGTAGTAGTTAGTGTATACACTGTAGTAGTTAGTGTATACAACTGTAGTAGTTAGTGTATACAACTGTAGTAGTTAGTGTATACACTGTAGTAGTTAGTGTATACAACTGTAGTAGTTAGTGTATACACTGTAGTAGTTAGTGTATAAAACTAGTAGTTAGTGTATACAACTGTAGTAGTTAGTGTATACAACTGTAGTAGTTAGTGTATACAACTGTAGTAGTTAGTGTATACAACTGTAGTAGTTAGTGTATACACTGTAGTAGTTAGTGTATACAACTGTAGTAGTTAGTGTATACAACTGTAGTAGTTAGTGTATACACTGTAGTAGTTAGTGTATACAACTGTAGTAGTTAGTGTATACAACTGTAGTAGTTAGTGTATACACTGTAGTAGTTAGTGTATACAACTGTAGTAGTTAGTGTATACAACTCCAGTTCTATGAGGATGTGTGTTTATCCTTCTTTTGTCAAATGTATATAAATAATGTATGATAAATTTTAGTTGTAGTTTAGTTTACTTCAGTCATATATTCACTTCAAAGCAGCAAAAAAAGAAAGAGAACAATAAAAGATTTGACTGAAAAAGGCTCAGGCAGAAGCAAAGCGTATTAATGCCCACCTACCATACAGCTTAAGTGACGCAATTCATGATATCAAACAGGTGGAGAAAAGAAAAACAAAAAATACATAAATATATATATATATATATATATGTATATATATATATATATATATATATATATATATATATATATATATATATATATATATATATGTATATATATATACATATGTATACGTATGTGTGTATGTATACATACATACATACATACACACTCAAGCACATACATGACCCCCCGCACCCCCCTCAATTACAGTCATAACTCCTAAATAAAAATGCACATAATATTTTCTTGAACATAAAGGATGTACATTGTTTATTAGAAACATAAGTTCAAGTCCATATGTAAATGTTCAGACACACAGAGGATCAGAACCGTGGTGCAGCCACACCAACCATCTCACCCACCCTGTGTGTCTGCACTGCCACTGCTCTCCCTCTCTGTGGGGTCAATACTTTTGCTGTGGGACAAAGTGTCGAGACGCATTAGCCAAGTTTGGACAGGAGACAAGGGGAGTGTGGAACAGAGATGGGACAGAAATAAAACAGGAAACACAGGAAGGGAAGGAAAAGTGAGACTGGAGGAGGGTTCGTTCGCCTTTGCTCTGGGCCGAGCACATGGTCTGAACTGCACTGACCCCTTACACTTTTAAAATGGATCTGCTTCAAAGTAACTGAGATTATATGTGCCAAATTTTACAGAGTTTAATAAGATAAATCATAAAACAATTGCCAAAAATGCTGGTTAGCTCATGTTTTTAAACCTTTTTTTTAGTACGTTGAATTGTCCTGTACATGAAATGTGCTTTTTACAAATACATTAGCCTTGCCTTTAATATATATGATGGTGTGTTATTCCACATATATGCTGGTTTATGTACATGTATACAATGGATTTGTAAATATTCCAGTAAAAAGAGCCTGTAAAGTGAATGGATCATAATCTACAGACAGTGTTTGGAAGTAGATCTGACACCAATATTCCTTTGGACTAAAACCTATTCTACTGTTCATTCTCAGAATTTCATATTTTGACACCAGACTTATCTTGGAACTTTGAGCCAAACAGCATTTAAGACTTGAGTTTTCTTTATCAGTAAAACCCATTTCATTATTGTTATTCTGGAAGTATTTTACTTGTAGCCAAGTGTTATCACACAGATACATGAATGCTATTTTCCACAGTTTATTTATTCCCATTAGAGCAGGGGTCTCAAATATGTAACCAAATGCAGCCCACCCAAGGTTCCAATCTGGCCCATGGAATGAATATGCTAAGTGCATATTGTGGAACTCACTTTTGTTCAGGTTACACATACAGACCAATGCACTGTCAAATGGAAAAAATATTTTGTAATTTTGTAGGTTTCTTCTCAGGTGGCAAAAAAAAGTCACATTATGTAAAACCTATTATTTTGATCATTCTAAGAAGTTCACATTTTGACCCCAGACTTATCTTGGTAACTTGAGCCAAACGACATTTAAAACTTTACCTGTAACATTTTGTTTGTAGACCACTAGATATATATATATATATATATATATATATATATATATATATATATATATATATATATATATATATATATATATATATATATATATATATATCACTGTATACATTGTATATTCTATTACAGAACTGATTTTGAAATTATGGAAACAGACCCAGTGCCATCATAATTTTTTTTTAAACGGTTCCTTTATCAGTTCCTGGATATTCTTATTTGTGCATTGAAGCAGTGACATTATGCGGCGTGCTACTTGTCTGAGTGGGGGGGGGTACTCCACACTGTACTGAATGACAGACAGTGACTTTTAGAAGATCCCTTAACAGATGCAAAATCCTTTAGACTTTTACAGTGAGGCATGATTTCTCAGTGGGGAGGCGCCCACTGCATTTAGCAGAGAACATCTCCCTCCAAATCCCGGGCGTCAAAACACCACCTGCAGCCACAGAAGCAAGGAAAGTTACTTGTCAGCTAGCTTGCAAGCAGCTGAGAACAGCACAGCGAATGCAACAATGCCGAAGGTGGAAAAAGTAAATGCTCCAAAGTGTGGTTGTAGTTTGAGAGATGTGGAAATGAACACATGAAGTCCAATAAATGCAATACTTTAATTTGGTGCAAAGGTGGAAGCATGTCCACCACCAAGAAACATCTGGTAAAACATTACAGTAACATAAACACATGCACCTGGTTTGAGAGCTGGAGGATGTCTGCCGAGAGAGAGAGAGAGAGAGAGAGAGAGAGAGCATCTGTGGGGGGATAGGATGCAGCCGCTTCCCTATCTTCAGGCTAGTACTATATTATAGTACAGCTAGTATATATTATATTGTATAAAAAATATACTATATTATATAAAGAATATACGATATTATATAAAGAATATACGATATTATATAAAGAATATACTATAATCCACAGAGATTCAAATGTCCTCGTGACTCGGCAGCCTCGACATGTTGTTATACTGTACATCTGTTAGAGTTAGAACGCTAATGAATAATGTCACGTTCACCGGACTATTTATGAGTAACGTAATGTTAACTATCAACAAACATATGTTTAATTGGCTTTAAAATAAAATAATACTACTTAACAATAATCCTAATATTTAGTGAACTTAGGTTTTTATTCTAAAGTTAACTTTGTGCAGTTACATTACAGTGTGTTTGTATAAAAACTGCCTCCCTGCTAACTCAGTGTTTGTAAAATGTGGAATAATTACAATAAAACTGCATTTGTATGTTTGAATCATTGTTAATGTGCTTGAATTATAATATAAAATGGTGTAAAATAAATAAAGTTTAAAAAGTGTATTTATTTTTTTAAAGGTATAGAACCTTTTTAGGAACCGGTAGGAACTGGAGCCGTTTAAAGGGAACCGTTATGGACCCAGATTTATTATAATTCAAACGGGTCTATATGGCTTCTGGCATAACCGTTCCACACAGTGACAATACACGTTATTGTAATGAATGGTTTTCAGCTCATTATAGAATGGGTTTGTGATTTGAATCATCCAACTTGAGTTTGTTTGAGTGATTTAAAAACAGGATGAAAGGCTTGTCCTCATGTTCTGTCATTACCATCCCTGAATGGGCTTTGAAGATCACATGTTCCATACCTGCATGTGCCTGAAGAGTCTCATGTGCTCCTCGACCGCTCAGTGTTTTCAACATTTAAGGGTTTGGGGTTTTTTTTGACTGAATAGTGTTCATTAAGACAGAGGGGTTTGAGGGCTGCTGTGATCTAAGATATGGTTTTTTAAAAATAAAAACTGACTTGAACTAATACATATTATATGATAAATGTCTTTGAAGCTCAAGTGCCCTTCATCATTTCACATCCAACTATCTACATTTTGTGTGTTTTCCAACTGACTCGTCTCCTCTCAGTTAACTTTTCTCCTCATGTGGCCTGCACATTTCTCTATGTATTTATAGTTTTGCATCAGAACTTGTGGCTGCTATGGTTCACCATCCAAAATAGCCGTGGACCGTAACCTTTTCTACAGTTCAAACTGGGAATACATCATTTCTTTTTCCAACAGGTCTATTAAATTGGCACTGCAATGTGCACCAGGTGTAATAGATTAAAAGATAAATTAAAAGCATCATTATTCATTTTGTTCAAACATCCTTATATGAAACAATAGAAATTAAAACTGCAAGCAGTCTCAGAGGCCTTCGCTGTCCCTCGCGACCCCCTCCCCACGTGACGTTGGAGTCAAATTTGAGCCAAATCGGTGTTCGTATGTCTGAAGTACAGCCTTTTTAGTAAAGGCAAATTTGTAGGGGGTACTATAGTACAAAATCAAAATGTCTTTAGTTAAATGGATGTAGACCTGGGAGATAAACGTCTGTGTTAAATTTCAGCCAAATCGATGTTCGTATGTCCGAGCTGGAGCAATTTATGTAGTGGTAATTTTTCCTAAAAACTTCACAAAATTTGCGACAGCGTAGCAGAAAAACGATGCAACTTTTCCAAGAAATTTGGGTAACTTTTGAAGTCCCACTTTTCTAGATTGTGTTCACTGATTTTCAGCTCATTTGGCTCAATGGCCAAGGAGGAGAACCTGTAGATAAATTCCAATGACAGCGAAAATGACGACTTTTCTTGCAAACTTTTCAAAACCACATACCACCTTATACGTTTGGTGAAGCTCGCCAAAGTCACAGCCATTTTCAAAGAGTTTGATGGTGAAGCTTGGTGGTGATGTCATATTTGTGAGACGAACGTTGTAGTCCATTACTTACTCTCACATAAAACCTAACGTAACTTTGGATGCCTGTCCAAAGTGAGTGCTTTCTAAATGTGAAAATGTATCTTTAAAATTCGCAGACATCATTTGTGAAAACCATAGCACATTTCAAATGGGAACAGAAAATTACTTTTATACCTCCATTGACTCGCGTTCATTTTTTTATGGCACTTAGGTCCCATTGCCCGGAAATCGACCGGAAACAGAATCACGTCATTTAGGCTCCCTGTTAGATCCAATGACACAGCTGAGACACCACAGGTTAGTGATTGTAGCCAAAGGTTCAACAGTGTTTATTTTGATAACATTGTCATTTAACTTTACATCTTTAGTCTGAAACAAGATGTTCTATGAATGATGTTCTTTCTGTGTCTAAACCTAATCACAGTTCGCAGCCTACACACAACTCTATCGTATTAACTTTTAACATTGGGTCAATTCCGCCTTAATTAACCCTCAATCTCAGAAATGCGGACCCCTGCGAAGTGTAAGTGCTGTCCCAATTCTAAGAACGTTAAGTTGAGGGCTGTATCGCCTCAATACTGAGATTCCCCCGACAAACACCCTTAGGAGCAAGGGTTACCCACAATGCATTGCATATGTTCAGCAACAAACATGGCTGCAAAGAAGTCGAGCTACAAATGTAAGTATTTTCTTTGTTAATGGAGAAAAAAAAAAGAAAATCCTTGTATTATCTTAGTTTAGGTCCATTTTATGGATAATGTTCCTCATTGTTGCATAACATATATTTTTTATTTTACGATACTTTGTCAATATTGTAATGTTTATGTGAAACAACAACCCGAGCGACCACAACCTGAGTATAATTACAAATATTTTTCAATGACTCGTAACTGGATGCCTACAGGTGATCCACACTTTGGGTCAACCCACACATCACTGGAATCTATATAGTGTATGTCAGTATTTTAAGGGGTGGCTCTGTCTGTCTGTCTGTCTCTCACTCTCTCTTTGTCTCTCTATTTCACTGTCTCACTCCCCCTCCTATAAACAAATGATACATTCCCCATGGCCTGCCTCTCCCTCTCTCTCCCCCACACCCTCTCTCCCTCTCTCTCACCCCCCTCTCCAAACAGATGATACACTCCCCATGGCCTGCCCAGCCCCCCCTCTCTTTCTTTCTCTCTCCACGCCCTCTCTCTCTCCCTCTCCACCCCCCCCCCCCCCCTCTCTCACCCCCCTCTCCACACAGATGATACACTCCCCATGGCCTGCCTCTGCAGGATCTCACCCGTGGCCATGACCCCACCACAGGTCAGCACACACCAGCCCCACATGACAAATGTCTGTAAGTGGACCACACACTGGCCTTGGATTCATCACAGTGTCACTGGGATTACAGTCAGTCACATGTTGTGGCTTCTAAGAATGGCGACACATTTTTGTTTTGTTTTGTTTTATTCGATATGAAACGTATGCAAATCAAGTAGTGGTAAATCTATGCCACTGAAAGCTCTGCCCGGCAAACGGCACCTTCATCATGCGGCGTGCCAAACACAAATTGCTCCAGCTTTAAGACTAATCCTCTGAGGCTGGCACTCATAAACCCTTTTATAATTGGAGCATTCTCTGATCTAATCAGACTTGCTGGCCATGATGCCTGCAAATTACAGCAGTCATTCGCAATGGTAACAGTCAGACGAGTACGTCAAAACTGTGATCTGTGTGGCCAGAGTGTCAACAAATTGGCAGCCGTCTTCATTTGCACGAATTAGGATACAAATAAATATTCTTATCTGCCAAATGATGAAATTAAGATGGAATTTGCATGTGTGTGAAAGTAGCAGGTGCAAAGAGGCTTTTTGTCGTGTTCTGTTAGGCAGCTTTCATCCCAGTGTGCCAAATTGCTGCATGATCTCTGCAAGCCTCTTTGATTTTTAAATTATTATTTTTTAAATTTTAAATCTTTTTGGGAAGCTGCATGCTCTAGTGTGTATGGCTTAAGTGACTTTGACTTTGTCAGCGTGAAATTATCTGAAAAGTATTATTTATTTCCAGCTCTGTGGCCTGAAATTAATCCTAGAACACAGACACAAAGTACATGATGTATAATCATTAAAATAATCTCATCATTTGACCCCTTGCCACTGTGGGTGATTTAGCTAAAATGCCTGAAAATACCCCTCAGCTGTTGCTTAACTGTTTGGAGTAGAGACAAAAGATTTGGCTCTTTGTAAAGGTAACACTCTTTAGTTTGGACTAAAACAATGACTTTTGATGTTTATTTGACAAGTAAAAAGCTGTACACTTAGAAACTAGGGCTGTCAAAGTTGACACATTAACGGCTAACATTTTCCATTATGCGTCACTAATAAAGTAGTCTTTTTATGGTCATTTTGATCAAATTTCTTGGTAATAATGCCATTGTAACCACTTATTACACATAATTTTCCATACAGTTTCCATTGCAATTACTCTGCAGTTTGTAGGTACATAGTAAAATCACCAGTGTAAATATAACATTTAAAGAGTTAATTTTAACACTACATCAGTAAACATATGGTCCCTATCTACAGTGTAAAATGTATAGTGAACCTAGAGTAAAATTTCTAGAGTTAGACCTGGCATCCACATCTGTTGTCTAGACCACAATAACACAATCTGTTCTGCAAGGACCTGGTGTCCACTTACGAGGATATACACATATATATATATATATATATATATATATATATATATATATATATATATATATATATATATATATATATATATATATATATATTAATATGACAGAAAAAGAAAACAAATATAAAAATTGCTGAAAGAAAATCACAGTAAGACATTTTAATCAGAGTATAGAATCCTATTAGTCAACTTTTAGGGAAACTGACCTGGTCGATTAACCCTTTAAGCCCTGAGAAGTCTGTGATGAGTTTCCTAAATTTGTATTTTTTTTTATAGCTATTTCTGTTTGCTCAACAGGAAAAATGTCAAAATTATTTCAAAGCATGCTCAAATCTACTGAGCATGCTCAGTGCACCCATCTGTGGAATAAGAAGTAAAACATAAAACATTTTGGGTTATCTTAGACAGACAGACAAAACGTTTGTTCCAATTGACAGTTCATGGTCAACATCCTGAAACAAAAACATGTAAAACTTGAAAATTCCTCTCTTTGTCTTATTCTATTATTCCACAACTTTTGATTGAGCCTAAAACACACGGTAACACAAAACCACGAATGAAAAAGAACACACACATAACTCACAGCAGCTTTTATTAACCTGAAACAATTTACAACAGCACATTTCCCTGGAATAATGTCACGGCCTATGACATTATGACATGACTGGCACTTGCAGGTGGACCTCAGAAGGCAGCTGACATTTCCAGGTCTTGGTCTTAAAATCTGACTTAACAAATGCCCTATTCGTACGGAAATAAGTATTATCTGTGGACCACTGGTAATTTGTAATTACCCCCGTACCTCTGTGTTATTGTGTGGCGCATTCGGTCGGGATAAACAAAAGTCTCTAATTCACGCAAATTCCAGACATTATGGCTGGATATGTCGTAAATTCACAACATCCCGTTTGGACTCAATACATTAATAAGGTATGAAAACAGAGAATGCATAAGATTAAAGGGGGTAAATGCCACTGGCAGGGATGCTGTAAATTTGCTCCATGCCTTCAAAATAAGAGTGGGGTCTGTGATTACAGAATCGACAGTTCTTAGCGGAGGCCTTCCCTCTGGAAAACGGCCGACTGAATCTATAGCGACAACTTCAGATAGACTTCAGTCTACCTCACTACTGCACTTACTACAATACATGTGCAATTTGTTATTATTATTACTATTTTATTATTATTATTATTGTTATTTATTTAATTTTCTGTGTGTTTTGTATAAAGTTTGCACAATTTTTCCATTATTTCTGGAGCTACTGTAACAGTGAACTTTTCCCACTGTGGGATTAATAAAGCTTATCTTATCTTATAAATATTGAATATAAATATATTGAATATAAATATGGTGTGACCATATCTTCCTTTTGCCACATGCTGCCACACAATTTCAGCCACTTCCTCCTTTATTCACTCCAGAAAAAGACAAAAGGTGCGTAATTGAAATCACAAACTCAGACATGTGCATATACACAGGATTTGAATTCCCTCTGGACGACTGCTTTTCACCCAAACACAGTAGATTATTTGCAGCGGAATTATTACTGAGCAAATCACGGACATAGTGCATTTGCACGGGACTAAGAACTCAGACATTCTCCGTAATTATTCCGAATTACCAGTGATCCATAGGTAATACTTATCCCGTGCGAATAGGGCAAAAGTAAGTTGTGCTGCTGCATCTTACAGTCCCTGGGAAGAGCAGACGGAGGAGTCCCATGAGCAGAAGAAGGCCGAGCTGGTGGAGGAATGTAAAGAGAGTGGCTTGTGGAGCCACTGTGAGCTGATAGAAGTGGACTGCAGGGGCTCTTTAGGCCAGTCAGTGCAGTGGGTACTCAGGCTCCTTGGCAGTAGGGGGTTGCCAAAGAGAAGAGCCACCAGGAACTTTAGCAAGGCCACTGAAAAAGCATTGATGTGGCTGTGGATCAAGAGAGGAGATGTGTGGAGTAGCTCACCAGGGTCTGATTATCCCCCGGACGGATTGAAAATCAAAGACTCAAAACATCCAATGACCCTGAGTCCTTCAGTGATGACGTTGCCAAGCTTCACCCTAAAGGTGCTTTTAAATCTAGTGACACGTGACAGTGAATCCAGGACAGGCTGGATGACGATGACAGGGTTCCTACAGCTCAGGGCAACGTTAAATTAAACTTTTTTAATGCTGTTTGAAATTAAATTTAAGACCAAGTCGACAATGAACCAAAATTGAAAAGGCTAAAAAAAAACACATGAATTACCTGGGGGCAGTTTTACCAACTGTTTATTTTAAATAGAACATGACTTTTTGGTCCAGTTGCTGCTACATTCATGGACCATTTGCATCAAGGAGCATAACTTTGAAAATGTTAATATATAACACACACACACACACACACACTTGTAAAAAACTATAGTTAGTTAAAGGAATACTACACTCACAGAATGATGTGCTCTCATTATCTACTCACCCTAAATAATAATAAAAAATATATATCTACATAAAATATAGACAGCCTAAATGTTACCAAATACTGTGCAGAGACAGACCTGGATTGTGAACGTTGGTAGTCAAAAAAACCCAAAACTATTTAGTTCTTGTTTATTTTTAATCATTAGCTGTGTTTCCATTACAGTTTTTCGCAAAACAATAGCGATATTCCTAAAATTTCGACAAAGTGTATTTGTGACCCGCCACCACGAAACCAGGCATAAGGCGCGCTGAGCCGTTCAGAGCTACAGCCAAATTTAGGCTGGAAGGTGATTTCTTATTTGTGTTTACACCTTATCAAAAAACGGTACCGTAACACCTCTATTTTCAGTTCCTGTGGTCATTACATTGAAATCCAATCAATAAAGGTGTTTATCGGGTCAATTATTTAAGCGGCGACAAAAGTTCAGGGATTGCTGAGCAAAGACAAAGACGACTTCCACCTCTTTTCGCCGAACAAACCGATCTCCGCTCCGTGAGTAAACATCCAAGTGTTCGGTACGAGGTAAAAGCTTATATTGAATGCTCTTGTCCAATGGTGTAAGCCAAATGATTATAATACGTCGCACTTCTGTCCTATTATTATAATATATAAAACTTCTGTGACATGTCCATCAGAGTGTCCTTTAACATCTGTGAATAATTTTTGTCAATCGGATACGAATTATTATGCATTGCTAAGGACTTCCTACCCCAAAACAGTCCAAAACTTTAACGGACAATATCTAAAAATATGCAAATTGCATAATAGGTCCAAATGTGGATATTAAAATTACCATAACTTTGGTTCTACTTATGATAGAAACATAATTTTTTCACCATCTTTTTTCACCACCAATCTACACAGATAACTCAGTTTTGATTTCCAGACACTTATGCCTGGTTTCGTGGTGGTGGGTCACATTTGTGCTTTGAACCTGTTTCCATTGACGGTTGTTCTTGGCAGGAGTGTCATAACTCTCGTGAAATATCATCCCATGAGATTGGGATGATGATCACAACAATAGTATTGTGACTTTTGCGAACAAGCCGATTCTTTTGAATTATTCCTTCTTTTTTTCTCCTCTATGGTATCAGATTTCACACACATGTGCACACAAAAGTTCCACCTTTTCCCCCCGAGAGAGAGAGAGAGAGAGGAGAGAGAGAGAGAGAGAGAGAGAGAGAGAGAGAGAGAAAATCATGCAGAACCATCATGCTGCACTGTGATTGGTCAATCAACATTCCAGAGTGGGGAATATTCACGTGTAAAAGTACATGCTTCTTTACACACAAGTATTCCCTGCCCTAGAATATTGATGATGAATCACAGAGCAACAACATTCCAACAGTGGGAGAGGGTTTCTGTGTCTGTCAACAGTGGGAAGATCAAAAGTCAAATCACACAACTTTCCAGCACATTTGTTTGTTCAGAGATTGGAATAAATATTTAGAATTTAAGATGAGCCAGAACCAAAGGAAAAGGAGTAGTGTCTGGATCTACTTTAATCGAGAGGGTGAAACCAAGGCAAAATGCCAGGGACCCAGTTTAAGCCTAAAAAACTTTTAAAAAAGAACCAAAGAACCAGTCTGGGGCGACAGACGAGGAGGAACCAGTGTTACCCCACATTGTCCAGAAGCTCCAACCTCACTGTGCTGCATCTACCAAAGCATCTGAACAGCACCAGGTCTTATGACCAGCTGCAAACAAGGAGTTTGCGTGGGTTCAGTTAGAAGAAAATGCAGATGCCACTCTAAATGTGACAAGCAAAGTGAAAGTTTGTCGTCGTTGAGCAGGGGTCTCCAACCTATTCCACAAAGGGCCGGTCTGGCTGCAGGTTTTTGTTGAAACCAAGCAGCAACACACCAGACTTCAATCAATGAATCAACTGATCTCAGTCTGCAGAGAGTCAATTGGTCAAACTATGAACTCTTGGTTGGTTGGAACAAAAACCTGCAGCCACACCGGCCCTTTGTGGAATAGGTTGGAGACCCCTGTCGTTGAGGTTTCACAAAAATAGCTTGAGTCAATTGATTCGCTCAACAGACAAAACAAATGGACCCTTGGACAACATTCCATTATCTGACAACCACTATATCATTTTGACGTCCTATGTTCTAAGTCCTATGTTCTATGACTCATCTTCAGAATAGTTGACACAAACACATTGCATAAGTATTTGGATAAAGCTGGAACAGTATAGACTGGCTATACTAAGCTAGCCAATGATCTTGGTGCAGTGATTAAGCTCTCTTGAGATATTTCTGTGACCTTTGACTTGTTTCTAAAATACTCAACCATGAAAGAATATGCTCAAAAGAACCTAGAAAGGTACAGATCCACAGGCTGCAACTGATGAGCGCACTGATCATCAGCATTGGTGCTAAGAGATTTGGCATCAAACAATCCAAGAGCCAGAACATATTGCTAGGTCGAACCGGTATTAGACCAAGATCACCCAGCTCAGGAAAAAACTGAAGACCCTAAAACAGCAGCACAAGAGGGTGAGCAAGAAGGAAAGGCCGACCCTGAAGGAGCTCAGAGACATCGTAACGCAGAAGCTCATCTCTCTTTGACGCACTGAGTGACACAGGAGAAGGGCAGATAGAAGACTCACCAGCACACTGCCTTTATAATAAATCCCTTTGGGTTTACTAAGCAGCTGCAGGGGCAGAAGCAGAACCCTTGTATTCCCAGAAGAGGAGATCAATCAGCAACTCAGCGACACATACAGCAACAGTAGGAGAGGGGAGGATCTGCCCCAACTAAAGAGCTACCTACACCAGCAGAACCCAGTTCAACATCAAAGAGCCCACCTGTCAGGGACACTGTCTGAGCTGCAGGGGCCAGTGCAGCCCCAGGGCCGAGTGGAGTACCCTACAAAGAATACAAGCAACACCCGAGACTACTGCACACACAAATAGACAATAAACAATCTTGAAAATCTTGTTTAAAAAAATTACCAAGATAATTTTCACTTGTTCCATTCGCTGTTTTGTTTTTTTCTTAGCTGAATTCAAGCAAAAAGAAAAAATAGGGAAATATACAAATGGAACAAGTAAAAATGATCTTGGTAAAAAAATTTTGATATAAGATTTTCCACACCTATTGTTTTTATATTTCACAGAAAATTTATTCCTTAGATGATTATGTCTTATTTTAAGTGTGATGAGATATTTGGACTAGAAAGAGAAAAACACACCTGATAACCATTTAGATTTTATCCAGTGTGTAAAGCTGTAAATATACAAATATATATACACAGTAAATATTGCAGTGTTAAATCAACACTTAGAGAGTTTATTTAACTTCTTCTAGAGTGTATTTGGTCCCATTTTCTCCAAATTAACACTGCAAAATTTACTGTGTAGCTGTGAGAAATATCTGTATATATATATATATATATATATATATATATATATATATATATATATATATATATATATATATATATATATATATATATATATGCAGCCTGAAGTGGGTGGTAAACTCCATCTCAGTCTAAATACTGACACCAGACTGATAGTCAACAAGTACCTGAAGGGAAAGTTGAAAAGAAGTTTCAACAAAGAGTTCAAGAGAATGTGAAACTGTTCTGAGGTAAACAGGTGGGGTCCACGCAGTCCGCCTGAGGGATTCAACCTCCCTTGGTCTGGGTCAGTCGCTGGGTACTGGGAGGGTCCTCTTGCGGGACCTCCCCCCAGGTCTGGCTTGTGCCCCTGCCAAGCACATTTCCTCCATGGCACTGTGCCACAACTGGCTCTAGGTTGGCAATGAAGGCTCAGGGGGCAAAGGTGGCAAAGGTGGCTCGTGGCTCCGGCTTTATAGTGCCCTATGCCCAGACTATGCCACTTCCGGGGGCCATAGACTTGCTGCGCCTCCTCCGAATGTGCAGCGTTGAGAGGGAGGGGAATCGGGACCCTTTTCCTCCTGCGTGCCAACCATGTCGCGTCACCAGGGCACCAGGTGCCAAGGGTCAGAAATGATGTCAGCAACCCACCCGACCCATCTTGAAGCTAATGCATGCTCACGCGAGTCGGAGGATCTCTCAGAAACCCCACAGTGCGATGAAAGTGATGGCAGGCATGCACCGACTAGGGTGGGATCCTCAGGCAGCAAAATCAGTGGATCCTAACAGACAAAAATGGTGATGTTCAAAACCAGAGGGGGGGATGGGGATGACCCCCCCCCATCACCTGAGAATCGCACCATATATATATATATATATATATATATATATATATATATATATATATATGTATGTATATACCAGGCAGATACCAGGAACAACATCAGAGATCTCTGTACAAAAGAGCGCATTGGAACTAGAACTATTGGAGCTAAGATCCTGCGCAGAACCCTCAGCCTCCCAGGCCTCTGGTAGAGGACCAGAGTCTGAAGGAGACACCGCCCAGGTGGGGCGAGAGGAACATTTATATATATATATATGTATATATATATATACTATATATATAATTTTAGTCTTGCATTCTAGTAAGACACACAAATAAAACATGTGTAATATGTACTAGACAATCTATTATGAATATGATAATTAAAGAAATATGTATGATAACTGTGCAAAATTGTACAGTAGTTTTAAGTATTTATATTACATATGAGTTGTTTTCTGGTCTATTTTTTTCTAATCCATTCTGTTTTTATTGGTGTTGAACATCTTCGACATTTTATTTTCTGAATCTGAAAAATATACTTGTGTGCAATTATAATGATATGGTTTTAAGGTAGAGTTTTAATGGCCGTAGGCAGGAATGACTGCCTGTGTTGTTGCCATTGCATAGATTCTGACCTTATGCCCTAAATATCTTTAGACACCTTTTTTCTGTGCCATTCATTTGAAACTCATTATATATTTTACAACCTGTTGTTTTTGTAACAAACATGTAGAATACATGTAAGCTTCTTCTCAGCGTTTAAGATTTTGCCCTCATTAGTTGAAACTTTTGTATCCTCTAGTTTTAGTAAAAGCACAAAATACAGATTGATGCAAAATACAGTAAAGTCACATTATATAACTGAGACTTAAATAAAAAATGTAAAAGAACCATGTTTTTGTTCATCATCTGTTCATTTGACATTGGTTTATAGCTTGACAAGGTTTGGAAATCCAATATTTATTAATAGCATTTTTCAAAAACTATTTCATATTCTAAAAGACGCTTTTAAACGTATCAAACTCCAGTAATCTCAGCTGAAAGAAAACAAAACGTATGAAGACTAAAAGCTGTGGTGTGGGAGGTTCAAGGCAAAAACAATAGAGGCATCAACCATAAAGTGTGTGAAATAGATGCTGTGTGACAATGACATTGCCAGACCAACTGCTCTCTAGGTTCAGTGTTTTATATGAAGCATAAAATGGACATCTAGACACCACCAATAAACAACTACACTGTCATAGAAGAGTTTCTACAACACCAAATATAGTCTCTCACTATGAGTGTCTCAACACTGTATCAGATAGACCAACACAATTACGTTTTAATATAGTTTGACCGTTATAATAGTCAGAAATGTACTTTTCCATTTTCAAACTGTCATGGTTGAATATTGTGTGTTTTTGTGTTACATTGGGCTTGTTTCTCTGAGTTTTTATTCTTATTTAATTCAGAATAAAGGTAAATTCTGCTTTAAAATGACCGTGCAAACACCTAATTACATTTAGAAATTACTATTTTGAATTTAAATTTATCAGAATAAAGGGTTTATTCCACTTTTAATTCTGATTTACATAATTCCCTGTATATGGAGTTTATTCCTCTCCTTGTCTTGTCTGCACATATTCCTCGCTGGCGGGATTGTTCTGCGTGCCGTCTTTGGTTCTTTAACATTCTTCTCTTCTTCTTCAGATGATCAACAATTAATTAGTTTGTTGATTCAGGCGGGCTGCTGTTTCATAATTATTACAAAAAATAAATGCAAAAATCACATGTAGTGTCACGTCTTTTCACGTCTGCTGGTTGAAACATAAAATAGAAACTGGATGTGATTGTTTTTTTTGGGGGTTTTTTCAGTAGATGTCAAGACTAAAGATGTATGATAATTATTGGCTGATTTGGAGGAAAATTGTATTGTTGTTTTTTTTTTTTTAATCGACCTAATAGTCACATTTTTCCAATCTGATAAATTAATTAAATGATGGGAAATGTGTTCAGGCTGAGAAAAACTTTATTCAGACAGAAAAGCCCCAAAACAGGACCCAAAGCCTGGCCAAGTCACTGCCTGATAATAATGTCTTCACTAGCATGGTCATTTTTGTCATTGGCAGAAAATGGCAATATTATCACTATTTTCAAATCTTGTTCATGGAGGATTCTGGGAGGAGGAAAGATGGTGTTTTAGCTGCACATTAGCGTGTGTTTAACAGCACATTATGAACCATGTTACACTCTCCCAAGCCACTGTTTCTTGGCGGACGTATCCCTCCCTTCACTTTATGATATTGTTCCCACTCATATTAATTGATAGATATTTTATTGATCTCTTGCAGGACATTACTTAGTATTCTTAATATTACTTAATATTGATTGAAAAGAATGGACAACAAGTACGTTTTCCTACAGACTTATGAACATCAGATGTTAGTCTCATCAACATACTAAACCTGACTAAAATATTAGTTTTCCATCCTGCAAAAATTGTAGATTACACTGCAAGAAAGTATCTGCTTCAGACATTAAATGTGTTAAAACTTACATATTTTGATAAGATGACTTAGAAATCAAATGACTCTAGTGTTGGTTAGTTCATGTTATGTTATGTTCATGTTCATGTTATTCCACATATATGCTGGTTTATGTACATGTATACAGTGGATTAGTAAATATTCCACTAGAAAGAACCTGTAAAATGAATGGATCATAATGTACAGACAGTGTTTGGAAGTAGATCTGAGACCAATATTAAAACATATTCTATTGTTACTTGTAAGAATTTCACATTTTGATCCAAGATTTATCTTGGAAACTTGAGCCAACCAGAATTTAAGACTGGAGTTTTCTTTATCAGTAACACACTTGGTTTCATTAGTTTTATACTGGAAGCCAGATTATAGTTTTATACCGGATTGCGGATGCTAAACCGATCCGTTATGATGAAGCTAAGCCAGAAGGGAAAACTCTCAATTTACTGGTCGAGCTACGTTCCGACCCTCACCTATGGTCATGAGCTTTGGGTCATGACTGAAAGAATGAGGTCATGGGTACAAGCGGACGGAATTAGTTTCCATCGCAGGGTGGCCAGGCTCAGCCTTAGAGATAGGGTCAGGGCCGGACTGGATCCGGGAATATCCTGCAGTGTCAAGGCCAATTCCAGCACGACGGAGGTGAAAAAAAAAGACAAACATATATTTTTTTAGGGGGGGGGTTGGAATTTCCTTATAGTAATTAAAGTAATACTATTGTAAGTTATACTACACAACACCACACTATGAAACAAAATCATGACAACAGCTCAGTACAGTACTTTTCTCTCATCCTCTCCCCGCCCAAACATAATTATTTTTGTCTCACGTTACCTACATGATATATGTTGTTCAGGACGGGGGTGTATTATTTTATCAGCAAACTTTTTAGATGCCACCTTAGTAAAGTATATAGTATAAACATGAATAATCAATGTTAAACTGAAAAGGTGGTTCCGCCTGTGATCTGAATACTACTAATAAAGTATAATAACAAAATGATGGAGTCAGGAGGCTGGGCGGATCTTTTTTGTGGGCAATGTGAAGGACTATTGTCACCTTCAGCTTCAGATTGGCCATCACCCTGTTAGCATTAGCATTAGCATGGATGAATCGACTAATTCTCTCGTCAGTAAAAATCCCTGGCGAACTCTTTAAAGCAGGAGTCTCAAACTCATGTTCTTCACGGGCCACATTCAGCCTTATTTGATCTCTAGTGGGCCGGACCAGTAAAATGAAAACATAATAACCTATAAATAATGACAACTCCAAATGTTTTGTCATTGTTTTAGTGCAAAAAACAAGCAAACAAACAAAACATGAAATTATGAAAATACCTTTATAAATGATCCAAATACAAAAAAGTGTTAAACTTAAATAATAATTTTAACAATATTCTGCCTCAATTTATCATTTGTGCATGTGTATTATGGATGACTTCTACAAAGACACTAAACTCTTTGTAACAGAAGAAGAAAATGGTTAAAATTTTGTGTCATTTTCTTTAGACATTTCAGGTTGTTCACATTTGTTCAGGTTATTCACATTTTATTGTTACAGGATAGTTTGTAAATGTAAATATTTTCACATTTTAATAATATTTTTTGCAATTAAACAATGACAAAAATTTGGAGTTCACATTGTTGTTTATAGGAAAAGAAAAAAACTGAGAAGGGAATCTGGAGTAATTTAATAGGTTATTATGCTCTACATCCTATGGGCCGCATTGGAACCAATGGCTGGCCGCATTTGGTTTGAGACCCCTGCTTTAAAGGCACTGACAATAAAACAAGCCCAAACATATGTCCTTAATCATAGTTACACATATGACACAACGAATGTGGATTGTTAATGAAATGTGTGGATGGTGTGTTTCTCCTGTCAAATAGATTACACTGAATGGAACGTATCACCCTCTATGGCTCGTCCTGAGGAGAATGTCCTGAGCACCACCCCCGTCCGCCCGGCTATTGTCATTTAACATCTACTGTCCTGATTACATACATGATCTAGTGCCGACCGTCAGTGATCTGTCAATGCTGCAGGGGCGGGCCCGTGGAGAATCCCAATGTGTTAAAAAAAACCCGCTACCAATCCCTACCGCTCTGACTCCGCCAAGCTCCGAGCACGTTACTATGGTTTACAGGCACACTAATGGGGGGGGCAGGCCACTGAGCAGGCAGGCCACTGGGAAAAGTCCCAGTCCTCCTGTGAGCCAATCTGGACCTGTATAGGGTGACACGCTCGAACATCTGGGAGGGACTCGGAGTAGAGCTGCTGCCCCTCCACATCCAGAGGAACCAGCTGACGTGGTTTGAGCATCTCGTGAGGATGCCTCCTAGATGTGTTCAGCGATGGAGGTGTTCCGAGCATGTCCTTCTGGGAGGAGAGCTCAGGGCTGACCCACGGTACGCTGCTGGAGGGATTATATATTTCACCTGGCCTGGAAACACCTCAGGATTCACCTGGAAGAGCTGGCGGAGGGAAGTGTTCGCTACTCTGCTGAGGCTGCTGTCCCCATGACCTGGACTCAGATAAAGCGGAAGATGACGAGTATGAGTATACCAGAGGCCTTTTACCTGCAAACTAGTATTATATGAATATTATATCAAATATAAAAATGTTAACTTCTCAGCTATCGGTATAGGCACTGATCAAGACGTCACGTTAGCATTCTGCCCAATCAGAACCCTCTGTACCTCCAGCTCTTTAAGTGGAATTAACTAAAGCAGTGTAAACATGTTTTCCATAGACACCTTTATTCTGCATTATCATTTCCATGAAATTGCTTTACTCTGAATTATTTTATTCAGAATAAATCATTCTGAATTAAAGAAAAACAGCATGATAATGTTTCCCTGGTATGTAAAAACTTACACTAAGACTGAACCCTAAGTGTAAGACATTAAAACCTCCATGATGACAGATTAAGATGAATAGTAAATAAGCAAATACATAAAAATGACTGTAAAGTTAACAGTAAATATCAGACAAATTTCATTTACATAATTTGATGGTGACAAATGAGGTGTTGGATCCAATTAAACAGGTTCTGATCCCTAATCTGGGAGGTTCTGGATCCTGTACATGTAGAACCTGGTGCAAATTAAAGCCTATTTACACCTTGAAATAACCCATTAAAGCTTAGAAAGGAAGGGGAGGAGGCTGTGTTGAATAAATGGGTCAGACACAACACTATTACCCAGGAGACTTCATTAAAAAAAACAAACCCTCTTCATACAGAACCTGAATTACTACTCGGAATGTATGTAATTTAGAAATGAGCCCCCAGGTCTGTTTCATGTAACACATTGGTGTGCATTTTACTTGGACTATGATTTCACCGCTCACTATTAATATGTTACCACACAAGTGTTAGGCCAGTTTTCTTTATGACTGACTTTTCCATTTTAAACATGTTAGTGTATTAAGCTGTAGTTGAGTAGAGACAGTGCAGTTAAAAAGTTGTGACTCGAAGTAAAATATAAATCTCCTCCCACTGTCACTAACTAGAAATAAGCTGATTGTACTTTTAAATATTCTTCAGATATTAAGGGTTTTGTCTTCTCATTCACCTACACTGAAAAAAGTAAAACATTGAATCAACTCAAACTCTTCAATAGTTCACACATAAAAACATCGAGTTGAGTGAATCAAATTAAATGAAATTAAAATAACACTAACCCTTTGCAATTCAATTTGGTTTACGCAACTAGATTTTTTTGTGTGACCATAAAAAGTCAAAATTGAAGAATTTCTAAGTTGATTCAATGTTTTACTTTTTCAATGTACAACAGCAGCACATTAAGATTGATATGTTATAAAATTATTTAAATATTTACTTTATATATCTATATGCATACATGTAAAAAACTATTTAGGAAACAAGACATCACATCCCATGTCCTTCAGGTACTTTTTTCCAGCTCCATTGCTCTACCTCAGATAACATTTGTAGATGACACAACAGTGTCTGGTCTGATCAACAATGATGACATGGCTTAGAGGCTCGAGGACAAACATGTGGGGGAGTGTTGAACGAACAGCAGGCTGGTGTTCTACCACCCCAAAGGACAAGGAAATGATTATTGATTTCACAAGAACAGGGAAGACAACAAAAAGTCACAACTCTTTCATATCAGGTCAGACTGGGTGGAAAAACAGGAGGTGTTTGAAGAAACCTATGGATCTCTAACCGCTCATGTTATGACTCGGTCTTGGGGTTTACCAGGGGGTCCCATAAAAGTGCTCAGTCTGACCTCTCAACTCCCGTTTAGGAATGCCAATACAAATAAAAATCACCATTCAAAGTATGTAACACTTAAAGAGGATAGGGGAGTGTTCAAAACAGCAAAGAAAAAGTGCTGATGCTCTAAACTAATGGTCAAAATAAAATATAATACTAACTAACATTCTCTGGATCAAAAACAGGAGAAAACTAGTAAAACAGAAAACACAACCCTCTATCTTAGCAAATTAATTATTTACAAATATTTATATTTACTTTTTAACTACAAATACATGCACACAAATACATATCAAAACTGGTGATCTAAAAACACACACAGCAACAAAGCGGAGAGAGGGTCCACAGCCATTTTTATGTGCCAGCTCATCTGTATTACCACCAATCACCTGCTTCCTGAAAGAAAATGAAGATGCAAAGAACACAACACCCCTACAGGGCTGGGGTAGAAATACACAGAAATTTACAATTTATAATTATTTATAATCTACGGTCATAACACTGCCCAAAGATATATATATATATATATATATATATATATATATATATATATATATATATATATATATATATATATATATATATATATATAGTATATATACATTGTATATTCAGGGTACGATTTATCATAAAAAAGCTTGCATTGGATGTTATGACCCTCATTCCAGACTGTAATCATATTACTAAGTGGAAGAAAAGAAAGTAACCAGGATTTCCTCAGTCGCGAAGAGCGAAGAGTGATGAGCCCAGTACCTAATTCTGTCCCACGTGCGGGCAGGTGTGGGAAATATGGCGTATGGAAGACAGCTTGGCTGGTTGGTGTCGTGCCGGGGTCCAGTCTTCTCAAAGTCGTGTTGTTTATGAATACAGCCCAAAGTGGCGGTAAACTCTATCTGAGGCTCAATACTGACACCAGACTTATAGTACAAGTACCTGAAGGGAAAGTTGAAAAGAACTTTGGACAGAGAGTTCAAGAGGACGTGAAACCTTTGAGAGGTAAATGGGTGGGGTCTGCACCGTCCACCTGAGGGATTCAACCTCAACTGGTGTGGGGTCTGCTGGGCGGATACCTTTGTGGGACTTTCCCCCCAGGTCTGGCTTGTACCCTGCCTGGCACATTTCCTGATGACCCCCCCCCCAGCAGATCACACCCAGTGTGTGTGTGTGTGTGTGTGTGTGTATAAACTCAGCTCAGCTCTGTTTGAAACCACTGCTGAAGAATCAATCAGTCAAAAAAATCAATCTACATGTGCACTCTCAAATGTGACATGGCAGCATGTTTGAAAGACCTGCACTATCTGCTAAAAGCTCCATAATGTGGGTATGAAGCCCCCACCTGAACCACTTCATAGCTTCAGACTCCAGTCATCCTGGACATTTACTGTTACAGCCACTGCTGTTTGACACAAACGTCAGAACAATAACATCCAAAGGAACCTGAGCTGTGACCTGCATCATCCCTTCACCCATTACAATCACTCCCAGTGGATATTTTAGCCATTTTCACCTGTTGGTATTTAACACTGTAAAGCTTGAACCATTAAATCACTGAAAGAAAATTTCAGTTCTTTGAAAGTAAAGCCTTTTTTGGTCGTTTCGGAACAAAAATGAAAAAAAAAAAAAATTTTTTTTTTCAAATGTTAATAGACATATTTGAATTGAAACTTGAAATAAAAATTGAATTGAATTTTGTATCATATTTGATTCTTCAGGTCTCACTACTCAAATATTATTTTTGAACAAACACACAAACCAGTCTAACAGATTGGTTATTCCTAAATGGCTTCACCAAATCACAGGCCATAGGTGGAAGAAACATTTTTGTAGAGTCATTCATCTTACGTGAAAAATGGCCAAAAATTAATCAAACTGTGCTCGGGTATGTAAACGTATGAGCACAACTCTATAAATTGCTACATCATCTGTGTCCAATGCTACTTAATCCATACCATCTGCCATTAAATGTCAGGTAGATACAATAGTTCATTTGTCATTTTTGTATTCTCATGCATCTGGAAAATAAAGGTCAGTTGAACAGCCATTTCCTTTTAATGTGAAGGTGAAAATATACATAGAAAAAAGTATCTACATTAGCATCAATAAAGTAAAAAAAAAAAAAACTCTTGTGACAGCGACTCTGATGATTTATATATCCAAAAAGTCAAGGCAAAATGTAAAAGGCGAGTGGAATAAATTACTAATATATTCTAATGACTAAAAGAAAACACGTTAAAACACAGACAGAACTTTATCACCAAAAATATGCTAAAAACATACAAAGGTTTTATTATTCATGGAGGCAAAAGGAAGTGAAGCATGGCAGCTTTATGGTATTTTGGATTTATGCACACATTTCAACCTCGAAGCCTCCATCCTAGACCCTCAAAATACACAGTCAATCAGAACTGTATAAACTATGATAATCAACCAAGCCCAGATAAACACCCCACACCTCTTCTTTTACCCCCCCCCCCCATCTTACTGTCCCTCATCCTTTCAGAGTAATATTCCATATATCAGTCGCTGCCCTCTCTCTCTTTTCAATCAGATTTTTTTCGTCATCCATCTCCTAGTTTTTAGCTTCTCCCTCTCCAAATGTCAATCAATCATCAGCTGGCATTCTCTTTTCCCACTCTCTCTGCCTCCGTCCTCTTCACTCAGCCTTGCGGATTATCAATCACTCCCCTTCACCATCCCATGTCATCGCCCACCCCCCCTTACCCCCCTCGTCCATCTCCCCAGTGTTCTGTTATTGATCAATCAATCAGTCTCTAGTTCAGCCTCATTGAAACCCAAAAGATGGAGAACCACTTCACGTGTGCACCTTTTATGGCAACACACTCTTATATTTCATACTTCAGGTCAGCACTTTTTAAAGATATATTATATGTGACTATTCCCTTACCCTGGATTGAGATGAAATGAGTAATACAGCGGCTCCACATGCAAACTAAGTAGGGCGCTTACACAATAACAGGATAATGTGAGGATGGAGTACACTTTATGCAGCCTGTACAGGTAGCTGCCTTGACTGGGGCTGTGATTTCCTTTCATTAGTTTTGTCACATTCAAAAGCACAAACTGCAGATATTTCGTAGTTAAAGCCAACCAAGGAAAGCAGTGATTATTTAACTGACTTGCATAATGGTTTTCTGCTTCTACTAGTTGCTCTAATTGGCAACCAGCTGATATGTTCCCTGACTGTAGGTGACAGCATCCTAATGTCTTTGAATGGTGTTTGGTTTACCCCCAATGGGCAAAGAGTCCTGCACTGAGTCGGGTACTCGCAGGTAGTGATGGGCAAATGAAGCTTCATGAAGCATTAATTGTTTTGTTTTTTTATCCCTCTAAATGGAGCTGTCTGTTCAACAAACAGTTGAAATTGTTGAAATGTTCAACCCTTTCTTGAACAGAGAGCTCTATCTAGAAGGATAAAAAAACAATCAGTGTTTCATGAACCTTCATTTGCCCATCACTACTTGCAGGTACTCAACAAGTACCTGCAAAAACAACTAAATTCCGGGTGTTTTTCAAAAGCAGTTTTTTTCACGGGTTCAGATCTGGGTGGAAAAAACAATGTAAAGTGGTACCTCTACTTACGAAACACCCAGCTAACAAATAATCCAAGTAACGAAAAACCTTCGTCTCTGAATACAAAAGAAAATTCTATTTACGAAACAAAACCGAAACCCCTCAGAAATAAATACTATGTACATTTCTGTACGTACGGTACGTAACTACATAATGTATTTAAATACGTCATGTACGTGCATCCCATTGGCTATGAGAGAGCTACCCATGATGCATTTTATGAGCCTTTGACCCTCATTCATCGATTCATACCTGTGTCGGCCCCAGCATCAGAAGCCATGAGTAAAGGACAGAGCCACTGCTGCCTTGTGAGTGTCTCCGAGTGCGTCCACTGAAACCCCACCACAGCACGCATTCGTTATCCACCACGAGTGAATGAATGAAAAGAATGAAAAGAAGAAGCGGGTCACGCCACCAACAGAAGTGAAACAGGAGATGATAAAAAAGTAGGAGGCAGCCATCACTACACCAGCACAAACAAAAGACATGAAGGCAAAACCCCACTAGCCCTTCGAATTCGTGGAAAAAAAATCCACCCTGAAAAATGTCCATGAACCATGCCATCACCTGACAAATGTGCCCTCCGCACCCCAGGATGATCACTACAACTCGTTAAAGGCAATCGTCCCTGGATTAACACCCCACCAAACATCCTTCCACAAAGACCTCTGAAGGTGAAAGTGACAATTAAAACAAACACAATGATATGGAAATGACCCACATGTTTGGTTCATTTCAATGGTTTAATGTTTAATGTTCAGTCAGTGAAGACACATGTACCCACTGAGACCAATACATTTAATCTAAAAGCTAAATTTTTTACTTTTACATGTAAAATGTGACTGTATTTACGAAAAAATTCAAGGTACAAAAACAGTTCTGGAATGAATTAATTTTGTAAGTATAGGTGCCACTGTATTGTAGATTTTAGATAAACAAATCAAGATCAGGAAAATTAATAAAATCACAATGGTCGGCCATGGGGGTTGAGACATTTCTATCTTTAGTAGCTAATGAAAAAAATTCAGTGTGCACCTGATGATGCCTCGCAAAGATGTCCAGGTACTATTGGATGTGTAATGGAATGAATAGTGCATGGTTGTGATGAGCAAATGAGGATTCCCTCTAGATGGAGGTCTCTGTTCAACAAACAGTTGAAATTGTTGAAGTGTTCAACCCGTTCTTGATCAGAGAGCGCCATCTACAGGGATTAAAGAAAACAATCAGTGCTTCATGAAGCATCATTTGCCCATCACTAACTGGTACCTAAACTGTGTCGAATCGAGTCAAGTTGAGCTGATACCATGTAGTGGAAATGGCTCTTGGTAAACTAAGGCTAACCTCTATATATTTAAAATGTACTGATGCACAGTAACCTGGGACTTCCAACAAAACACACTTGTCACTTTCATAACTGACATAACTAGTTTAAAAATGGTTGACTTTCAAAATGTATTCCTTTAGCAGTTTCTAAGGAATCATTTATACGCTGAACCCACTCAAAGTATAATTTGATTCATTCTGACAGCACCTCCAAGGCTTTAACTTACAGTCAGATTAATGTACTAATGCACTATTTATGGTGACACTACAGAAAAAACTGCTGCAAGATTTTCAAGAAAAAAATTGTGTCTGAGACTTTTGTTTTTGTTTTAAATGTTTTTTTTACATGTGTGTTTTCATTCCAGAAACACATATATACTATTTACATGCTTATATGTTGAGGAGTTTCAGTATCAATATGGGTTGGGGTTTATTTCTTTTTTGATTCTAGTCCGTTTCTCTTTCACTGTGGCTCATCATATCACATTTGATGGTTTAGTCAAAGAATTTCTTCAAGGAAAAAAAAGGAATGCTTCTCTTTCACAAATGTGGGAACAGTGGTCCAAAATTGTGTTAAAAAATACAAAACTTTATCTTGCCTGGCCAGCCAGCACCCCTAAATTGCTGATTCTTGAATCGCCCCTGGAAGTCAGTCTATTGCATTAAAATAATTTCAAATCATAAACCTGGGCTCTGAATGCATTAGTTACACATGAAACAAGGACTTATGAAGATACTCTTGTTATTGTGTGATGCTGCCAATGGTGAATAAACAGAACATCAGTCCTATTGTTTCTGTCAAATTCCAGTTATCATTCATTGACACAGAAATGACATTATCTTAAGAATCTGAAACTAATAGAACATATTGTTAACCTTATTACCTCCTGGAACCCATTTTGACTGACATTTGAACAGACTGTGTTAGAAATTCCCAATATTACACAAGCACAAAGAAGCAGAATATATTTAAGTGGGTTTGTGAGTGTGCAGAGCTCTATGTGCTCTGATCTCTGTTAATTAAAAATATGCAGGTTCTGGGTTTTAACTCTCTGCTGCTATGCAGCGTCAACAGCTCAGAAATATAACAAGGGCAAATTGCACTCAAGGGCAAAGCTTTATGGGTGAGCTTCCACCAGCATATCATATGCACAAGATTTTTGGTAAAAAAAAAAAAAAAAAAAGGGAGCAGATGACAGGTGCAAATGTAAATTATCTGCAGACTTACTTGGTGCAATACATTCCTTGAGGATTTGACCCTCAGTCATTTTAAAACCAAAACTGCCTTCAACCAAAATGAGTTTTACACCAGTTCTATTTGACAGGGAGATGCATTATATCTTGTGCTTCAGCTAATTCAACACAAACTTGCCATCAAACCCAATGTTTCCCTTTTCTTGTCTGGTAATAATTGGTACCAGATATTCCCAGCAACGGCACAGTATTAACAGAGGTAGGTCTGACTACACCAGAGTGAAAAAAATTGGTTAGATTATATTATTTTACATTAAATTAGATTAGATTAGATTAAACTTTATTGTTATTGCATGTCACAGTTAAAAGGCAACAAAATGCAGATTGTAGAATGGACAATGAATCTGGGTATTACTTGAAAGTGTATATAAATAAATAAATATGAATATAAATATTTATAATATAAATAGGGCGGCACGGTGGTGCAGTGGTTAGCACTCGTGCCTCACAGCAAGATGGACCCTGGTTCGAATCCCTTACCAGACCTTTCTGTGTGGAGTTTGCATGTCCTCCCCGTGTCCGCGTGGGTTTTCGCCGGGCACTCTGGTTTTCTCCCACCATCCAAACACATGCACTGATAGGTTAATTGGTTACTCTAAATTGTCCATAGGTGTGAATGTGAGAGTGATTGTTTGTCTATATATGTTCAGCCCTGAGATGAACTGGCGTCTCATACAGGGCGTACCCCGCCTTCGCCCATTGTAGCTGGATTAGGCCCCCAGTGACCCCCGTGACCCAAGTGTGGATAAAGCGGGTTCAGATAATGAATGAATATAAATATGAGTACAACAGTTGGATAATAACATGGCAATGTGAATATTTGCAAACTACAAGATGAAAAGTGCAAGCCAGTACATGAAGGTACAAGGATGAGGTCATAAATGAAACATTGTCATGTCAGTCAGTTTAACTGGGGGAAAATATTATTTGCAAAATATTTTTTTTATTGCTGCATTCTACACTTCTAACCAAATATATTTCTTGTCCAGATACATAACTGTGATGGCATCTTCATCTCATCAGTCCTGCAATAACAAACACTACAGCTGAACTACTGCTGGAGCCTTGTGTGTGATTCATAAACTTCAGGCCATAGAAGATCCAGCAAAATAAAATATTAACTAGAAAAGCACTCAGAGAGTTTGAACCATTTCTGTCAAAACCGACCCTGTCTCCCAATAGTAAAGAATCCTTCAAAAAAATCTGGGATCCATCAGTACTCCACATCACCCCCAAAATCTAATCACTTGTTGCTTCTATCATTCTGTGAAAAAAATTTTTTAAATCCATTGCTAACTTTTTGAGTTACGTTGTTCACAGGCAGACGGACAGACAAACTAACAAACCCTGATGATTACATAACCTCCTCTGGCCATAGTAATCAACTAATATTGGATTCCTTTCTGTTTGTTTCCACTCATTACTTGTTACTGTATGCCAGACTGTCTTTTAGTAGATATGAACTGTATTATATAATTGTGAAAACTAAAGAGCTTTTTTTACAAACAAGTATTGCTTGGCACAACAAACCTAATGCTACCATCTGGTATCACGATACCATCTGAGACCTTTCCACAACCAATCTGTTTTCAAAGGAGGGGCCTTTTCTAAAATCCTTGCATGTGATTAGATAAAGAATCTGTCCGTCTTCTTGACTGACACGCCACTTCAGCCACTCACATCAAACTCAACCTGTGACTCAGGGTGACAGCAGGAAGTAGAGCCATACTGCAGCAGACCCTCAAAACAAACACCACAGTATGGCTGCACCTAAACGCACTGCTGCGTTGCCTGTAAATGTCCATTGTCGTATGTGCAGAGAAAATCTGAGGATAAAAGGCAACATATGCAACAGCCAGTGGATATTCCTTGAACTTCCCTATGGAAAATGGGTAGACCAGCGGCTTGCAGAACTTGATCCTAATGTGTCAGATGTTCCAGAAAAATCCTCTGGCATATGTCTGAAATGCCTTCACTTGGTAGGGAGACACCAGAGTACTCTGGACACTATAAGGGAATGACAAAACGCTGAAGAGGAACCCAGTGCCCAACAGACAATGAAGACGTCAGCTGTGGCACAGACAGACAGTCATGGGAAGTCCCACCCGGCGACACTGATTTACTCCTGAACTGCACGATACTCAGATGGTTGGTGAGCCTAGTGTGTAGTTTGGTGAAACACAGCCAGATGACGTGAGTCAGGTTACAACAAACCCTGCCCCCTCACACACATTTTATGTGGTTTGCCCTATCTCTTATCATTGCAAAAACACAATTTTTGTAGACCGTGACCTTTGACCTACATTCACCAAAATGTAATGACATCTATTTTATTTAATCTTCCACCTTTCCTGAAAATTTAATAAAAATTGGGACAGTAATTTTTGCATAAAGCTGTTTACAAACATACAGACAGACCAACAAACAAACCAACTCAAAAACAAGGTAGTCAAAGACGGCAGACCTCCGCCAAAGCTTGATATGGGTCAGATGATGTCAAAACATGATGTGATGGAGCTATAGGTGTTGACCTATCTGATGTTTGAAGGTGACACATGCTAAAGTGTTGAGTGTTTTGTCCATTTAAGTCTACACCACTGCAATGAAGCACTGAGGTAAACAACACCACAGTTATCTTAAGGTAGGACCAGAGCTGAGGTTGTCTCGAAATCTGTCAGGAGATGGTGAAGTTGGTCCATGAATCTGTGGTGGTCAGTGTCATGTCCTGTGGTGTTTGTGCTACGGCAGCAGCAGGTTGACGCCTACAGACACAAACAGACCCAACAGATGAATGTGTAAGGCTGGAGACACTGTGGAGGAGGAAGTGCACACACTTACAGTGGTGTTAGGAGGATGCTACTGTCCAAGATCCAGGTCCATTTGGAACATGTCTCCCGCCCTCTCCATGCCATGTCACATGCTTGGCACAGGAGCAGCTTCATTAAGACACTTCTACCAAGATGCACCATGAAAGGCCACAAGAGAGCATCCCTGCCTGTGGCCATTGGACAGTATGATGTCTAATTCACAATGTGACACTTGGAGTTAACAGGCAGACTTCATCTTATTACCTAATCTCAGAATGTAGTAATCCAAGGACAATTCAATAAAAATTAAATCTTCATATTGGGCATTTTATTATTAAACAGATGACTCATTCATTATTATATGTACTTACAGTATTGATACTTTAGGACAGTATATTATATTTCTAAATATTAACTCTGATTACATTTCTATATTACGCACACACAATGCCCTGCCACATACAATACATTAATACATATTTGTGACAGTAGCCATTAAGGATTTAACTCTCGTGGGGACCTGATTTTTGGTCCTCATGGTGTCAGGGAGCCCCATGATGTGACTGTGTAAACATATCAATGTCCCCATAAAGATAGGAATACAAGGACACATACAATCACATAAATATATTCAGAGTTAATATTGACATATAGAATAGAGTATAGAAATATTTTCCAAAACTAAAAACATGCTGTATGGCATGTGTATTAGGGCTTTGTTAACTAATGATCATTTTGATAATTGATTCATCTGTCAACAATTTTAGTAACTAATCAATTCACACAAAAGGTTCCCAAAGATCTGTATTTAACCCAAAGCAGTTATAGTGGATTCCCACCCATGTGACCCCTTCTGGCATGACCGCCATAGTGACGGTCTACCGTCCTACCCCCTCCCGCATATTGTCAGCCGCAACAATTCCTAATTTAGTTGTAAATTATTTTTAGATCAGTTCTGATGTAACTGTGTTTTAGTCAAATATTAGTTCAGGTTTAGTTTTGTTTGTTTGTTTTTCAAATGTGTCCCCAGTTTAGCCACAATTTTCACAGCAATACACTTTAAAGACATCTATGCTAAATAGTTTTTCCATTTCAACAATGAAGTACATATATATTTTAGTACATTTTAGGTCCAATTCTAATGAGGTAATTGTCCACATGTAGTAGTAGTTTGTCCACTCAGTTCCAGGGTTCCTTTCACTACTGACTAAACTGGATCAGGCTAATGCTAATGTTTGCTAGTGCACATAACCCTGCTGGATTTCTTTGATAATAGAACATTCATACATTTTACTCTGACACCAAACTATATTTGCAGAGAACTCATATAATTACTTTCAGGAGTATAATTTACCTGATCCAAAATGAAGACTGTAAAGCCTCATGTGGTGTTGGAACACTGTCATCATCTGTCACCAAACACTGTCATCAGCATTTTACCTGTTAATTACAGACAACCACTTGTTTCTTTGTGTTGTTTCTTTTGGGATACGATATAAGGCTATTACCTTAGCAGGACCATGTTTTTGATTGTATCTGACTGTAGAACAACGCTCAGACATTGTTGGTTTTGCTGTTTCTGGAGTAGACTAATGTTGCTGGAGGTTCAGTAGTTAGCATTAGCACCATCAAAATGGAGGCGCTCTATGACGTGACAAGTGGAAATCCCCTATATTTAAGATTTTGAACATCTAGATTAAATATTTTAAACATGTAGATTAAACATTTTCAATGACACTCGATCTAAACAAATTATTTTTAAGATGTGACGACAAGTGGGAATCCTCTATAGGCTGCAGACCAGTCACTAATGACTCCATATCTGCCATGGTTTTGGGTATACCTAGCTAGCATTAGCCCACTACCTAGACTTGTTATGGGTAGAGACTAGTAATATATGGAATGGTGGAAAAAAGTGTGTGCACACCGTTTGTGATATATTGCATTAAGAATAATTAAATGCCATAGGTTTTACTGTTGAATCAATGGTGTTTCCATGGTAAATACAGAGCCTCTGTCCAAATTAATCATATCTGATGACCATGGAAAAATGACACCTAATATTTACATGGGTTGATAGGTTTAATGAATCAACAGGTATTGAACATTTTACATCAATAGATGAATTTTGTTTCCAATAGTTGTTTGGGTTTATATGGGTTCATGTGCTTTGGATTTCTACAGTTGTCTGTCTCTGTCAAGTCTGCATCTTAAAATGACGGAGATAAAACAGACAAAGGTTACTGTGTTTCTCAGAAACATTATTGTCGCTGATATTATCTACAAATAAAATCTGTGGTGGTTTTATATAAAGGTCAAACCCAAGCCTTTGTGTACAAATCTAAATATTTAGAAAAAAGTCCAAAGTGTGCCCTGCTGTGGTGCTGATAAGCATTTCCAGTTCTGTTGACATTAACAAACAGCGAAACAAGTTGACACCAGCAGTGTCCCTGTCTCTCTGTGGACACACACTAACCAATACAGGAGGGTTACACAAATCCTTGACACGTTGTCAAAGTGAGTTTGCATACATTGCTCACTCTGGTCTATCCACAGCAGTCATGCTATATTTGAGCCCACAGGCCAGACCCTGAGCGCCTCGCAGCGCCATTTCTTAATAGTATATGTGTCTGTTGATGGATGCCACAGTCCAATGGCGAATGGACGGCACCCTGTAATAGGAGACAGTTCTGTTCACTAATGCTAAGTGGGTCCTGTGACAGCCAAAGGCAAGTCCTGTCATGTCAGTGTGGGCGAGCCTTACAGCCTTGCGTCTTCCTGGAGCATTTTGGCTGTCACAGCTTGGAGATCTTAGATGAGGAACCTTAGGGATTTCACATAATTAGAAATTCCACACATACTTAATTCTGCTCTATCTTATCAGGCTACACAAGCTGTGATGGGATTCGATATATATTAATATAGGTTGATTATGCATTAATAACTATGTGATTATATGCAGTGATTAGAAAGTGTGGTCCAACATCATCATCACACAATCTGATTTTCATGAAACATCTTAATGGAAGTTGGCAGGAAAAAGGTAAGCAGAAGCAAAGATAACAAGTGTGTCTGTCATGTAGATGGTAATAAATGATTCTGTGGTCCTTCTCATTTTAAATTATGCATGTGGTATAATATACTCCATATAATTATGCGCTGGGCTTTGTGAATATTTATGCACATTATGCTTTATGTTGTTTTTCCTCGTAAGTGTCTCTCAGATAAAGATGATAAATGTCAAATGCCATAGGTCAGTGGTGTCAAACATGAAGCCCGGGGGCCAAAATCATCCCGCCAATGGGTCCAATCTGGCCCCTAGAAATGCAAAAATTACACGAAAGATATAAATAATTAAAGGACTATAATAATAATAATAATAATAATAATAATAATAATAATTATTATTATTATTATTATTATTATTATTATTTTGAAATTGGTGCATTCATTATGATGTCATTTGAATTGTTCTACTCACCCATGTTACTTTTGTTAGATTTTGATACCTCTCTGGAAGAAATATCTGCAAAAAACATATCCACAAAACGGCATAAAACGTCAGTCGGTGGGACAGTGACTAGCAGACGCTAAATCAGTTATTTTGTTCAAATAAGTTAATATGTACTGATTAATATTAATATTAATTAATATGTTCTTATGTCCACTGTGATACAGTAGTGCTAATTCTGTTGCAGTGCCATTTAAAAGACCCGGGCTGAGCTAAAAATAAGAAATAATGTAACACAAGACACACAAGTGACGTCATAATGACCTCAATAAACATTGAAAAAGAGGCATAACCTAAATAAACACTGAAAAACAGACATAATATCCTCAATAAACATCAACACAAACCCCCTCTTGAACCCCCATGAATAAAAAGGAACACAATGAGTAAAATTATTGAAATTAATATAAAATTATTTTAAATTATGTATTTTTTATGTGACATAACCACAGAATTACAGAATAAAAGAAGACACAATTTTATAATCATATCTTGGTGAACTTCAGCTACGACAATAACTACATCAGATATAGTTTTAATCACATCATAATTCTCAGTCTGTTTAATTATTAAATAAGTGACTGAATACACTTTTGATTTTTAACGAAAGCCACATTTTTGGTTTTGTTTAACCCTTTAACTCCTGATGCGTCAGCGATGACGCGTTCTGACAGGATGGCTTAGCAAAGATCATTATTTAGCTAGATCATAATAGCTAATACTACAGTTAGCATCATTATGTCATTTCATTACTGCAATAGTTTCACATTTCATGACAATCACCCATATGTATACAATATCCATCATTATGTTTTCATTAGTGCATTATAGCCAGAAAACTACATCTTTTCGGGTTCCCTACATTTCCATTAATCAAGGATAGGTAAGTCCAGTCCTTCAGGGCCAGTATATCCTGCATGTTTTAGATATTTCCCTCTTCCATCACACCTGGAAGCCATCCCATCGTTATCAGACTTTTGCAGAGTGTGATGAGGAGCTGATCATTAATTGGACCAGGTGCGATAGAAGAAGGTAATATTAAAACATGCAGGGTACCAGGCCTCCAGGACTGGAGGTACCTACCCCTGATTAAGGAAATGTTGGGAAAATGGGAAAAAAAAAGTACTTTCAACAAAAAATATAAGATAGCCTCAGTAAAAAAAAATTATAAGTATAAGAAATAAAATAGAATAATTTAACTAGGAAATTACAGCAACCAAACTGAAGTGGCATTTAAAAAATGACATGCAAGAGAAATAGCCCTGAACAACTGAATGCACGAGTGTTTGGCTGCAGGCTGCACTCTCAGGCTCAGTAGTAGTAGCCTATATTGCGCAAATAAGATGAGAGGATAGCTTTATACATACAAACATCAATGTTTCTTCAAATATCTTCTTTCAAATGTCAAATAACCGGAACATTGACAACAAAATTAGCAACAAAATAATCTATTTTGTACATTTCCATTTCCAATAACTTTCCCAATATTCATTCATGTCCTGTCGACTTTACTACTGTTGTTATGGTTACCATTCATAAGTGCATTCATACGGAACAGTGATTTTTTTTTAAAATTTCTATCAGACGTGATGATATCGTTAAACAAAAATTTGCTAAATCTTTCTAGACTTAGCTACTGCTGGTCGCTGCCGGTCACTACTTGTCAAGCTAACTTGGCTAACGTTAGCCCATTTGCATTGCATCTTTCCTTACCATTGATTAGTGATGCAGATATATGTGTACATATGTATATATTATATATGGGTGCATATGAAAGTATAGGCGGATGTAAAGATATCATTTATAAAATGATAGTATGTGTGTATATATGATATGTGTCAGGTGTATATGAGTGTATAGGTGTAATATAAAATATATATATATATATATATATATATATATACATATATATATAATAGGATGAGATCATTTTTGTATCATTTTGATAAACCAACCTGAATAGATTTATACATGTTTTTTGGCATTATTGTTTGGTACAATAGGGGTGGGAGATAATATTTTTGTTTTTTGTTTACTTCTTCCCACTCCCTTTTGAATATGTTACTTCTTATTTTTTATTCATGCTATAAAGTCTTTGTCTTGTTATTTTATCAATTATTGGCTTTTGAAAGATCAAATGTTTTTGTGCTTGACATATTTGAAATAAAATGAAATGAATCTAAACTAATTAATGATTATTGTCACAGGTTGTTTTTTTGTTTTTTTTAAGGATGGTATTGATGGCTCGGATAACGAGACTTCAGTGTTAAAGTAGATTTTTATTTACACCAAGTACAAAAACCAGTAGTGATAAGGAGTGCAGTATTTACAGTGAAAAAAATCCAAAAACCCAGGCAAAAATATAAAAACTATTTACAAGAGCTCTCAAATAAAATAAAATAACTGTCTCTTAATCACCATTCAGCATACTTAAATTCTTCAAACTCAGAAATCAGCCACACTCTATCAAATCAGTCACTCCAAATCTATATCCAACTCTATAACCCACCACTAACTGGACAAAAATGCACCCTCTATATACCTCCTATGCTCCACCCACAGTCATACCAATCACCACATAATTCAATTAACACACAGTCTATCATATTTCCATATTCCACAACCCATGACGAAATCATACCACATCCTACAAATAATGACGCAAAATACACTCCATACATTTACATAACACAAAAAAAACACAATGTACGAATGTCCGTTTCCTGTCAGTACTGGTTCAGTCCATGGTCATGTGTCCTCTTGAAGCACGTGAATTATGGGTATTTAGTGGGTGAGGCAGAAGTGTCTCTGTTTGGTTCTGTAGCAGGAGTTGACGGTGCGCTAATGCCACACCGTCACAATCATCAAAAACCACGAACTGAAAAGCTTTCAAATAAACTTCTGGTTTAACAGAATAATACCAGAGAACTTTCAATCTTAGTGGGCTCGGATCATAGATATCTAAATTTATACGTATGGGTTCTGATAATGCTTTTATTTTGATAGTTTTCTGATCCTCACAGTGCAGGGGGACTGAGAATGCAGCCTTCAGTCGGATCCTCGTGGAAAGACATGAGTTGCAATAAAACAGTGAAGAGGTTACATGAATAATCTACCACAAAATAAAAAGCTCATTCTCAGAAACAGATTATTTATTTAATTTCCACATATGTGCACCATCAACACTCAGTTCCATCCAGTAATACATTTCTGTGGAACCTCTGCCCTGGAAAAAGGGAACTTACAGAGGACAACTGTAATGTTTAATGATATTTGTGGGTTTGAACTAGTGAACAACATGGAAAACTGAAATACTGATACTATAGGCATATGCGTGTCACCATGTGACCTCTGTGAACATGCAGCTAATCTTGCAGCCCACACATGCGTCCATGTTGTGATGCACCTGAAATGTAAAGAGGAAGAAGTGTTTTGCTTCGGGGTGTTTATGCTAAAAGTGAGACATATATAATGTGGGGTGACCATATTGTCCAGGTTTTCTCTGACACACGACTATAAAACTGGACTGTCCCACATCTGTTACATATCTACACTTATTACATTTCATCCTGAGGACCTAAGGACAAAATATAAAAAGTGCAGACAAGTGAGAGACACGGATATCCAGCCGTATGTCCAGGAAAACCCGGACAATATGGTCACCCTAATATAATGTCATCAAGGACACCATTTGCATTGACACCAGTAATGTTTCACCTTCTTACAGGTAAACCTGAGTTTGCATGTGTTTGGACACCGCCATGTTGAAACAATATACAAATCAGTCATGAATAACGTTTTCCCCTGTGGAATATAATGGAATCGTAAGCTCAGTCAAAAAGTTACATTTAAAAAAGTATATTCTATTTGGTGTATATTGTAAGAATAAGTAACTATATTGTATAATGTTCTGTATGCCTGCAGTTGAGCCCACATCTGCAGATAATTTTATCATGCAAGAAAAAAGATTTGTCAGGGACAATAATTAAATTTGAGCTCCATTCATTTTCATTGTCAGGTTTTACCCGTGGAATCACAACCAAAGCATTACAAGCACTAAGTCATACAATCTATAACAGAAACACATAAACACACGAGTATTAATACAATACCTCCTCTAATATGTGACTCCAAATGTTTCTGGGGCTCAATTTGGTACTTACATTTCAGGCACAGAGTGCAGGGATAATATGTTCAATATGTTATAATATAATAATATGTTATAATATGAACAGCGTTCATATCAGCGTTGAACCGTAGGCTTGGAGCCCGAAGAGAATAGCGAAATGTGCATCTGTAAGACATAAAAAAACAATTGCACAATGTTTAGCATTCTTATGGCTTATCCAATGATCCATGCAGGTGTGAAAATCCACAAAACAGCAGAAGCAATCAAAAAAGATAAGACAACAATCTGTCACACCTCGATTAACGTTAACATTAAACAGTTAATAAATAAGCAGCCAGGACTTGCACGTAGAGCAATAAGTAGAGTTGAAACTGTGTATAGTGACAGATGTGACGTTAGTTATCAACCATTTAAATGGATCAAAAGACTTGGACGGGATCATTTCTATGACGTTTAAATAATTAATTCATCATAATCAAATAGTCTGCTTACAGTGATCATTTGGGGTATTTTCAAAACACTCGCCACCATTAACCTAACTACGCTGAAAATTAAGTTACCCAAATGGACCTTTGGGTAACTCATTTTTCTATACCTTAATGTCCGAGCAGCACGGACCAGCGCAGCCCCAGGCCCGAGTGGAGTGCCATACAAAGTGTACAAGCACTGCCCGAGACTCCTGGAGAGGTTGTGGAGACTCCTCAAGGTGGTATGGCGGAGAGGGAAGGTAGCCAAGCAGTGGCGTCATGCAGAGGGCATCTGGATACCAAAGGAGGAGAACGCAAGTGACATCACGCAGTTCCGCACCATCTCCCTGCTCAGCGTGGAGGGCAAAATCTTTTTCAAGATTTTGGCCAACCGACTGACAGAGTACCTTCTGAGGAATTCCTACATCGACACCACTGTGCAGAAGGGCGGAATTCCTGGCATGCCAGGATGTTTAGAACACACAGGGGTGGTCACCCAGCTGATCCGGGAGGCAAGAGAAAGCAGAGGAAATCTGGCAGTCCTTTGGCTTGACCTTGCCAACGCCTACGGATCCATTCCACACAAGCTGGTGACGACAGCGTTGACAACACACCATGTTCCAGAGAAGATCACAGAGCTCATACAGGACTATTACAGCAGGTTCAGTCTGAGATTCACCTCTGGGACAACAACATCGGCATGGCACCGCCTTGAGAAGGGCATCATCACTGGTTGCACCATATCAGTGACGCTGTTTGCCCTGGCGATGAACATGCTGGTCAAGGCGGCAGAAGTGGAATGCAGGGGCCCCCTGTCCAAATCCGGCATTCGCCAACCTCCGATTCGAGCTTTTATGGATGATCTGACGGTCACTACAACATCGGTGACAGGGTGCAGGTGGCTTCTCCGCGGACTGGAAAGGAGCATCACTTGGGCGAGGATGATGTTCAAGCCAGCCAAGTCCAGGTCCCTGGTCCTGAGAAAGGGGAAAGTTGAGGACAAACATCGCTTCAGCTTGGATGGAGTCCCCATCCCATCAGTGTCCGAGAAGCCTGTGAAGAGCCTGGGGAAGATCTTCGACAGCACTCTGAAGGACAAGGCAGCAGTGAAGTCTGCCCACGCAGAGTTGAAATCCTGGATATCAGCAGTGGACAAGTCAGGCCTCCCGGGGAAGTTCAAGGCATGGATATACCAGCATGGTATCCTGCCGAGACTCCTGTGGCCACTACTGATTTATGAAGTCCCAGTAACCATCGTGGAGGGCTTCGAACGCAACATCAGCCAGTACCTGCGGAGGTGGCTCGGCTTGGCGAAGAGCCTAAGCAGCATTGCCCTGTATGGGCACACCAACAAGCTGCAACTCCCCTTCACCGGCCTGACCGAAGAGTTCAAAGTCACCAGAGCCAGGGAGGTGCTGCTATATAGGGACTCAGCCGACACCAGAGTCTCCTCAGCAGGCATCACGGTCAGAACCGGGAGGAAGTGGCGGGCACAAGAGGCAGTTGACCAGGCCGAAGCAAGGCTGAGGCATGGCGTCTTAGTAGGGTCAGTGGCAGTTGGACGAGCTGGCCTTGGTAGCCACACAAGACCTCGCTACGACAAAGCCCAGGGACGAGAAAGACACCAGATGGTGCAGGGAGAGATCCGTGCAGAGGTGGAGGAGGAACGCCAAAGCAGGACAGTGGCCATGCGCCAGCAAGGAGCATGGACTAATTGGGACCAGGCATCTGCACGGAAGATCACCTGGGCAGAACTTTGGAAGTCAGAACCAGCCAGACTCAAGTTCCTGATTCAGGCAGTGTATGATGTGCTCCCTAGTCCATCCAACCTTCATTGCTGGGGGCTAGCAGAAACCCCAGCATGCCCACTGTGCTCCTCACGGGGTTCCCTGGAGCACATCTTGAGCGAAAGCCCTGGGAGAGGGGAGGTACACGTGGCGCCACGACCAGGTGCTGAAGGTTATAGCAGACACCATCTGCACCGGAATCCAGCAGAGCAAACACCAGCCCCCAGGCAGGCACAACATCGCCTTCGTCAGGCCTGGGGAGAAACAGCCAGCAGGACACATAGTCCCGACCGGACTGCTAGCCACAGCCCGTGACTGGAAGTTGCTCGTGGACATCGGGAGGCAACTGAAGTTCCCAGAGCACATAGTGAGGACGTCACTGAGGCCGGACCTGGTCCTAACATCTGACGTAACCAAACAGGTGGTGCTGCTGGAGCTCACAGTCCCCTGGGAGGACCGGATGGAGGAGGCCCACGAGCGAAAGAGGTCCAAATACCTGGAGCTGGTGGAGCTGTGCAGAGCGAGTGGCTGGAGGGCCCGCTGTGAGCCAATAGAAGTGGGCTGCAGAGGCTTTCCGGGGCAATCACTACATCGAGCACTCAAGCTCCTTGGAGTCAGAGGGTTGCAAGAGAGGAGGGCCACCAGAAACATCAGTGAGGCGGCCGAAAAAGCCTCAAGGTGGCTGTGGATCAAGAGGGGGGATGCATGGAGTAGCACGCTGCTTGGACACAAAACGGGGCCTGATCACCCCCGGTTGGGTCGCCTAGGTGAGGGTGTCTGAAGATCAAAGACCCGAAACACCCTATGACCCTAGGTCCTTCACTGAGGATGTGTCCAAGCCGCACCGTGAGGTGTTTCATCAACCTATACCTTAATGTAAGAGGTAATAATAATAATAATAATGAATAAACACTATTTATGTTGTTTTGTATGAAAACCTTCCACATAAACGTACCTTTTTTTTCCTCCATACACAAATTTACCTTTATCCGGTACTGAGACTGCAGCCTGCAACCAGACTCGTCTCACTGAATGAAACATGTGTGCCCCCCAATCATCATCAAAATTAAATAATTTGTGCCTTGTGCCAGTATCAATTTTTATTGGAAATTTCAGACAAATCTGTCTATAACTTTTTAAATTATGTTTCTAAAAAAACAAACACTCACAAAATCATAATTCCACTGTTCCTTGGCAGAGTAAATATAAACTCTATTACTGAAACTGTGCAACATCTGGTTAATTGTGTAAACTCTCAGAGGTAAGTGACATAGAGCGCTGGACGCCTCCCGGCAGAGTCCTGCACGGTTCTAATTTTGACAAACCGCAACCGCCCGTACCCATTATGTTCAAACTCGTATCCGACCCGTTTTCCAACAAAAAATAAAATAAAATCCGCACCCGAACCGACCTGCTATAAATGAACCCGATATCCGACCCGAACCCGGAAGAAAATGTCAGATAGGCAAACTTAAATACAAACATTTATTGCCAAGATTATACTGAACAGTAACACAGCCAAGGCAGAGCCAAATAAAAATGTTGTTAAACAGTAGCAGACAAATAATAAACTCAAAAAATATTTTTATCCGTGAGCTCACACACACACACACACACACACACACACACACACATGCTTGTAAAACGCATCAAGAAGGAAGCCGACAGGAGGCAGCTATACAAGTCCAAACTAAAGAACAGTTTTTAGCCTATGAACCGCAAATTAGACCCGCGATCACCCACGTCCGAACCGAACCCGTATCCGACACAGCACAACATTTTTCACCCGTTTCGTGAAAATCTGCGGTTCACCCACGGGTACCCGAACCCGGATCTTCGGTGGAGATTGTCTTCCGGTTAGGTGACATCGCATACACTGTGCACTTGGTCATGATTCATGTTAGCTGGAGTTGATAATGGAAGGTTTGTGTGGAAAGTGGCCTTTTTATCACGGTACTGAAAAGTGTCGGAACCCAAATGCAGACTCGGAGTATGTTTAAAAGCTTTATTGTTTACAATAACTATAATGAGAGGTGTCTCTCCCTCCAGGATCTCTGTCAGAGTGTTAGTGGCAGCAGGTGAAACAGCCACTAGGAAGAGAAGCAGGGTCAGACAGGCAAGGTTCGATAACTGGGTAATCAGATCAGAATCAAAATCCAGATGTACAGTACCATAAGCTAGAAACAACAGGTCAATCCAAGAAACGGAGAGTAGTGATGGGTCCAGCATCGAGCTCATAGAGCAAAACCCTATGTTGTGTATTGCTCAAGAAAGTGACATGACCCATACAGCAACTGTTTCGAATGGACTCTGATGCCAAACTGTGTTTATGAGGAAGTGGAACAGGATAAATCTCCCAAAAGAATCTCTGATCTTTTGTGATTCATTATCATGAATACTCATCAAGAATAATGAAGCAGCCAAAGAGGTTTCTACCATATAGGACCATTTTGAAATTAAGGTATTTGAGAGGAATAGGATGAAAGCAAAGAAATTTAAACAGTTTAGATTTAAATTCCATCTGAATTCTAAGTCATTTGGTTTAAGTATTTGGATTATTTCTACAAATGAAATGTGTGAGTGTATCACTTTATGATACATGTTCACATTTATTGAACATATCAGATGTTTTAAATTGAAATGAAAATATGAAATAAAATATAAAATACAATGACTTAAGTTATATTATTGTATAAACTAGGTCAGTGTTTCCCAACCAGCATGAAACCATGAGAAATTAGCTGTGCTGTGGCTCAAAAAGGTTAGGAAACAATGTACTCTATCATCAAATCAGTGTCAGGTGAGTCTGTCACCATGGTTACCAGTAGGGGTTTTTAATGTCCAGCAGGTGTCAGTATTCAGTGACACAGTATCAACACAGTGTGTCATTGTGTCGACACGCTTCATGAGACCTCATCACTAGTGGAGAGGGCATCGTATCCACCGAATCCAAGTCCGAAATCCAGGTCAAGGGTCATACACAGATATTTTCCACATTTCCACAGACAGACAGGGGACAAGCAGACACCAAAAAAAACACAGTCCAGAACAAGGAGAAACAGCAGACGTAGTTAAGACACACGAGGGAATATGTACTGAGCAGACAGGTGTTCCATATGAGGAGGAAATTAACGAGGAGGCGGGACAACACCAGTGACAGGAAGCAAAGTCAGAATGAGTGACATGAACCCACATAACAAAATAAAAGCCCAAACACTAACAATGACAGAAACCACATAAGACTCACAAAAATAAAACCCTGACAGGACACACAGTACTGCATTCATAACACTTTTAAATAAATGTTGACATAATGTTAATATTTTTCACCAATGACATCATTTTAGGTGGTGCAGTAGTTAGCACTGGTGCCTCACAGACAGAAGGTCCCTGGTTCTATTCCCACACCAGACCTTTCTGTGTGGAGTTTACATGTTCTCCTCGTGTCTGTGTGGGTTTTCTCCAGTTTCCTCCCACCATCCAAACACATGCACTGATAGGTTAACTAGTTAATATATATTGTCCATAGGTGTGAATGTGAGAGTGATTGTTTTCATACAGGGTGTACCCCGCCTTCACCCATTGGAGCTGGATTAGGCCCGCAGTGACCCCTGTTACCCTAGTGAGGATAACTTCAATGAGAACATTTTATTTTGGCTGAGGGCACTTTTTAAGGAGGCATCACTCCCTTATGCTATTGTCTGGGGAGGGAAATTTTAAATACAAAACAAGTATTACAACTAGAAAAGCACTCTGACAGTGCAGACGCTCACCAAGGTAGAACCCCCCCCCCACCCCCGGATCGCCACCAAAATCTAATAATTTCTAGATCTCTCCCATTACCAACCTACCCTGAAAATTTCATCAAAATCTGTCCATAACTTTTTCAGTTATCTTGCTAACTAACTAACAGACAGACAAACAGACAAACTCTGGCAAAAACAAAAACATAACCTTGGCAGAGGTAAAAAATAATAATTTGTCAATATATCAGTGTAAACATACATGTGCCAGACATGAGGTACTGTAATCTAATACTGTTATGAACATTTTATTTATTTATTTATATATATGTATATATATATATATATATATATATATATATATATATATATATATATATATATATATATATATATATATATACATATATATATATATATATATATATGTTTTTTTTTATTTATTTATTTATTTATTTTTTAATAGAAACTCCACATTATAACAATCTGTGGAAATAGCCTGAACTATAGAAAAATGACTCTGACTTACTTAACTGTCTCCATTTATCATGAAATGATTGTCCTACCTTCCCCCAAATTGACCTTTCCTCACAAAAATATCCACTGTTAATAAAATATCCTGATTCGTTCTTTTCTTTTCAGGAACTTCAGATGAAGTTTTGAAGTTCACAGAAAAAAGAAGCCATTTCAAGAGAAGAGAAATAAGACACACAAACACACACACACACACACACAGAGACACACACACACTGGTTGTCATGTCTTATGAGGACAAAGTTTGTAATCATCATTGGCATCAATAAAAAATACAATTACTAAAAATAGAAATGAATAAATAAATGAAATATTAAATGATTACAAATTATATCTAGTTACGGGTCATTGAAAAAATATATTTAATGGTATTCAGGTTTGGGTTTGGTCGGGTCATTTGAGATAAACATTAAAATAACCTTGTAAATACGCTTTAATTTAATTTCCATGGAGGTGATGTACAACGTTGTCAGTATCCTACAGTATGGAGGGAGCAAGAGAGAACATAAAGTTAGGACAGTGGAAACATACAAACCAAAAAGTAAGGTTTGGGACACATTCACTGAGATTTTTAAAGATGATGAGCAGCTCTGTGTTTTTGTTCCCGTGGAAACTGGGTTCAAATGTGTTACAGCTCGTCGACCCCTGGTTTAGATGCTGTAATACATAATACTAATACACACACACACACATATATATATATATACATATATATATATATACCGTAAATTCCGGATTACAAGCCGCTACTTTTTTCCTAATCTTTCAACCTTGCGGCTTATTCAGTGATGCGGCCAATTTATGTAATTTTCCTAACGGCCGCCAGAGGCGCTCGAGTAGAAAAGGTCAGATTTAGACCGGTGGAATATATGCGTAGAGGAAGACTGAATGAAAAAGGAGGGGCGGAACAAACGCGGGGTGACGGGTTTAAGTGGGAGCGGTAAAGTTGACGGACAGGTGTACAAGGGGGTAAAAAGTTGCTTAAAGAAAAACCCGCGGCGGTGTGTGAGAGAAGACAGAGGCTCGACCAGACCCTGTGGATTTTTTTTGCACGTTGGCACGGAGGAGTTTGACCTGAACTCTCTGCGAAAGAGAAAGTTATCGCTGACTCTGCAATAGATGAGGCGAGGCGGCGACCAGCCACCTGTTTGTGGACGCGGCGGACATTTTTCCCTCCCTTACCTTTGGAAATATACACTTTTTTTTTCCTTGGATTACTTTCAACGGGACCCGGACTCTGCAGGTCTGCATCAAACCTTAAGTATCATTTTCCGTTCATTTTGCCGGCTGTGATTTTTGGACTGTGGACTTTAACCCTTGTGTGGTCCTTCGGGTCAAAGAGAGCCGGTGGTTCACAAATGTACCTTTTTATACGTACTGTAGGATGCCATTGCTTACTACTGAAAACAGTAATATATCCTTGGGGGGTGGGGTGATGAGTCTATGGAACTGAACTTTGGAATCTGGGTTTTTAAGACCCGATTGTAGGACACAGCCAGTGTGCCTTTTACAAAGTACCGCACAAGGGTTAATGAAGGACATTCAGTTTCATTCGCGGGACTTGAAGTCGGGTTTGGGTTAATTTTGTGTTTGTGTTACATGTTTTAATGTGGGCACATGCGGCTTATATACAGGTGCGCTTGTGTATGTACAAAATCGGTTTTCCTCTTAGAATGAGGTGGGTGCGGCTAATAATCAGGTGCGCTCTATAGTCCGGAAATTACGGTATATATATATATATATATATATATATATATATATATATATATATAAATATATGAATTTTGCTTTGCACCTGTTTCCCTTATGCTTTATGGGGACTTCCAGAAATGGTTACCTCCGCCAAGGAGGTTATGTTTTTGCCGGCGTTTATCTGTTTGTCTGTCTGTGTTCAAGATAACTCGAAAACTTATGAACAGATTTTGATGAAATTTTCAGGATATGTTGGAAATGTGAACAGGAAGAACTGATTTCATTTTTGGGGTGATCGGGGTGTGTGGGGTCTACCTTGGCGGAGGTCTGCGCTCTCAAAGTGCTTTTCTAGTTTTAGTTTTTCTAGTTAGGGGGACATTATTTGCATACTTCACACACGTCTATATTTTGCTAGTAGGGACCTACATTTATATTTAACCCTTGTGGGGACTTGAATTTTGGTCCCTATAGTGTGACTGTGTAAATGTATCAATGTCCCCATAAAGATAGGAATCCAAGAACACACACAAACACACAGCCTCCTCCATTAATGGTTGTCAGTATAAATCCCATCCAGGTGAGGCCTGTGCATCATCCATCAGCCGGAGGCCTGGCTAATTACCTGATGCTGCTCCCTAATTACTGTCTGATACCTGAAAAAAATAGCCTGGCGTCACAGTGAGACGTTCCTTCAGTCTTTGTGTGTCCCCCCTTCTGTTTACCTCATTTATTACAGTACAAATCTCCGCCGTCTCACTGTCGATCTGAACCTTCTTCAGTGCTGCTCAGTCAGACACACATATGCGTGAAGAATTAGAATGACATACCAGGGACGGTTTTTTGGTTTGTTTTTTTTCCTCCTGTCTGTCTTCATATTAGTCTTTCACATTTTCAGTCTCTTTGTCATTTTGTCTTCATGTCGTCTTGTTTCTTCTATTAGTCTTCCTTTATCTTTTCTCCTGTGCTCTCTGTTTCTGAACTGTCCATCCATCTCTGTCTCTCTTTGAGCATTTGTTTCTGTCTTCTGTTCTTTGCTGCTCGTCTACACACACACACACACACACACACACACACACACACACACAGCAGCTCATTTGGAGGATGGAGGTGTCGTGTTGCTCTGTCATGATCAGGATAATGCCTCTAGCATCACTTACCATTAATCACATTCTAGGGGGAATGGATGAGCTACAAACACACATTCTCTCACATGCACATTCACACAAACTCAAATGTGAATAGATGAGAACGACAAAAGCTGGAGTACTTCCAAAATCACCAGAGGAGGGGAAATATAAGGCTGCACTGTGCCCTGTAGAAACTGTAACAAAGACAAATACACACACACACACACACACACACTGGTTTCCATGTTTCATGAGGACTAAGTTTATAATCAAGTAACCATGGGTAGTGCGTCTAAAGTCATCTTCTTTATTAAATAAATGGTAATAAAAATAATAAAAAGTATAATACTAATAATAAAAAAATAACAATAATAATAACAATAACAACAACAATAATAATAATACAATTTTGTAAATGAAATAAAAAATGAATGAGTAAATGAATAATAATATTATTTTAAAAATTAAAACATAAACACAATAAATAAATAATTTTACAAAATACATAAAAAAAATACTTAATTTCACTTGGTACCAAAAGAACATAGGAACTATAAACATTGTGTTCCTATGTTCCTATAAATATATATAAAAATACAAAATTGAAAATGAAATTAAATTGTAAAAAATGCCTGAATAAATAAATAATAATTATAATTTATTAACTAAAATAAATAATAATAATTATTATATTTGTAAAAAAAAAATGTATAAAAATTAATGAAAACAAATAAAATAAATAAATTATTTATAAAAAATCCATAAAACTAATTATGGATAATTATTAATAACAAAGTCTTCAGAACTAAAAATATTTTGCTTTGCACCTGAACAAATTAAAAAACAAATTCATGTATTTATAGAGCCACATCATTTGTATTTTACTAGTTGGGACCTTCATTTATATTTAATCCTCGTGGGGACCTGAATTTTGGTCCCCATAGTGTCAGAGATCCCCATGATGTGACTGTGTAAACACATTTATGTCCCCACAAAGATAGGAACACACACACACACACAGAGCATCATCATAAATCACAGTGTCTTTGTTTGTCGTATATGAGTGTAAATGGTGTACGATGAGGAGGCAGATTTTAAACAATAGTTCAGGTCATAATTAAGACACACAGCGTCCTAATGTAAAATGCTGAACATTCAGCAATGTTACAAAACTGTTGTTTGTTTTTATTGCTGATTCAAATGACTAAAAGCATTGTGGTGCAATATGCTTGGAAACAAATACATTTATTATTACGCACAGATGGCCATTGTACATGTCCCCTGTGCACGACTTTACCTATAATTTATCTTCTAAAGGAAAACTACGGTGCAAACTGTAAAACAATTCACTGACCTGAAGACAAAAGGAGGAGGCAGAGGCTGCAACGATGGAAGAATAAATAAGTCATGGAAAATATCATGAATATTTTAGCGAGTGGTTCAGTGCCAAATTTAATTACCACAATGGAGCTTTGAGATAGCATCATATTAGTTATAATTGCTATGGTTGTCTATCATGGCTGTCAATGATGATTCATACATGTGTGAAGGAAGTTCAGAGACTTGTTTCTGACTGAAATGGATATTACAAAAAGAGTCAAAAATCACAGCCTGAGGAAGAGACTGAAGCAGTGACAGACATGTCTGCACGGAAGTAACATTACATAAGCTATGGCTGCAGAAGATAAATAAAAGTATTAACACCATCTGTAAAAGTTTATGTTTTAACAGTCAGGAGTCTAATATAGATACCACACGTTCTCTTCATCACCTTTTTAGGTATTTCACATAATCTATAATCTATATTTGAAAAGGACGAACCTGACCCACTTCTTGACCCGCATTTTTAAAAAGTAGTCAATGGTCTTCATGAAAATCACATGACCTTACGCACATATCTGCATTTACTTCTGTGTTAAAATCTGATGTCATTGTTTGTAAGTTAATATGTTGAGAAAACGTTTTTGTGCTGCTTCATTATTCAAAAGTTTTAAATGTGCAGCATCTAAGGCAGGTGTCGACAACCTGTAACCCGGTTTTCCACGGAAAAGAAAACACTGGGAGCCGCTCATACCATACCATACCATACCATACTATACTATACCATACCATACTATATCATACTATACCATACTATACCATACCATACTATACCATACCATACTATACCATACCATACCATACTATACCATACTATATCATCCATACCATACTATACCATACTATACCATACCATACTATACCATACCATACCATACTATATCATCCATACCATACTATACCATACTATACTATACCATACCATACTATAGCATACTATACCATACTATATCATCCATATCATCCTATATCATACCATACCATACCATACTATACCATACCATAATATGCCATACTATACCATACCATACTATATCATCCATACCATACTATACCATACCATACTATACCATACCATACCATACCATACCATACTATACCATACCATACTATACCATACCATACCATACCATACCATACCATACCATACCATACCATACCATACTATACCATACCATACCATACTATATGATACCATACCATACTATATCATACCATACTATACCATACCTTACCATACCATTCTGTACCATACCATACCATACTATACCATACCATACCATACTGTACCATACCATGTCATACTATACCATACCATACTGTACCATACCATATCATACTGTACCATACCATACTATACCATACTATATCATACCATATCATACCATACCATACCATACCATACTATACCATCCCATACTGTACCATACCATACTGTACCATACCACACCATACTATACCATACCATACTATACCATACTATATCATACCATATCATACCATACCATACCATACCATACCATACCATACTATACCATCCCATACTATACCATACTATACCATACCATACTATATCATACCATGTCATACTATACCATACCATACTATACCATACCATACCATACCATACCATACTATACCATACCATACTGTACCATACCATATCATACTATACCATACTGTACCATACCATACCATACTGTACCATACCATACTATACCATACCCTACTATATCATACCATATCATACCATACTATACCATACCATACCATACTATACGATACCATACCATACTATACCATACCATACTATATCATACCATACCATACTATACCATACCATACCATACCATACTATATCATACCATACCATACTATACGATACCATACCATACCATACTATATCATACTATACCATACTATATCATACCATACCATACTATACCATACTATATCATACCATACCATACTATACCATACTATACCATACTATATCATACCATACCATACTATACCATACCATACTATACCATACTATATCATACCATACCATACTATACCATACCACACCATACTATACCATACCATACTATATCATACTATACCATACCATACCATACCATACCATCTTTATTTATAAAAGCGCTTTAGAACAGACACAGCTGACACAAAGGCATAAAACACAAAACAGAGAAGGGGAACAAGGAAATACAATTAATCTAAAAATACAATAAAAAGTGCGAAAACTACACAGATAAAAAAAAAATACAATTAAAATGAAAATGATCATACAATGAAAGAACTAAAATCAATGAGCCGCTGAGTCAAAGGCCAGTGAATAAAAATGTGTTTTAAGATGAGTTTTAAAATTGGACAGTGTAGGTGTCAGCTTATTCCACAGACTTGGTGCAGCAACAGAAAAAGCTCTTTCCCCTCTGAGCTTCCGGTTAGATTTTTTTTTTAGGTCCAACAGTAACTGGTCACATGACCTGAGAGCCCGGGTGGGAGTGTACTGATGGAGAAGCTCAGAGAGGTAAGGCGGGGCGAGACCATTCAAACATTTAAAAACAAATATAAGAATTTTAAAATGAACTCTAAAATGCACGGGTAACCAGTGGAGTGATGTGTTCATGTTTACGTGCTCCAGTTAAAAGACGTGCAGCCACATTCTGAACCAACTGGAGATGTGAGAGCAACATTGTCATGGCCTTCCCTGCACCGTGCAGCTGCAAGACATTGTTGATCTGCAATATTTAAGCAGTGAAGCTTCCAGTTGCAGGTGTGGGACCATTCTGTCAGGATGGGTGAAGTGGAGAGAGGACTCCAATGCTCAAAATAGTTTAATAACAAACAGCAAAGTCATGACAGAGACAGAAAAGAATACCTGGGGGGTAGATCAGCCAGAGTCCGTGGTGGTGAAAAACGTTCAGGTTATGGTGACCAGGGAACGGGGTAGAGTGTCCGGGTTATGGACATGTCAAAGTTGAATGGACCTGCACCGGCAGCTGCAAGCTTCACTGCTTAAATATTGCAGATCAGCTGCACGGTGCAGCGTTAGGTGAATTTCATGAGCACTGGGGGAAAGGTCATGAACATCAAATTTAAAAATCTCAGTGAATGTGTCCCAAACCTTATTCTTTTTGTTTGCATGTTTCCAGAGGTTCCACTCTCCTAACTTTATTTTCTTTCTTGCTCCCTCCATACTGTAGGATACTAACCACGTCACCTTCACAGAAATTCAAATAATAAAGAATATTTACCAGGTTATATTAATATTTATCTCAAACAACAAATGACCCTACCGACCGCAACCTGAATATCATTAAAAAAATATTCAGGTCAGCATATATATATATATATATATATATATATATATATATATATATATATATATATATATATATATATATATATATATATATATATATATATATATAAAATGTTCCTCTCGCCCCACGTGGGCGGTGTCTCCTTCAGACTCGGGTCCTCTACCAGAGGCCTGGGAGCCTGAGGGTTCTGCGCAGGATCTTAGCTGTTCCTAGCAATGCGCTCTTTTGTACAGAGATCTCTGATGTTGTTCCTGGTATCTGCTGGAGCCATTCTCCCAGCCTGGGGGTCACTGCCCCTAGTGCTCCGATTACTACTGGTACCACTGTTGCCTTCACACTCCACATTTTCTCTAACTCCTCTTTCAGCCCTTGGAATTTCTCAAGCTTCTCATGTTCTTTCTTTCTGATGTTGCAATGACTGGGGACTGTTACATCTATCACCACCACTGTCTTCTCATGTTTATCCACCACCACTATGTCAGGCTGATTGGCCATCACCATCTTGTCAGTCTGGATCTGGAAGTCCCACAGGATCTTGGCCTGTTTGTTCTCTGTCACCTTTGGGGGGTTCTCCCATCTTGACCCTGGGACCTCCAGTCCATACTCTTTACAGATGTTCCTGTACAGTATGCCCGCTACCTGGTTATGCCTCTCCATGTATGCCTTGCCTGCCAGCATCTTACACCCTGCTGTGATGTGCTGGACTGTTTCAGGGGCTTCTCTACACAGCCTACACCTGGGGTCCTGTCTGATCTGGTAGACCCCGGCCTCTATTGCTCTGGTGTTCAGGGCTTGTTCTTGTGCAGCCATGAGTAGCGCCTCTGTGCTGTCCTTTAGTCCAGCCGTTTCCAGCCACTGGTATGTCTTTTCCACATCAGCCACTTACTCAATTTGTCGATGGTACACGCCATGCAAGGGTTTGTCCTTCCATGATAGCCCTTCTGGTTCCTCGACCTTACTGGGCTTTTGTTGCCTGAGGCATTCACTTAGCAGTTGGTCATTGGGGGCCATTTTCTTGATGTATTCCTGGAGGTTCGCCGTTTCCTCCTGGACAGTAGTTCTGACACTTACTAGTCCTCGGCCCCCTTCCTTTCGCTTAGTGTACAGTCTCAGGACACTGGACTTGGGGTGGAACCCTCCATGCATGGTAAGGAGTTTCCTTGTCTTGATATCAGTGGCTTGTATCTCTTCCAGTGGCCAGGATATTATCCCAGCGGGGTATCTGATTACTGGCAGGGCATAGGTGTTAATGGCCTGGATCTTATTTTTGCCGTTCAGCTGACTTTTCAGGACCTGCCTTACCCTCTGTAGGTATTTGGCTGTGGCTGACTTCCAAGCTGCCTCTTCATGATTACCATTTGTCTGTGGGATCCCTAGGTATTTGTAACTTTCCTGCACATCTGTGATGTTCCCTTCAGGTAGGTCAACCCCTTCAGTTGTGATCACCTTTCCTCTTCTAGATATCATCCGCCTACATTTATCTAGTCCGAATGACATCCCAATGTCTTTGCTGTAGATCCGGGTGAGGTGAATTAGGGAATCAATGTCACGCTCATTCTTGGCATACAGCTTGATGTCATCCATGTAGAGGAGGTGGTTGATGGATGTTCCACTTCGGAACTGGTATCCGAAGCCACTCTTTGAGATGATCTGGCTGAGGGGGTTTAGGCCTATGCAGAACAGTAGGGGGAGTTTCTGTGTGGAGTTTGCATGTCCTCCCCATGTCCGCGTGGGTTTTCGCCAGGCACTCCGGTTTCCTCCCACCATCCAAACACATGCACTGATAGGTTAATAATAATGGATTAGATTTATATAGCGCTTTTCAAGGCACCCAAAGCGCTTAAGGTTAATTGGTTAATCTAAAATTGGCCATAGGTGTGAATGTGAGAGTGATTGTTTGTCTATATATGTTCAGCCCTGCGATGAACTGGCGTCTCATACAGGATGTACCCAGCCTTCGCCCATTGTAGCTGGATTAGGCCCCCAGTGAACCCCGCGACCCTAGTGAGGATAAAGCGGGTTCAGATAATGATATATATATATATATATATATATATATATATATATATATATATATATATATATATATATATATATATATATATATATATATATATATATATATATATATATATATATATATATATATATATATATATATATATATATATATATCATATATATATATATATATATATCATATATATATATATATATATATATATATATATTTATTTTATTTTTTTTTAATTAAAAAACTTTCACTTCATTTACAAATTTTTCCTTTAGGTGATTATTTGAAGTGTGATCAGATATTTAGACTACAAATGCCAAAAACGTGGTAAGATTTAGATGTTTGCCTTGTATACAACTTGAACAAATAAAGACAAATATTTTCAATGTTTGTACTCATACTTGTCTTCTGCTTCAGGTCTAATATTTTTCGGTAATTAATCATCTGTATTAAACCACAGCTCTGAGGTTCCATTGTCCACTCGCACTATGAGTCAGGGGTCATTTACATGAAGAACAATGTGGCTAAAAATGACAAAATATTTGATCCAAAATACCTTTTCTTTACAAGGAGTTACAGGTTGAAAACACAAATATCTGAAGATGCATTCCAGAGTGGAAATCTTAACAACTATCCACTGTTGCGTGTCCGTCTCATGGTCGAAAACTCACAAATATTACTGTCTTCAATGTGTGTTGACAAGGCAGTGTTCTATCACAGAACCATCTACAGCCTGGCATAACTAATCCAATTCCACACTGGTGCGTCCCCCGTATGCACGGAGATTTATTAATGACAGCACTTGTGTAAATGTGGACAAAAAGGTTAAAACGAGATGCCAGTGTTGGGTGTTCTCTTCCATTTGTCTAAACATAGTGCAGTTCATCTGTTCCCTTCTCACAGTGTGGGGCTGATTCTTCCTTTCATCAGAAACAGGTTGACAGGTTAATTCTACTGTCAGTGTCCTTGACTCAGGTATTGATGAAGATCTGGATTAGGCCTTTAAGGGCTTTCAATAGCAGCTAATTGCTGATGTTAGTGCTGGGTGCTGTGTATTGGGATGGGTAATCATTAAGGAAAGATCATAGATGCAGTGTAAAAAAAAGAAAAAAAAGAAGTGACTGTAGAATTATCAGCAAAAATGTCTAAAATTGCAACATAAAGAACTTTAAATGAAAATATATGTGCTAACAATTAAATCAAATGTAGCTCTAGTTTTTACAGGAAGAGAATGTTAAAGGGATTATCTGGAGTAAAACTCATTTTAGAAAATTTTTTTGATTTAATTTATTAAAGTGTGCATAAAAAAAAGGCGCATAACTGTTCTCAGCCCCCATGGGTTTACAAGACACTCAAAAATCTATACTTTGTTGTTTACAGACCACCATACATTCAAACAGGATAGAGAATCCTCTTACACCAAACACAGAAAATTCTGAATTTTACATTCCGTAAACTAAAAGACATCACCATCGTTTATAAGATAAAATATTTTTCTTAAATTTGAATAACATGGACAATATAAGACAAAATGCACCTCGTCTCCATAATATTCAGGTTACACAAAGAACAGACTCTGTGATTGGGAGTACATACATATAGTTGACATCAAAATTACACCATTTGGATGTACAGTGAGAAATTAAAATTTGCCGTTTTGAGCCAAACTGTGTTAGCATGGAAGTGATTAGGACATGTCTTTTCACCGACACTAAACTCTATTTTTACACTAACTCTTCTCCAGTTCTACACAACATCACACTTACGTGTTAGTAAGTAGAGGGTCCCTAAAGACAAACCCAAGTGTCCTGAGGTCTTCAAGTGGTCAGTAAGTGTGTCCAGAGTTACTGATCTACAACCATGTACCTTTCCCGGAACAGAAGTCGTCTTTAGGAGGAAGTATGAAATAGATACGTGCTCTGGAAATTCACGATTTTGTTGCATTCTTTTAAAAAACAACAACAACCTGTTAGTAGGCTAAGCTTTGCTGTTACATACAGCTTCATTTAAATATCTAATGAAATACTGGACTATGTTTTTAAAAAAGAATGCAACAAAATCCTGATTTTCCAGAGCATGTAACTCTGCATTCAGCAATCAACTATTTTGGACTTTTGGACCACATAAGTGTGATGTTGTTTACAACTTTAGAAGAGGTCTAAAAATAGAATTTTGTGTCGGCTAAAAGACAGTTTGGGTCAAAATTGTCAGTTTACATCCAAATGGTGTGATTTTAATGTTAACTATATGTATGTAGTCCCAATCATCCAAAAATTGAGCTAAAGTTAATTTTACTTTGGATAACCCCTTTAAAAAAACAGATATATATGTAGAAAGTGTGTATATTGTTTTGAGAAAATAAAACAGTAAATTGAAAAATAATGTGGTGCTGTTAAATTGTAAAACCACAATGTTAAAATATTTGCTTTTTTTAATAAAAAAGTGAAAAATAAGTAAACATTTAACTATTTAAGACTTTAAACACACAAAGTAATGGGTGTCTGTGGTTCATTTGGTAGAGCACGTAAATACGATGACCAATGGGTTGGCAGTTGAAATCCTAACTGACTGTTCACATGTGGACGTCTCTCTGTAAAACTGAAGACACTGAACCCTAAATAGCACCACTTTAGGCCTGATGGGTTTAGAAAATACAGTGAGCACCACATGTCTGTATAAGCTGCAGGCCATTTAATGTTTAAAATGTTAAATCTACATTTTATTCTGTAAATACATTGACAGTTTAATGTATTTTTTATAGTATTGTTCTGTAACCACAGCTGCCAGTTTATTTTCCTTAAAAACAACGAGAATGTTTTTTACAGTGTGGAATTGAATTAAATATGTTTTAAGCTACATAGTTAAAGAACATGAATACTTTAAAAATAGGAAACAAATAGTAGCTTCCCATGGTACATATCATTACTTTAGTAATACCTCCATCCTTTTCATACAATACCATCAGAGCTCATTTATTATGTATGTAATTGGTTATATATTTGACGCCAACCTGCCAGGAGGTCTACAGATGGAAACAAGCCTTAGGCTATAATCTGGCATATTTACATTTTTTAAAATGTCCATTAATATGCATTGTTCATCCTTTTCTTAAATAAATAACTAAAATAAATAAATGAACAGCTTCCTTGCATCACTTAAGCATCAACATCTGATGCATGGATGCACTTCCCTGCAGTCTCTCATTAAGTTTGTAAAGGGGACAAAAAAACATCCACTTACCTTTTCTCCTGATCCAGGGGATGAAGATACTCCATTTTGGATTTTCTATGCTTCGTACGTCACATACATAGATTAATTTGAATACTCCACCCCATCACACCCCACCAGCTCAGCTAACCCACAGACTGGTCACAGACACCTCTGCTCAGACTTGGAGATCCACCATTATTCTCCATCATAGTCCTAGTGGGTGTCTGGTGTATTGGGGTCTGAGCCCTGATCCGTGGTTGGTCTGACCCGGGTTGATCAGATGGGCTGGTCCGTGGGTGGAACCGTGACCGTGGTATTGTAGCTCATCTGGCTGGCCAGGGTCCAGACGAACTGGACCTGAATGTGCACTGGGGCTGTTAACAGAGCAGGACTTGAAGGCACCAGGGCTGTAAAACTCAGCTTGGTCCACTTTGATTCTCTCCAGCTGTTTTTATTCCCGACACCAAGGAGGTATTAAACTCGGGTCAGTTTATCTTTGTTTGTCTGTCAGCAAGATTATGCAAAAAGTTCTGAATAGATTTTGATGAAACTTTCAGGAATGATAGATCATTTGTCAAGGAAGAACTAGATTAGATTTTCAACAATGAAGGTCAAAGGTCAAGGTCACACTAAAGGTCAACAGCTAAAAAACATCAGTGGTAATATCTCAGGATTCAGACAAGATAGAATCTGGTGGGGTTTTTTTCATTCACATGGTCTCACCTTCAGACATCAGATGGGTCAACACTCTATCATGTCTTGTTTTGACGACATATCAAGCCTGGGTGGAGGACTATTGTCTCTGCCTGCCTTGTTTCATCTTTGTCTTTGTCTCTTTTTCTTTTTCAGGTTCCATTTATTTCTCCTCTTCTTCCTCTTGGTAGCATGCAGTAGAGAGCTGTGGCTCATTAGCATGAAAGCATGAGGCACTAAAACTGAGTGTTCCTCCAGGATGAAGAGGCTGCTGTATCTCTGCATCAATGTGGTATTTTGACCAAAGCATGTCACTGAGACACCAGGGAGCTGTGTATACTGTGGAAAATTGACATATGTCCTCTTTAAGTGTAATGTAACATTTGTGCACCTCATTGGTCACAATAACCCTGCTTTAGTGACCTATGTTGTTCTTCATATGATGCAGATGAGATTAAATAGAAACATTGAGTTGTTTACAGATATAAATAAGCCCCATTTCCACTATGCAGTTCAGAACGGTACGCTTATTTTAGCATTACAATAAAAGTGTACTGATCCCATGCTACCCATTACTATTTTGGTCATCCTTCAGCCTGGGGTGCCAAGCATACTATACTGTTCCCATTGGGAGGAGCCAAGCACTGTCAGATGGTGATTGGTTGAGAAAAATTGTCATTGCAGTGTGATGAAATTTTAAGTACAACAACGACAACAAAAAAAACCCAGCTTCACAGCGAGAAGAAAGAATTGCATTAAAAATATCAGAATCCGCCATTGCTCTGTTATTACTTTACTTTGCTGCTCTGTTTGTTTAAGTTTCCAGCTCTTGTCACGCGGCGTCATGATACCATGTCACATCTTAGCATAAGAAGACGTGACACTTCCACGAAACAGCACACCTCCTTCTGAAGGTCTTCCTAAACCAGGGGTCCTCAAACCTGGTCCTCCATAGCTACTATCCTGCATGTATTAGTTGTATCCCTCTTCCAACTAGGGAATCCGTATGTCGAGATTACATACAAAGTCAATGGAGAGACGCATTTTGATGCAAATTCACCTGGCACATTGGAAGTGATCCTGCGGTAAATGGTAAATGGCTTGTGCTTATATAGCGCTTTTCCACCTTCATGGTGCTCAAAGCGCTTTACATTAGCTTCACATTCACACACACACTCATACACCAGTAGGTTTCTAAGGTCTAAGGTCAGTCCTACTGGGGGCCTAAGTCAGGGTTCAGTGTCTTCCCCAAGGACACTTCGACATGTGGACAGCCAGAGCTGGGACACGAACCACCAACCTCTCGGTCATTGGGCGACCCACTCTACCAACTGAGCCACAGCCGCCCCGATGGAGGAGTTTCTGTGATGTGTTGGAGTGTCCGGGCGGTGGACCTGCACGTTTTGCCACAAATCCGCATAAATGCTGGAGTTGAAAATATCAAACTTTTCAGGTGAATTTGCGTGACACCATGCTATGAAAGCCAATCAGTGTTGTGATGCTGCCAACATCGTGATGGAATGGTGTATGACACACGGACCAACCCGGAAGGAGGCAGAAAGAAAAACTGAGCTTGAAATACCAGTGAAAGCAGACTTCATCCAGACAGAGTTCTTGGATGAGGTGGTGGAATATCCCGTGCTACTGGTGCTTCTGCAGGATCCGGTGAACCCAAAAGCGACTGTGTCTGGGCCTCGAACGTATTGAACCTCCAGAGCAGGTACAGAGCAGTAACCCAAGTGATCTGAGCAATAGTTGAGGACAGACTGAAATGGTGGGCCAGATTTGGTTTATCTATGTTTGTCCAGCATCCAGACTTGGGCGTTGCGCGTTCGGAGTGTACAACGTTTTGTGTAAAGAGTGGCCGTGAATTATCTAGCATCCAACTCAGGTGTTAGGCGCGTTACATGCATACACGAAGAAATTTGCGTTTGGTGTGGCTGTAGCATTAACGACTTCAGTTTTTTTCAAGTCAACTTATCTGTCAATAAAGTCAGAGTTGAGTCGACGTGTCCTGATGACGTCATCACGTTGTCAGCTGAGGAACAACACGGACACTGTCCAGCAATGAGCAACTTGTATTCTTGTATATATATAACAACTTGTATAACAACTTGTATATATATAAGTTCACTGTAACGACAAGACACTAACAAGACACAAGCAACATTTTAACCCCAACAAAACAAAGGCTAACGTTAGCAAAGAGTTTCCTGTTAAATTTAACTGCACAACCTCTGTAAGTGAACATATACATATATCCACATTTTGTCTGGACCCAGAAGCCTGTCACGCATCCTCACTTTTTATATTAAGTGCAAAAAGTTTAAGGCAGTGGCCGACATTGTCTTAATGCATGTCTGCGCCGCTACTCGCACTCTGACTAGCTAGCGGATGTCTCTTCAGAGGACCGTGCCATTTGGTCTTCATTTAAGGTGAAATATTTCCACACATGCGATGTGTGTCTGTCACTCTCTTTTGTTTTTTCAGCCCACCACAACTGTCTTACCTGCAGCAGCCATGTCTGGAGAGAGAGAGAGAGACAGAGAGGGAGAGAAAGAATAACATGCGACTTGTCGACTCCTCCAAATTTAAGTCCACTTGTGCTACGGGAGTCGACTAGTCGACGGGTCTGTTAATACCCTACTTCCAACACACTTGACGGTCATTATCAGTCTTCTGCAGAGCTTGATGAGAGGTTTATCATTTAAATCAGGTGTGTTTAAAGAGGGATGCATCTAAAACATACAGGATAGTAGCTGTTGAGGACCAGGATTGAGCGCCCCTGCCTTTGACAATGAAACACAAGCTGTAGAATAGACCAGTACTGCATAGTGGAAACAGGGCTACAGACATTCATTCACAGTGTAATGTCTACTTGGCATTTACAAGTATCATGAAAATTGGAGGGTTTTTTTGTCAGACGGAAATAACTTCAATTTGCTAGTTGTTAGCGGAAGAAAGTAATTTTTCCTAGCAGTTTCCTGTCATTTGTCTTAGTATCCCATTCTCACACACAGTGGGACTCAAAACATCCTGTTATTTTTCTTTCATGTCACAGCTTCTTTCTGTTGAGTTTCTTTCTATTTTCTTTCAGGTTTTCTTTGTAGTGATACCACATTCACATGGGCTTGTGGCACCAGCTGTGGTTAAGCTCAGCATGCACTGTTTTATAATTGATGTGTAAGCTACTCATTAACACACAATAGGAAGTTTGTGTGCAATGAATAGCAAGCAGACAGAGTCAGTGTCAGGAGGTGAAAGCTAGGATGGATATACTCAGACTCCTTTCATTTTCAAGTAGGTCTTTATTATTTATTTATTTTCCTTTTATTTTTTTGGTTGCTCTATTCTACTGCTGCCTCATTTTCTTCTTTCCAACAGTGACATAGTGTCACAAAAGGATTTATTTCAGTATGAAAAGTCCATGAATATGAACTAGACATGTGTTATTTATGTCACCAGTCAGGATCTAAGGATTGTGAGGAAAGTTTGCTTATTTTGTTGTTCCTTTAATTTTATGTAGTTTATGCAGAGTTTATATAGTATTCAACTGACCGAACAGTTATCATACTAGTGATGTCAGATCAGCAAAAGTGGCATCGAAATGGCAACAAAACCTATAATAAAGACAGTAGAATATCAAGGAGAGCCTTGGCAAAGCAAATTTGTTCAGAGCCAAAAGGCAGTATGTTTTGACCCTCGGGTCCATATTTGTATTTAGTGTGGTGTGTTGGTTTTTGTGTGTGTCTATGTGTTTTTTCCTCCTCACACTGTTCTGTAGAGGACCAGAGGTGTGTTTGTCTCTGTCTTTAGGGTAGGTGGTAGTACTCCATTTGACAATCATGATGCACAGTCTCCCAATTGGACCAGAACCGTTCCCTCTTAAGGAGGAAGATGGGATCCCCTGTCCCACCTCCACCCTCACCACACTCTCATCCAACACTGGTTTTGTTCATTTTATTTAGAGAGAAAGAGAGAGCACTTTTGTTAAATTAATTGGTTTTTGGACACTTTGTAAATAGTTACCTCCGCCAAGGAAGTTATGCTTTTGCCAGAGTTTGTTTGTCTGTTATGTAGCAAGATAATTCAAAACGTTTTGGGCGGATTGCTTATTTTATTGTTCCTTTAATTTTATTTGGATAAATTGAGTTTATGCAGAGTTTATATAGTATTCAACTGTCAACTGTCAAAGTGTTATTATACTCCGGATTTCAGATGAGCGGCATCGAGTGGCATCAAAATGCTATGGAAGGAGCACACACCACCTACATTTAATAGGTGGACTAGATACTTTTTGAAACTGGAAAAAAAATTCATATAGTCCGAAAGGCTCCATACATTTGAAACTCACTACAAATATGATAGATGCCCCCCGCCCAATTCTCTTTGTATTCATTTACTTATCTCTTTTACTTACTTATTTATTTGATTTTCTCTTCAAAGATTGTTATTGTTACTATTATTATTTTGTTATTACTGTTGCAGCCTTTATTACTACAGGATAGGCTGACTGAGGGTGGGTAAATGGGTGGGTTTAGGGGGACGGGTGTATTATTATTCACACTGCATAATTGTAATTATATTTTCTTCTGATGAAAATCAATAAAACAGTGTTAAAAAGGCAACAAAACTCATAATAAAGACAGTAGAATGTCAAGGGGAGCCTTGTATGCTTTATGAAGTTTACCTTGGCTAAGCAAATTTGTTCAGCCCCAAAAGGAAACCAGAGATAAGATGCTGGACAAGAAGTAAAAAAAATTAAAAATCAGCAAAAGTGATCTGCTGGGATTGAGCTGGAGTTAAATGTGTTAAAAGCATGCCTAGAAGGATAAAGCTAATGGGAATTAGCCTAGCTTAGTTCAACTGGAGGTCAGTAGTTTGTGATTTATGTAACACACCAGTCCAAAAGAGACACAGGTAGAAAGAAAAAGTCTTAAAAGTGTAAACATTTTATATAGAAAAATTAAAGATATTTACATATAGACTGCACAGTAAAATCCCCAGTGTCAATATAACACTTAGAGTTAATTTTAACACTACCTCAGTGAACATATGGTCCCTGTCTAAAGAGTGTAAAATTTACACTGAACCTAGAGTGAGATTTCCAAAGTCAATTTTACACTAGTACAAATTTTACACAATACCAATTAGTGTCAACTTTTACACTATCCAAGAAGTAACACCCATAGTGTTATTCACATTCAATACTGAAGAGTTAAGAAGTGACTTTTCCAGTGTTAATTACTCCAAAGTGTGTTGATTTCGAACTCTTTGAAAACCTTATACTTTTGCACAGATTCCGTTTGAATGAACAAAATAAAACCAAGAGTTTATTTAGAAAAACTTACCGCAGTTTTACACGTTCAACTTCTCACTCAGTTCAAGCACAGAGGTTGGTGGGCGGGGCATTTCAGAGTCTTTTTTTTTTTTTGCACTCTTACTCTTATGGGTGGTGAATTAAGTCTGACAGAATCAGTTTACTTTAACACTGAATATATGTTATATGTAATATTATTTTCACCAAAACTGGAAGTTATCTTGTTAAATTTTACTCTGCCCATTGTTAGAATAACTCTGAAAGAATTAAAATAATTTGACACTGCACTTTTTTACACTGGTAAATTTACTGTGTATGGAGGTGGTGGGGTGTCACTCTGTATATTAGACCAGACATGGGGTCCGATAGTGGACCCTGACCTCTACCACCTGACCACCATGAGGTCATTGATAACTTAAAAGTCAATGCAGTAAATATATATTATACAGCTTTTATCTTGTAGAATCTGCTTAATTAATGTTTTTTTGTTTGTTTTTCGAATTTCTTTCCATGCATAAGATGTCAGCTAACACACACACACACACACACACAAAAGAAAGAATAAGAGTGCAGAGATTTTAAGTATTTTTTCACTGACGTCAGAGAAGGAACTGAGTTACGCAAACAATGAAGCTGCATTCATGGTTTTTCATGTAAAGTTAACATGGAGGGAAAGTAAAAAGTTAATATGAAGCTGGTTGTGCACATTTTTGAAAATCTTTTGTGAATATTCATTAAATAATAGTTTTCTGTGCTCCACATTTTTTGTGTCATTGTATTATTTCATTTCCTGTTTTTATACAGATACATATTAAGTAGAGCTGCAGGTGAATTGATCAAGCCCTTAATTACTGTCAAAGTTTCTCATGTGGCCCCATAGGAAACTTAATTGCCCAGCCCTGTTGTAAATTATCATTATTACATCTGCTAAGGAGGTTATGATTTTGCCGGAATTTGTCTGTCTGTTAGTTAGTAAGATAACTCAAAACGTTATGGACGGATCTTGATGAAAATTTCATGACCTGTTGAGGGTGTCACAAGGAACCAATGACTAGATTGTGGTGATGATGCAGAAGAGATCCTGGATTCTGGATCACTTTGAAATTTTACATTGCTGTAAATGGAGAATACATTTCAAAGTGATTCAGAATCCAGGATCTCTTCTGGATCATCATCTTATCTTGCTAACTAACAGACCGACAGACAAACTCCAGCAAAAACATAACCTCCTTGGTGGACGTCTCTTCATTCAGAAGGGAGAGGTCTGCCTTGGCGGAGGTTTGTACTCTCACAGTGCTTTTCTAGTGTGTATTAGAAAAGCATTGTTAACTCGCCATCTAGTATCCATCACAATACCATCTGGGACCCTTCCACAACCAATTCATTTTTAAAGGAGGGGCCTTATCTAAAATCCTTGCATGTGATTAAATGAACAATCTGTCCATCATCTTGACTGATGTGCTGCTTCAGCCACTCACGTTGAACTCAGAGCAACAGCAGGAAGAAGAGTCATACTGCAGCAGACCATCAAAATAAACACCACAGTATAGCTGCACCTAAACACACTGCTGCGTTGTCTGTAAAAGACCATTGTCATTTACAGACAATGACAATTTACAGACAAATCCGAGGATAAAAGGCGACATCGCCAACAGCCAGAGGATATTCCTCCTATGGAAAACGGGTAGACCAGCGGCTTGTAGAAGTTGGTCTTAACATGTATGATGTTCCAGAAAAATCTTGTTATATGTCTGAAATGCCTTCACTTAGTAGGAAGACACCAGTGTACTCTGGACACTATAAGGGAATGACAAAAAGCTGCGCGTACCCAACAGACCACAGAAACATCAGCTGTGGCACAGTCAACACCACCCTGTTGGGAAACCCCACCTGGCGACACTGATTGGCTCCTTTGTTTTTGAAAAAGCCTGAACTACACGATAGCGTGAGGCTAGCTTGTAGTTTGGCGAAATCCAGTCAGATGATGTGAGTCAGGTTCGTGTTCAGTTCATTCAAGCATAAGTACAATGCAAGAATCATTTATTCATCTGTGTGTGTTGCAGGGGTGGAGCGTTTCGTTCACTGGGTGATGTGTGTGGGGGGGGGGGTGACCTGTATTGGGCCATTTATATAGGCCTAGTGTAGGCAATGTCAGTGTTTATTCCAACACTATGGTTTTAACTAGTCCTCCTCATGTTTATCTTCCTCCAGGCATAGGCCTTTGTTTTATGTCTTGTGTTTTTGTGTTTTAAGTTTTCTGTATAAAAGTAGACTATAGGCAGTTAATTCCCACATTTGATTAGTGGCTATATTTTATTTTTCCTTTTGAAAAATAAACCTGCAGCCTGCTCAAACGTTGCACTAATTGCAGCTTTATTAAATTACATTAAAAAGGAATCACACTTTCACCGTTTTCTGACACAAACAGGTATATTCAAATAAGGTCAATAAAATCACACACATTCAAGATTCCCCAATTCCCATAACAATCTTATAACGAAGACAAAATCAACTCAAAATGTCTGCTTTGCGTTTTTCTTGTTATATACTAAAAAAAAAAACAGTTCAGTTCATTCACAACAAAAAATTCCCCTTTGGGTTTTTTTTCCTTTTAACAGTCAACAGCAAAATAAAAGAGGAGAAAAGAAAAAAAAAAATCAGTTCATTATTTAAAAAAAACAGCACAGTTCAATTCCACAGTCCAGAGGAAGAGAAAAAAATAAATCAGTTTACAAACTTATTTCATCAGACAGTCAGAAATCCACTTCAGGACGTGGTCTTCTGGAGTTGTGGTCAGGCTATGATACAGTGAGATAAAAGGAGACAACCACGTAAAGCATGGAACTGAGATGAAGAGGATCTGGGAGTGATTTTGTTCTGTATTTGGACGTAGGGCTCAGGTTTAACTGCCGTACATTAGGCTCCATCGCTGCCGGTCCATTTGACTGTCCTGCTGCAGAGGTGTGTCTTTTTTTTTTAAACCTGCCACTAGTGATATAACCTGACTCACACTGAGATGTATGGATGCGTCGCATGGCTGCTCACATCTTACATCTGGGAAAGCACCATTAGCTTCTCTTTTTGAAGGTGGGGTTGTCAATCAAAATAATTCATCCTGATTGGACAAACCAGGTGCTTGTCATTTTAAATAACATACTACTTCAACAAATCACATTGAAAGCACCATGTAACGTAGATGATAGATGTAGAAGCTCTTACCAGACCCAGTTGAGAGAAGAGCCATAACATCCTTGCCACCAATAAATTCTTTCAAAACTGTTCCCATCTTTTAAAGAACCAATATGCTGTAGTTTCAACAACACTGTGGAAATTGCAGAATCGAAGCCAAGTTCAGTCTACTCCATGCTAGCCGCCATGTTTTTTTAAAGCTACTGTGTTGAGTCTCCCTTACGTCATAACTGTTACATCACACCCAGTGATTCTGATTGGTCCGTCCACAATATAGATGGAGACAACAGAATGTCTATGGTGCTTTACCAGGGTACTAGTGATGAGCAAATGAGACTTCATGAAGCATTACTTGTTTCTTTTTAGCCCTCTAGATGGAGCTCTCTGTTCAACAAACAATTGAAATTGTTGAAATGTTCAACCCTTTCTTGAACAGAAAGCTCCATCTAGAGGGATAAAAAAAAAAACAAAAAAACAATCACTACTTCATGAACCTTCATGAAGCCTCATTTGCTCATCACTACCTGCCACTGACTGATACATTACACATGTCAGTTCCTGCGAAAGAGGCATGTTTTGGCGGCATTCACAAACCGTGGGAATTTTTTAGTTGCTACAACATGAAACCACCAAAATGTTTCTCTTCTCCTTGTGTTTAAATGACTTATGCTTGCTTTTCACCATGGAAATGTGACAGATTTGTACACACAGTGTAGCTAACAGGATGCACAGTAGGTTGTTGTGGTAAGTAGTTGTGACGGAGCAGGGGTACGGGACATGCTGGCCCACTCCATGTTGGCTCCTTTGGTACAAAGCAAGTGTGAAGCATGCAAGATGAACTTTGCAAACTCAACAAACTGGGACAGTTGTTTTATTTTCCCATGTAATCAGGAAGTAAGCATTCATAAATATAATAATTTAATAAAAAATAAAAATCAGATACTTATGGCTTAAAGGCAGGGTAGGAGATCTTGTAAAACAGTTACCGCAGCTATATTTTGAAAGTATGCACACCCATGCGTCTTCGTCAGCCCACTCCTCAAAAGCACGCCTTTAAAAATACATCAACGTGCATATGCTGCCTGAGTGATCAGTGAGGTTCACGAGAACTCAACATCAATAACAAACAACATCATCCTAAATAACAAAATATTAAGCAACATTTAACAGTTTGTGTCACATGAAGTTAAGCTAACAAAAGGTTTAGAGGCATGAAATAAACACCATGGGAAAATTAATGGTTAAGGACAATAGTTTATGGTGTTACACCAGCAGTTTACACACAGTGTTGGTAACTTAGCAAAACCTGCTGGAACATTGTGTTTGGTCAATATCTGACATTTTCTCACTGACAGAGTGAATACGGGTATCGACCCGTAACCGATTAGTATGTCCAAATATTATATTATAATAAGGGTCTAATCTTACCTATTGAGTATAAACATGGTCCCCTTAGCATCGGTTTTGAGCCCCTTTTACTTTTTCAGTTGATGCCACCGCTGGAAAGCCGTAGTGATTTCCAACCTTGTCCTGTTCTGTTCTTCACTCAGCTTCCTCATGGTCGTAGCTTTTTCAAACCTAACTTTGGTTTTGCTGCCGGTTGTCGTCTTTTCTGCCATAGCTGTTTATGTGAACATGCAGAAGGGGGAAGGAGGGGTGTCTGTGTGTGTGTGTGGGGGGGGGGGGGGGGGTGGAGGGATATTTGATGGACACAATGATTGGCTTGAGTTTTCCTCTGGTTCCAACCTCTAGACTGGACTAAAACATTAAATTTTTTTTTTGCAAACATTTTATTTCAGTACATGATATGTGATGAAGAGTGGAAGTGAAGAGGTTTTCAAGCATTATGGTAAAAAAAATTTCCAAAAAAAATCTCCCACCCCACGTTTAAACCTTTAAGTTGGTCCGCCCCTGAAGGGCTGGTCCATGTGGGCCCAGGGTGACCCAACAGCACCCCCTATCCCTGCTAGTGGTGTGTTGTTTTATTATAATTAATAATAATGAATGATTGTCGGTGCAGATAACTGGTGGTTAATTCTTGTGTTGTTCAGACACAAGTGACTCAAATTAATAACAAAGATATAATAAGTCACTTCCTGTGATCCTTATGTGTGTTGGTGTTTCTAGAGTTTCCTGACAACACAGCAGAGTGGTTTGTAGAGGATTGTTTGTAGATTGTTTGGACAGACAAACAGCTGATGGATAGTGACACACACATCAGTCCACAGTTACAAACAGAACATATGCTGTTGCTGAGACTCAGTTTTTCACAGTGTTGATTTACTTTAGTCTGCTTTGTGACTGGGCTTGTGTGAATCAGCCATCATCCAGCTTATTTGTGTGTCTTGAAACGTCTGTTCACTGACATCTGACATTTAATTATAGTCCCTTAGAGTAAGAAAATTTGACAAAACATGCATTATTCCCGCTCAATCATTAAAGTGAACACTATCTAATAATGTCACTTTGACCTTATAGGTTTAGATTTTGTGTTTTTGTTTTTTTTTTCAATGTGATTATTGCACACATCGGCTGTTTGTTTCAATGCATGACCGAGCTGTTGTTAAGGCTGGTGACAGCAGGATCATGAAGTTGTCATCCAGCTTCTGGCTCGTCTCATGCTGACGTCCCGTGTCAATCAACATTACATGCACCGCTAATCGTCTCATCATCGCAGTCATCGAGGTCAGGCATATGCTAAGCTCTTCAGATATGACACTCAAGTGCAGGAAAGACTGTTTCTGTATTTATCGTCCTTTATTTAGAAAAGGAAATTGTGTATATAGCTTTAACCAGGATCAGCATTACTCCCTGGTTGCAACTGAGTCACAAATATCTGTGATTTGCAGCATTTTTCTTGCTTGCATCTGCTTTTCTTCAACCTGAAATGAGTAAGATTATCACAGTGTCTAGATTCTTCAGTATTATGTCTGATCATTTTAAAGTCTAAGTGTTTTTGCTGCTTAACAGAACAGATGCGCTTCCTGGAGGTATTTCAGTACCTCAGCGAAGGAGGTTACGTTTTACCTTGCGTTTGATTGTCTGTTTGTTTGTCTGTTAGATAACGTTCAAAGATGATTGATAATGCGTTAATTACATTTTGAGCTACAAAGGCCAAAGGTCAAGTTCACAGTGAAGGTCAACAGCTAAAACACATAAGTGGTGATATCTCAGAATCCAGACTAGATAGTATTAAGTGTTTTTTTTTTTTCATTCACTTTGTCTTCGGACATCAGATGAGATAACAATAGGCTCAGTGATGTCAAGTTTTGACGTTATATGATGTCAAGCGAATGGTATATTTGCAAAATGTATGACCTTTACCTTAAAGCATTTTGTTAAATCTGACAATATATTGTCCTGCAAATCTAACATGGAAAGTTTGGTCATTGTGCGACATCGCCATACGTGTTCGAATATTGAAGTGCCATATCTCAAAAACAGGGCCGAGAATTTCTTTGAATTTTTTTAAAACCCTCGAAGGGATTGCTAATGACCAATAAAACAAATAGCTAGTGAACACAAAACACTAGTTTATGAATAAGTTATGAACATCCAGATCCAAACTTTGGCAGACTTGTACTACTTTGCGGAGGTCTGCGCTCTCAGAGTGATCTAGTTATTACTATGACAGTATCAATATCTATTTTATTTTATTCTAATCTATTCAACGACTCAAGTATAGTCGTAAGGTTGCCGGTTTGAATCCCAGGTGTGCCCTTAGGCAAGGCACTTTACGCTATACATGCCTATACCTCACGATGAGCGATACATTAAATAGAGTCATACCGGCTCGGACGGCGCCCGGGACAACAAGGTCCGCGTTAGGGGTTGAGGAACCAGGACACCCTGATGTTAAATTGGCTACTGGAACAAGACATTCATGGAGCAGGGCAGAGAACATGGTACTGATGGAGTGTTACTACGGGAGTAACCCCAGTGAGAGAGGGTACATGCAGAGGATGTGGGCCCGAGATTGCAAGACTAGGAACACCAACCTGTGCACTGCCTGGATTGATTACAAGAAAGCCTATGACTCAATGCCACATACATGGATACTGGAATGCTTAAAACTGTATAACATCAAAAGGACACTAAGAGAGTTCATCCAGAACTCAATGAGGCTGTGGAAGACAACTCTGGAGGCCAACTCAAAGCCAATTGCACAGGTGAACATCAGATGCGGCATTTACCAAGGAGATGCTCTGTCCCCCCTGCTGTTCTCCATAGGCCTAAACCCCCTCAGCCAGATCATCTCAAAGAGTGGCTTCGGATACCAGTTCCGAAGTGGAACATCCATCAACCACCTCCTCTACATGGATGACATCAAGCTGTATGCCAAGAATGAGCGTGACATTGATTCCCTAATTCACCTCACCTGGATCTACAGCAAAGACATTGGGATGTCATTCGGACTAGATAAATGTGGGCGGATGATATCTAGAAGAGGAAAGGTGATCACAACTGAAGGGGTTGACCTACCTGAAGGGAATATCACAGATGTGCAGGAAAGTTACAAATACCTAGGGATCCCACAGACAAATGGTAATCATGAGGAGGCAGCTTGGAAGTCAGCTACAGCCAAATACCTACAGAGGGTAAGACAGGTCCTGAAAAGTCAGCTGAACGGCAAAAATAAGATCCAGGCCATTAACACCTATGCCCTGCCAGTAATCAGATACCCAGCTGGGATAATATCCTGGCCACTGGAAGAGATACAAGCCACTGATATCAAGACAAGGAAACTCCTTACCATGCATGGAGGGTTCCACCCCAAGTCCAGTGTCCTGAGGCTGTACACTAAGCGAAAGGAAGGGGGCCGAGGACTAGTAAGTGTCAGAACTACTGTCCAGGAGGAAACGGCGAACCTCCAGGAATACATCAAGAAAATGGCCCCCAATGACCAACTGCTAAGTGAATGCCTCAGGCAACAAAAGCCCAGTAAGGTCGAGGAACCAGAGGGGCTATCATGGAGGGACAAACCCTTGCATGGCGTGTACCATCGACAAATTGAGGAAGTGGCTGATATGGAAAAGACATACCAATGGCTGGAAAAGGCTGGACTAAAGGACAGCACAGAGGCGCTACTCATGGCTGCACAAGAACAAGCCCTGAACACCAGAGCAATAGAGGCCGGGGTCTACCACATCAGACAGGACCCCAGGTGTAGGCTGTGTAGAGAAGCCCCTGAAACAGTCCAGCACATCACAGCAGGGTGTAAGATGGTGGCAGGCAAGGCATACATGGAGAGGCATAACCAGGTAGCGGGCATACTGTACAGGAACATCTGTAAATAGTATGGACTGGAGGTCCCAGGGTCAAGATGGGAGAACCCCCCAAAGGTGACAGAGAACAAACAGGCCAAGATCCTGTGGGACTTCCAGATCCAGACTGACAAGATGGTGATGGCCAATCAGCCTGACATCGTGGTGGTGGATAAACATGAGAAGACAGTGGTGGTGATAGATGTAGCAGTCCCCAGTGATAGCAACATCAGAAAGAAAGAACATGAGAAGCTTGAGAAATACCAAGGGCTGAAAGAGGAGTTAGAGAAAATGTGGAGTGTGAAGGCAACGGTGGTACCAGTAGTGATCGGAGCATTAGGGGCAGTGACCCCCAAGCTGGGAGAATGGCTCCAGCAGATACCAGGAACAACATCAGAGATCTCTGTACAAAAGAGCGCATTGCTAGGAAGAGCTAAGATCCTGCGCAGAACCCTCAGGCTCCCAGGCCTCTGGTAGAGGACCCGAGTCTGAAGGAAACACCGCCCACGTGGGGCGAGAGGAACATACATATATATATATATATATAGTTCTACCTCCACTTACAAAATTAATTCATTCCAGTAGTGTTTTCGTATCATGAATTTTTCATTGAGTCACAGTTTACATGTAAAATGCCTAATATGTTCCAAGGCCCGCAATACTACCCCTCAAACCCTTTAAAAATTATAAAAATGTATAGACTTTATATGAAAAATGTGTGTGAAATATGTGTAGATTTATATTTTAGCCTGTCCAGACTAACACCAGCTCTTGTTGGTGTAGATACAAACACCGCCCCCTGGGTTTTACCTGTGAGAACATGACTTCTGTCGGACCTGAATATTGTTAGCACATTTAGGCTAATGTCGATGTCCTGGACAGAAGAGTTGAGCCACGTCTTTGTGAGAATGAGGATGCAGCAGTCTGGTGGATCATGTTTGGTGTTTAAGTCCAGCTTCAGGTAGTCAGTTTGTTTTCCAGTTCCAGTTTGTTTGGCGAGTAGGACTGATGGAAGCAGTGGTTGGAAAGGGTTAGCTCTTAGCTTAGCTGTAAATCTACTGTGACAACTGTACTTCCACTTCCTCTCGCACTGCCTCTGATGTCTCTGAAGGTGGAGCCTCTGTGGGGGGAGATTTGGCTGTAGGACGCTGGAGCAGACCGAGGTTCTATAGAACGGTCCGTGCCTCCGGGCTTGTGAAGTCCAAGTTTTTCACAATTCTGTCGGTGATATACTCTTCTTGCACCGTTCGGCTGAACTTTTGATACTAAGAGTGCTGGTCTAGGTGGAGAAATTACCGTTAAAGTGTCTGTGTTACCGGGAGCCACAACAGCCACAGCCAAACGGTGCCACTCTGTGATTAATGAGGTAATGATGGGTAGCTCCCTCATAGCCAATGGGATGTTACGTACGGTACGGTACGTATGTGACATATTTACGAAAAATTACGTAGTTACGTATAGTAATGTACTGTATTTATGTCTCTGAGGGTTCAGTTTCCTTTCGGAAGTACAATTTTTTTTTGTATTCAGAGACAAAAAATTAAGGTAAAGATTTTTCTTAACTTGGATTTTTCGTTAGCTGGAGCTTTCGTAAGTAGATGTACCATGGCGCCATGGGTGCGATTTGTCAAAAAAGCAGAGGGGGTTCCCACAGAAAAAAGCTTGCGTTGGATGCTATGGCCTTCATTCCCGATTGTAATCATATTACTAAGCAGAGGAACGTAAACTCTACCAGGATTACCTCAATAATTGTGAGCAAAGAGGGAAGAGTCCAGCACAGAATCCTAGTCCCACGGGTGGGCATGGGAAATGTGGGATATGGAAAACCGCTTGCCCAATTGTTGTCGTGCCAGGGTCCGGTCTTCTCAGAGTCTGATTTTTAGTAAATGCAGCAGATGATAAACTCCATCTGAGGCTAAATAATGACACAGGACCGATAGTCAACAAGTACCTGAAGGGAAAGTTGAATCGCATCAAATAAAATAATCAATAGAATAGTCCGTTACAAATATTATCAATAGCTGCAGCTCTGTGTTTGATCTGTATTAGTGTTGCTTTCCCAAAAGTTTTTAGAAGTGATTGCATTTTTGTTTCAGTTTAATTATATTACATCATTTTGATCCTGTTTTGTTTCTATGCCTTTATGTCTAGTGGTCAGTATTTATTGCCTCAAGTCTATATTGCACCAATTACATCAGTGCAGCCATGTTATGACCTGCGACCCTCATATATATACGTGTGTGTGTGTGTGTGTGTGTGTGTGTGTCAGATGCAAACGTAGGTGTGTGAGCATAGGCATATGAATGCTCATTGGGTTGTGTGTGAAAGTGCAGCAGCATGTGGTGGCGTTGGCGGTTGGATATCAGTCAGGGGTCGTCACTGGCCTGGGGCTGAGCAGACCCTGCTGACTGCAGCCTCATCCTGCATAGCTGGAAATTGCAGAAGAAAGCTGAGCAAGCAAAGAACACCACCAAACAAATTCCTTTCACACGAAAAAAAAAAAAAAAAAAGTGTGCACATGTACCCCCACGTGCTAAAAGTTTAAAAATTTAAAGCAGTGTGTTGACGTGAGCAGAACCTGGCAGCGATGGAGCTACATGCTGCTACAGCCACAAAGCATTAAACTGAAAAGACAGGATTTAAATTAATCAGTACTGTTTTACATAAACCATGTACAAAATAAGTTTAGAAACACGCATATCTTGCATTGGTATTTCCAAAGTGTGAGGAACTCACAGAACATCCTAAAGATGATCACCTTGCAGAGGTTGGATTTGGAAATAAGTATTATTTTCCTCAGACCTGGCGTCCACACTTTGTCTGTTGTCTCGACCACAATACCACATTTTGTTCTACAAGGACATTAGAGTATAATACTAGCTATATTATATACATTCTAGCTAATTTTTATTGGTTGATGTGCAGTTGAGCAAGTCAGTCAATCCATCCCATCTTTTCCTCAGGCTCCTGATATGGTGAACCCACTGCTCCTACTGTACAGTATGGGATGAATGACCTGCATGGAGGATTCTGTTGGGTTTCTGTCAATTGGCTTGAATCTGGTTTTGATCAGTTCTATATGTAAAGTGTTATCAGGTAACTTTTGTTGTGAATTGGCACTATATAAATAAAATGGATGGATGGTTTACCTAGGTTAAATGTAGAAAACCAATTTAGATGTGTGGTGCACTTGTAGAAGTGCCCTATTGTCAGAAATCAGAAAAGGTTTAGGGTTCCATTTATCAACTAAATCCAAACTAATTTTCCCTCTGACAATAAGGTGGGCACCGTCCACGTGTGAAATCCCAGCTGACAAAGAATAATTGACTTGATTCAGCCTAGTTTATTTTTGACAGCGTACATGTAAAGCAGGGTAATGAGGGGAAAAGCTTTCTGTTAAAGAAAGGATCAATGGGAAATGCAACAGAAAATATGCCAAGACAAGCAAAAAGATCACAATTTTTTTTTTTAAATAAATAAATAAAACTCCTTATTTCAATCTGTGTGCTATGAGATAGGAGGCTCCCTCATGTCTGATGCAAATATTAAAATGTAGTGGAACATGACTCTTTAAAAAAGATTTAAAGCTCCTGGATCAAGCATAAAAATAAAAAAGCAAACTTGTTCCCAAACCAGTTGAGCACCAGGGACGACTGTGAAGTCAGTTAAATGTCCATGAAGCTCCTGCAGCGACTCAAGATGGAGGTAAATCGACAATTATCCGAGCGATCCGCTATGCACTGATGGATGTTACAACAAAACAGAGAGAAGCTTCACCTGTTGGACTGAAATCCACTGTTGATTCACGCCAGAGGTACGTGACCTTCTTTCATTACTCTGTGTCTGTTGTTGAAAAGCGTCGTCGTAACAAGCATCGAGATTCCCGACTGTTTGAATGATGCCGCTCGAACTCAGCATCTAAACACTTGTCATGTAACTAGTCGTTTTTGTATGATATGATTGTGCTTTAAAAGGCTCAGACTCAGTGGGAAAAGTCAGATTCCATTTACCGCAGTCACATGATCTATCCTCAGCTAAATTATGTATAAAAAAGTAAAGTGTGCCTGGTGTAGCCCAGGTATTTATGTACTCAACCTCGCAAGTGTGTAAAGGACTAAGTTGCTCAGAGTGCATTAGAGTGTGTGCACATGTACAGTCCCATGTCATAACATGTCAAGTTAAAACGTTCCCTCTCCAGCTGTGCCCTGGAGAGTTTGATCCTAAAAGGCTCTGAAAAGCTTTTCTCACTGAGCTGTTTTTCAGACCAGAACATGGCCAGCGCTGTTACTCTGGTGGATGTGTGCACACGTTTCTTCTGTAATTCTCCAAACTAATGAAGACAAACTACACTCTTAAAGTGGCTGATGTGTTTTTTCAGCTACATTTAACTCTTTTCATAGATGTATAGATGTGTTGGTGCCTAAACATTGTAAATATTCGTCATACTTAAATGTTGACACCAGGTCTATTGAGGTTACATTCACGAGTTGCTGACGCTGTTTCAGACGTGTTAAGGCTGGTGTCATCACTACCTTAATGGATTTATGGTCAGGTTTACACATACTGACCATGAATTATCACACATTTACTCACATGTAAGGCACACCTGCACCTTACTGGGTAAACTATTTATAGTGTCTTGCACATTGGAATTTTCAGATATTGTATGTTTAAAAAGATTGGAAATAATATTTCGAATAAAGAATAAAAGTCTTCCAAATGGTATTCAACTATTTTTTTAAACGAAGACAAAAAATGTGAATTTAAGAGAGCTGGGTGTCTATGAAAGAGGAAATGTGACAACTAATGTTCAATAGAGATGTGTTTTATATTTGGGAGTTATGTTATGGAATTGACTGAGTGATGAGTTGAAACAGTGCAGATCTCTGTTGAGTTTCAAAAAAACATTGAAAGGCAAGTTAATTAAGCAGTACAATCTAAATTGATTGATATTTGATATGACTAGGATGAATAATTTAGAGTAATTATTTATTTTGTTTGTCTCTTGTGATCTATTTCTTGTATTACTGATATCCTGGTGATGCTGTGGGTTCTGCCTATTCTATTTTCAGTTACAGAACGAGTAAAAAAATAAATTATATATATATATGTGTGTGTGTGTGTTACATTTGTTAACTGAATGCACAGAATGAAATAATGGTGCTAAATGCACTATCACAAAACATTTTGGAAAATGGATATTTTCCCATCTTTAACTCATAAAGACACAGCTATACAACAGCATAAGATAAGATTTATTGCCGTATATACCGTGGGGAAATTCCAACGTACAGCACACAAGTTTACATATAGACAAGAACCACATGAGTGAAAATAAGTGGTTGCTCGTTTATATTCTAAAAACTAGAAAAGCAGAGATGTGCGTCCGTCCGTCCAGGAACACTGTACTGTCAATAACCTTGGACAGCTTTGATGGAGGATCACCAGATTCACACCACACATGAAGGCCTTGCTCATGTTCGATGATGACTCGTACTTTTTTACATTTTTTTGCCTTCAGGCCAACAGCAGGATATTTTTTTAGTTACATATCAGCTGACACGGTAAACCCTTCATCATCCCTGTTACGTGTCAGCAGGAGGCTGAGCGCTGGGGTGCACGTTGCGCATGCTCGCGCTCTGTGTCTCTCTCTCTCTCTCTCTCGTTCCTGCCACACCTCTGTTACAGGAAGACGATCACCTGATGGAAATCAAGGCTGAAGACCTGTCAAACTATAAGAGGTGGCCGATCAGCTGTAGAAAGAAAAGAGGAGGGGTGCCACGTGTAGCGTGTTTGGTGTTTGTTGGTTTAGTTTATCATTTTAGTTTGGGCTGAAGATTGTGATGGTCCTGTCTTTGGTGTTTCATGTGTTTAGCCCCCCCCCCCCCCCCCTGTGTTTTGTCCATTTTTGCTGCAGTCTCCAGTCCCTTTCTTTTCTTTCCTCTCGTTTGTTTACGTTGATTAGTTTCTTTGAAACCTGTATTTTGGTTGTATTTGTTTTTAAATAAAAACATATATATATATATATATATATATATATATATATATATATATATATATATATATATATATATATATATTTATTTATTTTTTGCACACCAAATCTCTTGGTGGTGTCCATTCATGTGTTTGAGCCAAAGGTATTTTTGTTTTATGTGGTCGTAATAGTCCCATACACTGTAAATTCACACTGTTACTGTAACTATGCTGTTCTGATAAACCTGATCTGCATGTTTTAGCATAAATCAAGAAACAAAATGTTGTTGTTTGTTCATATTATCTCCATGAAGTGAATAGTAACTAGTATTGGAGTGTGTTAAAATGTGGGAAAACATCTTATTAGCAGCATTAAAAATGTTACTATTGCAGTGTTCTACACCAATTTCTGATATTAGGTTTTAAATACATGTTTCTTTGCTTCAAAAATCCAATGCATGGTGCCCAGGTGAGTGGGCAAAACAAAAAAAAAAGATTGAAAAAAATAATCACATTGCTTTTTAAAAATACCTTAACAGGAATAAAAACACTCGGGGAAAAATATCGTGACTGAGGTTGTCATAATCCATGAATGAAAGGATTAATAACATACAGATGCTATTTTTAAAGGTAAAGTACTTTATCTGTCATTATACACTGTGTCCTCTGCATTTAAGCAATTCTTGATGCCATTGGGGGCAGTACCCAGAGACCCATTTCCTGCTGTAGAACCATGCTAATGGTCTGGCAAAACCCACCCAGACACGGGGACAGAAACATGTCAACTCATGAAAAAAATAAATAATAATAATTTAATGTTGTGTTCTATTTGGACAGTTGTTCTTGGGTTTAACTTTTGCATTGTGCTTTTTTTGTTTTGTATTTGTTTTTCATATAGCGGTGAGGTAATGGGAATGGTGCTAAATAAGCTCCGGCTTCAGCCCTAAACCTTTTTGGTCAAGCAATGTGTTGATCATGTATGAGTATGTGTCTTACCTGCCTTGTGCTTGTGCCTTGTTTTATATTATGACCGAAAAACAAAAAAACTCCACACAGAAAGGCTCGCACGGTCCAGGAATCTAACCTGGGTATTCTTCCTGTCAGGCAAGTGCACTAACCACTCAGACACTGTTCCGCCACTTTTTATACCACTAATTAACAATAAAATAAATAGCATACAGGTATATCAGGTGGTGCTTGTGAAAAATGTGGCTTATACGTAAGCCTGATCAAATTTAAACCATGTTAGTCTAATCCTTGAACATATTTATATTATCTGCAGTAATTGGTAGAATATCACCTCCTGGCTGCATATTCCATTAGGTATAATTTCCATGTCAGTAATAGAGATTATGTGATGTGGACCATATATGGACATTAATCACATACCACATGTTTATCTTTTCATTTTGTGATGTTTTTCCCCTCATGTGGCCATAGTTTTTATATGTGCTGTGATAAAATCTATCAAGTTAATGGATTCCATTACTGAAATTACTCTGAAATAATGAAACTGACAGCTGTGGGGTGGCTACAGCTCAGGAGGTACAACAGGTCGTATTATAGTGGCGGCTCAAATCTATGTGCCATTGTGTCATTGGGCAAAACACTTCACCTCCAGTGTCACTCACACTGGTGTTTGAGTGTTTAGCAATGGTCAGATTGGCAGCTACGCTCCCATCAGTGTCACCCATGGCAGCTGTGGATGCAGATGTACCTTACCATCACAAATGTGTGTCTGTGGAGTGAAGGAATAATGCACAATGTTAGAAAAAATTCACGTTGCAATTTTTTTAACCCTCCAATATATATTGTGACATGAAAAAATACAGCTGGTGGTGCCAAAGCAAATGGTCAAACAGATTAGTGGTCCACAAAGAACACAGAAATAATTCAATTAAATGAATAAAAAAATAAAATGGGGGCGCTGTGAGGCACGAATCCCACACCAGCCCTTTCTGTGTGGAGTTTGCATGTTCTCCTCGTGTCTGCGTGGGTTTTCTCCAGCTACTCCAGTTTCCTCCCACCATCCAAACACATGCACTGATAGGTTAACTGGTTAATCTAAATTGTTCATAGGTGTGAATGTGACAGTGATTGTTTGTCTAAATATGTTCAGCCCTGAGATCAACTGAAGACTCATACAAGGTGTACCCCGCCTTCACCCATTGAAGCTGGATTAGGCCCCCAGTGACCCCTGTGACCCTAGTGAGGATAAAGTGGGTTCAGATGATGAGACGAGACAAAAAAATTTAATTTATAAATACTGAATGAATAAAAAGAAATACTTTCACATAACTGATGTTGCTTTTCTTTCTAGCACCAAGTGTCATATCCATGAAATTATAAAGTATTATTTAGTGATTTCTTTCAATGTTTGTCTGTTTTTTGTTCTATCCTGTATCTAGTCTGATCGTTACCATCCATTGTTTCCCCATGTGTGCGCTGATTGTCCCGTGTCTTGATGTGTGTCACCTGTCTAATTGTATCCTCACCCTTATATATATATATATATATATATATATATATATATATATATATATATATATATATATATATATATATATATATATATGTGTGTGTGTGTATGATTGGCCATTTTTTTCCAATTTGTGCAGCAGCTACTGTGGCGCCTTCTTCTCTCGTAGATGCTAATGCTAATGCTACTTCAGATTTGCTGCAATGGGGGACAGGCTAAACCCCGTGTGGGTAATGCTAAAGTCCATCTGACATCACATGGACCGGCTTTTTCTGGGTCCCTGGTTCCTCTTGTTGTTTTGTGTGAATGCAGTATGCAGCCAGTGGAGGTGATGAACCACTGTCAAAGGAGCATGTGTTGGTAAGTCTGGGTGAGCCATCAGATTCCAAAAGGAGTGTGGAAAAGTGGTTTTCAGCAGAATGACACCTTTAATTTTGAGTTGTGCATTTGGGTTCAAACCCTAGTTCAGTCCTGACACCGAGTCCTAGTTTTGGGTGATTTAGTCTTCTTGGTTGCTCATTTTTCAGTCTTGTTATCAGTGACCCACTCTAAAGTGGTTCAGAATGATTGTGATGTGCTCAGTGTGTGTCTAGTTTCCTTGAAATTAGATGACAAAATGTTGCGCTCATTTGTCTCCTACATGGCAGGACCTGCGATGTGACTGTTGCACACATGTACATTGCTATGTCGAAGCTCAAACAATATATTGTGCAGCTGTAACTCAAATATAAGTGATCTAAGGGCTTTGAAAAGAACTATATAAATCCAATCCATTATTATAATCATCATATTCTCATGGTTCCTATGGCCTGTAGCTGCTTAGTAAATCTTAGGCTAAAGAAAGTACACCTTAGTCCATCAATCCTCACCATTATTGAGACTGTACTAACCAGCAGTATTTCACTGTGGTATGAAAACAGCGGTGCCTCAGACAGAATACACTGAGAAGAGTGGTGAGGACTGCAGAAAAAATCATTGGGGTCAAACTGTCACCAATTGAGGACCTGGCGAAACAACACTGCCTGTTAGAGCAGTAAGCATCATCAGGGATCCCACTCACCCCTCTCATGGACTGTTCTCCCTCCTGCCATCTGGTAGAAGGTACCGTAGCCTGTCCTGCAGAACAGTGAGGATACGGGACAGTTTTTATTCAACTACCATCAGACTAACCTTCACTGCTAGTTTTTTTATGCTTGCACAAGGCACTTTTGCATTTTATTAATATATTATATGTTTATATATATTTATAAGTGATCTATCTATCTATCTATCTATCTATCTATCTATCTATCTATCTATCTATCTATCTATCTATCTATCTATCTATCTATCTATCTATCTATCTATCTATCTATCTATCTATCTATCTATCTATCTCAGCAGGTGAATATGGTCTAAATAGAAATTGACACTGTTGCTCTGTGAGACATTAGTAAGTGTTTGCAATTTAACCTTCAACTATATCATTTGTCAATGTTGTTTAAACAACCAGGCAAGAAATATAAATGTTATGAATATGATCATTTATTCTTTACATTCCTTAATATACATATTTAAAGCCATCCATCTTTTATAGAGGAATACAGGTCACTAAAAATGATATGAGGCTGAGAACACAACCTTGGGGCATACCCAAAGACAGGTTTTTTTATTTTTCTGGTCATATGGTGTCATCGTTTCCAAAGAGTGATGTTTTGCCTGTCCATATGTTAACACAAGGGCAGCAGTGGGAGATTTTTTTTTTATCCTGGGATCTGTTCTGTTCAGTTGGTAGAGCAGTTCATCCCGTAACTGAAGGGTTGGTGGTTCGAATCATGCTCTGTCCTAGTCAGTCCGTTGTGTCTTTGGGTAAGACACTTCACCCTCCTTGCCTCCAGTGTCAGTCACACTGGTGTATGAATGTTTGGTTGTGGTCAGAGGGACCGTAAGCACAAAATGGCTGCCACACTTCTGTCAGTCTGCCCCAGGGAAACTGTGGCTACAAATGTAGTTTACCACCACCTGAGGGAGCATGTGAGACCGAATGAATAAATGGGTCACTAATGTGAAGCGCTTTGAGTGGCCAAAAAAGCGCTACATAAATCCAATCCATTGTTCTTAAAAGATTTAATTTCAGGACGACACCACCAGTGTCATGTGGATTGACAAAATTACATTGTCATGTGTCCTAGGCATATACAATATTTTCATGACCATTCCTTTTATTGACCTGGCAGCCATTTTTACGTTTGAGGGGTACGGAAGTTAAACAGAAGTACGCAGTTCCATACGTTGTCAATCACTAGCTTCAGTAAACATTTGGTTTGGCAAGATGCTAGCAGTTTGGACCAAATATCAATGGGTGCGTAAGGGCTGCAATATTCCCTGGGATGTCTTGCTGAAAGGCAACAATAACTGGGTTGAAGGCAACATAAAGTTTAAGCATGCTAATGGCACCACGAGCATATCATCAGTACTGACAGCCATCAGCACACTAACCACAAAATGGAAAGTATAATCTTGAAATACCATATAGAATGTAGTGTTATGTAATTACACAATCAGATTTTCTTATTTCATCATTACATTAAGTTGATTAGATGGCTGTTAGCACTATTTATCATTGATGCTAGTCTGGTGAGCAAAGCTTAATGTGTTAGCTAATGCATTTCAGTGGACATAATTATCCTTATGAAATATTCACACTGAAGTGCTTTATTTTTGGGGAAATGATGGAATGTCTGTCCACGGTAGGATTTTCATTGTTGTATGTAGCAACAAGTGTACCCCTCAACGTCATTTGAATGTTCCAGGTAAATGAGGCCAATAACCAAAGAGTTTAAAGTGGATTATTCATTCACTCACACATTGTCACTCTGGTGGTGGTAAACTACATATGTATCAACAGTTGTCTTGCGGTGGACTGACAGAAGTGTGGCATATATTTCAGTGTACACAGGATAAATAGCACTTTTTTTTTAGTTTAAATAGTTTTATTTTACCCTTTGCTAAATTTTGTAAGATAACACAACAAGACGTAAATTGTTATTAGTTCCATCACAGGATATTTTTCCTTTAAAGCTAAAAGTTTTCTTATTACAGTGAAATTATCTGCTACAGTATTTTTGAATTGTGCATGTTATAAATGTGCAAAAGCAGCAACAGAGCAGTTGTTTATCATTCTTGATGGAAAATTCAAAGGTCATTTCATCTCTGCTGCTTGTGTATTTACATTTTTTCCCAATACTCCAGTAGAAAATATGACATGTGGAGGCATTCATGTGCAATTTTCAAGTCCGTAACTAGTATTAACCATATTTCCCTGTAGCACATGAAGGCAGGATTAGTGTCCCCATCTGGCCTGGGTTTAAAAGCCAAAGACCCTTTACTCAGAAAGACCTGGGGAGGTGAACCAGTGAACACACACACACACACACATGGCAGTTATCAGAGAGAAATATGTCTGCTGTTCTATTTGTTCCTTTATTTCCCCTCAGGAACAGATGCATTAAGGAGAAAAGAAAAAAGAAATAAAGAGACTAAGCTACGAGGTCAAACTGAGCAAAAGAAAACTCTGTTTATTCGTAATATGTAACGACTGGACCAGTGATGCGCGGGCTGACCCTAAGTGAGCAGTGACGAGTCATTAAAAATTATTTTTAATGATATTAAGGTTGCGGTCGAGTCATTTGTCGTTTGAGATAAACATTTGCACATTCGTATTTGCACATAATCCTATTTATCTCATTTTATTTATTTCATTTTATTTTATCTTATTCCATTCTGTTTTTATTGCATGCCAGTTGGTTTATCTTGTTTCATTTTGTTATCTTTACACGGGGGTTGCACTGAAAATTTCACTGGCATGCAAATGCTCAGTGACAATAAAGACATCTTGAATCTTGAATCTAAAATTAACTGAATGTCCGTGAAGGTAACATCAATATAACGTCAGTATCCTACATTATGAAGGGAGCAAGAGAGAAAGTCAACTTAAGAGAGTGGAAGCTCAGGTAATGGTAACATACAAACGAAAAGTTATTTTTGGAAACATTCAATGAGATTTTTAAAGATGATGAGCAGCTCCCAGTGTTTTCTTTTCCGTGGAAGCCAGGTTCAAATATCTCTTTGGGTGTTACAGGTTGCTCCAATGACATCGGATTTTAACACGGAAATAAATGCAGGTTTGTGAGTTAGGTCATTTGAGGTTCATAAGTACAATTAAAAATGCGATTCAGGTCCCACATATTTGAAAAGAACGGACCTGAATCACATTTTTAATTGTATTTATGAACCTCATATGTCAGGTTAGTATGGGCGAGTTAGTTAAAAAAGCGGTCGGTTGCGGGTCGTTTATACATCGACCCGCGCATCACTGGACTGGACTGGAGTTAAACACTACAAAAAATAAAAACTAGAAATCTTACCAAGAGTTTTTTCACACTTAAAACTGAGAAGTTATTCTTTTGGTGATTCTGTTTCATGAGATGTACGAACTGATTTTTAGACAATAGATCAGCAAATCGCACCCAGTAAATATATACATAATTTATAAAGCACTTTTCAAAACTGAATTTACAAAGTGCTTTGACAGACAAAGCAGAAGGGCACAACAGCAGGATCCCCAGGAGTCAAAATAACAACAGAGGGTCGAACAGGAGGCTGGAATTAAGCTGAAACTGAAGTAAAACAAGATGCAAAAAGTCTAAAAACACAGAAAAACAACACAACAAAGTAAAAGAGATAAGAACAGCAAACAACTAAAACATAACATTGATTAACCCTTTAAACTTCCACTCAATTTTCGCCTGAATTTCTTTATGAAGTCATTTGAATGCTGTTCTTGAATCATTTTAATAACATGCAGTTGGTGTTTGATTGCAATAGCTATTTGATATTTATTGATGTTTTGATGTGTTTTGGACTACATATGGACATTTTTTTTGGTTTGTTTTGGATGTTTTTGTTGGACTGTGACTGTCTTTGATGGAATATGGTTCCTCTGTAGATAATTATGAGACATAAAGCGTCAGATTTGCTGTTCGACATTTGTATTTTGAACAAATGAGTGATTGTAGCTGCTGTGGTTATTTGATCTGAATGTGGCTTTTATTTTCCGATGTGTGAGAACCTCTGTTGTCAAACTACATGAGGTCATGTGATATTTAGGACAGGTTTGGGTGGTTTGATTAACATTTTTAGTGATTACGTCCAGCCTATATGTGGACCTTTGGAAGTTTAAAGGGTTATTATTAAATGTTTCAAACTTCAAGTAGTAAAAAGACATCAGACAAAGGCAAGTGAATAGAAATACGTCATAAAAGCTAAATTAAAAGATGTCAGTGATTTTTCAAGCCTTACACTGGGGGCAAAAATGTCACCAAAAACAAGTACAAAAAGTATTAAAAGACATTTTTGCTGAAATTAGGCAAAAATAAAATAAATAAATAAAAATAAACAATAAAATAATGAAAAAACAAGTGAAATATATCTTGGTAACATTGATTAAAATATGATTTTCACACTATTGTCTAAAACTCAACTGAAAAGTTTTGGTGAATGCAGCTTATTTAAAGTTCATTTTAGATTTGGACTAGAAATTAGAAAAATATACTTAATAAGATGTAATTTTTTCCCCCCAGTGTATATCCTCAGACAGGTCGTTCTAGAGTCCTGATCAAGAAAGGACGGTCACCTTTAGATTTAAGCCGCGAACATGGAACAGTCTGTCAGTCTAAGTCAAGGTTCAATTCAATTCAATTCAATTCAATTTTATTTATAAAGCCCTAAATCACAACAAAGTCATCTCAGAGGGCTTTACAAAAACATAATCAACTACAGAAATACATGAAAAGTCCCAGGCATCCCCTGTCCTTAGACCCTCCTTCTCGGCAAGAAAAAACTTCCAAACCCAGTGGGAAAAAGAAGAAATCTTGAGGATCAGTGTCTTGCCCATGGACACTTCGACATGTGGACAGCCAGAGCCAGGACACAAACTGCCAACCTCTCGGTCATTGGAGGACCCACTCTACCAACTGAGCCACCGCCGCCCCCCATATCATCACATCTGAGTCTATGGGCTAGTCCAGTGACTATTTGTTTAATAGTATAACCCTTTGCTGATGATTTATCTTTTGCTAAAGGGGATGTCCAACCGTTCAAGGTAGAGACCTGCAATGGGATGGGACAGGCGATGCGGCCCGGGTCATTATTTGACAGTCTCTTCTGGTAGCCAATGGGAATGGAGCGGTATGGTCACAGGAGCATGTCCATAGGCATGTCCTTTGTCCCGCTAAGCATTAAATATGTTTCACAAATGTATTCAAATGTGTATTTAAAAAGTGCCAAATATGATTGTGATGCTTTGTGATTGTTCAGGGGTGTCACAGCCATTTAAAATGTCGGGGTGTTCTAGGTTGTGGCACATGAGCAAAATATTCTGAATCTATCATCGGAAAGTTAACAATTATCCATTAATGGTTACATTTTTCTGTTAAAAAAGTCATATATGACCGAAAATGCTAACAAAAATGTGTTTTTCCTCAAACATTTATTCAATTCATGAATCAAAATTAGGAGATAAAAAGCTGACACTGTTCTTTTTTCTTACAAACATATTTTGTCCATGTCAGGGGAGACGACAAAAAATATGTTCCTCAGGGGGAACATCACTGAAAAAAGTTCTAGAACCACTGTCTTAGTGTAAATGTCACAGAACAAGACATAGTTTAGTTAACTTAGTTTAACAACAGTAACATTTGTCATTACTTACTGGTTAATGACTGTTTGTTAACACCACGAAGAAGAGCTGTTTACATTTCGCCCAGTGAACTGAGGTGCGCTTCATTTACTTATGCTGCTGTGCCGCCCAGGCAGGTAAACAGTTTGAACCATAGATATTGTAACAGCCCCGAAATATTATTGATGTTTGTTTGGCCTGCAATAAAAAAGTAGGTGAGACCAACTCTCCGTCCGTTTCCTGGATCCAGTAACGATACAATATATAAACCCCATCCCCCACGGCTGCGACGCCCATGTGATTTTTGGACTTTTATTTTGAAAAGTTGTCATCATTCAGGTTTGATATGAATGTTGAGTCACATCTTATTTAAAAAGTCACGTATGCTTTATGTGCAGTTTATGACAGCTGCTATGAATGTGTTTATGAACTCACCCATTGACTAAAGTGTTACCAAACTTTTTTTGCCTCAGTTGAACCACAAGAGACTTTAGATGCACTGACAGAAAAATATTTTGCCTCCAAAAAATAATGACATTATTTTCTCTTGTCATTAACAAAACAAATATGTGGCATCAGTGGTCTAACATGTAAAGTTAATACATATTATATACGTAATAAAGGGTAAAAGAAAGTCAGACTTCACAAAGTATGTGTTGTGAATAAACAAACAACTTCAGCGCCATGAAAATATGATTCATTGTGTTTATTGTTGAAATATTAAACGTCTAAAGTCTGAAGACAAAGCAGCAAAAACAACAGAGGGCAAGCAGAGATGACTTACACTGACAGCTGCTGTCATTTGAGTTTATACCCTGGGAGAAACAAAGACATATCTGTTACTTCTAGCCAGGAAAAAAGGTAATAATATATTCAGCAGTATATCTGAGTCTTAGATGTAGAATATTAAAAGCAGTAATAATGAAGATGTAGCACATCTCTTGTGTGATGCACCAATGAACTCACTTTTACTCTGTAATTATTCCACCACTAACCCAGATTTCAAATCTTAAAATGAAAAAAAAAATCATACATTTGCATCTTTTAATATAACACACAGATTTTTCCAAGATCACATATCTTTACACTGTAGGAAAAAAATATGTAGTAATTCAAAAATATTTATGCCCATATGAAAACTTCCTTTAGCTTGAATATGAATAATCACCATAGGCAAAGCAAAAGATCCAAAGAGTTGGTTTATCAACAGTTATAGCTCATCACATTTCATCCAAATACTGAGAGTTACAATGACTAGTGAAATATACAAGTATACACTAGATATCAAACTAGTGTAATGTTCATTTGGGCCATCATGTTAGAATAGTACACTTGTTTTTAATAGTTTAGCATGTGTGTAACATCATGACAGATCCAGATCCTGCTGTGTTTTGTACCAGCTGCTGTTTACACTCTGCACAGCATGAATGTATGTAGAGTATATGGATTATAGATAAAGCTGTCACCAAAACAGGCTCATGGAGGTTACAGCAGGATTCAGAAAAAAACCCCTCAGAGAGCTGGTGTGAATAATCAAAATGTAAAGAATCTCACATTTTGACCCAAGACTTATCTTGGAAACTTGAACCGACCAGCATTTAAGACTTGACTAACAGATGTGCAACATTTAATTATCATGACTTTTTCCATTGTAGATTGTCATTGAAAGCAATAAAACTATCAATGTATAGTCACAAAAATCATCAAGCGCAACAACAAAACTGTCTGACATGAGGACCGGCCCAACACAGAAAGAGACCAAGAGTCACCATAACCCTAATAGACAAGGGGAAAACACTGACTATATAAACACACATAAGGGCGAGGAAACAACCAGACACAGGTGACACACATAAGGAACAAGGAAGAATCAGCACACATGAGGAAACAAGGGTAAAGGTCAAACTAGACAGAACACAAAAAAAATCTATCAAAATAAACAGGAAGTGACAGACAAACAGAAAAAAACACAATAATACATTAGAATTTGTGTATATATATATATATATATATATATATATATATATATATATATATATATATATATATATACAGTGAGAGTAAAAAGTATTTGATCCCTTGCTGATTTTGTTGGTTTGCCCACTAATAAAGACATGATCATTCTATACTTTTAATGGTAGATGTATTCTAACATGAAGAGACAGATTATCAAAATGAAAATCCAGAAAATAACTTCAAAGAATTTATTTTAATTCATTTGTTTTTCATTGAGGGAAATAAGTATTTGATCCCTCTATCCGAAAGCACTTAATACTTGGTGGCAAAGCCTTTGTTTGCAAGCACAGTGGTCAAACGCTTGTTGTAGTTAACCACAAGGTGAGCACACATATCAGGGAGAATTTTGGCCCACTCTTCTTTGCAGATCCTCTCTAAATCATTAAGGTTGGTGGGCTGTCGCTTGGCAACTTGGACCTTCAGCTCTCTCCATAGATTTTCGATTGGATTGAGGTCCGGAGACTGGCTGGGCCACTCCATGACCTTAATATGGTTCTTCTTGAGCCAGTCCTTTGTTGCCTTTGCTGTATGCTTCGGGTCGTTGTCATGTTGGAAGACCCAGCCACGGCCCATTTTCAGCTTCCTAGCAGAGGGGAGGAGGTTGTCCCTCAGGACTGCTCGGTACATGGCTCCATCCATCTTCCCACTGATGCGGTGAAGTAGCCCTGTGCCTTTGGCAGAGAAACACCCCCAAAACATAATGTTTCCACCACCATGCTTGACGGTGGGCACAGTGTTCCTGGGATCATAGGCAGCATTTTTCTTCCTCCACACATGACGAGTAGAGTTTAGGCCAAATAGTTCAATTTTGGTCTCGTCTGACCACAGAACCTTCTCCCAATCACTTTGTGCATCTTTGAGGTGATCATTGGCATACTTTAGGCGAGCCACCACATGTGCCTTCTTAAGCAGGGGTACCTTTCGGGCACTGCAGGATTTTAATCCATTGCGGCGCAAAGTGTTGCCAATTGTTTTCCTGGTGACTGTGGTCCCAGCTGCCTTGAGGTCATTCACTAACTCCCGCTGTGTGGTTGCAGGCCGATTTCTCACTGTCCTCATGATCATTGCCACCCCACGAGGTGAAATCTTCTGTGGAGCACCAGACCGAGGTCTATTGATGGTCATGTTATACTCCTTAAATTTTCTCACAATTGCACCAATGGTTGTTACTTTAATACCCAGCATCTTGCTAATGTTTTTGTGGCCCATTCCAGATTTGTGCAGGTCAACAATCCTGTCTCTGAGGTCCTGAGAGAGTTCTTTAGTCTTACCCATGCTGGAGAGTTTGGAATCTGTCTGATTGTCTGATTCTGTGAACAGGTGTCTTTTATACAGGTGATTATTTAGAACATGTGTCTTCAATTCAGGTAACAAGTTGATTGGGAGTGTGTAACTGGTCTGTGAAAGCCAGAACTCCTAATGCATACTAGAGGATCAAATACTTATTTCCCTCAATGAAATACAAATAAATTCATATATATTCCTTCAAGTTATTTTCTTGATTTTCGTTTTGATAATCTGTCTCTTCATGTTAGAATACATCTACCATTAAAAGTATAGATTGATCATGTCTTTATTAGTGGGCAAACCAACAAAATCAGCAAGGGATCAAATACTTTTTACTCGCACTGTATATATATATATATATATATATATATATATATATATATATATATATATATATATATATATATATATATATATATATATATATATATATATAATTTATTTAGTATATCTATACTATTTTAAAAACAAATAATAACAGTAACAGCTTGGTATTTATTTCCATGTTGTAATCATACAGAGTGAGACTTTAGACAGTCTCACTCTGTATGATTACAAACTGTCATTGGTCTAAACTCCATACAGAAGCAATGCATGTGCAAGATTAATGCATGAACACTGTTGGTTTGATGCCAGAAAAGTGAATTAAACATGTGTTCAGAGTATGAAATGCCTGCTGCGTGGAAGTGTTTTAAAGTAGATGGAAACAACAAGCTACCTCACAGAAATACTACATTTACAAGTGCTAAATAAATATAAGGTGAATAAAACAAAGGGACATCCTTGATCTGTTTAGTTGTTTTACATTTTTAAAAATGTATTATAGAAGTAATGAATTTTGACTAATTATCGGCCAATGACTCAAAATCAAAGGAGTTGGAGAAAAAAAAAGCCTAATTGGGACATCTCTAAATTAGTATATATTATACTATTCACATTAATACATACTATATTAGGGTTGTTCTTCTGCATTGATGAGACTCATTTAATTCAATTCAATAGAATAGAATCTTTACTTTGTCAGTCGTAGTTTGTCACACACACAAACATTCACCACACACTCAACTGTGTCTTCTGCCTTTAACCCAACACTAGATCACACATCACACACACGCTGCATGCTGGGAGCGCTGGGCTTGCCATGTTGGGTGGCCGGAGGACGAGTGGGGGAGGTGGTGGTGGTAGGGGGTTGGGTGCCTTGCTCAAGGGCACATCAGTCATCAACTCAGCCAATCCAGGGCACTGAACCAGTGATCCTTTGGTCACAAGATGACTGTCCAGCCATCCAGGCTACAGCTGCCCCAATATACAAATGTGTGTGTGTGTGTGTGTGTACGCCTGCTGCCATTTCCACTATATTTAATAGTGCCGCAGGTTTTGCATATTCCTTGTGTATGCAATAGGTGTTATGTGTTGTGTTATTAATCTATGCCCTGAAGTTCAAGCATCTGAAAATGACTCTAATTAATGTAAACGTGTAAGGTTGTATATTATATGAGTTGTATTTCATGAGTTGTAGTTGAACTTACAATTTTTGTTTTTACTTCACATTATTATTTCACTTATAACAATACTGTTTATTTAAGGGGAGGTATTCACATAAGCCTTTTTTTGTTTGTTTTTTTACTTCCTCCACAATGATGTTAATTGTCAATTGTGTTTTTTTCTTATTTTTATAACCATTTTTAATGTGTCAATAAATAAATAAAAGTAAATGTCTTAACCAGAGGCTCTGGGGTCCAGTAAAGACAGTACCAGTGCAGTGGACATGGTGGTGTCTACACCCATAAGACCTTTCTTCACCACAGCCTTCATCTGTTCACTTCCTACTTCTCAGCTCCAACTTTGTTTGACATGGATCCAAAAGACTGGTCTGATGCAGAGGTGTTCGTAGCTGCCAAAAACATTGTTCATAATCTCAAACTTGTTAGCGGTTGTGCAGAGAGGCCTGTAAAAGCAGATTCAGGATGTTAACCATGTCTTCATTAAACAGGAAGAACAGCTACAAATGGATGACACAGAAGCCAAGATGCTTTCAATGACACTAATTACGCTGTAAAAAATGAGTGTCGACTTAATAAAGCTATATCACTCAAATATTTGTACATATCAAATTGCACTTGTCTACAAAGCGAATGCTTCCAGAGTAAAACTAATGAAATGTTCCCACATGTGGATTACTGATAAAGAAAACACATGTATTAAATGAAGGTTGGGGTGGCACAGTGGTTAACACTCATGCACCAGACCACCAGACCTTTCTGTGTGGAGTTTACTTGTTCTCCTCGTGTCTACGTGGGTTTTCTCCAGTTTCCACCCACCATTCAAACACATGCACTGATAGGTTAACTGGTTAATCTAAATTGTCCATTGGTGTGAATGTGAGAGTGATTGTTTGTCTATATATGTTCAGCCCTGAGATGAACTGGAGACTCATACCTCGCCTTCACCCATTGGAGCTGGATTAGGCCCCCAGTGACCCCTATGACCCTAGTGAGGATAAAGCGGGTTCAGATGATGAGACGAGTAAATGATGATGATGATGGTTGGTTTTCCAAGATAAGTCTGAGGGCAAAATGTGAAATTATTAGAATTAACAAGAGAAATGGTTTTAGTCCAAAGGAACATTGGTGTCAGATGTACCAGATCTACTTCCAAACACCGTCTGCACATTATGATCCATTCACTTTACAGGTTGTTTCTAGTGGAATATTTACTAATCCATTGTATACATGTACATAAACCAGCATATATGTGACCCGCCACCACGAAATCAGGCATAAGTCGCGCTGAGCCGTTCAGAGCTACAGCCAAATTTAGGCTGAAAGGTGATTTTTTATTTGTGTTTACACCTTATCAAAAAACGGTACCTTAACACCTCTATTTTCAGTTCCTGTGGTCATTACCTTGAAATCCAATCAATAAAGGTGTTTATTGAGTCAATTATTTAAGTGGCGACAAAAGTTCAGGGATTGTTGAGCAAAGACAAAGCCGACTTCCACCTCTTTTCGCCGAACAAACCGATCTCCGTTCCGTGGGTAAACACCCAAGTGTTTGGTACGAGGTAAAAGCCTATATTGAATGTTCTGTCCAATGGTGTAAGCCAAATGATTATAATACGTCACACTTCTGTCCTATTATTATAATATATAAAACTTCTGTGACATGTCCATCAGAGTGTCCTTTAACATCTGTGAAAAATTTGTGTCAATCGGATACAAATTATTATGCGTTGCTAAGGACTTCCTACCCCAAAACAGTCCAAAACTTTGACGGACAATTTCTAAAAAATGCAAATTGCAAAATATGTCCAAATGTGGATATTAAAATGACCATAACTTTGGTTCTACTTTTTTCACCATCTTAAACCTTAGTTTCCACTCTACCAAGCTACACAGATAACTCAGTTTTCATTTCCAGACACTTATGCCTGGTTTCGTGGTGGTGGGTCACATATGTGGAATAACACACCATCATATATATTAAAAACATGAACTAACCAACAGTAAAGTCATTTGTTTTTTTATTTATCTTACTAATTACACTATATCTCTTTCAGACATGAAATGTGCTAAATCTTACATATGTTAATGTGTAACACGTCATAAGGTCAATACATTTTACTTTGTGTAATGTAAGCTTATTGTGTGGCACCATTGGAACTGATACAGTATTGCTATTACATTTTCTATAACATGATTTTTCACCATTTTTTGGGGGTGAAACATAAAAAAAATCCAAACTAGATTTTAAAAAATCCATCCATCCATCAATCCATATGACCATAAATACACACACACACACACAGGAACAATTATGTATGTATAATTATACATACATAATTGTTCCTGTGTGGTTTTACTATGTAACACAATATATCTGAATATATTAATAAAAAGCTTGAATGAACAAAACAGGGTTAGGGTTAGGTTGTGTGTAAAAATAAAGTGATCTGATCATTTAAAAAATGGCCTTATATAGTGCTTTTCCACCTATTAGCCTCACATTCACCCATTCACACATCAGTAGGCGACTGCTATCATGCAAGATGCTGGCAGTCCTACTGGGAGCCTAATTAAGGGTTCAGTGTCTTGCCAAAGGAATGCGAACCACCAACCCTTCAGTCATTGGACGACCCACTCTAGCAACTGAGCCACAGCCGCCCAGTGTATAGGTTTATACAGATATGTGATGATAAATCAAGACATTTCAGTGTATTTATTTGTTTTTTTTATTGCTATGGCTGGTCAAAATAACTAATGTCCATTGTGTAATTAGACAATGCTCTAAATTAGCGACATTCCCTGAAAATGAGTTGTCAACAGTGTCCACAACTCAACACTGGTGAGAATTAGTAACATGAGTGGACATGAGGATCGAACTATTGACCAATATGAAATGACTGGTCTCACTTTATTGATCATATGTCTGACTATAAGCACGTAGCCTTTATTAAGTATTTACAAAAAATATTTCTCTCTGATTTCTTTGTGGTAATAAGAAACAACCATTTTCCTTTCATCCAGTCAGGCTGTACAGTACACACTCGCCTTGTGTCTGCGGTTGTTTAATCATTTCCACTGCCTTTGGGTGTCATTTCATCATGATTTCATCATAGTTTGAGAAGATCCAAACAGAGATGCTTTCATTTGATCTTTAATGGTGTTGGATAGGCTCAGCTTGTTCACCTAATCACCCCAGGACACACTAGACAGAGGGTTTTTCCCATCTTTTCATTTGCAAAACTGTAGAAAAGTACAATCCTGTAAGGTACAAGCTGTGAAAAGACAGAAAAGTATGTATATATATATATATATATATATATATATATATATATACACACACACACACACACACACACTTTAATTTAATGTAATTAAAAATAAAATAAATAATGCTAATGCTTTATGGGACATCTGGTGGAAAAATAATATGCATGAATGTTCATACTTCACACCGATTCATATTTTACTAGTGGGGACCTACATACATACTGAACTTTCACGGAGACCTGAATTTAGGTCCCCATGGTGTCAGAGGTCCCCATGGCGTGACTATGTAAAGAGGTCAATGTCCTCAGATAGTAATACAAGCGCACACATACGCACACGCTAAACGTCTCCTGTACACGGGATTCGCTTCTTTTGTTCATGATTCATGTAGTGTTTTAGATCGAGTGTCATTTAAAATGTTAAATATACATGTTCAAAATTTTAAATATAGGGGATTCCCACTTGTCGTCACATCATAGAACGCCTCAATTTTGACGGTGCTAATGCTAACTACTGAACCTCCAGTAACATTAGTCTCCTCCACTAACAGCAAAACTAACAATGTCTGAGCGTTGTTCTACAGTCAGATACAATCAAAAACATGGTCCTGCTAAGGGAATAGCCTTATATCATATCCCAAAAGAAACAACACAAAGAAACAAGTGGTTGTCTGTAATTAACAGGTAAAACACTGATGACAGTGTTTGGTGACAGATGATAACACCACATGAGGCTTTACAGTCTTCATTTTGGATCAGGTAAATTTTACTCCTGTCAGTAATTAAATGAGTTCTCTGCAAATATAATTTGGCATTGGAGTAAAATGTATGAATTTTCTGTTATCAAAGAAATCCAGCAGGTTTGTGAGCACTAGCAAACATTAGCTGACTGATCCAGTCTAGTCAGAAGTGAAAGGAACCTGGAACTGAGTGGATAAACTACTACTGACATGTGGACAATTACCTCATTAGGATTGGACCTAAAAAGTACTAAAATATATATTTTCAAACGTACTTCATTATTGAAATGGAAAACCTAATTAGCATTGATTTCTTTAAAGTGTATTGTTGTGAAAATTGAGGCTAAACTAGGGATACATTTGTAAAAAAACAAAAACCAAACAAACAAAACTAACCCTGAACTAATATTTGACTAAACACAGATACATCACAACTGATCTAAGAATAATTTACAACTAAATTAGGAATTTTCTTGGCTGACTACATGCAGGTAGAGGGAGGTAGACCGTCACTATGGTGGACACACCAGGAGGGGTCACATGTTAAAAATTTTGAATCTACATGTTTAAAATGTTAAACCTTTATGTTACTATGTAAATATGTTTATGGTTTAGTGTGTTTCTTACAGCATTATTCTGGCTACCACAGTGTAAAGTTGTCTTCAGTAAATCTTGACAGTAGTTTATTAACACCTACAAGGGTTTGATAAATTTGACATTTTGTATTTTGTTTTGATCAAACAAAGCAACAACAAAACATTCATCTACTGTACGCAAAAGAAAATAGACCTTGACGTGATAAAAAAGAACGTCACAAAAGAAGCAGGAAGTGGCAATTAACGTTAATGGTTTGTAGTTGATTTTTATTTGTTTTGAGGTAAGGCAAGTTTTGTATAAGATACTTAATGTACAGGACAATTCAAAGTACTTTACATGAAACATATAAGAAAATGTAAATGATTTAAATGCATTAAAAGACAATTAATAATTAGAGGTTATGTTTTTGCTAGTGCTTATCTGTCTGTGTACAACAGGTTATAGACGGATGTTGATGAAACCTTCAGTCAATTAGATTTTGGTGAAGGCACATTATTTGTATAGCACATTTCATGTACAGGACAACTCAAGGTGCTTTACACAAAAACAGAAACAGAAGAAAATTAAAATGATAAATATGCATTAAAAGACAATTAAAATCAAGACATAAAAACATTTTAAAGCAAATAATAATTTAAGTAAAAGCTCCAGTGAACAATAATGTTTTCATCTGATTTAAATGAACTGACAGTTTGAGCAGACCTCAGGTATCCAGGTAGTTTGTTCCACAGGTGAGGAGCAGAACAACTGATTGAGTTGAGTTGAGACGACACGGCGTCGCATCTGGTGAGTGTATTGTTTTCCTCTTTAACTTCGCTAGCCTAGCTTCCCTTAGCATGGCTAGTTCTCCTTCTCGTATTTTCTGCTCAGTGTGCTGTATGTACAGCTAGTCCCCTGCCTCCTTTACTGAGGATAGAAGTAGCTGTTGGAAGTGTAATCTAGTATCAGGGTTGGAGGCCAGGGTCTCTGAGTTAGAAGCACAGCTCTGCAGCTTGGAGGCTAATGCTAGGCCTAGCTATAGCGAAGTAGTTGCAGGGACCGCAGGCCGTGCTAACAGCAATAGGAGCGTGGCTAGCCCCTCAGCATCCCCCGTGCAGCCCGAGGATTTGAGAGACTGCTTTGTGACGGTACGGGGGAAGCGTGGTGCTGGTCGCACAAATGCTAGTCGCACAAATGTAGCGCACCGGGAGCTTCGCGTCTCTAGCAGACCCCATGGCAGAACACCGGCCAAACCAGACTCCCTCCTCATTGGCAGTTCTGTTCTTAGGGACGTGAAGCACCCAGCGCTGTCTGTCAGGTGTTATCCAGGGGCCAGAGTCGGTGACATTGAAGGAAACCTTAGGCTTTTACAGCAGAGCAGGGCTAGCTTCCGCCGCATCGTGATCCACGCTGGTGGTAACGATGTCCGACGGAAACAATCAGAGGTTCTTAAACTGAACGTAGCATCGGTGTGTAAACTTGCTAAATCGATGTGTAACACCGTAGCATTCTCTGGACCCCTGCCCAATTTGTCCAGTGATGAGATGTACTCTAGGTTCTCATCATTTAACCGCTGGTTGTCTAGATGGTGCTCAGAAAACGAGGTTGTTTTTATAGATAATTGGCGTACATTCTGGGGAAAGCCTGGGCTCATTCGCAGAGATAGCATTCATCCCACTTGGGAAGGTGCTTCTCTCTTAGCATAAAATGTGGCTACCAAACTTAGCCTGTCAAAATGACAATCCGGAGTGCGGGCCCAGGCGCAGAGTCATAGAGTAAAACACTTCTCTGTGCATCCACTTTACTCTGAGCTGTCACAAGCCCACCTTGTAGCAAATAATAGAAAGACTGCGTCTATTCCCTGTGTAGTTAATGATAAACCCCGTATAGTTAAAAATAAACCTAATATTAAAAAACCTATAGGAGTGAGACCAAATAATTTAATAAAAATAGTTTTAAGTAATAATCAGATTAAAAGAACACCTAACAATTTTATCCAATGTGGACTGATCAATATTAGATCTATTTCTTCCAAATCTCTGTTAATAAACGATCTAATTAGTGATTGCAAAATTGCTATTTTAGCTCTGACTGAAACCTGGCTGCAGCAGGATGAATATGTCGCATTAAATGAATCCACGCCACCAACACATGTGAACTATCACACAGCTAGAACCAGTGGCCGTGGTGGAGGAGTTGCAGTAATATCCCACTCCAGTTTAGGTCTTAGCCCTAAAATTAATCATAAAACTAATCCCACTTACCACTCCTTTGAAAGTCTAGTTTCATCCATTACTTTCCCCAACTGCAGAAACCAAAAACCAGTCCTTTTTGTCATAGTCTACCGCCCTCCTGGCCCTTATTCACAGTTTTTATTAGAAGTCTCTCACTTTCTATCCAGTGTAGTGTTGAACTGGGATAGGATTATAATAGTTGGTGATTTTAACATACATGTTGATAACAACGCTGACTCTCTTAGTAATGCATTTAGTGACCTACTAGACGGATTAGGCTTTATCCAAAATGTTAATAAACCAACCCACATTCACAGACATACTCTTGATCTGATCTTAACACTTGGTGTTGAAATTAATGACCTCGTCGTTTTTCCCCATAATCCCATACTCTCAGATCACTTTTTAATGACCTTCCAGGTTTTGTTTGAGGATATTTCTACCTCAGTGATTAAAACGCAAATGAAAAGGATACTATGTGACCATGCTGTCTCAAGGTACAAAGAGTTAATTCAGTCACTAATTGTGCCTGTGTCATGTGATTATGTAAAGGACACATTTAGTCCCAGTATAAGTGATGAGTTAGTCGATAGTACCATGCTCACATTAGTTGCCCCCTAACTACTAAGGTTAGATTAACCTCCCCATGGTACAACACTGACACTCGCTCCATTAAACAAGTAAAACACGTAAATTAGAGAGGCAATGGAGGCGATCCAAGTTAGAAGATTCTCTCAATGCCTGGAAAAATAGCCTAATAAAGTATAAGCAAGCTTTGCGTACAGCCAAAACTAGATATTACTCATCCATAATAGAAGAAAACAAGAATAACCCTAGATTCCTGTTTAGTACTGTAGCCAGACTGACAAACAGCCACACCTCCGTGGAACCAGTTATTCTATCCGCGCTCCGTTCTGATGATTTCCTGCAGTTCTTTAACAATAAAATATCAACTATTAGAGAGAAAATAGACACATTTCTCCCAAATATTAGATCAGAAAAAGCAGCAGTTTCAAACCTAGGCCCTTTAATAAATCCCTCTGTAACACTAAATAATTTCACCACTGTAGACCAAACTGATCTCATATCTATTATCATGTCTTCCAAGTCAGCCACCTGCCTCTTAGATCCAATTACAACAAAACTCTTTAAAGATATTCTGCCCCTAATTATTAGCACTGTCCTAAATATAATTAACACTTCATTAACTACCGGATATGTGCCGCAGTCATTTAAATATGCTGTTATTAAACCAATTCTGAAAAAGCCTACCCTAGATCCTGACATTTTAGCCAATTATAGGCCTATATCCAATTTGCCCTTCCTGTCAAAGGTTTTAGAACGAGTAATAGTTAAACAGCTGTGCCAATTCCTGCAGGATAATAGTTTATTTGAACAGTTTCAGTCTGGCTTTCGTGCCCATCATAGCACTGAAACAGCATTAGTTAAAGTTACTAATGACTTATTATTAGCCGCTGACATCGGATTAATATCGGTCCTGGTGTTATTATACCTTAGTACAGCCTTTGACACCATTGACCACAGTATCTTAGTGCACAGATTAGAATATGATATAGGTATTAGAGGAGCAGCCCTCTGCTGGTTTAAATCATATTTATCTGATCGCTACCAATTTGTTCACGTCAATCAACAATCATCGCAGTCCTCCAGAGTTAATTATGGCGTGCCCCAAGGGTCAGTCCTTGGGCCTATTTTATTTACACTATATATGCTCCCTTTAGGTAACATCATTAGAAATCATGGTATTAATTTTCATTGTTATGCGGATGACACACAGCTATATTTATCGATTAAACCTGATCAGACCAGACAAATAGATAAACTAAGTACATGTGTCCAAGACATAAAGACTTGGATGAGTGCCAATTATCTTTTATTGAACCCTGAAAAAACTGAAGTCGTTATAATTGGTCCTAAAAATGCGAGACTCCCTACCTGACCACATAGTTACTCTGGACAGCTTAAGTGTAACACCCAGTGCCACAGTTAAAAATTTAGGAGTTTTATTTGATCCAGATCTTTCATTCAAAATGCACATTAACCAAACTTGCAGAACAGCCTTCTTTCACCTGTGCAACATAGCCAAAATTAGGAATATTCTGTCTAAAACGACTGCAGAAAAATTAATTCATGCATTTGTTACATCACGATTAGATTATTGTAACTCCCTACTTGTAGCGTGTCCTAAATATTCCCTAAAAAGCATGCAACTGGTTCAAAATGCAGCAGCAAGATTATTAACAGGATCTAATAGAAGAGAACACATCACCCCTGTGCTCCAAATCCTTCATTGGCTACCAGTTGAGTCTACAATTGAATTTAAAATCCTCCTCCTTACATATAAAGCCATTAATGGTATGGGCCCCTCTTATCTTAAAGATGATCTGGTTCCGTACCAACCCAATAGAACCCTTCGTTCTCAGAATGCAGGTTTATTGAAAGTTCCTAAGGTTTCTAAAAGTACAGTAGGAGCTAGAGCCTTTAGTTATCAGGCCCCTGTCTTATGGAATCAGCTTCCCTTTAATATTAAAGATGCCGACACAGTCTCTACATTTAAAATCAGGCTTAAAACATTCCTGTTCGAGAAAGCCTTTGATCAGGTTAGTTAAAAAATTATGTGGTGTATGAGTCACAGTTCAGTTTGGACTGCCCTAGGAGTTAGAATGCTGGGGGAAGTACAGTACACTGAGTTCCTTCTTTCTTCTCTTTCTCTCCCTCACACCTGTTTCTGTAACTTTTACAACCTATCTTTCATACCAAGTCTGTTCATGACTAGTCACCTGGTGACTTCTTGCCGAGAAGGAGGGTCTAAGGACAGGGGATGCTTGGGACTTTTTTCATGTATCTCTGTAGTTGATTGTGTTTTTGTAAAGCCCTTTGAGACGACTTTGTTGTGATTTAGGGCTTTATAAATAAAATTGAATTGAATTGAACAACTGAATGATGCTTCACTTTGTTTGGTTCTGATTTTGGGAACACACCTGTTCCTGATGACCTATGACCTCAGGGCTCTGGATGCTTCATAGGTGAACCAGTAGGTCTATGATGTATTTGGGCCCAAGGCCGTTTAGTTCTTTATAGACCAGGAGTATGATTTTTTAATTCTATCCTTTGACCCACAGGAAGACAATGTAATGCTACGGCCACACTGAACGCAAATTTTCACATTTGCGTGTCGAGATTATACAATACAAAGTCAATGGAGAGATGCATTTGGATGCAGATTCACCCAGGGCGGCGCGTTGAAAGCGTTTCTGCGATGCGTTAGAGGAGTTTCTGCGGTGTGTTGGAAAAACTGAGCCTGAAATACTGTTGAAAGCAGACTTCATCCAGACGGAGTTCATGGATGAGGTGGTCAAATTCCCCCTGCTACAGGCACTTCTGCAGGATCGGGTGAACCCAAAAGTGATTGCGTCTGGCCCTTGGACGTATGGGACCTCCAGGTACAGAGCAGTAATCCAACTGATCTGAGCCATAGTTGAGGACAGACTGAAATGGTGGGATCTATGTTTATCCAGCGTACAGACTTGGGCGTTGCATGTTCAAAGTGGCACCGAATTGTACAACATTTTGTGTTCAGAGTGACTGCGAATTATCTAGCATCCAAACTCGGGTGTTTAGCCGGCGCGTTACATGTGTGCATGCGAAAATTTGTGTTTGGTGTGGCCGTAGCATAAGTATTTGAGGACTGGTGTGATGTGGTCCAGTTTCCTGGTACTGGTCTGAACTCTGGATCAGCTGTAGCTGCCTGATTGATTTTTTTTTAGACCAGTGAAGACACCATTACAATAATCTAATTTACTGAAAATGAATGAGTTTTTCTGTGTCTGGTTTGGACAGAAAACCCTTGATTCTATTGATGTTCTTCGGGTGGAAATGGACAGACTGGGTAAGAGCTTTTAAATGGTTGTTAAATGTCAGGTCAATAATGACACCCAGACTTCTGGCTTGGTTTGTGGGGTTTAGTGACATGGACTCAAGGTGAGCACTGACCTTTGACCTTTCTTTTTTAGGGCCGAAAACAATCACTTCTGTTTTGTCCGCATTAAGCTGGAGAAAGTTTAAGTGAAAGTCTATGTTTTCATTTCTTAGCAGGTATGTTTTTATTTATTAGCCTTAACAATATTTGAAGTTGACAGTCTGAGTCTTTTCTGCTCCTTATAAATGAAGAAAAACAAACAAATGCAGCATTAGACCAACACATTGAACTAAAGTTACTGAAATAACTCATTTAAATAAGTTGGAGTGTTTATCATGTTCTGTGGTTCATGCAGTTTATTTCACATCCTGTCAGTGGATGAAGATATGAGTGCAAATGCTGATTTAATTTGCAGAAATACAAAACTCGACTTGTTTATGAGCCTAAACATAACAGAATCTTGAGATGTTCTTCACCGTCAGAACTATTTCCATGACCCTATTGAACCCTTTTTTTCCCCCATGTGGACACGGTCATCTACGTTAACACTCATCAACCAAACTGTTCAAAAATGACTGATAAACAAGTCAGAGTGTAAATAAATGATGCCTCCGATCGTTCTATCGTCACTGTTGACCTGATTATGTCAGTCTATGTAAACAGTAAAGAAGAAGGAATAAAAAAAAAAAAAAAAAAAATTTCAGGGCTTTTGTCTTTCTCTGACTTTAAACTCATTTTTACAACTTTGAACTTGAATTTCTGATCTTTTTGTTCTCATTTTCTTTTCCATCCATTGCTGAAAAGTTGGGCTGAACGCATAACTGCACCTCGAAAACTCTTTCATCTTTATCACCAGAAAAAGTGCTGTTTTCACCACTTTCTGACTATTAGAGTTATTACATTATTCTGGATAGATGGTTTTTATATTTCTGATAAGTTCCCCAAAGCACCTTAAAGGACCTCATCTCATTTACACACACACACAGTCATTTTCTCTCTGTCTGTTATAGCCTTTCTCTATGCCTGCGGTATTCTTCCATCAAAGAACGAAAGGGGTGAAGGTGGAAGAGCTGGAACAGAGAGTGAGAGAGGGTAAAATGTCTGACCCACAAATTCAATCGCTCCATCACTGATCAATGCTTTCCAGTGTGCAGACATACAGTACAAGAAGTACACAATAAAAGATGCAGAAGGTATAAAGTAAATGTTAGAAAAACAAAAGTATTATTATTTAAAATGTCCCTCTGAGAGATTTGCAAAATTATATGTCAAATTATATTATTATTGCTATGTCTAATAAATTAAAAAAGCACTGAGGATTTATTTATTCACTTCAATCAGATGTAATCAATATGTTCATTGTAGAACATAACTCAACTGGAATGAATACACAAGAATATTCCTGAAATAAATAGAAAAAGACTGACATGTTTGGACTGAAACTGGGCCAAAATACCTTTAAGTCTACTTAAAAGAATGTTACGATTTTTGGTCGACTAAAATTTGACTAACAAAAATGACTTGTGAAAAACCAAGTGACTAAGAATGAACTTTGACAAAAGACCAAGACTAAAATGAAAAATGGGGAACAAAATTAACAATGGTCCCGGGGTGCTGTGCATGGCTGCCCACTGGTCCTTACCGGTTGCCCCAGTTAGGGTTAAATGCAGAGGACACATTTCGTTGTACAGTTGTATAATGATTGTTCTTGATAATTGTTTGTTCTCTCCAATCAACCCTGTAAAAGGCCTGTGAGATGACGTTGTGATTTGGGGCTCTATAAATAAAATTGAATTAATAACAAATAAATGTTTCCATTTTTTTTTCCTCGAGCAGAATGAGATGTCTCTCTTTGGGCTTCCTTTTTGTCCTTGAAAGACTCTTACAAGTCATATGTCTGGGCTCTGTTTTTGCAAATGTATCTTTGTTTATACCAGGTGTGTTCATACTATGTATTGAAAAAAAATCCCAGCTCAATGACCTTGAGTAATGTCATCTGTATTGTGTTAATGTGGGCTTCAATGAGCAAGCACTGCCAAATTTCCTTTCACGGAAATTTTACTTGGGCAGCCTGTTACGGTACTGCTCTTTGATGTTGTGACAATGAATTTCCTGCAAGGGACTAATACATTTCTTCAATTCAATAAAGTACTTTAAAAAAAAAAAAAAACAATACATAGCAGGACTTTGACTTGATGGACCTGGAATTACTTACCTCTGACATCTCATGTTTATGGGCAGAACAACTCCCATCAGTGGAGAACTGTTTGATCACTGCTCGTGCCATGGGACGTTTCACTTCCGTAACATGGCTGTATGAGACAGATGTGCTAAAAGCAAAAAGTGATTAGGGGTACAAAAATAGTAAAAGGATAGACTCACACCATGTCTCAACTTAACTTCCCTCTCACCCATCTACTATTTTGAATCTAAATGTACATATACGTATACTCCTGTTAAAGTGACCACTGAAGTGACCATTAATTGGCAACAATTAATATATGTTGCCAAATGCATTTAAAAATAAAATAAATATACTGAACTCTCCAGTTTTCCTGCCAACTCCAATAATTAGCAATATTTGTTGTTATATCAGTAATGGCCATTTTGAAACAATCTAAAGCTCTGTTTCTGTCACTAATCCTGTCACATAAAAAAAGGATTTAGTGTCTTTGAGGCTTAAAATGTTGGTCAGTCTTATGACCATTTTCTGGCTAGAAATGAAAAAAATAAAAAATAAATTCTTCGGTGGCAGACATTTTGAATCGTCCAATATGGTGGCCCCATTAAGAATTTGCTTTGGCTCCTAGCAGATTTGAGTTCAGCAGAACCAGATGTACTTGTGTACCAATTCTCATGCTTGTGCATTAATTTGCACAATTATTCCAGACTATTGTGCAAATCAAATTGTGTGAGGTGACAATGTGTTGATGAATGATTATGGATGTTTGTGTTGATGGGGGGTGGTATGAGGTGTGCTGGGGCATAGGAAGCAGAATATATTGGATTATTTGTTTGTAAAAGATCTCCCCACTCCCTTTCAAGTGCAAAAAAAAAAAAAAACGTTAACCACATTGATTGATGTTTTGAGGATTTTGTGTTCTCAAAATAAACTGAACTGAACTGTAAATGTCCTCAAGCAATGAATATAACTAAGACATATTTTGTATGTTTGCAGTTTAACTGTGAGTCATGTAAAGTGCGCAACGAAGTTAGGGTTTCCGTTTTTTCTTAGGAAACTGTTATCGATCTGTCGAACTTACGGTTACACACAAAAGCAGGAGCAGAATACTGTGCATCCCATAATATTATAGTGTGTGTATAAAGACTGAACTGACAAAGTCACTGTATTGTGTTGGATTTTACATATTAGAACTGAACAATTTTGAGAGTTATTGTGAATACACTCATTAATGTTTGAACAAAAGCAAGAATTATTGTGAAGGTGTTTAATAAAGTTTGACTGACTGACATATCCGACTGTTTTGTTTCACTTAATGTGTCTTATAGTCCAGTGTATCAACCATTCAGATTCAGTTTGTCATTTACATGAATAAAAGAAAGTGAAATTAGTACTATTAGTAATTAGTACTTGTAGTAGCAGTGTGTGACCTAATATGTAAGAATCTAAAGATAATGAATAATCTAGATAGTCAATAATAACAATAAAACCTAATGCTTAATGAAGTAAATAAGATAAATAAATACCCAAATAAATAAAAACTTTTTAGAATTATAATCTTCAGTGCAGGATTCATGGGCAATGCGCCTTATGATCCAGTGTGCCTTATAGTGCAGAAAATATGGTACTTTGCTCTGTATTAGGGCCATAAAATACATTTCTTTTCCACTTTTATGTAAGGCTGTTTCCTTTAACTCCTCTCATACCTTGCCAACTTGATGTTACACACTGTCAATAGCATCACAATGCGTAGCAAAAGGGTATGAGTATGTTGGCCAGAGCAGTCATGTACTTGGCGGTCAATGGAGGTTCATTTAGGAATGAAAAGCCAAAAAAAAGGGCCATTTCCTTACTTGTGTTTAGGAAAAAAATAAGATAAACTAGGAACAAGAACAACAAATCTGATTTGAGTTTGAGTTTATTTGAGCAGTTTACATATCTTGTAACAGTACAAGTTATAGTGTTTATATAATGATAGGAGTAGGAGTAGGCTGAAGCGGAGTTGCTTATTTTTGCCTGCCCGCCCTTCCATAGTCACAACCCATTCATTCATACTTAAACAAAAAATATATAAACGGAAAAATAAATAACTTGTTTGAAATGCATGGTTCCAGTCACAAATGTTCCTTGATCTCATTTATCCATTGCTCTCATCTCTCTACATTTTAAATAATTAACAAGAGTGTATGCATTAAGTTACACAAACTTCCCACTCTGAAAATCATCATGATGACCATATGTTTTTTGGTTCTCTATAATTATATATTATTTGTCAGTTTTTTTTTGTTCCATATTTGCCTGGATGTTGTTTTAATGTTGTATGTTTTTTGTTTCTTTTATCTCAATGTTGAGTCGATGTTTCTGTTTTGACATTGAGTTGAACCGCAGAGCAGAGGATGACACACCCATTACAATGAGTGTGCTCACTCAGCTACTTGAGCAGCAGAAGGAGTTTTATAGAGAAATGTTACAACAGCAACAGGAAGCTTTTAAATGCTTTGTTTCAATGATTATTGAAAGCACTAATAAAAGGGTGGATGATATCATCAGAGACCTTCAAGGGGTGAAAACCAGCCTAGAGTTTACCCAAGCAAATGTTGATGTAATGTCTAAAGAACAAGTATCTAAAATGGAAATACAACGACTTGACAATGCTATCAAGAAAACAAAGGAGGAGCTAACTAAGATGCCTGCACGGACTGTATGGAGAAACTGGATTACATGGAGAATCAGTCGAGAAGAAACAACATCTTGGTGGATGGAATCAAGGATGAGAAGGGAGAGAACTGGAATGACTCAGAAAGAAAAGTCAGAACTGTGCTTGATAAGAACCTGGGACTGGATGTTAAAAACATTGAGTTTGAGCGGGCCCACAGAGTAGGCCAATATCAAGATGTAGGTAGACCAAGACAAATCATCGTCAAGCTTCTGAGGTATAAAGATAAACAGATCATCCTCTCATCGGCAAGGAAGCTTAAAGGCACAAACATCTACATAAACGAGGACTTTTCTGAGGCTGTTCAAAGAAAGAGGAGGGAACTCCTTCCAGAGCTGAGAGCTGCCCGTGCCAGGGGTGACATAGCCAGTCTGAGGTATGACAAGCTGATCATCAAGCCAAGGAATGGGAATGTAGCAGACTCATAATCATATTGATTTTTTGTTTGTTTACTTTTATGTTTTAGTAAACTAGTTTACATCTTTTATGTCTGAACTTAAATCAATGGATCAAAGTGATACGACCCTAGATCCTGAATCTAATTTGGAAGATCTGATCTTTAAGCCCTCTGACTCTTCTTCTTTTGATTCTTACAGTTCTGATGTCGATCCAGACCATAATTTCTTTTTGTCGTCTAATATTTCCAACCTCTGTAGTTATTATAATGAATGTCATTTTCATGAGTTATGTGCTTCTATGCCTACAAATACATTTTCTACTTTTCATTTGAATATAAGAAGCCTTTCAAGTAATTATGATAAATTCATCCATTATTTATCTTTACTTGGACATAACTTCTCAGTGATCGCTTTATCTGAAACATGGCTCTCACAAGACTCCAAAGAAATGTTTAAATTATCAAATTATAATTCAGCCCATCAAGTAAGAGAGAACAGATCTGGAGGTGGAGTTTCTTTGTTTATTCATGCTGACTATGACTTTAAGATAAGAGATGATCTTTTATTGAAAACAGAAAGATCTGATGTGGAATCTCTATTTGTAGAGCTTACTAAGGTCACAGATGGAAAGAGTGTCATTGTTGGGGTTATATACCGCCCCACCTGATTCTATTATCAAAGACTTTAATGAAGGATTGTCCTATTTACTTGACCATATTAACAGTGAGAAAAAATCTTGTTTTATTTTAGGAGACTTCAACTTAAATCTCTTTAAGCATCACACAGATACCCTTGTAGGGGACTTTGTAAATGTTCTCTATTCTAGTTATTTCTTTCCTCTTATTCATAAATCAACACGAGCTAATGAAAAATCAGCAACTCTTATCGATAACATCTTATCAAATTCTTTGACTGAAGGACTGAAATCTGGTATCCTGTTCTCAGACTTGTCAGACCACTTTCCTATATTTCAGTCTATGATAAAAGCTAACAAAGTTGAAAATACAAAAGAAAGAAAGCCTAAAAGAATAATGAGTGTAAAAAATATTTCCAAGTTCAGAAACTTGCTTGCAAGTAATTCGTGGGATGATCTCCTTGGAGAGCATGATGCCGATTTAGCATACCAAAAATTTATGAAGACTGTTAGCTCTTGTTTCAATGAATGTTTTCCAATAGCAAATTCTACCAAGAAACACTATCAAGATTTAAATAGGCCATGGTTTACAGATGATTTGCTGAAGATGTTAAGGAAAAAGAACAAACTGTATAAAAGATATGTCTTTAATCCTACCCCGCTTAATCATGGTGTGTATAAATCCCATAGAAATATATATGTCAATGCCATTCGTTCAGCAAAGAAGAAATATTTCAGTGAGGAATTTAGTAAGTGTTCTAATATTAAATCCACATGGAAAGTAATAAATCAGTTATTACAAAGAGAAAAGACCGCTACTGAATTACCTTCTGCTTTTCAAAATGGTGGCGATTATTTAAACAGCCCATTTGATATTGCTGAACAGTTCAATAATTTTTTCGTTGTTATTGGTCCAACATTGGCAAATAAAATTCTGCCTGGTCATGGAAATCCATTGGACACCATTAAAGGCACATTTCCTAAAATATCCAACTTTGAGCTCCCTGATCCCCAGGAAATAGGTGATATAATTGATCAACTGAAATCATCTGCAGCTGGCTATGACTGTATTCCGGTATCCCTTGTCAAACAGGTGAAGGAATCTATTTTACTACCACTTTGCCATGTATTTTCTCTATCCTTAGAAACAGGAGTTGTACCAGATGACCTAAAAGTTACTAAAGTTATTCCCTTACTTAAAGCTGATGATCCTGGCTGTTTTAACAACTACAGACCTATATCTATTTTACCATGTTTTTCTAAAATATTAGAAAAAATTTACAAAAGGATTATTTTTCATTTAGATTCCAATTCTATACTATATAGACATCAGTATGGTTTTCGAAAAAATCATTTGACATATATGGCTCTCCTTCACCTTATTGACAAGGTTATATCTGCACTTGAAAAAGGACATTTTGCCTGTAGTATTTTCTTAGATTTTTCCAAAGCGTTTGACACAATAAATCACACAATCTTATTGGCTAAGTTATATAAGTACGGTTTTCAGGATGATGCTTATAAATGGTTATCAAGTTATATATCCAATAGAACTCAGTTTGTTTGTGTTAAGGGATGTTACGACCACACAGGAAGCAACATATTTAAGGACACATGGACACAAAGATGGAAGTTCAGAATCTTATTTTTATTTAATTTAAAAGGTACCATAAGCAGACCAGTGGACTAAGTGAAGGGAGACATCAGGGGATGACTGGTCATGCAAAGAAAACAGAAAATCAAATTTAACTAGACCTGGGAGACCAGCAAAAACAAACAAAAGGCTGGGACAACTGCTAGGCAGCCGTAGAAGCCAGTGTCCCAGCCAAACTAAGAAAAAATACAGAAAAACATACCTGAACAACAAAAACTTAAAGGCGAAAACAGGACCACCGGATCTCCCAGAACACAAAAAAAGAACTCAAAAAGGACCAAACCAAAAAAAAAGGAACAAACTCCTCATGGCAGCCAGCATGCAGATAGTTTGCCACACCTGGACCCAATTGCAGCCAGCTTGTCTGGGAGGAGGACCTGAGGAGAGAGAGAGCTACAACCCAAAAAACACACCACTGCACAGGTGCTTCTCAGCTCCTTTTAAAGGCAGCCACAGGAAGTGCTCCAAGCACTAAACAATTAAAACAGGAAACTAAAAGGTTTACTGAAAAAAAAAAACTATAATCCAAAACACAAAATAATGGGGAAAATGTATTTAAAGGTATTAAATCTAAAGGGGGAAAAAAAGAATGTGCCAGGGCACATAACAAGGGATTTGACTCAAACAGAGCGAAACTACACTGTGGGGTTCCACAGGGATCCATTCTTGGCCCCTTATTGTTTCTTATATATATAAATGATTTATACAATGTATCGATATTTTTTCTCCTATTATGTTTGCTGATGACACAACCCTAGTTCTCTCTCACACAAACTTTACATTTTTAATCAAGGATGCCAATATTGGCTTAGAAGCCTTTGTAGCATGGTTTAAAACGAACAAATTATCTTTGAATATTAAAAAATCTAATTTTATTATTTTTAGTGGCAAAAAATCGTATGACAAGGATGCATCCAAAATTATAATTGAATCTATTGGGATGCCGCAGGTATCATCCACAAGATTCCTGGGAATTGTTATTGATGAGTGTTTGAGTTGGAGAGAACAAATTGATTGTGTCAGTAGGAAAATAAACAAATCTATTGGTATAATAAGGAGGGTCAGTCACCTTGTTACCTCATCTTGTCTTTTTACGCTCTACTATAGTTTAATTTACCCTTACCTTTCCTACTGCAATATCGTTTGGGGGAGTACATTTCCCACTGCTCTTCACAGACTCTTAGTCCTTCAGAAACTTTCTGTTAGAATTGTAGCTAGAGCTGAACCACTTGCTCCATCTGCTCCTTTATTTCAGAAGCTTAAAATTCTTCCAATATCTGATATTAATAGTTTTCAAATATGTGTTTTTATTTATAAGATATTTTCTTCAGAAATTAAGGTTCCCATACAATTTGAGTCATATTTCTCTGCAAATTTTTCATTTCATTCATATATAACACGTAACTCTTCAGCTCTTCATCTTTTTAAATTTCATACAAGCAGAGGTCAATTTTGTATTAGATTCAGAGGTGCCAATCTATGGAATCAGGTCTCACACATAGCTAGAAACTGCACTTCACTAAAATGTTTTAAGAGACTCCTGAGAGAGTATTTTCTTGACATGTATTAACTAGTTTATTTCATAACTCTAGATATTTTATTTTTTTTCTTTAAATTACTTCTGTTGATCTAATTTAATCCCATATGTACATTTATTTTTACTGATCTTTTGTTTAGTTTTCTGTTTTGTGTTTAATTATGTAGGCCTATGTATTTTATTTTATGTACTTTTGTATGCCTTGGTTTACATTCTACTTGGTGGAGGCTCTTTATAAGCCTATCAGGCTTTCTGCCTCTTCCAGCACAGCACATTAAATTGTATTTGTCTTTTGCTGTATATTTTAAATTGTGTGAAATAAAAAATTGAAATTGAATTGAAATTGAACCTTCAAACTTCTGTTTTGGATGTCAGAAGTTCTGGCATCAAAAAAGGGTCGACTGAGATTCTACAACTGTCAAAATCTATTTAAGTGTTCTTCGGAGATAGAAGGGTTTATTCTTCTTAGAGTTGTGAAATTCATGTTTACTAAGGGTCTTTTTTTTCCATAAATACCAAAAATATCCATGTATATGAGACAAATGCATTATATATATATATATAGTCATGGACTAGTAACTATATTGTTTACCATCAGATTTTCCTTTCATAAAATGTCAATAAAATTTGGCATGGTGGTGAGCAAGAAGGTCCCTGGTGGGTGGGACCTTTCTGTGTGGAGTTTGCACATTCTCCCTGTGTCTGCGTGGGTTCTGGCCGAGTACTCCGGCTTCCTCCCACCACCCAAAGACATGTACTGATAGGTTAATTGGTTAATCTATATTGCCCATAGGTGTGTGTCTCTATGTGTCAGCCCTGCGATGAACTGGCAACTCGTACAGGGTGTACCTCGCCTTTGCCCATTGTAGCCGGTTTAGGCCCCCAGTGACCCTAGTGAGAATAAAGTAGGTTCAGAGGATAAGTGAGTCAGTGAAAATGTCAATACATTATTAAATACTCTTTTAAAATCACAAAATTATTATTAATATTATTGTTTTATGTTTCTGTTTGTCACTTCCTGTTTATTTTGGTAGATTTCCTATTGTGTTCTGTCCTCAGTCTAGTCTGACCTTTACCCTTGTTTCCCCATGTGTGTGCTGATTGTTCCTTATCCTGATGTGTGGCACCTGTTTCTGCTTGTATCCCTGCCCTTATGAGTGTGGGTATATATAGTAGGTGTTTTCACCTTTGCTCAGTCTTACAGAGAACCAGCCAGTCACAGTCTTGTTTAGAATAGTTTGTTGCACCTTGTCTTTTGGTTTTCCTTTGTTATTTGGTTTCTTAATTTTTTTTTCCTCCAAGAGAGTGAATTTAATTTAATTCTTTGTCATATTATGATTTTCCCTCTTTAAGGTGATTTTTAGTTGATACTTTTTGTATTTATTAATCCTCTGAATGGGCATTTTATATTGTACTTCATTATTAAACTCTGTATGTCAAGTTTTAAGTTATACTTTTGGGTTCAAACCCAAACCTATTTCAGACATTTTCTGAATTATATCAAGACACACACTACACTCACCGTATATTGAGCTACAGCATATTGTCATATTAACAACCGTTACGACCCAGAGAGATGTTACAAGTCCAGGGGAAGAAATGAGGGAAGTAACAAAGAACTTGTCATTTTGTTTATGTAGCAATTTATTAACAAAAGGACAAAATGGCAACTAAATATGGTTCACTAACACAAATTCAACAGGTCTCCAAAAGACATTGAGGAAAAATAAATGTCACTAAATAAATACAGGAGAAAAAACACAGGAGTAATGCTGCCACACATGGTGGATAAACAGACCACAGTCTTTAAACACAATGAGCACAGGTGAGGCAGAACTGCACCACAACCACAGGCTGCCATGTATGATGGGATGGGAGGCTTTTATCCGGAAAGTCAGTGTTTACGGGATGAGCTTCAGCCGATGTTGTGCCGAGTGGTTGGGGTGGGCGAGGCGCATCTGGGGGAATCCCCAATGATGTCACACGGTTGTTCCTCCACTGGTGATCACCGGCCGGGAATCATAACGCATATGCGCACACACATCCTAGCATACCTGTGGATTTGTCTGGCATTCGTCATCATGATACCCTCCTATGTTTGATAATTCTTGTTTCATTATTTTAATGAGGGGTTCTGGTATTTGCAATTATATGTAAGTTATTGCAATTACTGTCAAAATGTGCAGATGTATTGTCTAATCTGAATTGAAATAAAAATGTAAAAAAACAAAAACAAACTATTGGTCATCATCAACCACAGTTTCTTGTTTTCTTACCAGTAGGTTTCCTGGGAGGAATAAACTCCGGGAGAAGTGGTTTTCCCTAGACTGCTGAGAACGTTCATATTGGACATCAGGCGGATATCATATTTTTCGTCCTGGATGTCTCAGTAATGCAGAATGCTTGTGTTGCCTGGTTAATATTCCAACTTGACACTGTGTGACCAATGTTGGTGTAGAGCTGGACTCCTGATGGATCCTGAATCCTTTATTGTACCTCCCACACTCAAGACATGCCTTAATGATTTATGAGGTGCAGTCCAGTGCCATCCACCAGCTCCCACTTGGAATCCAGAAGATTCCTTATGAGGGCACGAGTCTCCTCTGCTGCCAGGTTCTCCTGCGGCAGTGCTTCGCTAACCCCCTAGAACTGATGCTTGCCAACACCTGGGGATCTTTTGGCTCATGGCCCTGATGCTTCTACTTCAGCTCTGACCACTTGGTCCTGTTAAGCTGGCAAACATCCTGCTTATCCACCGTTTTGAGCAAAACATACCATACAGTAGATGGTGTTCCGTGGTGAAACCATTGTTGAATCGCCTCTAACCACACAGTGGACGTCCATGGCCAAAACCAATGGAGAACTAGGCTCAGTATTACATAAACTCACAAGATCATAAGCAGAATATCGTGGTTTGCAATCAGCCTATCAATGTCTCTAATTTCCTGTAAAAAAACATGACAACACCAATTATAGGTAACACACCTCTGTCACTGCAACAGTTTCTGTCCACATAGATGGCTTCCAGCTGTTGCTCACTACCATCCATGTACTGTTTAACCATTTCTACCCCAAGGTCCCCAATCACAGGGACCCATCTCACTTCAACTGCTACCTGGCTCCTTCTAACCCTAAACCCCAGTGTGAAATCTTGTTTTAACAATGCTTTGGCACATATCATCTCTCCCTAACCGGTTGTGAGGACAGACTTAAAGACTTGACCATATTCATTTCCAACGTTGGTGTAAGAATTTACAAGACTCCTTGATTGAAAGCTCCAGAGATGAATTGGAACTCAGGAAAAACTGAAGTCTAGCCAATGACAAGCTCTGATTTGATCTTTCTTAGGTTTACAATTTATATGCGTTCACCGGTAAAAGACAGAAGATCAGTGCTCATCTTGATCCAGTTGGCAAAGCACACAAGCAAAGAAAGTCTTTTTTATCACAATCTATTTGTCTGTATCTTCTGTATGTCTCCAGCCCTAACACATAGGTTGGACTCTGCAATGTCATGGAAACCAGTCTTTTGATTGGTCCACGACCTGATGAGAAAGCTAGTGACCTCAGTCCTGTCCCTATTAGCTTGTGCATATGAAACATTGTTTGTCTTCATACTGCACATTTTGTATTTGTCAACTTCCCATATTAGTTTCCCAACACCCTTCTGGCACCTGTGCAATACAAGAAAAACATGACAAAAAACATGATCTCTGGTCATTCCATCCTTGAATGTATGAACCATATTAACCACAGAAATACTATCATTGGTCATCCACATTGCAGTGTTCTCAATCCACCCAGCCAGTTTTTTTGGTGATCTATATTATTACAAAATTATATACTTCAGAAACACATGTTTTCTTAGCCAACTCAAAAAGAAGTGAGATCAAGTGATATGTGTACATTTACCTGCTTAGTGTAGTCAAGCTCAAATTCTGCCATATCCTGAAATAAATCTCTTCATGCCTTTCCGACTGTAGGCAGATACTTGTTTCAACAAGCCCAAATTTGATCCCAATAAAAAATTAAATGTGTGAATTTCCACTGTTTTAAAAGTGGCTTAAAAGATCAGGATCTGTGCATGCTAGATGTATACATGTCTTCTTCCATGTTGCCATACAAACAGGAAAGTCAAAGGCTCAGCTAAGCCAACTAATGAGATGTTTTTTCAGACATGCAAGATTTGTCTGGTCTGGTTTCTACAGATCAACAGTGCCCTGCATGTTGCTGAATTTTCTTCTTAAAATTAAGGAACAACAGTGTTTAGGCAAAGTTGTCATCAAAGTGATGACAACTTTGAGCTCATCAAGGTGACCTGCAACCTCATTGGCACTGGGCCAGAGGCAGGGGACTGAAGGGTGCTGGTGGCACATAAACAGCCTGGGAATGTTTGAGGCAGGATTTTTGGTAAATTTCACAATCTGTGATATATAATCACATGATCTCCTCACTGTTTGCATTTTGAAAGGCCTGCTGTAAAGAACTGGAGCTATTCCCTGCTGTTCTGGGACACAGAAGTGTCACGGAGCGGGGTGAGGTGAAGGAGGACTCCATTGCACAGTACTGAAGGGAAAAATAATTTAATAACAAAACTAAGAAACATGAAGACAAGACAGACAAAACCTGGGAGCAAACGGTCAGAGTCCGTGGTGATGATGAATGTCCGGGTTATAGTGATTGAGGAGATGGCAGAAGCTGTCCAGGTTATGGAGGTGACAATACTGAATGGTCCCACACTGGCAACTGCAAGCCTTACTGCTTTTATAGCCACAGATGAGGAACGGCTTGCAGCTGCGCAGTGCGGGACCAGGTGAGTGTGGATGAGCACTGGGGGAAAGGTCACCGGAGCGGAGGTCATGACAAGAAGGTTAACACACTTTCTGTCCAGTGCCAAGTGTGTTGTCAATGCACTAGGAAATTTATTACGCTTTTGAGGGGTCAAGGTGCTTTAAAATGTGACTACTCCAATGACAGACCGGCAGTTTGCACTGGCTGCATCTTGGGTAATCTCCTCCTACTGTTATATAATAATATTTGGAGTCCACATCAATGACTTCTCTCACCTTCAGGTATATGCCAATGGTGTATCTTTCGGTTGCACTGGATGCATTTCAGGGGGATGCTCCTCATGTGGATGTCATTTGGATCAGGAGGTGCAGCAGATCTGCTTGGGCTTCGGGGGTGGTGTCAATTCAGCCTGATATCCTGCTTCAGCTGCCCACTCGCCTCATAGAGAATGTGGGCAATCCACTCCCAGGCACCTGGCTTGATTACCTTGTAGAAAGGCTTAGGTAAAAACCTAGCCCATCTTACCTATGGAGAGCACAGAGGGATGTCACAGTTAAAGTGCTTCAAGAAATGGAAGCTGTCCTAATGGACTTCCATGGGTCAAACAGCCTAGGAACTGAAGACACACCTTTGAAAAACAACTATTCATAATTATGAGGAAATATTTTTACTTTTACGACTACAAATGGCTCCAACAGTCAGTGAGTGAGCGAGTACAGTTTGTGATGCATATTTGATAAAGAACCTATTTTCACCCACGTGACTGGCTGCAACAGTCCCGGTCAACATAGGTTAGGTTTGGCCTGCATTCTTGTACCGGGTGACGATGCCTTGGCACAGCACCTCCAACCCTGCACCTTCGCGCGTTGTAAAAACACAGTTCAGAACCTGGCCAAACTCATTCCGAATATTTGTTATCCAAGCCGCACTGTCCTCAATAACACCAGCCAGCTTCTTCGTGAACTGTTAAACAAACATAAGCACAAAAAGTAAACCAATTTCCTGGTTTGTTGTGGAAGTGATCACTCCCTTCATCTCATCCACATGGCTGAGGATGTTATTGGAGTGGACCGTCGCAAACCATTGAGCAAGTGGAAGGGGCCTGAAATGTGGTGGGGGAAGATATTCAGCTGCAGAGGGCATGATATTCAGCTGCAGAGGGCCATCTTCATAAGGCACTCACAGTCTGCCAGGTAGCGGATGGTCTGCTGTGCCCACTCCTTGTTGTGTGCTTTGTGTATTGCAGACTGGAGGTAGGAGGAACTGTTACCACTGGTCCTTGGCTTCAGTAAAGTGACAAACCTCCTGTCCAGGGCCAGCTGTGTTGTGAGGACAGCAGGGAACAGGCTCCTGTGTGCCACATCCACCTGGGAAAGCACATCCCGGCTCCAGAACAACAAAAAGAGAGCTGTGCTACATATAACTTGACTTAAATACAGAGTAAAGAATCATGTTTATTCAGACATGTTTCAAGGCAAAAATGCAAGCGATGTTTGAAAACATCAAGTATTAAAACAAACAAACCAACAATCAATTAATAAATCATTTCACCTACCTTGTGGAACCCACATGAGGACTGAAGGCCTCTCCCAAACAGATCTTTGGTATGGGTTTGCAGGGGGCAAGCATCAATATTCTCCAAGACCTTTTTCCATTTCTTGGCCCCTGGCCGTTTCCCTGTCGAAAAATGGAATTTACCCCGGGCATATTTTAAACATATGTCCCTCCAGTAACTGTCTGGCTTTCCTGTTTTAGTCATGTGTAAACATTAAATATAAAATGTGTCAAGCTAGGCTATGCTGACAGACATTCAGAGAGGGAGGAATTATACATACATACATAGAAACATGCATGTATACATGCACGCATGGATACATACATCTATACATGTATGTAAATAGTTATGATATGAAGGCATCTGCGTTGTAGTTTGGATTTATTGACACACGGTGTCATGTTTGGCATGCAAAATAAATGAGATGGACACAAAAGACAAAGAACATTTAGATGTTTATCTCAGCCGTCGATACCGAGCATTTGGATTATTAAACTTCACGATGCACCTAACGAATGTAAATATGTTAAACATAAGGGGAAAACATAAATATAAGCTAAATAGTTAGTCTACCCTCACTTTTAAGTTTTTGTATTTTCAAACATGGTAATGTTTATAACATCGCTATTACTAACAAAACAGCGCATAGGTTACTCGGTAGTCTGGCCGCACTTTGAAAAGACGAAAATGTCTGTTAATTTAAAACGTGGTAACGTTAATAACATCGGCATTACTAGCAAAACACCATGATTTAAATTCATTGATATGTCATTTTTGTAGGTTGTACTTACTATTAGCGTTGTAGTCTAAAGATGTAACCTACTGTAGCATAACACATTTAGTCAATCTGACGATGACGAATGTGATTGGTTCTTTCGCCCCTTTTGTTACAACTTGTTTGGACTTTGTTAGGAAATACCTTCCAGTGAATGGACTGTCACACAATTCCTAATGCTTCCTAACAAAGTCCTAACAATTCCTAACAAAGTCCTAACAGTTCCTAACCAAGTCCTAACAACTCCTAACCGAATCCTAACAACTTCTAACAAGAGGGGCAAAGGAGCCAATCACAGGCTCGCTAACATGTGCCGCTCAAAGGGGCAAAGGAGCCAATCACAGGCTGGAGACAATCGCAGCAGGAAGGTGATATTGTTGTTCATATAAATTTATTTACGGGTGGGCGAATACCTCTCGACAATAAAAGTAAGTATAAGGTGATAAAATAAGTAACTGATGTGAAATCGTATAAGTATGTGGTGGATTATGTACACGCTATTGCGACAGACGCTGGAGGTGTTTCGTAAATTTTTTTTACACGGTTATAAAACTTGTTTTTGTTATTCACACAGTAATGGTAGTCTAATGATTTAGCCACATCTTTTTCGTTTACCATATACAGTCAGTCGATTAATTTAACAATGTAAATGTTAGAAGTAAAAGTCTATGTTAATAAGCCAAAATTAATGCCGCAGCATTACGGTTTTTCGGGCTAATTATTTATAGGGGATGAAAGCCGATTAAATGCCCCGATCACTCCCTTTTGTAAACACTTTAATGGTGGCTTTTTACGTGTCTATCTTGTGTCTTGTCAGCGTTAATCAGAGTTTAATTCATTGTATGCATCAAGACGCAGTCTTTATGTATTGCTAATTTAGGTCAAGTCAACCTAAATTTAGAATTCTATGAGGTAAACGTATAGTGCGCTTTAAAGAACCGAAATTAAGATTGGTCCTGTATGCCCAGGGAAAACATACATTTTCAACTGGAACAAGACCTGGATCCAGACGTTGGAGGGCAGTCATACAGAGGATTGAGGATTGTCCGCTGACCCCCCAGTTCAGCCAAATTGTTTGCAGAACCAGCATTTTTGAGAATAAGATCCCCTGCAAATGTGGTTATCATGAGGTAAGTAATGTCATTGAATGATTAAATCTGTGATGTGATACTAGCATGCAAACAAATGCTACCGCATCAGCTATTCATCATGGACAGTTTTTCATTGTATGTGCTCGTTTCTTCAAGTGACTTTTTTTGATGCAGAGTATTATTTGTTTCATAGCAGGGGATATTATAAATGAACATGTAATAATAGTTGAGTGTTAATGACTCTTGCCATTGTCATTCAATTTTTGTAATGTCTAACCTCCAAACAACATTACACAAATCGAATGACATATTAGACATTCTATTCCTCATGATGTTGAACAGACACAGTACCATTGGACAGTGATTCATGTTTTAGGGGTTTTCAATCACATTCTTATTGGCTACGAGTGTGTAACCAAAGCTACCGATGAGAATGGGATTCGAAGTACCAGTGGACAGTTTATCATGGTTTAGGGTTTTTCCACCACTTGCTTACTGGCCACAACTGCGTAACCAAAGCTGCTGACGAGAATGAGATTCAAACCCATGCGTGCAGAGCACAATGGATTAGCAGTCCATCGCCTTAACCACTCGGCCACCTCGTCATTTTATGTAGTTGTATCACACAATAACATCCATTTTTTTCATTTCTAGGAATAAAATGTAGTTATGTGTAAAACAGCTTCATTTGTTAATTTACTGATGCTTCAAAGACTGTTCAACTTGGCAATGTGCATGAAAACCACAACATTAGACATTCTATTCCTCATGATGTTGAAGAGATACAGTACTATTGGACAGTTCTTCATGTTTTAGGGGTTTTCCACTACATTCTTATTGGCTACGAGTGTGTATCCTAAGCTACCGACGAGAATGGGATTCGAACCCATGCGTGCATGCAGAGCACAATGGATTAGCAGTCCATCACCTTTACCCCACTCGGCCACCTCGTCATCTTATGTAGTTGTATCACACAATAACATCAATTTTTTTCATTTCTAGGAATACAATGTAGTTATGTGTAAAACAGCTTCATTTGTTAATTTACTGATGCTTCAAAGACTGTTCAACTTGGCAATGTGCATGAAAACCACAACGTTAGATATTCTATTCCTTTTGATACTGAACAGACACAGTGGACAGTTCTTCATGTTTAAAGGCTTTTCCATCACATTCTTATCAGCTACACCTGCGTAACCAAAGCTTCTGACGAGAATGGGATTCGAACCCATGCGTGCAGAGCACAATGGATTAGCAGTCCATCGCCTTAACCACTCAGCCACCTCGTCATTTTATGCAGTTGTATCACACAATAACATCCATTTTTTTTCATTTCTAGGAATAAAACGTAGTTATGTGTAAAACAGCGTCATTTGTTAATTTACTGATGCTTCAAAGACTGTTCAACTTGGCAATGTGCATGAAGACCACAACATCAGATATTCTATTCCTTTTGATACTGAACAGACACAGTACCAGTGGACAGTTCTTCATGTTTAAAGGCTTTTCCATCACGTTCTTATCAGCGACACCTGCGTAACCAAAGCTACCGACGAGAATGGGATTCGAACCCGTGCGTGCAGAGCACAATGGATTAGCAGTCCATCGCCTTGACCACTCGGCCACCTCGTCATTTTATGTAGTTGTATCACATAATAACATCCTTTTTTTTTCATTTCTAGGAATAAAATGTAGTTATGTGTAAAACAGCTTCATTTGTTAATTTACTGATACTTCAAAGACTGTTCAACTTAGCAATGTGCACGAAAAGCACAATATTAGATATTCTATTCCTTTTGATACTGAACAGACAAAGTACCAGTGGACAGTTCTTCATGTTTAAAGGCTTTTCCATCACATTCTTTTTGGCTACGAGTGTGTAACCTAACATACCGACGAGAATGGGATTCGATCCCATGCGTGCAGAGCACAATGAATTAGCAGTCCATCACCTTGACCACTCGGCTACCTCGTCATCTTATGTAGTTGTATCACACAATAACATCCATTTTTTTTCATTTCTAGGAATAAAACATAGTTATGTGTAAAACACCTTCATTTGTTAATTTACTGATGCTTCAAAGACTGTTCAACTTGGCAATGTGCATGAAAAACACATTAGATATTCTATTCCTTTAGATACTGAACAGACACAGTTCTTCATGTTTAAAGGCTTTTCCATCACATTCTATTGGACAGTTATTCATGTTTTAGGGCTTTTCCATCACCGGAAGTACCGGTGGACAGTTTATCATGGTTTAGGGTTTTTCCACCACTTGCTCACTGGCCACAACTGCGTAACCAAAGCTGCTGACGAGAATGAGATTCGAACCCATGCGTGCAGAGCACAATGGATTAGCAGTCCATCGCCTTAACCACTCGGCCACCTCGTCATTTTATGCAGTTGTATCACACAATAACATCCATTTTTTTTATTTCTAGGAATAAAATGTAGTTATGTGTAAAACACCTTTATTTGTTAATTTACTGATGCTTCAAAGACTGTTCAACTTGGCAATGTGCATGAAAAACACAACATTAGATATTCTATTCCTTTTGATACTGAAAAGACACAGTACCAGTGGACAGTTCTTCATGTTTAAAGGCTTTTCCATCACATTCTTAACGGCTACACCTGCGTAACCAAAGCTTCCGACGAGAATGGGATTCGAACCCATGCGTGCAGAGCACAATGGATTAGCAGTCCATCGCCTTAACCACTCGGCCACCTCGTCATTTTATGCAGCTGTATCACACAATAACATCCTTTTTTTTCATTTCTAGGAATAAAATGTAGTTATGTGTAAAACAGCTTCATTTGTTAATTTACTGATGCTTCAAAGACTGTTCAACTTGGCAATGTGCATGAAAACCACAACATTAGACATTCTATTCCTCATGATGTTGAAGAGATACAGTACTATTGGACAGTTATTCATGTTTTAGGGCTTTTCCATCACATTCTTATCAGCTACACCTGCGTAACCAAAGCTACCGACGAGAATGGGATTCAAACCCATGCGTGCAGAGCACAATGGATTAGCAGTCCATCGCCTTGACCACTTGGCCACCTCGTCATTTTATGCAGTTGTATCACATAATAACATCCATTTTTTTTTCATTTCTAGGAATAAAATGTAGTTATGTGTAAAACAGCTTCATTTGTTAATTTACTGATACTTCAAAGACTGTTCAACTTAGCAATGTGCACGAAAACCACAATATTAGATATTCTATTCCTTTTGATACTGAACAGACAAAGTACCAGTGGACAGTTCTTCATGTTTAAAGGCTTTTCCATCACATTCTTTTTGGCTACGAGTGTGTAACCTAACATACCGACGAGAATGGGATTCGATCCCATGCGTGCAGAGCACAATGAATTAGCAGTCCATCACCTTGGCCACTCGGCTACCTCGTCATCTTATGTAGTTGTATCACACAATAACATCCATTTTTTTTCATTTCTAGGAATAAAACGTAGTTATGTGTAAAACACCTTCATTTGTTAATTTACTGATGCTTCAAAGACTGTTCAACTTGGCAATGTGCATGAAAACCACAACATTAGACATTCTATTCCTCATGATGTTGAAGAGATACAGTACTATTGGACAGTTATTCATGTTTTAGGGCTTTTCCATCACATTCTTATCAGCTACACCTGCGTAACCAAAGCCACCGACGAGAATGGGATTCAAACCCATGCGTGCAGAGCACAATGGATTAGCAGTCCATCGCCTTGACCACTCGACCACCTCGTCATTTTATGTAGTTGTATAACATAATAACATCCATTTTTTTTCATTTCTAGGAATAAAATGTAGTTATGTGTAAAACACCTTCATTTGTTAATTTACTGATGCTTCAAAGACTGTTCAACTTAGCAATGTGCATGAAAACCACAACATTAGATATTCTATTCCTTTTGATACTGAACAGACAAAGTACCAGTGGACAGTTCTTCATGTTTAAAGGCTTTTCCATCACATTCTTTTTGGCTACGAGTGTGTAACCTAAGATACCGACGAGAATGGGATTCGATCCCATGCGTGCAGAGCACAATGAATTAGCAGTCCATCACCTTGACCACTCGGCCACCTCGTCATCTTATGTAGTTGTATCACACAATAACATCCATTTTTTTTCATTTCTAGGAATAAAATGTAGTTATGTGTAAAACAGCTTCATTTGTTAATTTACTGATGCTTCAAAGACTGTTCAACTTGGCAATGTGCATGAAAAACACAACATTAGATATTCTATTCCTTTAGATACTGAACAGACACAGTTCTTCATGTTTAAAGGCTTTTCCATCACATTCTATTGGACAGTTATTCATGTTTTAGGGCTTTTCCATCACCGGAAGTACCGGTGGACAGTTTATCATGGTTTAGGGTTTTTCCACCACTTGCTCACTGGCCACAACTGCGTAACCAAAGCTGCTGACGAGAATGAGATTCGAACCCATGCGTGCAGAGCACAATGGATTAGCAGCCCATCGCCTTAACCACTCGGCCACCTCGTCATTTTATGCAGTTGTATCACACAATAACATCCATTTTTTTTATTTCTAGGAATAAAATGTAGTTATGTGTAAAACACCTTTATTTGTTAATTTACTGATGCTTCAAAGACTGTTCAACTTGGCAATGTGCATGAAAAACACAACATTAGATATTCTATTCCTTTTGATACTGAAAAGACACAGTACCAGTGGACAGTTCTTCATGTTTAAAGGCTTTTCCATCACATTCTTAACGGCTACACCTGCGTAACCAAAGCTTCCGACGAGAATGGGATTCGAACCCATGCGTGCAGAGCACAATGGATTAGCAGTCCATCGCCTTAACCACTCGGCCACCTCGTCATTTTATGCAGCTGTATCACACAATAACATCCTTTTTTTTTCATTTCTAGGAATAAAATGTAGTTATGTGTAAAACAGCTTCATTTGTTAATTTACTGATGCTTCAAAGACTGTTCAACTTGGCAATGTGCATGAAAACCACAACATTAGACATTCTATTCCTCATGATGTTGAAGAGATACAGTACTATTGGACAGTTATTCATGTTTTAGGGCTTTTCCATCACATTCTTATCAGCTACACCTGCGTAACCAAAGCTACCGACGAGAATGGGATTCAAACCCATGCGTGCAGAGCACAATGGATTAGCAGTCCATCGCCTTGACCACTCGGCCACCTCGTCATTTTATGCAGTTGTATTACGTAATAACATCCATTTTTTTTCATTTCTAGGAATAAAATGTAGTTATGTGTAAAACAGCTTCATTTGTTAATTTACTGATACTTCAAAGACTGTTCAACTTAGCAATGTGCACGAAAACCGCAATATTAGATATTCTATTCCTTTTGATACTGAACAGACAAAGTACCAGTGGACAGTTCTTCATGTTTGAAGGCTTTTCCATCACATTCTTTTTGGCTACGAGTGTGTAACCTAACATACCGACGAGAATGGGATTCGATCCCATGCGTGCAGAGCACAATGAATTAGCAGTCCATCACCTTGGCCACTCGGCTACCTCGTCATCTTATGTAGTTGTATCACACAATAACATCCATTTTTTTTCATTTCTAGGAATAAAACGTAGTTATGTGTAAAACACCTTCATTTGTTAATTTACTGATGCTTCAAAGACTGTTCAACTTGGCAATGTGCATGAAAAACACAACATTAGATATTCTATTCCTTTAGATACTGAACAGACACAGTTCTTCATGTTTAAAGGCTTTTCCATCACATTCTATTGGACAGTTATTCATGTTTTAGGGCTTTTCCATCACCGGAAGTACCGGTGGACAGTTTATCATGGTTTAGGGTTTTTCCACCACTTGCTCACTGGCCACAACTGAGTAACCAAAGCTACCGACGAGAATGGGATTCAAACCCATGCGTGCAGAGCACAATGGATTAGCAGTCCATCGCCTTAACCACTCGGCCACCTCGTCATTTTATGTAGTTGTATCACACAATAACATCTATTTTTTTCATTTCTAGGAATAAAATGTAGTTATTTTTAAAACAGCTTCATTTGTTAATTTACTGATGCTTCAAAGACTGATCAACTTGGCAATGTGCATGAAAACCACAACATTAGACATTCTATTCCTCATGATGTTGAAGAGATACAGTACTATTAGACAGTTATTCATGTTTTAGGGCTTTTCCATCACATTCTTATCAGCTACACCTGCGTAACCAAAGCTACCGACGAGAATGGGATTCAAACCCATGCGTGCAGAGCACAATGGATTAGCAGTCCATCGCCTTGACCACTCGACCACCTCGTCATTTTATGTAGTTGTATCACATAATAACATCCATTTTTTTTCATTTCTAGGAATAAAATGTAGTTATGTGTAAAACACCTTCATTTGTTAATTTACTGATGCTTCAAAGACTGTTCAACTTAGCAATGTGCATGAAAACCACAACATTAGATATTCTATTCCTTTTGATACTGAACAGACAAAGTACCAGTGGACAGTTCTTCATGTTTAAAGGCTTTTCCATCACATTCTTTTTGGCTACGAGTGTGTAACCTAAGATACCGACGAGAATGGGATTCGATCCCATGCGTGCAGAGCACAATGAATTAGCAGTCCATCACCTTGACCACTCGGCCACCTCGTCATCTTATGTAGTTGTATCACACAATAACATCCATTTTTTTTCATTTCTAGGAATAAAATGTAGTTATGTGTAAAACACCTTCATTTGTTAATTTACTGATGCTTCAAAGACTGTTCAACTTGGCAATGTGCATGAAAAACACAACATTAGATATTCTATTCCTTTTGATACTGAACAGACACAGTTCTTCATGTTTAAAGGCTTTTCCATCACATTCTATTGGACAGTTATTCATGTTTTAGGGCTTTTCCATCACCGGAAGTACCGGTGGACAGTTTATCATGGTTTAGGGTTTTTCCACCACTTGCTCACTGGCCACAACTGCGTAACCAAAGCTGCTGACGAGAATGAGATTCAAACCCATGCGTGCAGAGCACAATGGATTAGCAGTCCATCGCCTTGACCACTCGGCCACCTCATCGTTTCATGTAGTTGTATCACACCATAACATCCTTTTTTTTTCATTTCTAGGAATAAATTGTAATTATGTGTGAAACAGCTTCATTTGTTATTTTACTGATGCTTCAAAGACTGCTCAACTTGGCAATGTGCATGAAAACCACAACATAAGACATTCTATTCCTTTTTTATACTGAACAGACACAGTAACAGAGGACAGTTCTTCATGTTTAAAGGCTTTTCCATCACATTCTTAACGGCTACACCTGCGTAACCAAAGCTTCCGACGAGAATGGGATTCGAACCCATGCGTGCAGAGCACAATGGATTAGCAGTCCATCGCCTTAACCACTCGGCCACCTCGTCATTTTATGCAGTTGTATCACACAATAACATCCTTTTTTTTTCATTTCTAGGAATAAAATGTAGTTATGTGTAAAACAGCTTCATTTGTTAATTTACTGATGCTTCAAAGACTGTTCAACTTGGCAATGTGCATGAAAACCACAACATTAGACATTCTATTCCTCATGATGTTGAAGAGATACAGTACTATTGGACAGTTATTCATGTTTTAGGGCTTTTCCATCACATTCTTATCAGCTACACCTGCGTAACCAAAGCTACCGACGAGAATGGGATTCAAACCCATGCGTGCAGAGCACAATGGATTAGCAGTCCATCGCCTTGACCACTCGGCCACCTCGTCATTTTATGTAGTTGTATAACATAATAACATCCATTTTTTTTCATTTCTAGGAATAAAATGCAGTTATGTGTAAAACACCTTCATTTGTTAATTTACTGATGCTTCAAAGACTGTTCAACTTAGCAATGTGCATGAAAACCACAACATTAGATATTCTATTCCTTTTGATACTGAACAGACAAAGTACCAGTGGACAGTTCTTCATGTTTAAAGGCTTTTCCATCACATTCTTTTAGGCTACGAGTGTGTAACCTAAGATACAGACGAGAATGGGATTCGATCCCATGCGTGCAGAGCACAATGAATTAGCAGTCCATCACCTTGACCACTCGGCCACCTCGTCATCTTATGTAGTTGTATCACACAATAACATCCATTTTTTTTCATTTCTAGGAATAAAATGTAGTTATGTGTAAAACAGCTTCATTTGTTAATTTACTGATGCTTCAAAGACTGTTCAACTTGGCAATGTGCATGAAAAACACAACATTAGATATTCTATTCCTTTTGATACTGAACAGACACAGTGGACAGTTCGTCATGTTTAAAGGCTTTTCCATCACATTCTTATCGGCTACACCTGCATAACCAAAGCTACCGACGAGAATGGGATTCGAACCCATGCGTGCAGAGCACAATGAATTAGCAGTCCATCACCTTGACCACTCGGCCACCTCGTCATCTTATGTAGTTGTATCACACAATAACATCCATTTTTTTTCATTTCTAGGAATAAAATGTAGTTATGTGTAAAACAGCTTCATTTGTTAATTTACTGATGCTTCAAAGACTGTTCAACTTGGCAATGTGCATGAAAACCACAACATTAGACATTCTATTCCTCATGATGTTGAAGAGATCCAGTACTATTGGACAGTTATTCATGTTTTAGGGCTTTTCCATCACATTCTTATCAGCTACACCTGCGTAACCAAAGCTACCGACGAGAATGGGATTCAAACCCATGCGTGCAGAGCACAATGGATTAGCAGTCCATCGCCTTGACCACTCGGCCACCTCTTCATTTTATGTAGTTGTATCACATAATAACATCCTTTTTTTTTCATTTCTAGGAATAAAATGTAGTTATGTGTAAAACAGCTTCATTTGTTAATTTACTGATACTTCAAAGACTGTTCAACTTAGCAATGTGCACGAAAAGCACAATATTAGATATTCTATTCCTTTTGATACTGAACAGACAAAGTACCAGTGGACAGTTCTTCATGTTTAAAGGCTTTTCCATCACATTCTTTTTGGCTACGAGTGTGTAACCTAACATACCGACGAGAATGGGATTCGATCCCATGCGTGCAGAGCACAATGAATTAGCAGTCCATCACCTTGACCACTCGGCTACCTCGTCATCTTATGTAGTTGTATCACACAATAACATCCATTTTTTTTCATTTCTAGGAATAAAACGTAGTTATGTGTAAAACACCTTCATTTGTTAATTTACTGATGCTTCAAAGACTGTTCAACTTGGCAATGTGCATGAAAAACTCAACATTAGATATTCTATTCCTTTAGATACTGAACAGACACAGTTCTTCATGTTTAAAGGCTTTTCCATCACATTCTATTGGACAGTTATTCATGTTTTAGGGCTTTTCCATCACCGGAAGTACCGGTGGACAGTTTATCATGGTTTAGGGTTTTTCCACCACTTGCTCACTGGCCACAACTGCGTAACCAAAGCTGCTGACGAGAATGAGATTCGAACCCATGCGTGCAGAGCACAATGGATTAGCAGCCCATCGCCTTAACCACTCGGCCACCTCGTCATTTTATGCAGTTGTATCACACAATAACATCCATTTTTTTTATTTCTAGGAATAAAATGTAGTTATGTGTAAAACACCTTTATTTGTTAATTTACTGATGCTTCAAAGACTGTTCAACTTGGCAATGTGCATGAAAAACACAACATTAGATATTCTATTCCTTTTGATACTGAAAAGACACAGTACCAGTGGACAGTTCTTCATGTTTAAAGGCTTTTCCATCACATTCTTAACGGCTACACCTGCGTAACCAAAGCTTCCGACGAGAATGGGATTCGAACCCATGCGTGCAGAGCACAATGGATTAGCAGTCCATCGCCTTAACCACTCGGCCACCTCGTCATTTTATGCAGCTGTATCACACAATAACATCCTTTTTTTTTCATTTCTAGGAATAAAATGTAGTTATGTGTAAAACAGCTTCATTTGTTAATTTACTGATGCTTCAAAGACTGTTCAACTTGGCAATGTGCATGAAAACCACAACACTAGACATTCTATTCCTCATGATGTTGAAGAGATACAGTACTATTGGACAGTTATTCATGTTTTAGGGCTTTTCCATCACATTCTTATCAGCTACACCTGCGTAACCAAAGCTACCGACGAGAATGGGATTCAAACCCATGCGTGCAGAGCACAATGGATTAGCAGTCCATCGCCTTGACCACTCGGCCACCTCGTCATTTTATGCAGTTGTATCACATAATAACATCCTTTTTTTTTCATTTCTAGGAATAAAATGTAGTTATGTGTAAAACAGCTTCATTTGTTAATTTACTGATACTTCAAAGACTGTTCAACTTAGCAATGTGCACGAAAACCACAATATTAGATATTCTATTCCTTTTGATACTGAACAGACAAAGTACCAGTGGACAGTTCTTCATGTTTAAAGGCTTTTCCATCACATTCTTTTTGGCTACGAGTGTGTAACCTAACATACCGACGAGAATGGGATTCGATCCCATGCGTGCAGAGCACAATGAATTAGCAGTCCATCACCTTGGCCACTCGGCTACCTCGTCATCTTATGTAGTTGTATCACACAATAACATCCATTTTTTTTCATTTCTAGGAATAAAACGTAGTTATGTGTAAAACACCTTCATTTGTTAATTTACTGATGCTTCAAAGACTGTTCAACTTGGCAATGTGCATGAAAAACACAACATTAGATATTCTATTCCTTTAGATACTGAACAGACACAGTTCTTCATGTTTAAAGGCTTTTCCATCACATTCTATTGGACAGTTATTCATGTTTTAGGGCTTTTCCATCACCCGAAGTACCGGTGGACAGTTTATCATGGTTTAGGGTTTTTCCACCACTTGCTCACTGGCCACAACTGCGTAACCAAAGCTGCTGACGAGAATGAGATTCGAACCCATGCGTGCAGAGCACAATGGATTAGCAGCCCATCGCCTTAACCACTCGGCCACCTCGTCATTTTATGCAGTTGTATCACACAATAACATCCATTTTTTTTATTTCTAGGAATAAAATGTAGTTATGTGTAAAACACCTTTATTTGTTAATTTACTGATGCTTCAAAGACTGTTCAACTTGGCAATGTGCATGAAAAACACAACATTAGATATTCTATTCCTTTTGATACTGAAAAGACACAGTACCAGTGGACAGTTCTTCATGTTTAAAGGCTTTTCCATCACATTCTTAACGGCTACACCTGCGTAACCAAAGCTTCCGACGAGAATGGGATTCGAACCCATGCGTGCAGAGCACAATGGATTAGCAGTCCATCGCCTTAACCACTCGGCCACCTCGTCATTTTATGCAGCTGTATCACACAATAACATCCTTTTTTTTTCATTTCTAGGAATAAAATGTAGTTATGTGTAAAACAGCTTCATTTGTTAATTTACTGATGCTTCAAAGACTGTTCAACTTGGCAATGTGCATGAAAACCACAACACTAGACATTCTATTCCTCATGATGTTGAAGAGATACAGTACTATTGGACAGTTATTCATGTTTTAGGGCTTTTCCATCACATTCTTATCAGCTACACCTGCGTAACCAAAGCTACCGACGAGAATGGGATTCAAACCCATGCGTGCAGAGCACAATGGATTAGCAGTCCATCGCCTTGACCACTCGGCCACCTCGTCATTTTATGCAGTTGTATCACATAATAACATCCTTTTTTTTTCATTTCTAGGAATAAAATGTAGTTATGTGTAAAACAGCTTCATTTGTTAATTTACTGATACTTCAAAGACTGTTCAACTTAGCAATGTGCACGAAAACCACAATATTAGATATTCTATTCCTTTTGATACTGAACAGACAAAGTACCAGTGGACAGTTCTTCATGTTTAAAGGCTTTTCCATCACATTCTTTTTGGCTACGAGTGTGTAACCTAACATACCGACGAGAATGGGATTCGATCCCATGCGTGCAGAGCACAATGAATTAGCAGTCCATCACCTTGGCCACTCGGCTACCTCGTCATCTTATGTAGTTGTATCACACAATAACATCCATTTTTTTTCATTTCTAGGAATAAAATGTAGTTATGTGTAAAACACCTTCATTTGTTAATTTACTGATGCTTCAAAGACTGTTCAACTTGGCAATGTGCATGAAAAACACAACATTAGATATTCTATTCCTTTTGATACTGAACAGACACAGTTCTTCATGTTTAAAGGCTTTTCCATCACATTCTATTGGACAGTTATTCATGTTTTAGGGCTTTTCCATCACCGGAAGTACCGGTGGACAGTTTATCATGGTTTAGGGTTTTTCCACCACTTGCTCACTGGCCACAACTGCGTAACCAAAGCTGCTGACGAGAATGAGATTCAAACCCATGCGTGCAGAGCACAATGGATTAGCAGTCCATCGCCTTGACCACTCGGCCACCTCATCGTTTCATGTAGTTGTATCACACCATAACATCCTTTTTTTTTCATTTCTAGGAATAAATTGTAATTATGTGTGAAACAGCTTCATTTGTTATTTTACTGATGCTTCAAAGACTGCTCAACTTGGCAATGTGCATGAAAACCACAACATAAGACATTCTATTCCTTTTTTATACTGAACAGACACAGTAACAGAGGACAGTTCTTCATGTTTAAAGGCTTTTCCATCACATTCTTAACGGCTACACCTGCGTAACCAAAGCTTCCGACGAGAATGGGATTCGAACCCATGCGTGCAGAGCACAATGGATTAGCAGTCCATCGCCTTAACCACTCGGCCACCTCGTCATTTTATGCAGTTGTATCACACAATAACATCCTTTTTTTTTCATTTCTAGGAATAAAATGTAGTTATGTGTAAAACAGCTTCATTTGTTAATTTACTGATGCTTCAAAGACTGTTCAACTTGGCAATGTGCATGAAAACCACAACATTAGACATTCTATTCCTCATGATGTTGAAGAGATACAGTACTATTGGACAGTTATTCATGTTTTAGGGCTTTTCCATCACATTCTTATCAGCTACACCTGCGTAACCAAAGCTACCGACGAGAATGGGATTCAAACCCATGCGTGCAGAGCACAATGGATTAGCAGTCCATCGCCTTGACCACTCGGCCACCTCGTCATTTTATGTAGTTGTATCACATAATAACATCCTTTTTTTTTCATTTCTAGGAATAAAATGTAGTTATGTGTAAAATAGCTTCATTTGTTAATTTACTGATGCTTCAAAGACTGTTCAACTTAGCAATGTGCATGAAAACCACAACATTAGATATTCTATTCCTTTTGATACTGAACAGACAAAGTACCAGTGGACAGTTCTTCATGTTTAAAGGCTTTTCCATCACATTCTTTTAGGCTACGAGTGTGTAACCTAAGATACCGACGAGAATGGGATTCGATCCCATGCGTGCAGAGCACAATGAATTAGCAGTCCATCACCTTGACCACTCGGCCACCTCGTCATCTTATGTAGTTGTATCACACAATAACATCCATTTTTTTTCATTTCTAGGAATAAAATGTAGTTATGTGTAAAACACCTTCATTTGTTAATTTACTGATGCTTCAAAGACTGTTCAACTTGGCAATGTGCATGAAAAACACAACATTAGATATTCTATTCCTTTTGATACTGAACAGACACAGTGGACAGTTCTTCATGTTTAAAGGCTTTTCCATCACATTCTTATCGGCTACACCTGCATAACCAAAGCTACCGACGAGAATGGGATTCGAACCCATGCGTGCAGAGCACAATGGATTAGCAGTCCATCGCATTAACCACTCGGCCACCTCGTCATTTTATGTAGTTGTATCACACAATAACATCCATTTTTTTTCATTTCTAGGAATAAAATGTAGTTATGTTTAAAACAGCTTCATTTGTTAATTTACTGATGCTTCAAAGACTGTTCAACTTGGCAATGTGCATGAAAACCACAACATTAGACATTCTATTCCTCATGATGTTGAAGAGATACAGTACTATTGGACAGTTATTCATGTTTTAGGGCTTTTCCATCACATTCTTATCAGCTACACCTGCGTAACCAAAGCTACTGACGAGAATGGGATTCAAACCCACGCGTGCAGAGCACAATGGATTAGCAGTCCATCGCCTTGACCACTCGGCTACCTCGTCATCTTATGTAGTTGTATCACACAATAACATCCATTTTTTTTCATTTCTAGGAATAAAATGTAGTTATGTGTAAAACACCTTCATTTGTTAATTTACTGATGCTTCAAAGACTGTTCAACTTAGCAATGTGCATGAAAACCACAACATTAGATATTCTATTCCTTTTGATACTGAACAGACAAAGTACCAGTGGACAGTTCTTCATGTTTAAAGGCTTTTCCATCACATTCTTTTAGGCTACGAGTGTGTAACCTAAGATACCGACGAGAATGGGATTCGATCCCATGCGTGCAGAGCACAATGAATTAGCAGTCCATCACCTTGACCACTCGGCCACCTCGTCATCTTATGTAGTTGTATCACACAATAACATCCATTTTTTTTCATTTCTAGGAATAAAATGTAGTTATGTGTAAAACACCTTCATTTGTTAATTTACTGATGCTTCAAAGACTGTTCAACTTGGCAATGTGCATGAAAAACACAACATTAGATATTCTATTCCTTTAGATACTGAACAGACACAGTTCTTCATGTTTAAAGGCTTTTCCATCACATTCTATTGGACAGTTATTCATGTTTTAGGGCTTTTCCATCACCCGAAGTACCGGTGGACAGTTTATCATGGTTTAGGGTTTTTCCACCACTTGCTCACTGGCCACAACTGCGTAACCAAAGCTGCTGACGAGAATGAGATTCGAACCCATGCGTGCAGAGCACAATGGATTAGCAGCCCATCGCCTTAACCACTCGGCCACCTCGTCATTTTATGCAGTTGTATCACACAATAACATCCATTTTTTTTATTTCTAGGAATAAAATGTAGTTATGTGTAAAACACCTTTATTTGTTAATTTACTGATGCTTCAAAGACTGTTCAACTTGGCAATGTGCATGAAAAACACAACATTAGATATTCTATTCCTTTTGATACTGAACAGACACAGTTCTTCATGTTTAAAGGCTTTTCCATCACATTCTATTGGACAGTTATTCATGTTTTAGGGCTTTTCCATCACCGGAAGTACCGGTGGACAGTTTATCATGGTTTAGGGTTTTTCCACCACTTGCTCACTGGCCACAACTGCGTAACCAAAGCTGCTGACGAGAATGAGATTCGAACCCATGCGTGCAGAGCACAATGGATTAGCAGTCCATCGCCTTAACCACTCGGCCACCTCGTCATTTTATGCAGTTGTATCACACAATAACATCCATTTTTTTTATTTCTAGGAATAAAATGTAGTTATGTGTAAAACAGCTTAATTTGTTATTTTACTGATGCTTCAAAGACTGCTCAACTTGGCAATGTGCATGAAGACCACAACATCAGATATTCTATTCCTTTTGATACTGAACAGACACAGTGGACAGTTCTTCATGTTTAAAGGCTTTTCCATCACATTCTTATCGGCTACACCTGCATAACCAAAGCTACCGACGAGAATGGGATTCGAACCCATGCGTGCAGAGCACAATGGATTAGCAGTCCATCGCCTTAACCACTCGGCCACCTCGTCATTTTATGTAGTTGTATCACACAATAACATCCATTTTTTTTCATTTCTAGGAATAAAATGTAGTTATGTTTAAAACAGCTTCATTTGTTAATTTACTGATGCTTCAAAGACTGTTCAACTTGGCAATGTGCATGAAAACCACAACATTAGACATTCTATTCCTCATGATGTTGAAGAGATACAGTACTATTGGACAGTTATTCATGTTTTAGGGCTTTTCCATCACATTCTTATCAGCTACACCTGCGTAACCAAAGCTACTGACGAGAATGGGATTCAAACCCACGCGTGCAGAGCACAATGGATTAGCAGTCCATCGCCTTGACCACTCGGCTACCTCGTCATCTTATGTAGTTGTATCACACAATAACATCCATTTTTTTTCATTTCTAGGAATAAAATGTAGTTATGTGTAAAACACCTTCATTTGTTAATTTACTGATGCTTCAAAGACTGTTCAACTTGGCAATGAAAAACACTGCATAAGACATTCTATTCCTCATTATCTTGAAGAGGTACAGTAACATTGGACAGTGATTCATGTTTTAGGTGTTTTCCGCTACATTCATATTTGCTACAAGTGTGTAACCTAATCTACCGACGAGAATGGGATTCGAACACATGCGTGCAGAGCACAATGGATTAGCAGTCCATCGCCTTGACCACTCGGCCACCTCGTCATTTTATGTACTTGTATCACACCATAACATCCTTTTTTTTTCATTTCTAGGAATAAAATGTAGTTATGTGTAAAACAGCGTCATTTGTTAATTTACTGATGCTTCAAAGATTGTTCAACTTGGCAATGTGCATGAAAACCACTGCATTACACATTCTATTCCTCATGATGTTGAAGAGACACAGTACCATTGGACAGTTATTCATGTTTTAGGCGTTTTCCACACACACACACAGGCAGTGCTCATACACACACGCATAGCGCAGCATTCATTCAACTCCATTGACTGTCTGCCGTCTTTCAGCTCCGTTCCCGTCATTATTTCTCAGTCATCACAGTAGTCTCGGGTGCACACTTGACCACTGTTTAAACATTTTTTCATCCATAGTTTTTTCATTCATCAAACATCCCTTCAGTATCCACCTCACATTCGAAATTACCACCTGTCAAACTGAGCGCTGGCGCAACTTCCGGGTTATACGCCGGTAGGCGCGGGAAAGCGTCTGACGTCCTGGTGACATCACCGAAAGGAAGAAGTTTTTTTTTTGATAAACTGTTTTATAATTTGTCTGGACTGTTGTAGAGATCCATCAATGATCATGCTGGGTGTGTTTTAATTTTTGGCAATTTGTTGTGATATTGTGTAACTAAATCTTGAAATGCTTGGGCAGTAGTAAGCAATTTTACCTCTTAATTACCTGGGGGGAGGAGCTTCAGGGTTTAAAAGAGGGCCTTTCTCTATCATGGGGAGTCAAAGCCAGTAGAGGGAAAAGACCCAAGGAAGAAGGTACAAGGAAGGTACAGTCAACTGAAAGTCAAGTGAAAGGACTTGTTTCTTTAATTGGTATTTTTTTTGTATTAAGAATGGACTTTATTTTTGAACACTGTAAATACTTCTTTTTGTAGACTAAAACCAAATTTTTTTGCACTTAAAAGACGAGCACAATAAAGCACCTGAAAACAAATTTTTGACTACGCCATCAGTTATTTAGTTATTTTTACAAAGAAGAAGAACCCCGTCACAGACAGTTATTCATGTTTTAGGGCTTTGCCATCACATTCTTTTCGGCTACACTTGTGTAACCAAAGCTACAGACGAGAATGGGATTCGAACCCATGCATGCAGAGCACAATGGATTAGCAGTCCATCGCCTTGACCACTCGGCCACCTCATCATTTTATGCAGTTGTATCACACAATAACATCCCTTTTTTTCATTTCTAGGAATAAACTACAGTTGTTATGTGTAAAACAGCTTCATTTGTTAATTTACTGATGCTTCAAAGACTGTTCAACTTGGCAATGTGCATTAAAACCACAAAATCAGACATTCTATTCCTTTTTTATACTGAACAGACACAGTACCAGTGGACAGTTAATCATGCTTTAGGGCTTTTCCATCACATTCTTACCGGCCACAACTGCGTAACCAAACCTACCGACGAGAATGGGATTCGAACCCATGCGTGCAGAGCACAATGGATTAGCAGTCCCTGCGGCCGAAGAATCGGCTGGGTGAAATGTTGAGACATGTTGGAGACAGGACCAATCGCGCTTCGCCATTTCCAACATTTCTCCAACATTTTCCACCAATGGACACTCCCGATCTTCAACATTTCCAACATTTGGCCAATCAGAAGCTGTTGAACCCGAGTCATTAAACTTCAAACAGGCAAGGAGGCGTTCATAATCCTCTAGCGCTTTCGGGTTATTCATTCGCATCCAATTATAGTTTTATCTTCGATCGTCAGAATTCTGCTTTCCACAATATGGTGAGTATATACACATTTATGACAGTGCTGTCTGATGTACGTTGATGTCGAAAAATAACTTTACTTCGTATATCGTGTAATTACTGCTATATTACGCAGCTAATGGTAGCATTACCTGGCAAAAAATGAACATGCTATAGACGTAATATTTCCCAACAGTGCCATATGACATAACTTAATGTTTTAATATTATGTGTGCATTAAACATATTGAGTTCCGATGTTATGTGTTCAGATGTTATGATTCATCTTCCGGCACACGGTTAGTATTACCTGAAAAGAAATTAACCTGTTTTTGACGTAACAACGGTGCAGAATGACATACTTGTTTTAATGATGTGTGCATTAAACCTGTTGAGGTACGATGTTATTATAAGATGTTGTTGTGATTTATTTAGCTATTTTTATCATGCATAACAGACGGAACTTTGAATCGCTCTCGTCAGCCGGCTTATGCAATGTTGTTGTTTACCAGAGGCTGGCGATTACAGTATTTACACGGTCATTACTATGCTATTATTACTGTATGGCATTGCGTTGATTTTAGTCATGTCGTCGGTTATTCTTCTATCGATTTATTAAGAAATTGAAAAAGATTAATTTCACTGGAATTTACTACTGCTGTCCTTGGTACTGACTTTAATGTTAAACCAGATGTTGATTGGCAGTTACTGTTTACAGTTTTGTCTATACTGAAACATCACAGGGCACATACAAGCCATTCTACACATTAAATTAAATAAGATTTAATAACTATATACTATTTTGGATGAGTCTATACACTTATAATGGAAATTACAGGTGCACAATACACTGGATGAGCCTGTATACAAAGGAAATCAGTTGAATTCATTGTGCAGAATGCCAAATGAAGAGTTCATTTGCAAAAACAGATAACTCCATTTTTCTTTTTTTCACAAAATGTCATTTTTTCTCTACATTCCACAGATAATACTGATTTATTTGATATATTATTTATTTCATTTGGTAAGAGCCACTAAATTGAATAAATAATATATCAAATCAATGAGTATTACCTGGAATGTAGAGTAAAAAATGTAATTTTCTGAAAAAAAAAAACGAAAAATGGAGTTATCTGTTATTGCAAATGAACTCTTCAAATACATACATAATATAAGCCTGATGCTTGTGATGTTATCACTCATTTTTTCATATCTGCCACCAAAGGCCACATCATCGAAGGGTAACAGGCCAGCACCCAGGCAGAAAAAATTGTATGAGCTCTACCAAAGGGTATGTGTCTATTTATTAGTAATTACTACAGTGTGTAGGATATTAATCCCATCATGACATTTAAATTATATCTCTGTAACCACACACAGACCACACCTCAATGAAATGCAATTTATATCCCAAACTGTTGTTTTTAGATTGAGAAATGCCCATTGCAATCCAGGAGCCAATCCTTGTTTGGCACTGTGAGGAGCTGTACCTGTGGATTCCACTCACAGAAGGTAGAGAAGCCTGATTAGTCAGTCTGGTAATAGTAGTATGGTTCAAATGTTATGTCACCTACTGACCAGATACATATCTATTTTGTCATGGAACAGCAGTCATCTGCCCCACCACAGGCCTCCACCCTGAGTCCTTCCCAAGCACAGCCTGCCAGTGCTGCCCAGGGAAGATCGGGGGCACAGGCCTCAGCTGTGCCACCTGCCCAGGACCCTGCAGGGGGAGCTGCAGGCCACATGCAGCGACCACCCTTACATTTGTCAATGGTATTAGTATAGTTTTTGACCCTGAATTTTTGAATTTTCCACTGGTATTTTATGTTTTGATCACTGAATGACCTCATGAAACAGGCCTTTGCTTATTGCCTTTCAGTTCAACAAGCCAAGATTTCGTGGTGGCCATGTGACAGCTGCAAGGCCCAATCTTGCTGTGGCCAGGAGACACACTCGGGTAAATTGGGAACAGATAGTAAGTTTAAGAAAGGTGGATTTTAGGTACAAATTACAAAATAAATTAAAAAATATATTTTTATAGACACCAGGCACTGATGGCCAGTCATCAGTCTCCACTCCTCCCTTCAGCACAGCCTCCTCAGTAAGTTTATTTGTTTTTTAGAGTATTAGTAGTAGTTCTCCTTCATTCTGTGTACAGCATAAACAGTTTCAATATTCTACATCACTTTTTTAGTCTGCAGACCCTCAGACAGAGGCTGCAGTATCAGTGCCGGTTGCTGCCGTATCAGTAAGTGGTGATTTTCACAAATACAATGTATTATTTCACATTCCTTTGTTTATGTTTGTGTATCCAAAGGCCGAATCAAGGGCATTAGAGCTCCTACCCCCTCCTTCAGCCCAACAGCTGCCACGCTTATGGGCAGAGGGGTTGCCAGAAGCTGACCATTCATGGATGGTGAAAGCCCTGTTTAAGGTGGGGGCCAGGGGCAAACTGGAGCTGAGAGACAACCTGAGACTCTGGTATTACCCACCTCAGGTGAATAACATCCACCAGGCACCATCACCAAATGTCTTCTTCACCCACGCATTACTTGTTTGGATGCCATACAAGTTATGGAAGGTGAAGTTGGTCTGCCCCAATCCTTCCTGTGGTGGGCATCAGCTGACTGGTGCAGGGCTGCACAAGAGGGCACGGCGGGTCATGGATGTGGATCGCACATACAACATGGTGACAGAGACACTGATCTGTGGGAAGTGCAAGGCCTCCCATGTGTCCTGGAGCCAGGCTGTCCTTCAACAGCTGGACTTGGGTCACAGGTCAGAATTTCGGGTCATCATGACTCAGAAGTAAGTAGTGTCATTTGTTTAGTAAGTAGTGTCACTCTGTTTTGCTGTGGCTAAATTAATTCTGTAGAACATTCTTAACTTATTTTTGTCTTTGATCAAGATATGCTTGTGATATCCGAGTGATTCGGCTGCTGCGGAACAGAGGTCTGGGTAACAGCCCAACACGGGTGCTCAAGCAGCTGTGGGAGAACCACACAGAGGAGTGGCTGCAACGTGTGCAACGCTACACAGACTTCTGCAAGGCCATCGTCCAGAGCCCTGGGCTGTTGCCCATGACCTTTTCTGAGCCCCCAGAGCGTGCTGTTGTGCCCAGCTGCAAGTGGCTCCTGTCCGTGTACAGCCAGGACATTTTGACGAGGCTGGAAGACATTAAGGCAAACTTGACGTCAAGATACGGCAGCATCCTCAAACTGGACTCCACAAAAAAGGTTGAGTAATCTTTATTTTCTTCAAACTAGGCCACTGATATGAACCACTGCCTGAGTTTCATGGATTTTTTTCTCAGTCATATTTAGTGTTGTGTGTGTTTGTGTGTGTGTGTGCGTGCTTCAGATCACAAAGAAGCTGGCTGGATCAGCAAAAGGGACAGCTCTCTGGCTCACATCTGTGGGGAATGAATATGGCCAGATTTTAATAAGTGTCCTGACTGCACAGGAGGGAGCTGGTTTGGACAAAATGGCCAATGACCCGGTGAGGAGGTACGCCCAGGCAGGAGTGGATCCCCCTGTTGCTCTGTATGTGGATTGTGGCTGCTGTGCTCAGTCAGCAGAAACAAAACTGCAGGCAAGATTCAGTGGCTGGCCAGACCTTATAGTAAGGCTGGACATTTGGCACTTCATGCGACGGATCGTCCTGGCATGTACAACAAATGCCCATCAGCTTTACCCAAAGTTCATGGCGCAAGTGTCAGCATCCATTTTTGAGTGGGATGCGGGTGATTTGGCGCTTTTGCGTGAAGCAAAGGTGCAGCAGCGTCATAGTCAGGGTCTGTCTGTGGCGGACATTGACACATACCTGACTAGGGAGGAGAAAGCTCTCCACTGCCGGCGGAGGACACGGGGAGAGGAAACCACCATTAGGCTCCTGGAGGAGCTTTTTTTATCACTGAGGGGCCCCCGTCGTAATGACTCTCTTGGAGTTCCCTTATTTGATGAGGAGCGTCTTGAGCACATCTGGCTGGTGCAGAAGAAGCACGTGAAGTGCATCCAAGACCCGCCAGGTGTTGCTCTGTACACCAAAACTGGGGAGCTGACCAAGGGAAGTGTCCGGCTCCCGGTCCTGAGGTGTGCCAGAGGCTCCACCTCACTGGAATCCTTTCATCTGCACCTCAACCGTTTTATCCCAGGTTTGTGTCTTTCAGGCTTATGTTGTGTGTATGCCAACAATGATTAAATTTTATATTTCATGTTACATTTTAATGTACATTCAGGGACCAGTGCCAACAGTTTGAATTTTCAACTGTACCTCATGGAAGGATTACACAGGTGGAACCAGGACCGACGTGTTGCTGCCTTGTCTACAGAGCTCTCTGGTTTATGTTGCTATTCTGGCAACCTACTGAAATCTGTGAATGCCAATTATGAGCTGCTTTTTGGCAGAAAATTGGTACCAGAGTTTGCTCCCCCCTCACATTACACAGGTAAGAATGACAGACATCAGAATGGCATATGCCAAATTACACAAGTATGTGTCAACCAGCAGTGATTTGCCTTGTGCTAGACATACATATATACACTGTGGATTCCTTGGTGAAAGACTTTTATTAATAATTATCATTACATTTTCTGTTACTGTGTATATTATTCATGATCATTACTGCCAGGCAAGGTGATAGTCCTTTAAGAACAGCTGATTAGGTTTTAGCCATTTTAGGCATTCAACTCTGCTTTGTGCCTAATTGAATTCTTCTTGTCCCAGGCGAGCTCATAGGGGTGCAGTACTTATTTGAGCAGACTGGTCAGCCACTGCAGGACATGGATCCTGACTCTGAGGACACGGCTCAGTTGATAGAGGAGCATGACGCAGTAGCTGATGAGGAAGATGAGGGTTTTTCTGACCTCACAGAAGACCCCACAGTCTTCTGTGAAGAAGACCCCACACCTCCTGCTCCTGATAATTACGAGGTGGCTCCCTTCATGCAGGCCTCTGGTACCAGCTCTCCTGCGTTGGCCCATCACACCACCTCCTCTGCACTGGCTTCTGGTACCAGCCCCTCTCCACTGGCCCGTCACACCACCTCCTCTGCACTTGCTCCTGGCACCAGCCCCTCTCCGCTGGCCCGTCACACCACCTCCTCTGCACTTGCTCCTGGCACCAGCCCCTCTCCGCTGGCCCGTCACACCACCTCCTCTGCACTTGCTCCTGGCACCAGCCCCTCTCCGCTGGCCTGTCACATCTAAAACATGCCGGACACCGGCCATCGAGGACCGCAGTTTGACACCCCTGATCTAAGACCATCCAAAGAAAGGGTGTCTTTGAGAAGACAGGTATGATGGTCCACACTACTGAAGAACCTCATGGACTTTGAATGGGACTTCATATAGATCAGTGAGCTCTCTCTTGTCTCTTGCTCCATTTGTAGTTCTGACAAACTGACATTGCCACATTAAACCACATATATATATATATATATATATATATATATATATATATATATATATATAATGAGTTGACGAGACTCACAACTCACGAGATGAGACACGAGATTGGGTTCACGAGATGAGACTTTAAGAAAACTAAATTACAAATTATGTGAATGTGACACACATGGAATGTATAACTAAGTGTTAACTGTTAATGAACTTCTTCCTCTACAAATTAAAACTGAATAAAATGTTAGAAAAGTTAAAATAAAATAAATACAATTATATATTTCTCATTTTTTCAAAATCAAATCTGGCGCTTGACTGTGGAAGTTGAGGTCCGAATGTGGAAATGCACCCCCGCCAGGTGCCGCAACCAGCTTCGGGCTTTACAGAACCCTTCGCCCGGACTTCACCACTTCCTGGACTCGCTGCACCTTCTCCCCCAGCGCGGAAACTGCATCATCATGTATAACAGATGCCAGGGATCAGCTGCAGGAGTCTAATGCACACGCGAGTCAGAGGGTCTCCCAGAAACACCACGGTGGTCGGCTCAGGTGGGATGCAGGCAGCAAAATCAGTGGACCAGAACAAACCTGATGTCCAAAACCAGAACGGGGGGGGGGGTTCCCCAGCAAATCGTACCCCGGTAATACCAGTATTTTCTGACATTATCCTGTCTGCTTGCTGGATAACAAATGTTGCGAGACAGAATTTTAATGTCATATTACATCTTGTGAGATCTCGTCACATGAGATGTCGTCACACCCCTACTTAGAATAAATCCTTAATTCAGAATGCTCCCCACAGAAAAATCTGGAGTTTAAGGATTACACCTCAGGTTTGTTAAATCAACTTGGGGTAAAACTGCAAATAAAAATAAGTCAGTCTATTGATTGGACTTCTTTACAGGATCATTAAGTGAGTTTGTTTGAACTACCTTTTCTATGGCAATTATAGTTGGTGGCAATAAAATTTACAGTTTAATAGAGTTGTTTGTCACAGACTGTTGCTGACAATAGCAATTATGAGCTGCAGGTGCAGAATTTCAGTTTTAATTTGAGTGAACTTGCTTTGTAGGTTATATTGTCTCTATAATTTGCACCCCCAGCATAGTTTAATTAAAAGCAGCAGAGCAGTTTTGTGCTTGCAGAGCATTTTCTTTTTATTAAAGGAACAAAATTTTGCTCTCACATCTGTTTTTATTTGTTTTCATCTTACAAAGGGGAAAAAACAAAAACTCTACACAAATCACTACTGTAATCTGAGTAAACCGAAGAGCAGAGCTACCGAATCCTGTGCATTCCAGCATAATTGGACAATAATTTGCCCAGCTGTTCACAGTGCACATGGACAATGACCCAAAATGCACTGGAAAGGCACAAAATAGGTGGAATGTTGTTAATGTAACCTGAACTGAAAACAATGTCTGGACACATCTGTTTAGATTCATGTTTTGTGCCGTAACTTCTAAATTCTAAGCAGTGGCAACGTCTGTGAAGGGAAGTGGCTCAAATTATTTTTGGAGGATCGTGACATATAATAACAATAAAAGAAATTCTGATTCTGATATCAAAAAGGTATATCAAGTAAATACTTTACAATCCTCTTAAACAGATGTGGTGAGCACTACTTACCTAAGATGTAGTCATTTGTGATCACCAAGTCCTCTTATGTTGTCCTTCAATCCTTGTAACTTCACTTCTCAGCTCCATCCTCTTCTTCTAAACTGGATCATCACATATGAACTTGGTGCAATATTTCCTCCACCCATCTGGGAATGTCTGTTTTTTGTATTTCCTTCTATCAGTCAACACAGAGATCTGCTGAGTCAGAGTTATTAGAAACCTTTGTCTATCATTCACATGCCTGTCATTCAGTACGTTTACATGCACATCTAATGCCCTATTCACACAGGTATTACCTATAGACCACTAGTAATTCTGAATAATGATGGAGAATGTCTGAGTTCTTAGTCCCATGTGAATGCGCCATGTCTATGATTTGCTCAGTAATAATTCCGCCGCAAACTACCTACTGTGTTTCGGTGAAAAACAGACGTCCAGTGATAATTCAAGTCCTGTGTGAATGCGCATGTCTGTGTTTGTGATTTCAATTGTGCACCTCTTGTCTTTTTCTGGAGTGAATAATGGAGGAAGTGGCCGAAACTGAGGGGCAGCATGCGGTAAGGAAGATATGTTCATGCCAACCCTCATGTCCACTAATATTTATAACTATATGTGAAGTTGTCTCTATAGATTCAGTCGACTATTTGCCAGAGGGAAAGCCTTTTCTAAGACCTGTCGATTCGCTTCCATTGTAACCTCAAGACTTTTTATCTGCACTGACCCCGCTCTTATTTTGAAGACGTGGAGCAAATTTACAGACTGCATCCATATCAATGGCATTTTTCTTCCTCTCTGGATACAGTGCTGTTCTTATGCATAATATGTTTTCATACTACCTTATGAATGTACTGAGACAAAACAGGGTGTTGTCAACTTATGACATATCTGGTCATAATGTCTGTAATTTGCCTGAATTACAGACTTTGATTATCATGTCTGAATGTGCCACACAACACAGAGTTACAGGGGTAATTGCAAATTACCAGTGGTCCACAGATAATACTGATCCTGTGCAAATATGGCATAAGTCCAGCTATTGGCAGCAGTTGAGATAAGGTCTTAAGTGGAGGTTCTGAGAAATTCAAATGTACATACACAGTGAGACAATCAAATTATTGTTCAACTCCCAGACACTAGGTGGTGCTGCACACCCTTTGGCATTAGCATTCTTCCAGTTAGCACCATAGAAGAAGAACAATATTTAAGCAAACATGGCAGATTTGAAGCAGACACAATAGGAGAACAACAACAACACTGAGTGATGATATGAATGACAACGATGCAGCAGTCCAGTATATGTCATACATACTCTTTGCTCTGATTTATGTTGTCATGGTGACTCTCGGTACTTCCTGAAGGGTGCGTTGTCCAGGCCAGTCAATAGTCGAGCTAAGGTTGGGTGCAGGGTTGGACTGGGAACAAATTTTGGCCCTGGCATTTTTCATTTCAACCACTCCACTATTGGCCTGATGAAACCACCCCCAAACACACACTCACCCATCCACACTGAACCCCCCAATGAACAAATATATAGCTTACCTAAACACCAGGAAAACACACATTCACTGTCATTTCGTCTTGATCATATTACAAAACACGGGACGGCCATGGCTCAGTTGGGAGAGCGGGTCGTCCATTGACCGATGGGTTGGCAGTTTGATTCCCGCTCTGTCCTAGTCAGTCCGTTGTGTCCTTGGGCAAGACGCTTTACCCTCCTTGCCTCCAGTGTCACTCACATTGATGTATGAATGTTTGGTGGTGGTCAGAGGGGCCATAGGCATGAAATGGCAGCCACGCTTCTGTCAGTCTGCCCCAGGGCAACTGTGGCAGACTGTGTAGTTTACCACCACCAGAAGGAGCATGTGAGAGTGAGTGAATAATGGTCTGCACACACTACGCAGTACGCTGTCATTAAACTGGCATGATACAGTACTGTAATAAAACAAATGAAATGCTAAAGCATCTGTTTCATTTAATTTTTGTCATTGAAAAATGATATAAATGGCATTTAGATGATATTATGCATAAAAAAAAATCAGTGAAATACCTGTAAATTTGGTTTTAATAATCAACCACTTATATTGTTAAAATTAGCTCTGGACCAACATGATCACTCTCAGCAGTTTCCACTGTACTAGTTGGACTAATTTCTCTGAGTGCATGTAAACGCACCGATTGTCGTATAAATAGGTACAAATACAGACACAAATCTTCAAAAAATCATGTAAACAGCCCCTCAGTTCAATATGCCAGAAAAAAAAATCTTGCTTTAAAAACAAACAAAAACAAGATGAATAGAAACGACTTAAAAAGCAACCATGGGTCAGTAAAATGAACTGAATCCTCCCTGTGAGTCTGTGTGTGTTTAATACATTTGAGCCATCTGGCCTGTCAGGTGTGACACATAATATTTGGGTGTGCAGTCCTCCATGTCCACTTCCTCCTGTTCGACCAGCTGCACCGAACTGTCTTCAAAGCGTCGCTGACTCCAGCTTTCACCCCAGACCACATCCTGCTTCTGGGCTGGTTCTACAGATCTGATTTCAGGAGGGAAAAGCATTTTATTATACGATTCATGAAGGCTTCAGGATTCATTTTTATTTTAACATAACCTTGTAGAACACAGGTGTCAAACATGTGGGCTCGGGGAAAAAATTGACCCACCAAAGGGTCCAACCTGGCCCATGGGATGTATTTGTGAAATTCAATATTTACACTGAAGATATTAACAATAAAGGAAGTTAAAATTGTTTTACGTCAATTCACTCTTAAATCGATCATGTGAAACAATTTGTTGTAACACTTCACTGTTTTAGTGCTAGTGTGATATTCAGAGCCAATATTACAGTATTTAGTTCAACCCACTTTTAGGACTAAACATGTCGGAAAAGTTGAGCAGGTAGAACACATTTACAAAGGTTGTGAGAAGTTGTGTACAGGAGAGATCTTTTGTCATAAACTGTGTACGCTTTGCAATTTAGTTTACTAAATTCTATTTCTAGTTTAATAAACTAGAAATAATGACAAGTATTCAGAGAATGCCTAATCCCACCCCTTATTTTGTGCCAATGTCAAGTTTCTATGACAACCTGTTGTTGAATTAGAGCTAATAATATGATTTTGACCTTTATGTTAAATGCGACCTTTGACCTTTTGCAATATTGATAATTTCAGTATATGTATATATGCGTCAGTGCGTGTAATGTTATGATAATATTTCCAATATTGATTAAGTTATACACACACACACACACACGTTAATTTTGCAAAATGTCACCTTTGACCTCCAGAGATCTCAAAAACTATTGGTCATAGGTGATAACACCAAGTATGAGAATTGTAGAAATCTTCATTTCACATCGTTTGGTACCAAACTGAAGGTTCTGTGACCCTCTGTTCTTGAGTTATAACCAATAATGTGATTTTGACCTTTTAGTTAATTGTGACCTTGACCTTTGACCTTTACTCAAATGGATCATTGCATCTGATACGCATTAGCTATATGTACATGTCCATTTAATTTCATGGTGATATCTCCATTATTCATTGAGTTATAGCATGAAATGTCTCTGTGGACGCACACACACACACAACTTAGTTTGTCTCACACACACATACACACACACACACACACACACACATACACACAGAGTGATTACAAAAATCTCTCCCAACCAATGTTGGGCGAGTTTAAAAACCACAAAATTTTCTTTTTGTTTTAGTGTAAAAAAAAGAGACTTGTCTTTTACAAAAGCATGGGAATACACTCAAATGTATATGGAAGATTTATCAATAACCTGCGTGATACTAAATTATGTATAGAATACAATACAATAGACTTTATTGTCATTGCATAAAAGTTGGGGCACTCTGCAATACTAAAAAGCAGAGCAGTATACATCTAACATTTCGCAAGGGATAATGTATTGCCCACGCATTACTATCAGAAAAATATTCCCCGATGGGGCTGAACAGGTGTTGTTCCGCCTTTGGTGTCGGGATGCTGTTCAGCCCTGTTTGGGGAATATTTTTCGATATTAACTCGTGGGCAATACATTATCCCACGTATTCTACGGGTTATTACAGCTACTACTCTAACAGACTGGATAAAATAGCCGGTACAACGTAGCGAATATTTACTTTAACAGTGGTCGAACTACCTGCGGAGTGATATGATACAGTGAAGTGACAAAACCTGTTGCCATTGGCAGTGGCCATTAATGGTGCAGTGGTTGATTATCGAAAAAAAAATCTGCCCACTGAAAGCTGGGAACATCAATTCAAATTGAACGGGAGCTGCTGCAACGTTGTAGAGGGCCGTAGAATAAATGTATTAAATCAACGGAAAGATCCACTGTGATCTGTTAGTTGTGATACACATGTATGAACTAAACTATGAACTAAAATACTCACTGAAATGAAGCAAATTATAATATTATTAACATTGCAATTATTTTTCTGAATAATTTTCAGGTTCATACTTGTTCATGTTATGTTCAAGTACAGTTTGTAGATGTAAAGCTTTTATAAGTTGTTTTTGTTTTTCTATTCTTTACATTCTTTTACTGCTCTGGCCTTCTTTATAACATATTAGGCTGGATGTGACCCTGAACTAAAACAGCCCTGTTGGAGGTGTATGACTGAAGGTAGTTCTGTGAGATTGTCCTGTATGAAAAACACAGAGAATAAGTGACAAATGGGAATGTGTTGTACGCCTTAGATTAGAAATATATTGTGAAAGTGTAAAATGAAGGATAATTAAGTTTAGAAGTTTTATTTTTCACTTTACACATCTAGGTTTTTCTTTAATTTTAACATTAAAACCCACTTCTTCATAAATGATAGTGTTGCTCTTTATGGAGATATTGCTTAAAATAAGTTTTAAAAAAAACAAAACTGCTAAAATCTTTGAGCTTCTTGTTTCAGAAATGATTTCTTTCTCAAGTGTTGGCTGAGTAATCTGTTTTTTACAATCCACAAAATGTGGCATACCTTAAATCCTCAAGTGATTATGTTATCGCTGTAATCCCTGATGTGGCTGTGGTGAGTGTTTTGAATAATGATCTATTTCAAATATTCCCAAAAATGCTCCATAGGAACATTTTGTCAATGTGCTGATAGAACAGACACAGACGTCTGAGCATGCTCACTGCATCCCTGTTTAGTAATAAACGTTCAAAATGTAATAACTTTTTCATTTCATTTTGTAGTAAATGTTTCCTCATTATATAATAATTTATTCCATTTTGCAGCAGCAGGTTCTTTGGTGGTGTGACATTAAAACTGAAGGACTTTTTTGGAAACATTCCACATGGTTTATGGTTTGGCTGTAATTAGACACCACGCATTCTGGCACACTATCACGTGTTACAGGACGCCGTTGCACATGACTGAACTCTCTGGATACGTGCATGAAATGCTCTGCACACGTACTGAAGTGGCTCTCATCTGTTTTCACAACAGTCAGAACTCCCTACTGAAGTCCGCACTCATGATCAACATAATGATGACGAGATAACTCTAATTACTCAGTGAGGTCCAGTAGTCTCCCTCTGGTCAGCGCCACTGTCCTAGTCTGTTGGCACCATCGCCCTCGGCACATTGCGTACGGTTTTCCGAGTTATGGAAATGCCAGAGGTTGAAATGCCACTGTGTTAATCGCACATTAAAACAATTAGTGCCATTAAATAGTGATAGGTAAATGAAGCTTCATGAAGCATTAATTGTTTTTTTTTAACCCTCTAGATGGAGCTCTCTGTTCAACAAACAGTTGAAATTGTTGAAATGTTCAACCTTTTCTTAAAACAAAGAGCTCCATCTAGAGGGGAAAAAAAAATCTGTGCTTCATGAAGCTTCATTTGCCTATCACGACCGTTAAAGGCACATTGCACTTCGACAGTCTTTATATATATATATATATATATATATATATATATATATATATATCTTTATATATCTTTATATATATATATATATATATATATATATATATATATATATATATATATATATATATATATATATATATATATATATATATATATATGTAATTTAAAAAATGAATATATACATGAAATTACATGATAAAATTAAGTTAAATAATAAAATTAATTGGAAAAAACAATTCTTGGAACCTTTGTACCTGTTTCTCCCATGCTTTATGGGGACTTCCAGTAAATTAGCATTCTTCACACAGATTTCATTGAATCAATTTTCATTTCAATTTTCCTGATGGTGACACAGGTTCCCAGGGTGTGACTTTGAAAACAGGTTAATGTCCCCAGAAAGATAGGAATACAGGAACACACACACACACACACAGCATACATACATGTGACTCCATCAGCTCTAAAATGTTGCGTATGCCTGACTCTCTTCCCTGTGGTTTTTGTCTGGAACGAAGCCCCATAATGCAACCCCCCCCCCGTCACCCGTTCCACAGAAACACTGAGTACCTGTTTTGAAAAGGCTTCCCCACAGCGATATGAAAGCAGGATGTGTTGAACATGGCATTTTCAAATCCCACTCCGTCACTCTGAATAAACAGAGTAAGACATTAAAAAATAAAGTGCAGTAAAATGTCACACTACGATAATTCATCATGACAGTGGGAATTTCAGCTGGTGTGCTTTTTTTTTTTTTTTATAGGCGGGTACTAAAACTGGATCTGCTGTATTTACTCTTAAACATTAATGATTAAATGATAGAAAGTGGTTGATTCTTTTCCATCTAAACCACACTTTCACCACCGTTACTTAAGAATATTTGGGAGTAATGTGTTATAAAACTAAAGCTTTATAATTATGGATTTGTTACACTGCAAACCTGAACAAATTCAGAATAATTAAATAGTTGTGAGTACTCAAAGTTTCATAAATATTACTACTAACTCAAATGTATTCAGTTGTAACATGTTCTTTCTAACTTATATTTTTGTTATTAAGGGAAACTATTGTGGATATAAGTGAACATAACTTAAAAACATATGAGGTAAAACTGATTGGAATTAAGTCATTAAATGGTGAAAATTATATTGTTCTGTTATTTCTATTGTTTCAAATATGGATGATTGAAAAAATAAACTTAACTGATGTAATAGATGATGAAATATAATTTGAAATCACTCCAAATAACCACCAATATCTATCACACCAAAAAATTATGATCACAAAACACAGTAGTTTTATTCAGGGGCGGCTGTGGTTCAGTTGGTAGAGTGGGTTGTCCAATGACTGAAGGGTCAGAGGTTCATGTCCCAGCTCTGTCTGTCCATGTGTTGAAGTGTCCTTGAGCAAAACACTGAACCGTGACTTCGTCTCCCAGTAGGACTGACAGAACCTTACAAACCTACTGGTGTGTGTGTGTGTGAATGTAACGCTAATGAAGGTGGAACACTGATATATTAGTGCAGACCTTGTGTGACCCTCCGCCGCAAATTATACAGAGTGGGCTTGTCTATGGGTCTGTGGGAATCACCTGTTGTGATAAACCCCTACTTCAAGTACAACTCCAGGTATTGTCTGTTAAAATCTTTCGTTTTTTCTGAAGTTGGAGGCTCTTCTTCTGTCTCTTCAGTGGCCTTTTCCTCTTCGAAAAGAAACTTTCCAAATACATCAGTTTTTTACTTATTTTACTAACATGTGGGTCACATATTTGGCATTGAAGTGACAGAGATGTAACCGAGAGAAGCCGGTTATTTTTCAAAATAAAAGATTGTTCAGACTCGGATAATAAATACAAGATAATTAATTTTATTAATTATTAGGCGACCCGCGGCCCGGTATCAATTGATCCATGGACCAGTACTGATCCATGGCCCAGGGGTTGGGGACCACTGCTCGAGACAACCCTTAAATATACATCTATATAATTATATATTTGAACCAATGGGAGGCCTCTGAACAAAGCCTTCTCCAGTAAACTAAATCTCTTGTTGCTAGGGTGATGTTGAAAAATGGCCTCTGATTGGTTGAATTTGTCACACAAGCATTTTTAATAAGCTTTCAGATAAAGGTCTTTTCTACTTTCATGGTGCTCAAAGCTCTTTACATTCGCCTCAAATTCACCCATTCACACACACTCATACACCAGTAGGTTTCTGAGGTTCTGTCAGTCCTACTGGATGCTTAAGTCATTGGGCGACCCACTGTACCAACTGAGCCACAAATGAATGCTTTACTACGAGTAGTACTTTAGTTGATCATATTAGATTGTATGAGGTGAATTGTTTGTAGTGAAACATCTTCTGATGCTAAGCTGGGGCACATCATCAGTGATGTTTCAGGCCTTTCGCACATCAGACACCCTCTCTCAGGTGGCCCAGCCGAGGTTCATGATGCCCCAGCAGCACTCGACCACGGATCCGCTCTCTTTATCCAGAGCCACATCGAGGCTTTCTCAGCTGCCTCTGTGTTCTTCTTCTTCTCCTTTGCTCTCCAGTGATGTCTAATGCAGTGTAGGCCCTGGACAGAGACTGTCCGGCAAAGCCTCTGCACCCTACCTCCATAGGCAAGCACCTAGCCTTCCAGCCTCGTCTGTGACAGTCGCCGACTAGGCCATCATATCTCTCCCTTTTCCTTTCAAAGGCCTCCTCCATTCGCTCCTCCCACAGCACTGTGAGCTCCAGCATGACAACCTTCTTCGTTGCTTCTGACACCAAAACGATGTCAGGTCTGAGGGTGGTTTCAGCAACATGCTGGGGGAACTTGAGTTGCTTTCCCAAATCTGCTGACATCTGCCAGTCCTGCGCAGTGTTGAGAAGCCCTGGTGTTGCTCTCGGTGTTGGAATTGGCTTCTCCCCGGCTCTGACGAAGTTGATGGTATTCTCCATGGGTTTTGACCTTCTACAGCTGGCAATGCCCGTGCAGATGCTCTCTGCGATACTTTTGACCACCTGATCATGGCGCCATCTATATCTGCCATCCCCCAGAGCCCTCAGGCAGCAACTCATTATGCGTTCGAGGGTCCCCTTCTTTTGGCACAGGGGGCATGCTGGTGTGTCAACCAAGCCCCAGCAGTGCAGGTTGGAAGGATTGGGAAGTGCATCGTAGACTGCCTGGACTAAGAACTTGATGCGGTGTGGCTCTGCCCGCCAAAGGTCAGTCCACGAGATCTTCTTCTCCGCTACCTGCTCCCATTTTGTCCAGGCGCCTTGTTGTCTCATTCCCACTGCTCTGCTGGATCTCTCTTCCTCCACCACAGCTCTCACCTCCTTCTGGACTAGTTGCCTCCTCACCTTCCCCCGAGCCTTATCGAATCGGGGGGACGCGGTGGTTCCTAGACCAGCCCTTCCTCTGGCCACTGTTCCCACCAGAACTCTGTGGCGTAGCCGGGATTCTGCCTGCTCTACTGCAGGCTCTGTAAATAATGTGTATATAAATGATTATGGGTGTTTTGTGTTAAAGGACATAAAAAAGTATATTGTGTGTTAATGCAGTATATTTGAATTTTAGTTTGTAAAAAGGGGGTGGGAGTTTATAAGTTTCACTTCTTCCCACTCCTTTTCAAATACAAGGAAAATAAAATTATTTACCATTTTCAATTATGTTTTGATGATTATTGTGTGTTCAAAATAAAACTGAGCTGAAAAAAAAATATCCCAGTCGTTTGAAAACTGCAATTTTTAAGTCTTAAGAGTCTTAAGTCTTAAGAGTGAAATTAACTGCACATATTTGAGTTGAGCTAACTCTGCACATTTATTTCACCTGTTATCAGAAGGTTTAAGTTGCATGCCATCTAAATTTTAAGTTCTGGAAAATTGGATTTTTTAAGTTCATCGACTTAAAATAATTCAGGCAATCGATTGTCTTACATTTTTTGAGTTCTGCTAACGTGTTCAGGTTTACAGTGTGTAAAGAAGTAATTAGTTTAATCATTAGTTTAATTCAAGCATTCACAGAATACATGCAAGTAAATAAAAAGAAGCTTACAATTATTCATTTATACTTGAAAGGTATAAATGGGATGAAGAGAAACAATATATTTAGCCCCACCCCCATTCTCAACATCAAACTACTTAAGATACAAAAGTTTTAAAAACTACATACCTTCAAATTCAAGCCAGAACAAATGAACAAAACATTTTCAGTAGCAGTTGTATTTACCACTAATCTGATCTTATACTGAGCAAAATTCAGGCTGGTATATGTGATACTAATACTGATATTTTATGCGACTACACCTAATATGTCTCTTAAATCTAAGTTTTAAAAAAATCATAACTTCCTTGCAGAGTAATTTATTTATTTACTTTAAATTGAAGCATATTGAGGTAGAATTGCATAATAATAGAAAAATATGTAATAGTGTTTCCAACTCTGGAAAAAAGAAAATGAGTAGAATTATAGAAGATTAAAATAAATTCTTATTTAATTATTGAGAACAACTATAAAGAGAGAGAAAAACTTGTGTCACGGTTGTCTCAAAGGGCCGTAACAAACGAGAGACAGCGTGGTGCGGTGCACAAACAATAAGTTTATTTAAACAATGATAATGAAAGGATATGACCAAAGGAAAAGTCCAACAGAAAATACTCAGCAGAAAGGTGATGGTGAATGGACCCCAGCAGCAGGACTGACGTGTTGGTGCCAGCAGCTCCCACGCACGGTGGGAGGGGAGGAGCCAAAGAGAGAGAGAGAGCGTGAGAGCGAGCACGCCGGCCGGCTTTTAAGGGCACTCTCTCTTCGAACAGTGAGGGCAGAGAGGAGCTCAGGCGATGACGTCAGACGCCTGAGCAAAAAACCAGAGCCAGAACCACAGGCAATACAGTTGATTCCACCCCCAGCCTGTGGACAGTGGTGTGAAGGCCTAGGGCTGAACATTTAAAGAACACATCAGCCAACAACAACAACAGAAGCTACATTTCCATTAACATTTGGAAAATCATAAAATGTTAAATCGTAGGGGTGTTACGAGACACTCAGCTCATGAGACGAGATGAGACACGGGATATGGGTTCACGAGATCGAGACGAGATTTTAATAAAACAAACAAATTATATGAATGGACAACAGACTTATTTAACTGAGTTGCACATGGATTTTATAAGTAAGTGATAACTTTTAATGAGCTTCTTAATGAACTTCTTCCTCTACAAAATAAAACTAAATGTTAGAAAAATTCAAATAAAATAAAATTATATATTTCTCCTTTTTTCAAGTGCAGACAATACGTGACCCACCACCACGAAACCAGGCATAAGTCGCGCTGACCCGTTCAGAGCTACAGCCAAATTTAGGCCGGAAGGTGATTTCTTATTTGTGTTTACACCTTATCAAAAAACGGTACCTTAACACCTCTATGTTCAGTTCCTGTGGTCATTACATTGAAATCCAATCAATAAAGGTGTTTATTGAGTCAATTATTTAAGCGGCGACAAAAGTTCAGGGATTGCTGAACAAAGACAAAGCCGACTTCCACCTTTTTTCGCCGAACAAACCGATTTCCATTCCGTGGGTAAACATCCAAGTGTTCGGTACGAGGTAAAAGCTTATATTGAATGTTCTGTCCAATGGTGTAAGCCAAATGATTATAATACGTCACACTTCTGTCCTATTATTATAATATATAAAACTTCTGTGACATGTCCATCAGAGTGTCCTTTAACATCTGTGAATAATTTGTGTCAATCGGATACAAATTATTATGCGTTGCTAAGGACTTCCTACCCCAAAACAGTCCAAAACTTTGACGGACAATTTCTAAAAATATGCAAATTGCAAAATATGTCCAAATGTGGATATTAAAATTACCATAACTTTGGTTCTACTTGTGATTGAAACATAATTTTTTCACCATCTTAAATCTTAGTTTCCACTCTACCAAGCTACACAGATAACTCAGTTTGGATTTCCAGACAGTTATGCCTGTTTCGTGGTGGTGGGTCACATATGTGAAAAACTAAACGTTCTTCTCTGTTAATAGAGACTGAAAATAGTTCAACAGAAATGTCACTTCTTCCCCTACAAATTAAAACTAAAATAAAATGGTAGAAAAGTAAAAAATAACATATATATATAACATATATATATATATATATATATATATGTTATTTTTCATTATTTATTTTTTATTGTTTATATAACTTGTTTTTTTTCATGATTTAATTTAGTTTTACATTATTATTATTATTATTATTATTATTATTATTATTATTATTATTATTATTATTATTATTATTATTATTATTGTTCTTATTTTATTAAAAAAAAAGATGTGTTTACTCTCACTACCCAATGGCTACTTGATTACAAACTTGGTCCTCATGAGAGATGAGTGTGTGTGTGTGTGTGTGTGTGTGTGTTTGTTAACTATGATTAAATCATGGCCAGTTTGAAGGCTCCTTTATAAATGTCAGAATATATAAGAGTCAGTTTTTCCACTTGGGGGTTTAGTCTGTCTGATGGCACATTCATCTTCCTCTACAACAACAGTGTGAGCTTGTGTGTGGATCAGAATGTGTGTAGATGTGTCTGAATGAAGGAAAGAATGACTGTTGAATGCAAATGTGATTCACTGTTATGTGAGAAACTTACAAAACTATTTTCAATATGATAAAGAAGTTCAGCTGCAGACAGTGAAATGTCTGTTTTGTTGAATTTACCGTACTTTCTGGAATATAAGCTGCTACTTTTTTCATATGTTTTGAACCATTAGGTTTATACAAAGGTGCAGCTATTCTGTGGATTTTTCTTCCACCACTAGGGACACTCTAAACCAGGATTAGAATCAAAACTAGGAAGAAAAATCAATGTAAAAAAAAAAAAAAAAAACGCTACTTTTTCTTTAGCAGATAGAACATGAACAACAAATTAGCAACTGTTAATTATTTTTCAAATCCTCAGCCCTTCATCATGGAGACAAATGTGACGAAGCTTCTGAAGTTGTTTGACTGTGACACAGACGAAGACGGCTTCATGGGTTTGAGTGAAGATAATTAAAGTGATTTAAAACATGGGAGAGATGAAGATAAGCACTATAAATACTGGTTATTTTTATCTTGGTTCTGTTCCATTTTAATCAGTAAAGCTGCTGCTGTGTTAAAAGACACTGTCAGCAAAATAATCTGTTCAGGTACAAACATGTAACTACATTTACAGTTTAAAATCCTTCTGTACATGCAGTAAAATGTCAACATAGTTTATAAGCCAGGGCAGCTTGTATATTCTTTTTTTTTAATTAAATAAAAAAAAAATACAGTGGGTGCGGCTCATAATCCAGATAATACTTAGTTAATCCAGATGATACTTAGTTAATGATCACAGCCTCAAACCAAGATGGAACTAGATGAAGTGTAAGATAGAAGTTAAAAACAGGTGAGGTCTAAACTTTGATGTTTTTAAATTAGCACATCCACTTGAGAAGTCAAGCATTCTTGTTACAATCTGGACTTTCATTGTCATTCCTTGTGAGTTTCTTCCTGGTTTTTTTGTCATTGTTAGTGTTTGGGCTTTTATTTTGTTATGTTCATGTTCACCTTGTCTTGTTTTACTTCCTGTCACTGGTGTTGTCCTGCCCCCTTTCTCATTAAGCCTCATGTGTTCCACCTGTTTTTGTTATTTAAGTCCCTCCTATTTCTGGATCAAATTGCTAGTTTGTTTTACCCTGTGCAGCAGATGAGCGTTTTCATCCATGTCTTGGTTCGTCACGGTTTTGACTTGTTTCTGTTCATTGGTTTTTGTCTCATGTCTACCCTGTATCTGTTCTGTTGCATGAAATCTGCTTTTTGTTACTGGACCTGGAAACCACGCCTGACCACGAGTTTGTCTCACCCCTGTCGGACACCGTTTGGATTCTGGATGCCTGGTTTGAACCCCATCTGTGTACTGGTAACAGTTTTTGGATTTTCCCTGAGCTTAATAATTCAATGTGTGGTTTGGATTCTGGCTTGTGTCCTGACCACGGTTCTGCCTTGTCCCCTAGTTGCTGATCTGTTAACATTCCACCAGATGATTACCATCACAGCAACTCATCAATCTATTATATATTTTCTCAATAAACCTGTTTAAAACCCTGCATGTGGGTCCACTTTGTTCTTGAGTCTTTATCAATTCTGTGTTTAGTTGTTACAACAAAAACTAGCAAAATGATGAAAACTAGAATTAAAGACATTTTTTTTCATTAATTGAAATCAATAAAAATAATTACACTTTAAAAAAGGTAACTAATTGAAACTGTATAAATGGTGCTTATAAAAAATAACTGAAATATCTAAAAAATTATGGTTGAAATTCCATTTGTTTTCATCTTTGTCAAAGTAACTGTATTTTGGACAAAGCAGCAGAGTCATGTATTGGATGACAGTGAGGAAGAAAAAAAAAGAAAAATACAAATAAATAAATACATGTAGTGATAAAAAAAAAATAAATGAAAAAGGAAACAAGAAATAAATTAATAATGGGGAAAAATAGGGTGACATGGTGGTGCAGTGGTTAGCCAACACCAGTGGGTGCTTTCCTTGTGGCTTTTCTCCAGGTACTCCAGCTTCCTCCCACCATCCAAACACATGCACTGATATGTTAACTGGTTAATCTAAATTGTCCATAGGTGTGAATGTGAGAGTGATTGTTTGTCTATATATGTTCAGCCCTGAGATGAACTGGAGAGTTGTCTCGGGTGAACTTGCAGCACGTGAGTTTTTCCTGGACCATGCAGGCCTTTCTGTGTGGAGTTAGCATGTAAATCCATCCAGTGGAGGTGACAAACCACTTTGACATGCAGCATGTGTTGGTAACTCGGGGTGACCCATCAGATTCCAATAGGAGCGTGGAAAAGTGTCTCCTCGGAAACAAACACATATTTGTTTTGTAAGGTACATTAAAAAGTGCATTTTGCATAATATGTCCCCTTTCAACATTTTCTATCAGCTGTTTTGGTTGTTGGAGGATATTTGTATCAGTGAGACGTTCCTATGACTCACCAGGACCATCAACCTCCATCTTCCACCAGATCATTCATGATGTCCACATTTCAATCACTGCAGGCCTGATTTCTGGGAAGACCAGAAATCCTAATACTGCAGCAAAGGATTATTCCTGGTGGGAAACACTCTGGATGAACAGATTTAGACAGAGTGACTCATGGTGTAGGGCGAAGGCTAATTGTGTTCTTTCACTGAACTGTTGATTGGCTGCATGTACATTGATTTTGGCAGCATTGTGGATGTTTCGCTGAATAATGTACAATACAATTGGAAAAATGTTAATATTCTGTATTTAATTTATCCTGGAAAGGGGCACTATCTTGCACATATAATGCAGGCATGAAAGTTCTCTAAATCCTCAAAGAGAGCTGAAGAATAATTATAAAATAGTAGGAAAGGTTTTCTTTTCTTAATGTTTTTTTGTTGATAGAATTCCACCAGACGATTGCCATCACAGCAACTCATCAATCTATTATATATTTTCTCAAGAAACCTGTTAAAAACATATTCATGTGTCAGAATCCTGCATGTGGGTCCACTTTGTTCTTGAGTCTTTATCAATTTTGTGTTTAGTTGTCACAAGAAAAAGTAGCAAAATGATGAAAACTACAATTGAAAATGACATTTTTCATTAATTGAAATCAATACAAAATAATTAAACTTTTTATTTATTATTTTTTTTAAAGGTAACTAATTGAAACTGTATTGTTTGCTGATAAAAAATAACTAAAATATATTTTTTTAAAAATGATGGGTGAAATTGCATTTGTTTTCATTTTTGTCAAGGTAACTACAGTTTGGACAAAGCAGCAGAGTCATGTATTGGATTTCTTTGAATATGACAGTGAGGAAGAAAAGATATATCAAAAATAAAAACATTTAATAATAAAAAATATTTTTAAAAAGGAAGCAATTAAGAAATAAATTAATAATGGAAAAAATAGGGTGACATGTACATTCATTTTGGCAGCATTGTGGACGTTTCACTGAATAATATACAATAGACTCTGGGAAAAATGTTCATATTCTGTGTTTAATTTGTCCTGAAAGGGGGCACTATCTTGTACATATAATGCAGGCATGAAAGTTCTCTAAAACCTCAAAAAGAGCTGAAGAATAATTAGAAAATAGTAGTTTATGTTTTTTTCTGTCAAATTTGGCTGTTATTGTCACCGTGGCTCACTACCCAGGGACTGTATCTTAATTACTGCATTGGCCGAGGGGGAGGGGTGGAAGTGGGTGGAGCTTAAAGCAGCAGAAGGCAGCCAGTGAGAGAGAGAGGGAAACTTTTAGTGAGGTTTTAACTAAAACCCACCATATTTGGGAAGTACTGCTCCTTCACATCTTCTTCATGGTCCAATATGTATCAATGCCCATCATGATCGCAAAAACACCTGTCACAATCTGATAATCAATATTCATTATTGCTATTATAGTCTGTTTGATCAACTTCAAACAGTCATACATTTACAAGAAGCTTACTGTTGATTTAATGAAATTTTGATTTGGTTCATTTTTAGATATCATTAGACCTGGAGGTAACACACAACTCTCTCATATCCATTAGAAACTAGGGGTGTGACGAGACACTCAGCTAATGAGACGAGACTTTAATAAAAACTAAATTACAAATGATATGAATGGACAGGACTTATTTTACTGAGTTACACATGGATTTTATAACTCTGTAAGCATTAACTTTTAATGAACTTCTTCCTCTACAAAATAAAACTAAAATAAAATGTTATAAAAGTTAAAATACATTAAATAAAATAATCTGTTTCTCCTTTTTTCAAAATCAAATCTAGAAGTTGAGGTCTGAATGAGGAAATGCACCCCCACCAGGTGCATTTCCACCGACCAGCTCCAGGCTTTACAGAACCCTCCACATGGACTTTGCCACTTCACAATTATTGTCAAGGAGGGGGTGAGGTGAAGCAGGACTCAAATGCACAGTGCTGAAGGAAGAATGGATTTAATAACAAACTAAGAAACATAAATACAAGAACGAGACAAAACCAGAGTCAAAACCTGGGAACAAAACAGCCAGAGTCCGTGGTGATGATGAAGGTCCGGGTTATGGTGACTGAGGAGATGGTCAAACTGTCCGGGTTATGGAGGTGACACAATAGAATGGTCCCGCACTGGCAACTGCAAGCCTTACTGCTTTTATAGCCACAGATGAGGAATGGATTGCAGCTGTGCAGTGCGGGACCAGGTGAGTGTGGAAATGACTGGGGGAAAGGTCACCAGAGTGGAGGTCATGACACTTATTGCCCCTTCTCCCCCAGCGTACTAACCATATCGCCAGGGCATGGACCAGCCCACGTATAACAGATGCCAGGGTTCAGCTGTCTAATGCACATGCGAGTCAGAGGGTCTCCCAGAAACCCCATGGTGGCTGCCGCACCTAAGGTGGGATCCCGGCACCGCAGGGCCTGGACACACATGCGAAGCAAAATCAGTGGATCCTAACGAACCCGATGTCCAAAACCAGAGGAGGTGGGGGGATTTTCTGCCGTCTTTTCTGGCTGCTTATATTATAAACACAGTCAGTAAATTAACACAATTACTCTGAGATTTGTGAAACCTGATCAAATCTTTTAATGGGATTAAAGAGCATACTATGAAAAAACGTACCACCACAGAACAACAGAGCAGTAGTTACAAAAATCTGGTATCAAAATGGTTTGGTCCAAAATAGAGGTTCTGAAACAACAACATTAAAATGTTCCTACAGTTGACTTGTACTCTATTGCCATGTTTTTATAATTATTTCACAATATCAGCAAAATTACCTGACCCCCCAAAAAGTGATATTTGGGGGGTAATGGGTCTTCAATGGGCGGTATAGTAACCCCCCTGTAATTTGACCAATGGCTTTAACTGTGTTTTTTTTTTGTTTTAAGTGCAGCTCTGTTCCAAAGTCTCGCACATAATTGTAGATAATAGCAGTCATGCTGTTTGTGTGTTCTGTTGGTGTTTTGGGGTTTTTTTTGTCAAGTTTTGCAGAGTTATTTCACTATTTATCTGCATTTTTCCAGTGATGAATTACTAGAAATAACTAAAAATAAGAAGCTGGACCGTGGATGCAAAATGATCTTGACAAACAAACATGTTTGAGCACATGTAAAATAGTTGAAAATCTACTTCTATAACCTTATACAATGTCTTCATGAACATTTACAGTTTTTCATAGTAAATCTAATAAAAAATGAAAAACTGTTATTTTTTATTGTAACATATTGTAAATATTTATTACATATAATAATGATAATTTGCATTTATTAGGTCCTTCCTGAATAAATGTGTAAATAAATTGCATACTCATTAACTAGATTTACTTCATGAATTCATTGTATTTATAATGGAAAGCAAAATAGGCAATGAAGCAACCACAGAAGTCTTCCCATGCAAGGCTGAATGTTGATACTACACTGTTATTATAGCTTTCAGTCAACCCATTTTATTTAATAAAAGCCTTTGTAGACACAAACTTATCAGAACGATGTTGACAAGGTTTTTCTGTTGAAGAGGAAAGTCTCTTGATTTTATCAAAGCACTCAGTCATTGTTGAGTCACAAGCAACGCCCTAATGAAACACAAGTACCCTGATATTACTCTACTTCAGAAGAAAAATACAAATTATGGTCTATTACATGGCTCTTTTCAGCCTGAAGACAACTGAAAGAGGCAAGAAACAAAAACAAATGAGACTCCACTACTCTATTTTCTGGAGTCACTCAAACACTCAGTCAATCATATAAATGCAGGCGAGGAGAAATAAATGTATTACATAGAATATTTTAATTATACTACACAATAGTGTTGGGTACTGAACGTCCAAATAGCTATGGAACTGGGGCTTCCATTCACAGTAGTAACCAGACCAAAATCTAACGTGAACTCCAGTACCATATTTCAGTACCACACATAATGTAGTTTTTATTTGTTATTATATACCGTACAACAAAGTTTGTCCTCTGCATTTAACCCATCCTTTTTGATGCCATTGGGGGAACCTTGTAAGGGGCAGTGGGCAGCCATGCACAGTGCCCGGGAACCCACCTCTAGATGTAGAGCTGGGCCTGGTCAGACTCACCTGGCTGGAGGATTTTACACTAACACACATATTTTTGGATGATGGGGGAAACCCATCCAGACACTGGGAGAGAAATCTGTAAACTAAACGCAGAAAAGCTTGCAGGGTCAGGGAATCAAACCCACGCCTTCTTGCTATGAGACAATAGTGCTAACCACTAGTATACATAGAAAACAATATACATATACGCAGCTGTTGTTTAATTATGTCTTCTGTCCACTGTTAATGGAAATGTGTGCACTGGGTGCAATTTGTTGCATCCCACCCTCCCACCCACCCTCTGGTTTTGGACCATTAGGGTCTTGCGGTCAAAATGTCTGAAAGAGGAACTTGAAATAGATTCCAGGAGGTAAATATCTGCCAGTGCAGCAATAGAGATCAGCAGAGGGACAGGTGCATTCTGGGAGCTTCTTTACCATTAATTGGGGAAAATAAAAGCAGGATCAGTTTTTCATCACTGATTTTGCTTCATTATGTCACGGATGGCCGGTTTGTCAGGGTTTGGTTTGTTTCTCTCTCCGGCCAGTGTCAAGTCAAACTGAGACATGTCCCCGGATGGTCCACGTTGGGAGGGGGGTACCAGGGGTCGTGCCGGTGGAAGCCGGATGGGGAGTCAGAGAGTAGATGGGAGAGGGTCCTTTATCCATTTTCCATTTCTTGATTTGAAATGAGAAATCAAATGGCCACCACATACACAGACCCCTAACATTCAACACAAGCCCCCCCCCCCCCGTTTTTTGCGTGTGCATGTACCAGTGCAGATGACAACATGTCAGAGGCGAAAAGGTCAAATGTGCAGTTCCATTTCATAAGATCATATAGATTCTTCCATATGCAACACGTGTCTAAAGACCATTTCATGGAAAGATTCTTAGTCAATAACTTACAGTTTCACATAACATGTATGTAGTCAAATACATTTTATTTTGTCACACAAAAGAATAAAACATACACTTATTTGCCAGGAGTCAAAAATACAGAACACTTCATTTTATTTTAGATCCAATAGTATTCTTTTATTATTGCATTTCCAAGCCCTAAGAAACTTTTGAATAGGCCCTTAGAGAGTCATTTAATTTGGTGTAATGGTTATGAGAATGTTTGCTCCTGGTCAGCTTTGTTCTGTTGAACTCATGGGAAGCTACATATTTTTCCTTAGACTGAGAAAAACTGTCGGAAATTTGTGCACTTTGATGAATTCATTCAAGTCTATGGTTTTAAAATGCTCATGTGGTTTAATCTCTGTAGGCTGAACAAAGCACAACCTAAAAGTGAGAGTTGCTGAGCCGTTGGAAATGGAATCCTGGATTATGCTATTACACTATGAACATGAAAAGCAAAACCACATGTCTGCTACTTGCTTCAAATGCATTAGTATTGAAAGTCTCACCAAATTCAAGTGGGGGTAATTTGATTAGCTCTTAAGGAGGGCAACGTTTTGGATTTATGAAGCAAACACAATTGAACCCTAAGGATTTAATGAAACAGAGAATTTTGGTTCATTTTTGTGATGTGAAGGCATTAACTTATAGATTTACTAAAAAGATAATGTGGATCCTTAGGGACAGATGAGCCACTTGGTCCTCTAACACTCAACATCAGTGGAAAAGGACTGACTTAAGAATTACTGGGTGTCTGAGTTTCTTTACTATGTTAAAGGTTATTTGGTATTCACATGCTTTTATAAACATATCCCAGCCAGCATGTCCATGTGTGCCACACGAGGGTTACATTTGGGCTACATATTAGGTTCCCATGTGGATTTGTTTGTGGTTTCCATAGTGACCCCCACAGGGGTTCGCCCCTATCAGAATCACAATCTGTTTATTCTGAGTGGGCTTGTGTACATGAGTTTTTGTCAAGTCAAGTTAAATTCAAAACTTTTTTAAGACTTTTTAATGCTGTTTGAAATTAAATTTAAGACCAAGCTGACAATGAACCAAAATTAAAAAGGGAAAAAAAACACCACAGTTTACTGTTCATTTTAAATAGAACATGACTTTTTGGTCCAGGAAAATCTAAATGCATGCTCCAAAAAAGAGAAAACTCTATCTGGGGGAAGCCTCTGTGAATGAACAGGTGGGGAAAAAAGCCCCAAAACTGTAAATCAAAAGGAAATCCCAAAATAAGTGCACAAGCTTACTTTCATTTTTAAAAATATATATATTTTTTTATTACAAATTGAAGAGATGGATTCATAGAACTAATGGAATAATGAAAATGATGACTGACTTTAAACTGATTCAGTCTGTGTGAGCTGTTATTGAATATGTATTGAAACAGGCCAGAGCCATATTCAGAAGTGCTCCACAGAGGAGTGATATGTTACTTTGTTAAATTTTCAAACATTCTCTGTGACCTGCGTAAGCTGTAAATGCTTTACTTGGGTCTGGATCCTTTATTAATTCAACTCCACAGGTTCATCTTCAGGCCTGTAATGACACTACAAAGGTGGTTTTGAATGCTGGCCCTTTAAATATATATGCAATTTCAGGCCCCACCCCCTCCAGGTTCTTGACTGTGCTGCTCTGTCCCGCAATATTTTAGTTAATCAGCTCGCACTTTGAAGCACATACTGAAAATATGTCCAGTCTTTTTGCAACATATTCCATGTTGTTAGAGCAGACCTATTATACTCAGGTTTAACTTCATTATATGAGTTTTTGGCTTCTGGCCAACGTCACTGTTCTCTGATTGGCCAGCTCAGTGGAGGCTTCCATGGGGGCAGAGTGAGACGCAGACTGTGGTTTTTGGATCCGCCCCCCCACTATTTGATTATTGTGTGATACCGGTGGGCTAACAAGGGTACTGGCTACAAAAAATCAATCAGGCAGCTACAGCTGATCCAAAATGCTACTGCCAGAGTCCTGACCAGTACCAGAAAACTGGACCACATCACACCGGTCCTCAAATCCTTACACTGTCAAAGGATAGAATTAAAAATCTTACTCCTGGTCTATAAAGAACTAAACGACCATGGACCCAAATTCATCTTAGACCTGCTGGTTCCATATGAAGCATCCAGAGCCCTGAGGTCATAGGTCATCAGGGACAGGTCTCCTGTGTGTTCCCAAAATCAGAACCAAACAAAGTGAAGCATCATTCAGTTGTTCTGCTCCTCACCTGTGGAACAAACTACCTGAATACCTGAGGTCTGAGGAAAACTGTCAGTTCATTTAAATCAGACTGAAAACAGTGTTCACTGGAGACTTTACTGAAAATATAATGCATTTAATGCATTTTAATTTTCTTCTATGTAAAGCACATTGAATTATCCTGTACATGAAATGTGCTATACAAATACATTTGCCTTGTATACTGCACACAGAGCTATCAAGTCACATGCTTTTTATTCTGAATATAAATGTCTCTGGTTCGCCGCTCTCACTATTGAACCTATTAAAATTGGGTGTGTTTTGGGACCGATTGCATACTGTTGGAGCATTCGTCCCAATTGGATGCTTCTACCTGACATCAGGTTTTGTACACATCTCGCGAACATCTTGCAATGAGCTGTTTAGAGTGGCAGGAAATGTTGCAGAATTATGGCATAAACACTGAGGATTGCAGTCGACATCCAACATTAGAACATTATATGTATGTAGAAAAACATGGATGGGCATAATAAATCTTCTTTAAAAGACTGGAAATCGACAGGTCCTATCAACTTACTGTTTTCACAAGTCTGTTACGTGACCAAAAATACAAAAATATACAATCAGCAGCACTCAGCTCATTCCAGATTTCTTGTGATGCCTGAGACACAAACACACACACATAGTCCACTTCACTTTTATGATACAAGATTTATAGATAAAAATACCACTGTCGTCTGCATATAAAATGATCTGTCCATCCAACTCAAGCATATAAAAAGACCTCAATGGACCATAATAAACAATATCAAGGATATAAACCCTGCTTTGACAGACATTTATATACTGTAAGTATCATCCCCATAATCACCCACAGACATAAAAATAGCAGCGACAGTCTCATTCATTCTCTTGAATATTGAGGGCAAAGGTTTATTAATATTTTGATTTGACTGAGAGCATTGAAGTCATTTAATAATCCAATTAATCACATGTGTCTGTCACCTGGGAGCTCTCATGGACTTATTATTTCACAAGGTCAACGTGAGTAAGTTACAAAAATGTCATCTTCATAAAGGCACATTAATGTTGTTCCATTGTATGATGAAAGACACTTTGCTCTTTGTGGATTTAGTCTTTATAGGAAATGTCCTTGGTATGGAACAGCCAGTCCATTCACACAGGTTTGATGTCTGATTCAGAAAAAAAAAAAACACGTCAATGCAATCTATGGTTTCATTCTGCATTCATTAATGTCAGTGCAAGTACATAAACATGTACTAATTAATCTCTAAATGGATGGTGCTTTCGCTCCTCGAGTCTCAGCTTATGTTAATTCAGTGTGATTTATCAGCATGCATGTTAGAGGAATGAAATTGCCAAGGTAACAAGGACGCTACAGTTCATTTAATTAATAACATGTTTAATAATGTGCAGATCTCAATTACTGCAGTTCCAAGTCCACATTTGTGTCAAGGTAGATATACAAAAGTAGATAGAACCAACCAAGTGACACGGCTTATAGAAATATATAGAATATCTGTTCAACCAGAATAATTCGACCAAATGCACAGGTTTACAAGAATAAATCATGTACGTTTTGAAATCTGAATTTCTCCAGCAGCAGGACTTGTCAGGACATGAAAAAATAACAACAAAAGAACTAATAATATTCCAATGTTGCCCCAATGCATTCAGTACATATTCACAATCTAACATTGGTGAATTGGTTCAAATTATTAAAAATATTAGCCTAGCTGCGCTATCCCTATTCATTACATGTGTCACACCTAGACCAAACTCCATAAAAATAAAAGATGGCAGATGCTCACATGGGCAGGGTGATTTATTTACAGATTCAGTGATACCGTGTAATTAATGTGGAATAACAATATAAAGCCAAAGATACAAGTAAGTAAGCAAAATCAAAAATAACAAAGCAAAGGTGGCAATTAACCAGAGGCAGACCAATGTGCCTAAAGTAAACACAAAACATTTCATCAATAAACATGTAACTATAACATGCAACACCTAACGAATCCCACACATCCCAACATTATTCCAAAAGTAATAAACAGGTTATAAACAAAATCAGCCTTACAACATCTCAGGGTATTACACTACTCCGTTAACTGGTATACAGTTATTAAAGATTATTGTATGCTCAGATTCCTATACTGTGACCTTTAACAATTGCAGATAATAAATACACTTAATCCATACATTACAAAACATAGTACATATATACACATATCCAAAGAAACACCCACATATATACACCCACACACGACATGACATCAGTCGCTACACACACAAAGAAAAAATACCATGGTTAAACAAAAATTAACTACCTTCCATTAGTCCATTTCAACTCCTCCTTAGCAGCATTTCCAGGTCATCAGACAGAAGTGAGTCCTGGGCTTTTCACCCTCTTTTAAACCCCCAGAGCTCCACCCATCCAGGATAGACCATTATTAAGAAAATGTTAAATGTTTGGATGGGGTAGTCCCCTCACAACACAAGTTATTGTATTTTCTCCAAAACAACAACAACAATATATATATATATATATATATATATATATATATATATATATATATATATATATATATATATATATATATATATATATATATATATATATATATATATATATATACCATTCACAAAAATCTACATCACTATTTATTATTATCCACTATTATCCACTCCACCTGCTGCTAGTGGGGACAATCAGCAGCAATCACCTTTGACCTATGACCTAGGTGAAGAGAGGCATTTAACTGACTGGCACAGTGGCCATGGACTTCCCAAGGCCTATAGGTCTTAGGAATGCTTCATCGTAATACTACAACCAATCAGCATAATCTTTAGGACGCTGAAAATTTCACGGAGTCTGAAGAAAGTTAGATGGTGGATTATGAAGCTTAACGACTGTTGTCGCTTCTGTAAAAAGAATTTAAAGATTGTTGACGTTTTCTCACATTCTTCACTCATCTTTGATAACAGGAAATCTACACCCAGTCGGCAGCCATCTTTGGTGGTTGTTTTTCTTCTACGGTTGTTTCTCTCTGAATTGTTGCCTCCCTCTGACTCTATACTTCACTCTAATTGGTCGGCCAGTTTCAGGCAAATGTAGCCAAAAGGTACATGGAGCGTAACTAGACTACTACTGTAGCACATTAGATTAGCTGCCACCAGAGGTTCAGCTTGGCTAGGCTACAAAAATAGTAAAAAAAATAATAATAATAATTAAAACCCTATCAACTTATGACAGTATCCCACTGAAGGAAATAAACTGTAATCATGTTTGGGTTGAAGCCCCTTTGTTTCATGGAATCATCGATGGTGCTCATCACGTACATCACCCAAACTGGATAAAAACAAAAAACAAAAACCCTGTAGGTGTGAGTGCAGGAAATTGGCTTTGAGTAACATTCAGATGTACATTTTAACATGTCCTCATCTAGTTGATCAGAATTGTCTGCTCTATTGCCCATCCCAAAATGTTAATCCTAAAGAGCTGAAGTTTGACTAGAATAACAAATTACTTCTCCAATCTGAGCTCCTGTGTCTGGCTGTTAACATCACTGTGTCAATGTGCGACTTTCTTTTCTTTTTGTTTTCACTCAGGAACTGAAAACATGAGTTTAATAATGTAAAACTGAATCAATTTGATTCAAATTTGATTTCAGGCCATATAGGACCAAATTATAACAAAGTTGTCTCATGACACGTAACATTTAGTCCATTTAAACCAGACTTACAAAAACAAAAAGTGAGACAACCATCGACTAATATAAAGTGTTTTGATCATAATTCATCAAAATTCATCCAAAGCAACCCTGTGAATGATCTGATTATGTATATGTATATATATATATATATATATATATATAATATGTATATAAGCGTGATAATGGATGCAGGAGAGAAGAAGGACCACATTAGCCTCGACCTACTGAACTCACATTTGGCATCAGTGGACTTAATTTGGGGGAAAATCTGGTGCTTTTTTTTCCCTTAGTGGCAAAATGATAGTTAACTGTAAAAGCACTCTGTTTTATGGTTTTGCTGGACTGTGTTTGTGTGTCTGTCCGTCTGTCTGTCTGTTAGTCGGCAAGACAACTCAAAAAGTTATGGTTGGATCTCGATGAAAATGTCATGATGTGTTGGGGGTGTCACAAGGAACAAATGATTATATTTTGGTGATGATCCGGAATAGATCCTGGATTCTGGATCACTTTTAAATTTTACATTGCGGTAAATGGAGAATCCAGGATTTCTTCCGGATCATCACCAAAATCTAATCATTTGTTCCTTGTGACACCCCCAACACGTCATGAAATTTTCATCAATATCCATCCATAAGTTATCTTGCTAGCTATCAGACAAACAGACAGACAAAGACATAACCTCCTTGGCGGAGGCAATTAAACCAACGCTGGAGCCAGTTTGTATGGGGGTCTGCTGCTTTAATAACCTCCATTGATTAACCTTGCTCTGGTCAGGTCTTGCTTTTCTTTTTTATCTACTTTAATCATGTTTATGTTTAATCAGTTTTTAAAAAGCACACGTTCGTCCGAGGTCTAAAGACCATTAATGAGAGCTTTTCGCTACTTGTTAATCTGCACATAATATAAAAACACACTCAGAAATCTGTTTATAATAATTTGGAGAAGACATACTAATGACCTGAAAAGACACAAAAAAAAGAAAGAAACAATTCATCTCCTTGTTTTGGCAAATTGGCTTGTTTTTAGCAATTCAACTTATGCTAATTCGTGAAACAATCACATAAGCTCTCTCAGCTCCACAGTAATTAACTAAAGGTCCCGACTACTGATTAAGTTTAGCTGAAGCGTAGTAAAGAAGGCGGACAGACGCAGGCCTCTGAGCTGCTTATTTCCATTAGACGTAAAGCCGAAAACACAGCTCGCCTTGCATTAAACTTATTGTCAAACCAAGCGTTCTGCAGCTGAGACACATGCATGGGGAAATGATGTGCAAACGCCAACGTGGACATGGACACACAGGTACAGAGATCCTTAAATATACCCCCACCCATCCACCCACCCACTCACGCACCATCAGAATCACCGATTAAGATTTGGAGTGAAGTTGATAAATACATGTGGGTGCCTTAAATTGTTCCTTTTATTGAATGACTAACCAGGTTGCTAATTTGCTGTGACATAATTAATTACAGCCAATTAGGTAAACAGATGGGACAAAGTGTGCGGAGAGGAAATAAGAGCGGGGATCATTAACTTGTGTGGGTGGGTGGATCGGGCTTCACTATAGGGCCACCAAGTATCCATGAAGAGCTTTAGTTTAATGTGATGCTGGGGGAAAACAGAGATGTAAACAGATTAAGATGGAGACAAAGATTGGGTTATACTGACAGTAAGCAGTTCATATTGGCTTTAAAGCAATAATCTGTTACATTGGATAAATATTAACGTCTGTTTTGCTGCTCTCTCATCCTCCCCATTAACATGCAGACACTTTCTAAAAGCTTTTTTCGTTGTGCATCACACTGTGAAAAAACAAGCTGCTTAAAGTAAAATGATGGCATTATGCATTACATAGTTGTCCCCCCCCCCCCAAAAAAAAAAGAAATTGAAGAAAAGAAAATCATTCTGTTACATCTTTATTTATCTTTACACAAGAACAAGTGTGTACGGCTAAACATAGGCTTTATATTTTAAAAAGAAAGTGTATTTTATTAATATATTTACCTCCACTAAGAAAGTTATGTCTTTGTCAGAGTTATTTTGTCTGTCTGTCTGTCTGTTAGCAAGATAACTGAAAACGTTATGGACGGATCTTGATGAAATTTACAGGGTAAGTTGGTAATGGGGAGATCTAGAAATGATTAGATTTTGGTGGTGATCTGGGGGTCTCAGAGTGCTTTTCTAGTTTTGTAATCAGATCAATCACATGGTTGCTTTGGATTTATTTTGATTAATCATGATCAAAACACTTTATATTGGTCAATTGTTGTCTGGTGATCTGGGGGGGGGGTTAAGATAACTCAAAAACCTATGGACAGATTTTGATACAATTTTCAGGATGTGTTGGGAATGTCAAAAGGACCAAATTATTACATTTTGGTGGTGATCCAGAAGAGATCCTGGATTCTGGATCACTTTGAATTGTATTCTCCTTTTACAGCAATGTCAAATTTGAAAGTGATCCAGAAACAAGGATCACCACCAAACTTTAATCATATGTTCCTTGTGACACTCCCAAGCAATGTTAAAAATCTCATCAAAATCCATTCATAAGTTTTTGAGTTATCCTGTCCTGGACACCGCCATTAGCCTGGACGGGCTAAAATCTAAATCTACATTTTCTACACATATTTCATACAAAATTGGTAAATTTTTTTGATTTTAAAAGGGTTTGAGGTATTTGGTGCCTTGCAACAAATGAGGCCTTTTACATGTAAAATGCGACTCTATTTACAAAATATTCACCGTACGAAAGCACTTCCGGAAGAGGTACCACTGTACTTTGTATTGAAATGTATTTGTTTTCAATGGACAGCCAATATTTCACTTCTTGTGTTGTGCCTTTTGTGTAATATTTGTGTGTGTGGTTCTGCAGTAAATAAATTGCCTGTTTGAGACAAAGAATAAAACTGAACTGTGGTCATAAGGTGGGGAGGGACATACTGGAACCAAATGTCAGTAGATATGACAGTAATGCCATGCTTATAATAAAGTGGAAAATGTGTGTTTAGGGTTTGCCAACACTTGGTCATGTATGGGCTGGTCTGTCTCCCAAAGGTGCCCATGCTGACCATTAACAGTTTATTTACACACCTGTGGCCTATATTTTTAGTATCATGTGCAAATGAAAACCTATAATAGAAATACACGATTTGAGATGTGACATTTTTCTGTCATGGATTCACCACACATGAGCGCTTCCCTCTGCTTTTAAAGTTAAAGCAATGGAACAAATATATCAGAAAATATTTACCTGTCAGGACACTCATATTAGCCCTTTATAGAACATGTATAGAAATACTTGGAAATTCATAATATATACTTTTGTAAAGTGGTGGAAAAGGTTTTTATAAATGCATAGGGCATTTATAATGTACTGCATTAAAACCAAAATCACCAAAATCTTTTGTTCCATTCTCCAAACCCACACACTCTTTCTCAGAGGTGGTCAAAGTACTCAAATTCTGTACTTAAGTAGAAGTACAGCTACTTATGTGAAAAAATACCCTGGTAATAGTAAAAGCAACAATTCAACTCATCTACTAAGTAGAATTTCTCACTTGTAATTAAAGTACAAAAGTATAAAGTAAAACTCTTTTTCTTTTTCCATGAACGCAATAATACTTATTTAACCAGGAAAAATCTGAAACGTTTCAAAAGTAACAAAAATAAAGCCTTTAAAAGTGAGTACCTGTGGAGATATATTTGATCAGGTCACTGTACTCAGTTTTATGGATATGGGCACGAAATTTAGGAAAAAAAAAAAAAAAGAAGTCACAATTGAGATAAAAAAAAAGTCATCATGAGATTTGTTTAAAGTTATAAATGTGAGAAAACAACTGCACAATTTTAAGAGAAAAAGTCCAAATTGTGAGATAAAATATTAAAATTGTGAAATTAAAAGTCATAATTATTAGATAAAAAGTCAAAATTGTGAGACAATAGTCACATAACTATAATATATAAAGTCACAGTTTCTCTCCTCCACTGATTTTCCCTGTTATTTTTTATTTCACTTATTTTTCATACTGTCACATTTATTTAGTTTGAAAAAGTAACACATCTATTCTTAGAATGTAAAGAGTATAAAGTACAGATATTTATATAAAAATGTGGTGAGTAAATGTAAAACGTTAAATACTCAAGTAAATTGAAGATACCTAAAAAAAATTGACTTAAGTACAGTAATGAAGTACTTTTACTGAGTTACTTTCCACCTCTGTTCGTTCTGCACGTGCTCTGTTCTGTCGATGTCAAAACTGGATGTTTCAGCAGAAAACCATCCAGGACAAAACATGTTAAAAATATTTTTTCCCATATAAACAAATGGCAAAAATAGCAGATTACCAGTCTCTGTTACGTACAGTAATTAAATTAATCCAACACAAAGTTATATAAAAGCCTGTTATAGTTGAACTTGTTAAATCGAGTCTATGGGTGTACCTCATTTTGATGCATTGTACGAAACTGCATGAACTAAATGAAAAGAAAACCATTTCAGTTCAGATTCCATAGTAACACGTCTGGTTAAATAAAGGTTTATTTTAGAAATGTATTACTTGACACTGGATTGATAGCATTAATGCTCAACGTAGAATCTACTACTTAACCATCTGATGGATTTCCAGTTTAATATAGCGACAGCACTGAATTGTAAGCAGGCTCTGATAATTCCATGCCTTAGCTTATCCAGTTGCCTGTCCACTTTACTGACATCAAACACTGATGGCATAATAAGATTGCACACTCCACCCACTCACACATAAGCAAGGACACTGGGGACCAGATGAGGAAGATTATATAACTTATACATACCACCAAACTACTGTTATTTTTAGACAATTATTTCACAACTTTTACTATGTAAGCCATGGAAAAATACAGAGATGAGAACAGTCATGGACCAGGTCTGACAGTTTCTAAGATTTCCAGGAACCTATAGGCTGTTGATTATTAATTATTAACTAGTAATTACCCCACTTCCAAAAAGAGGAGAGGAAATTTGTTTTTTAAATTTTTTTTTGTCTGGTAGTAACTACTGGATAAATCTCCATGGAATTTTCAGGAAATGTGTGAGGTGATCCAGTTTAGAACTTGGTGAATGTAGGTCAAAGTTCAAGGTCACAGTCACCAAAATAAGGTGTTTTTGCAATAATAAGAGACAGGGGAAAATCAGATAAAACATTTGCGAGTGGGCGGGGTTTGTTGTGCTTGGCACCACTTATTATTACAGTGCTTTGATATTGGATTTCCTATTAGCTTTGATACAATACTAGAGTTATTCAATAATAATAATAATAACTAGGAAAGCGCAAATCTCCCCCCTCTGAATGAAGAGATGTCTGCCAATGTTATGTTTTTGTCAGAGTTTGTCTGTCTGTCATTTAGCAAGATAACTCAAAAAGTTATGACTGATTTTGATGAAAATTTCATGTCGTGTTGGGAGTGCCACAAGGAACAAATGATTACAATTTGGTGATGATCCAGAAGAGATCCTGGATTCAATTGAATCATTTGTTCCTTGAGACCCCCCCCCCCCCCCAACAAGTAGGGAAATTTTCATCAAGATCCGTCCATAACTTTTTGAGTTATCTTGCTAACAGACAGACATAACCTCCTCGTTGTAGGTAAATATATTAATGAAATACAGTATTTTTTATAAAGCCTATGTTTAGCTGTAGACACTTGTTCTTGGTTAAAGATAAATAGACAGAAAGACAAACAAACTCCGGCAAAAACATAACCTCCTTGGCAGAGGTAAGAAAAACACTTTTCTATGACGATACTCAAAGTGCCTACAGTGGATCCATTATTCATTCACTCACACATTCACACTCTGGTGGTGGTATCCATGTATCATGTATCCACAGCTGCCCTGGGGCAGATCGATGGAACTGTGGATATGCCAATTCATGCCCACGGCCCCTTGGACCACCACTGAACATTCATGCTCATTCATACACCAGTGTAAGTAGCAGCACTGGAGGGAAGGACGGTGATGTGTTTTGCCCAAGGGCACAACAGCACATGACCAGGACAGACTACGATACCAACCACCAACCCTTCGGTTATTAGATGACGTGCTGGACTTCCTGAGCTACGGCTTCTTAAAAGATAAGGTGGACAGACCATTGCCTGAGAGGGTGGACAAAGAAGTTCCAGGATGAATGAGGAGAAAAGGTGGTAAGAAAAACATGTTGTTTTTGTCATCGTTTTAGGCTGGTTATATTATACAACACAAATACACATCAGCAAGCAGATAATTTCCTGTGTTGACAGTGACTATGGACCCTGTGGTCTCCTTTTAATTCCTTTTACAAACACCCAACATGAGATTGACAGGAGATAATAAACAGACCAAAATAATTACTCTGCTGGACAAACTGTTTAAACTGATGCCATTTAAAAAACAAGTTGGAACTCATATATACTACTGGTCAAAAGTTTTAGAACACCCTGATTTTTCCAATTTTGTTTGGAAATTCTAGTAGTTCAAGTCAAATGGACAGATACAAAACAGTGAACAGCTAGAGGTATTTTTAGAGGGATTTTAGCTGTTTTCTTAAACTGGTTTTTGAGGGTTTTTTTTAAAAAAATTTAAATCATTTTTTTAAACTGTGTGTTTAGATGATTTTTTAAGAGTTTGTTGAGAGGGATTTTAACTGTTATGAGGGTTTTTGAAGGTTTTTTTTTTATTTAATTTTTTCAGAAATATACAAAAAGGCCTATTAGGATGGGTTGAAACAATTTGAAGCAGTTCTGCAGCAATGGTCATCATGATCAAGCGTCAAACATTGGTACTAGGTAGAGAACTGCATCATTTTCACTGAATGTTCAATGAAATTCTGGGAAAAATTAGGGTGTTCTAAACTTTTGACGGGGAGTGTATTAATAATAATAATAGACCATGACTGAGAAAGCAATTTATCCACTGAATGAAGTAAACTTCAGTTCTGTCATGTTTAGTTAGTCCATAGGTCCCCACTACTGCCAATGCATTATGGGTAACCTATCACGGTTAAACAATGGCCAGGATTAGAGCTGGATAATTGCATTTCCTTTATTTTTGGTAACATTTGATGACATGTTTCAACTTCACATGTTTCAACACACTGTAATGGAAATGTATTGTGCCTTAACATTTGTATTATTTCTTTATTTTTTGTGTTATTACTTTGTCTTTGTAATTTACCTCTGAGAGTGTTAACTGTTGACTGTGCTTTAACCCAGGGCAGCTTTAAACCAGTCAGCTAGTTGTATTACTTGAAGGTTTTCTGATTATTAACTCTAGCAGAGTTTAGTCACCAGTCATATTTGTATAAGTACCTGTGTCTCAACTTATTATAATGATTCTAGAGATCATTCTGATTCCAGCTTGGTTCTTAATTAAACTGAAATCATTCTGTAACAATACTTCTTGAACTCACTGATGCATAGGATTGGTCCTCTACCCCAGTGGTCCCCAACCTGACCGTGGACCGGTCAATGTTTGAGTATTTTACCACGGACCGGGGGGGGGGGGTTACATAGATTGTTTATATCGGTCGCCACAAATTATACAGAGCGGGCTTGGTCTCTGGGAATCACCTGTTGCGATAAATCCATATTTCAAGTCCAACTCCTGGTATTGTCTGTTAAAATCTTTCCTTTTCTTGGAAGTTGGAGGCTCTTCTTCTGTCTCTTCAGTGTTCCTTTTCCTCTTCGAAAAGAAACTTTCCAAAGACATCTGTTTTTTACTTATTTTGCCAACATGTGGGTTACATTTTTGGCATTCAAGTGACAGAGATGTAACCTAGAGAATCCGGTCATTTTTCAAAATAAAATATTGTTCAGACTTGGATAATAAATTCAAGACAAATAATTAATTAATTAATTATTAAGTGGCCAGTGACCCAGCACCAATCGATACACGGACTGGTACTGGTCCAGAGTCCAGGACAGAGTGTTTGTTTGTTTTTTTGTCTGTCAGGAATCTTATGCAAACACTACTGAACAAATTTTCAGAACATTTTCAGGAATGGTGCGAGGTGTTCCAGAACAGGGGATGTGGTGGAGGGAGACTCAGATGCATGGTGTTGAAGGGGAGAACAGATTTAATAACAAAAACTGAACAAAAAGCAAAAAAGATTAAAAGAACAATGGATAACAAACAAACCCCGGGGTAGATCAGTCTACAGTGGTGAAACAATGTTCAGGTTATTGAAGAGAGAAAACAGTCAAATGTCTGTGTTACTGGGGTGACAACACTGAATGTTCCCGCACCGGTAACGGCATGATTCACTGCTTAAATAGCTATCTGATTAGAGACATCTTTCAGCTGCGTGGTGGAAATTGTCTGGAGTAGGAGTAAGCTCATGACAGGTCCACAATAGATTCCATGAAATTTTGCTGACTATAGGTCAAAGGTCAAGGTCACAGTCGCCAAAAAGGTATTTTTGCAATGATAAGAGATCAGACTAATCTGGTGGGTGGGGCTTGTTGTGCCTAGCACCATTTGTTAAGGTTTGTGGAAATGACCAAAAACAGTCACTTGCCTGATAAAGGGTTAAGGTGAACAGAAGGCTTTTGGGACTAGGTTATTGTGATTGACAGCACAATCACCTGGAAAATAGGAGTCTCAGGGCTGATTTTTCAGATACAGGTTAAATGTAGCTGTAGTTCATAAATAAAACCATGGGTTCTCCTCTGGGGGGGGGGGGCACAGACAGTCTCCTGGGGTGAGTGAGCACAGGACAAAAGTCACAAAAACCATAGACTCTCTGATTATTAGTACCAAGGAGATGCAGCAGGTTCCCTCTTATCAAAATGCAAGCTGCTACAACTTTGACATATAAGAGGCACAGACGTCCCCCTCCCACTGTCCCCCACTGGTCATAAATTTGATTTCAGGAGGTAAGAATGAGGTCTATCTGCAGAGCTATATAAACTAGCAGTGCATCAAAATCCGACATGCTCCTACGCGCCGACCAAGCATTGGTTTTTGACACGCAAGGTGTCCTTCAGCATCTAATTGAGGCGCAGTGGTTTTCAAAACTGTCCACAGTAATATGAGACACTTAGATTAGGTGTCCCTCAACTGTTATTGTTCATCGTCTGTTCAGACTGAATAAGCTGCACTTCATTCTATGTTCACCCCTCACCACTGGTGTTTCATTCACTTCTGTCTCCAAAGAGTCAACACAATGATGGCCAAAACTTCTGGCCTCACAACAGCACCAGTGTATCTTCAAAAATGGCTACACCCACTTTTCCAAACCTGGTTCTCTTCACAGACCCCCATCACACCAGAGTTTACCAAAAGACAAAAACATAAAATCATAAAACAATAAACTAGCATAAAGATGAAATGGAAGTTAAGCAGTATGATATGAAATATGTCTGTCCTGCTAATGGACAATGTCCCTCCATTTATGCTAAAGCTCCACTAATGTTGAAACATAATGAAACTTGGAGAACATTCTAGAGGATCATTTGAGGCAGCATCACTCAGTACAATCAACTCCATGGACTGGAAATGATTCCCAGATAGAAAATAACCAAAACACAATTATTTACTTGGGTAGAGAAATGTAAATAAATGGAAATCACTGATGAAATGAGACAAGGAAGACACTTAATATGTTATTTTGATTGAGGAAATTAAGGAAAGAATTCCACTTTTGTCTGCAGGTTTTACATTTTGATTGTCCTAGTCATCTTCATCTCTAGAATATACAGGAAATGATAAGAGAATGTCTGTGAGTTTAGAGCTGAATATGTCAAGTAGAGATGTCCCAATCAGGCTCTTTTTTTTTGCCACCGAGTCCGAATCTTTTGGTTTTGAGTCATTGATCATCCTGGGCGCCACCCATGGCTGCCCACTGCTCTTGACAGGTGCCCCTATCCTCTGAAAAAAGGATAGGTCAAATACAGAGGACACATTTCATTGTACACTATATAATGACAAATAAAGTACTTTACCTTTTTCTGGGTCCCTGGTTCCTCTTGTTGTTTTCAGTATGCAGCCAGTGGAGGTGATGAACCACTGTCAAAGGAGCATGTGTTGGTAAGTCTGGGTGAGCCATCAGATACCAAAAGGAGAAAAGTGGTTTTCAGCAGAATGACACCTTTATAAAAGGTTGTTCCTCCAGGTTGAAGAGGCTGTTGTATCTCTTCATTAATGGGACAGACAGGTCACTGAGGCACCAGAGGACGGTGTTCACTTATGGAAAATGGTCATGATATGTCCCCTTTAAAAAAAATGGAGAGTGACTAAACAGATCCAGGATGTCTTATTTTTTTCACCTGATTTTTATTTATCCAGTCTGAACGGTGAGTGTCACAGTGAGCTACAGCTCAGATGAACCAGACCCCAACAAACTGGAACTGTGGTTCATTCCATGACCCACTCCACCACTTTGATTCTCTGCAGCTCCTCCTTTGGATCAGTGTCTTTGTCTCTTTTTCACTGATCCAGTGCTCAGATATGTTTAGGTTATTTCCATTGTAAAAAGAAAATGTGAAAGAGTTTCATGTCTCTTTCTCTACAATTTTTTAGAAAGTATCTGTTTCAGACATTAAATGTGTTAAATCTTACATATTTTAATCAGATGAATCAGAAAACAAATGACTTTAGTGTTGGTTAGTTCATGTTTTTAACATATATGATGGTGTGTTATTCCACATATATGTTGGTTTATGTACATGTAAATATTAGTAAATATTCCACTAGAAAGAACCATTAAAGTGAATGGATCATAATGTACAGACAGTGTTTGAAGTAGATCTGACACCAATGTTCCTTTGGACTAAAACCTTTTCTCTTGTTAATTCTAAGAATTTTACATTTCGACCTCGGACTGATCTTGGAAACTTGATCCAACTTTTTTGGTGCATATTTCTAATATGCACCAAATAAAAACCACACTCAAAAATTATAAAAAACAAAACAAAACATTGCTTCATTTGCACATTCAAAAAGGAGTGGGAGGAAGTAAAACTCTTTTTTTATAACTCCACCCTTCACCTCAAAACAATCTATATTTTAACACCCTGTCAATATAATGAGAAAAAAAAAATTAAGTCCTTGGGATCTATTCACCTGATTTATTTATAGATAGATAGATAGATAGATAGATAGATAGATAGATAGATAGATAGATAGATAGATACAATATGTATTTTACATAACATCCCAATATCAAGGTTTTATATATCACAATAAGATAACCAATATTCATACCAGCAATAATAATAATAATAATAATAATAATACCAATAAAGTTGTATGATGATATATAATATATATATATATATATATATATATATATATATATATATATATATATATATATATATATATATATATATAACATATAATATAAATACGTGTATATACCATACACACACAGATTTATATTATTACATTGTTTTATTTCTGTCTCAAGACCGTTCCACAGAGACACACACACACACACACACACACACACACACACACATACCTTTTCTTGTAGTTCAAACCATTGCTTTTTAAAAGTTTAAACATCCCTGAATTTATATCCACCCTCCTTCTCTAACACACATGTGGTAAAATGTCATTTGTTTTATTATTATTATTATTATTATTATTGGAACATCGTTGATTGTTAATATCTTCTGTGTAATGTTTATATTTCACAAATTCATAGATTGGATCCTTTAATGGGCCAGTTTTGGCATGTTTTCTGCATGTTTGACCCCTTTGATCCAGAACAAACTGGTTATTACACTGAAATAAACCCCAACAGGATGATGCAGAAACTGGACTGGATACAAGAAACAGAAACAGTTTAGCTAATTCTGCAACATACATGTGTGTAATAGGAACATTAATAATAAATTAACACAATATTTATCATCATTATAGAAATTTGATGAAAAAGTGAAATGTTAACATTTGTCTTTAGGAAGAAATGATCATTTTGGAGCCAAATCTTAAGTGTGTTCCTGTTCTGTGTCTGTCATGGACACACCCAAAAGATGCATTTCATACTTATTTTCATATCATTTTATTCCATTGTTTTGATTGACAGTTGATGCTACTAAGACAGGAAATAAATGGCAACATGTCAACGAAGGCAGCAAAGAAAACTGTAGAAAACTGTAGAAAACTGTTTAAAACATTTGAAAACTTGGACTTTTGGAATATTTTACTGTAACTTTATACGTGTTTTATTTGGGATCTGAGGAAAGTGAAAATGATGTATAAATTGGCTCAGGATTATTTTAACCCTTTCAGACCTAGATGTGTTTTATGATGACTTTCCCTTTTTGTTTGGTGCAGATTTAACCCTTTAAAAAAAAAAAAAAAAAAAGATAAAATAAGCAACAAAATGAACAAAAACTGCCAAAGTAAAAATTCATGTTAAACTAACAAATTAATATATAACATGAACAGAGTAAGAAAATAATAGAACACAATTGAAGAAAAATAATGAAATAAAAAAACAAAAACAACACCATTAACATAATCATCATTTCCGAAGCGCTTTCATTCTTTATTATTGGAGCGAGGTTCTCTGGCTGCATGCCCTTGCTGACACCAACCACAGTTAACAAAAAATAATACATATTTACTAAATAACAAATGAAACAATGCCCAAAAAAATGAATAATTTGGTTCCAGTAATTTTAGTTTGGGTTTTTTCTTTTTCTAAATCAGTTGCTTTTTTTGACACCAGTTCCATGAACAAGATTGTAGGTAAAATGACACAAAAACAACTTGAATTTTTCTGACTTTTAAAACTAAACCATTGGTTCAGAACACATCAGCGCTGACACATCAGGGGTGCAAGGGTTAAATCAAACATTGAACATTAAGCGTGTCCCATGCTTCCTATTCCAGGTCCTACATGACATAGTTGATGATAAATGGAAAAAAACATATAAAGGTAAAACAAAAAACAACCCAAATACAGTCATACTCTTCAGGACTATTCTGTCCTACAAAGTAAAAAGGCAGTAACTGGCTTTTTTGGTGAAAATTAATTGTATTTTTTACAACATTCAAATCATTTATCATGTAATAAAATATTTCATGTCAAATGTCTGTTGTTTTGTAGAAAATTGGTGAGTGTTTGTACAGTAACTGTTAAAGTACTAGTAAAACAACAGACAGTAAAGATCATTACTGTGTTCTTACCAATGTCCATTTAGGACCCTGCCCCAATAGTTTACAGTCAATCACTGTATTAGACTCAAACACATCATTGAATTAATGTATTTACTGAACTATAAGGTGAACTGTTAATGAATGGTTTTATGAAGGTTTTTCATTTATAAGGTGCATTAAGTGAAGTCAAATTTATGAGATAAGTCAAAATTATTTGATGACTAGAAAAACACTCGGAGAGCGCAGACTTCTGCCAAGGTAAATAGCAAATGGACTGTGCTTATATAGCGCTTTTCCACCTTCATGGTGCTCAAAGCGCTTTACATTAGCCTCACATTCACCCATTCATACACCAGTAGGTTTCTAAGGTCAAAGGTCAGTCCTACTGGGGGCCTAAGTCAGGGTTCAGTGTCTTGCCCAAGGACACTTCGACATGTGGACAGCCAGAGCTGGAACGTGAACCGCCAACCTCTCGGTCATTGGGCGACCCACTCTACCAACTGAGTCCCTGACACCCTGATCACCCCCAAAATGAAATCAGTTCTTCCTGTTCATTCTGAAAATTTCATCAAAATTCGTCCATAAGTTTTCGAGTTATCTTGAACAGTTATCTTGATAAACGCTGGCAAAAACATAACCTCCTTGGCGGAGGTAAGTCAAAATCATGAGATAAAAAGTCAAAATCATGAGATAAAAAGTCAAAATCATGAGATAAAAAGTCAAAATCATGAGATAAAAAGTCAAAATCATGAGATAAAAAGTGAAAATCATGAGATAAAAAGTGAAAATCATGAGATAAAAAGTCAAAATCATGAGATAAAAAGTCAAAATCATGAGATAAAAAGTCAAAATCATGAGATAAAAAGTCAAAATCATGAGATAAAAAGTCAAAATCATGAGATAAAAAGTTAAAATCATGAGATAAAAAGTCAAAATCATGAGATAAAAAGTCAAAATCATGAGATAAAAAGTCAAAATCATGAGATAAAAAGTTAAAATCATGAGATAAAAAGTCAAAATCATGAGATAAAAAGTTAAAATCATGAGATAAAAAGTCAAAATCATGAGATAAAAAGTTAATGAGATAAAACCTCAAAATCATGAGATAAAAGGTCAAAATCATGAGATAAAACGTCAAAATCATGAGTGGGCAGACTAAAAAGCAGCAGAAGGAAGCCAGTGAGAGATATGATATTTTTATGGTTTTTAGCAGCATTTTAGTGAGGATTTAACTGTTTCTGTGTTAAAGTCGTGTAAATAATTGTACATAATGTCACGGATCGGGGTGAGGTGAAAGGAGAGGACTCCAATGCACAGTACTGAAGGGCAAAATAATTTAATAACAAAAGTACAACATAAAGACAAGACAGACACAACCTGGGAGTAAACGGCCAGAGTCCGTGGTGATGATGAGTGTCCGGGTTATGGTGATTGGGGAGATGGAAGACGTTGACCGGGTTAAGGAGGTGACATAGATGAATGGTCCTGCACTGGCAGCTACAAGCCTCACCGCTTAAATAGTCACCGATTAGGAACGGCTTGCAGCTGCGCAGTGCAGGACCAGGTGAGTGTGGAAAATTGGGGGAAAGGTCACTGGAACGGAGGTCATGACAGTACCCCCCCCTAAGGGGCGGCTCCTGAAGCCCCTAAAAAACAAAAAAAAACAAAACACAACCCCCCCCCCCGTTGTCCAGAGCTTCTCCGAGCAGGGCGGCATGGTAACCTCCTGGTCGGAGTACCCTCTGGGCAGAGCGGTGTGGCATCCTTCTGGGCAGGGCGGTGTGGAAACCCCCTGGGCGGAGTACCCTCTGGGCGGAGCGGTGTGGAATCCCTTCTGGGCAGGGCGGTGTGGAAACCCCCTGGTGGAGTACCCTCTGGGCAGAGCGGTGTGGCATCCTTCTGGGCAGGGCGGTGTAGAAACCCCCTGGGCGGAGTACCCTCTGGGTAGAGCGGTGTGGAATCCCTTCTGAGCAGGGCGGTGTGGAAACCCCCTGGCGGAGTACCCTCTGGGCAGAGCGGTGTGGCATCCTTCTGGGCAGGGCGGTGTGGAAACCCCCTGGGCGGAGTACCCTCTGGGCAGAGCGGTGTGGAATCCCTTCTGGGCAGGGCGGTGTGGAAACCCCCTGGCGGAGTACCCTCTGGGCAGAGCGGTGTGGCATCCTTCTGGGCAGGGCGGTGTGGAAACCCCCTGGGCGGAGTACCCTCTGGGCAGAGCGGTGTGGAATCCCTTCTGGGCAGGGCGGTGTGGAAACCCCCTGGCGGAGTACCCTCTGGGCAGAGCGGTGTGGCATCCTTCTGGGCAGGGCGGTGTGGAAACCCCCTGGGCGGAGTACCCTCTGGGCAGAGCGGTAGCAGGAGCAACATGACTGGTCTGACTGAGGACCAAGGAGACTGATTGGGTGGGGTCACCACGGACTCTGGCTAGACAGGAACAAGACAAAAAGAAGAAACTGGCAACAGGCAGGGACAGGAAACAGGCAGGCAGAAACGAACAACAAGCAAGGACAGGGGACAGAAGCCAGCAACGGGCAACAAGCAGGGACAGGGGACAGAAGCCGGCAACGGGCAACAGGCAGGGACAGGGGACAGAAGCCGGCAACGGGCAACAGGCAGGGACAGGGGACAGAAGCCGGCAACGGGCAACAGGCAGGGACAGGGGACAGAAGCCGGCAACGGGCAACAGGCAGGGACAGGGGACAGAAGCCGGCAACGGGCAACAGGCAGGGACAGGGGACAGAAGCCAACCACGGGCAACAGGCAGGGACAGGGGACAGAAGCCAACCACGGGCAACAGGCAGGGACAGGGGACAGAAGCCAACCACGGGCAACAGGCAGGGACAGGGAACAGAAGCCAACCACGGGCAACAGGCAGGGACAGGGAACAGAAGCCAACCACGGGCAACAGGCAGGGACAGAGGACAGAAGCGAGCAACGGGCAAGAGTCAGGGACAGGAACAGACAGAAATGACCAACGACAGACCAAGACCGACGAAAAGACACAACGCCAGGTGACAGGACAACTAGCCAGAAGACAAGACAACAAGCCAGAAGACAAGACAACAAGCCAGAAGACAAGACAACAAGCCAGAAGACAAGACAACAAGCCAGAAGACAAGACAACAAGCCAGAAGACAAGACAAAAAGCCAGAAGACAAGACAAAAAGCCAGAAGACAAGACAAAAAGCCAGAAGACAAGACAAAAAGCCAGAAGACAAGACAAAAAGCCAGAAGACAAGACAAAAAGCCAGAAGACAAGACAAAAAGCCAGAAGACAAGACAAAAAGCCAGAAGACAAGACAAAAAGCCAGAAGACAAGACAAAAAGCCAGAAGACAAGACAAAAAGCCAGAAGACAAGACAAAAAGCCAGAAGACAAGACAAAAAGCCAGAAGACAAGACAAAAAGCCAGAAGACAAGACAAAAAGCCAGAAGACAAGACAAAAAGCCAGAAGACAAGACAAAAAGCCAGAAACTCGGAACGCTAGCCAGAAACTCGGAACGCTAGCCAGAAACTCGGAACGCTAGCCAGAAACTCGGAACGCTAGCCAGAAACTCGGAACGCTAGCCAGAAACTCGGAACGCTAGCCAGAAACTCGGAACGCTAGCCAGAAACTCGGAACGCTAGCCAGAAACTCGGAACGCTAGCCAGAAACTCGGAACGCTAGCCAGAAACTCGGAACGCTAGCCAGAAACTCGGAACGCTAGCCAGAAACACGGAACGCTAGCCAGAAACACGGAACGCTAGCCAGAAACACGGAACGCTAGCCAGAAACTCGGAACGCTAGCCAGAAACTCGGAACGCTAGCCAGAAACTCGGAACGCTAGCCAGAAACTCGGAACGCTAGCCAGAAACTCGGAACGCTAGCCAGAAACTCGGAACGCTAGCCAGAAACTCGGAACGCTAGCCAGAAACTCGGAACGCTAGCCAAAAACACGGAACGCTAGCCAAAAACACGGAACGCTAGCCAAAAACACAGAACGCTTAAACCAGATACACAGAACGCTTAAACCAGATACACAGAACGCTTAAACCAGATACACAGAACGCTTAAACCAGATACACAGAACGCTTAAACCAGATACACAGAACGCTTAAACCAGATACACAGAACGCTTAAACCAGATACACAGAACGCTTAAACCAGATACACAGAACGCTTAAACCAGATACACAGAACGCTTAAACCAGATACACAGAACGCTTAAACCAGATACACAGAACGCTTAAACCAGATACACAGAACGCTTAAACCAGATACACAGAACGCTTAAACCAGATACACAGAACGCTTAAACCAGATACACAGAACGCTTAAACCAGATACACAGAACGCTTAAACCAGATACACAGAACGCTTAAACCAGATACACAGAACGCTTAAACCAGATACACAGAACGCTTAAACCAGATACACAGAACGCTTAAACCAGATACACAGAACGCTTAAACCAGATACACAGAACGCTTAAACCAGATACACAGAACGCTTAAACCAGATACACAGAACGCTTAAGCCAGATACACAGAACGCTTAAGCCAGATACACAGAACACTGGGCAAGAAAACACAGAACGGGATAGAGACACAGACCGCTTAAGCCAGAAACACAGAACGCTAGAAAGCGACACAGAACGCTAGAAAGCGACACAGAACGCTAGAAAGCGACACACAACGCTAGAAAGCGACACACAACGCTAGAAAGCGACACACAACGCTAGAAAGCGACACACAACGCTAGAAAGCGACACACAACGCTAGAAAGCGACACACAACGCTAGAAAGCGACACACAACGCTAGAAAGCGACACACAACGCTAGAAAGCGACACAGAACGCTAGAAAGCGACACAGAACGCTAGAAAGCGACACACAACGCTAAAAAGCGACACACAACGCTAAAAAGCGACACACAACGCTAGAAAGCGACACAGAACGCTAGAAAGCGACACAGAACGCTAGAAAGCGACACACAGAACGCTAGAAAGCGACACAGAACGCTAGAAAGCGACACAGAACGCTAGAAAGCGACACAGAACGCTAGAAAGCGACACAGAACGCTAGAAAGCGACACAGAACGCTAGAAAGCGACACAGAACGCAAAGACACAGAACGCAGAGACACAGAAGACAGAGACACAGAACGGGACAGAGACACAGAACGGGACAGAGACACAGAACGGGACAGAGACACAGAACGGGACAGACACAGAACGGGACAGAGACACAGAACGGGACAGAGACACAGAACGCTTAAGCCAGAAACACAGAACGCTTAAGCCAGAAACACAGAACGCTTAAGCCAGGAACACAGAACGCTTAAGCCAGGAACACAGAACGCTTAAGCCAGGAACACAGAACGCTTAAGCCAGGAACACAGAACGCTTAAGCCAGGAACACAGAACGCTAGGAAGGAACACAAAACGCTAGGAAGGATATACAGGACGCTGGGCAGATAAACTGAATGTTGGGGCAGGGAAACAACTAACTGGGAAATACACAGACAGGGACAGAACGCAAGACTGGACAGACTTTAGACAGAACAAAACGGGGAAAACTAAAACAAAAAGGGTCCCTTCAGCACTGGCGGAGTCCAGATGGTGGCAGGACCATTCTGTCACGGATCGGGGTGAGGTGAAAGGAGAGGACTCCAATGCACAGTACTGAAGGGCAAAATAATTTAATAACAAAAGTACAACATAAAGACAAGACAGACACAACCTGGGAGTAAACGGCCAGAGTCCGTGGTGATGATGAGTGTCCGGGTTATGGTGATTGGGGAGATGGAAGACGTTGACCGGGTTAAGGAGGTGACATAGATGAATGGTCCTGCACTGGCAGCTACAAGCCTCACCGCTTAAATAGTCACCGATTAGGAACGGCTTGCAGCTGCGCAGTGCAGGACCAGGTGAGTGTGGAAAATTGGGGGAAAGGTCACTGGAACGGAGGTCATGACACATAATAACAATGCAGATGTTTTAATGTGTTCTGCTAATGTGTTTGTTTCAAGTTTTGCTGATTTTTTTCACTGTTTATCTGTATTTTTCCACTTTATACAGTTAATTTTTTCAACACCATAATATAAAAATAGAAGCCAACACGATCTCTGCCTGCCACTCACTCCCATTAAAAGACAAGTCTGCCAAACCATTAATTGTAATGCGTTTTGTAAATCGCAAAACTAAAGTGGAGCTATTATCACAAGCTAATAAGTTGAAGGGATCGGATTTTTTTTTGAATGAACATTTGACCAAAAGGAATGCCGACATCGCAAGACACGCACGAATACTGAAGAAACAAACCAAAATACAATCCACCTGGACAAGGAAGTGCAGAGTATGGATCAAGCCAAACGGTTCTCCTGAAACGAAAGCTATCAGGGTAAGAGAATTGAAAGAACTTGACAAATACCGTTAAGAACCTATAGCCTAGGAGGCTAACTGACTGTAGTGTGGATCTGAAGGGGACTATAATGACACCAATGGGTGTACAAAGACTGTTCTATTTTAATATATTTTTGATATTGTGCATTTTTCAATTAAGCACCTGTTTTGGACAGACATTTTTTTGTTGGGACCAGGTTGATGGCATGCTTATTTTTTCATTTCTTTCTGCCACCACTAGTAAAAACTCAGGATGTCGGGAGGTACGTGTTTACTTTAAGAAGATTTTTTTCTACCCGGGACATGCTCTATGTATGACATATGCTTGATCTATGTGATTATTTTTCCTTTGCATCTTTGGAACTATTGGAAGACATGGATTATTTTGTTGTTGCTATTGGGATGCATTTGTGCAGGACAACGACCACCCAATTGGACTGTATTTTACTTTTATATTGGACTAAAGTATGCGTGGGTGCGTGTTGGATGTACAAAGCAGTGTGATATGGAAAAAAATATTATTATTTTTTCTTCTCTCTCTCTCTCTTTCCTTTTATTTCATTTCTTACTTTGGTTATAGTACTCATTCATTTATTTCTTTGCCCGCTCATTTGTTTCTCTTTCTCTGGCTCTTTGTCTTCTGGATGCGATTTGTTTATTTGTTTATTTATTTATTTGTTCAAATATTTGTCATTGGTGACATATTGTGCGTGCAGGGTTTTACATGCACTTGCTATGGAAATGGCTGTTATTAATGTAAATAAGTGTTATGTCAAAATATGAACTGTATCTTTTGAATTATGACAGATTTTGAAGAGGTGCTACTTCCATTTCAAGAGCTTGAGATGATCAACATTGCTGATGATATACCCAGTTCTAGAAATAGGGAAGATAATCTTTATAGTAAATATGAAAAAAATTATTTTAATACATTTGATACCACTGGACATAAAACATATGAAATAGAAATGTATCTTGATCCTGAAAACAACTTCTATAATAATTTAAATAAGAACTGTGAGTATTATACTGATGATCAGTTCAAGACTCTCAAGATGGAAGGGAATTTCTCTGTGATTCACTTTAACAGCAGGAGTCTAAATAAAAACTTTACACACATTAGGGATTATCTGAGCCAGTTCAAACCCTTTAGTGTGGTTGCTGTGTCTGAGACTTGGTTAGATCATGACAAAACACTTGGTATTGAAATGGATGGGTATGAATTATTTACATCACACAGGACTAATAGAACAGGTGGAGGAGTTGCATTATATATTGATAAATTATTGCAGTGTAAATTGGTAAATACTAACAATGTTGACAATATTCTTGAGTCCATAACGGTAGAAATAATATTTAAAAGAGCAAAGAACATAGTGTTAACATGTATATACAGAACGCCGGGATCCTGTGCGGACACTTTCACCTCAATTCTTGACAATATGTTTGTCAACACAAACAATAAGATGCACTTAAATATTGGCAATTTTAACATCGACATTCTTAAGTCCCATGAAAACACTAAAACTAGCAATTTTATCAGCACTATGTTTACTAATAATCAGTTCCCTGCAATAACCCTAACCCAGCAGAATTACATCATAGACAGCCACATTAATTAATAATATATACACAAACGCTATAGAAAAACAAATAACAGCTGGTCTACTTATCAACGACATAACTGACCATCTTCCCATATTTGCAATATTCCATCATAAGTGTAACAATGAAAGAACTCCTACAAGCAACACATATACACTAACACGCTTAAGAACTCCTGATGCAATCAATGCACTCAGAGACGACCTCCAAAAACAGACCTGGAATGAAGTCTATTCGGCAGCTGACCCAAACGTGGCTTATAGTGCCTTTTTTATCTGTTTTAATGGTGCTTTATGACAGACATTGTCCCTTCAAAAAGATTTCATGTAAAAATCAACAAATGCATGTCAAGCCTTGGATGACTAAGGGAATAAAAAATGCTTGCAATAAGAAAAATCTACTTTATAAAACCTTCTTGATAGACAGAAATGAGGAGTCAGAAACTAGATACAAGAAGTATAAAAACAAGCTCACTAATATTATTAGGAAAAGTAAAAAGGACTATTATTATAAAATACTGGACCAACACAAAAGTAATATTCAAGGTACTTGGAAAATACTCAACAGCATAATTAAGAAGGGCACCAGTAAACATAAACCTCCCAAATCACATTAATAAAAATAACACAATAATAGACAGGCCAAAAGAGATTGCAGATGCGTTCAATGATTTTTTTGTGAATGTAGGACCGAATCTTGCAAAGAAAATAGTAGAGCCTAATGATAAGCACGGTTTAGATGAAAAAGTGATTAATAAGAATCTACATTCCATTTTCATTAACAGTGTAGATGAGCATGAAATACTAACAATTGTTAATAACTTAAAAAATAAGAAATCAACTGACCACACCAATATAGATATAATCTTAATTAAAAGTATAATTGAAACTATTTTAAAACCTTTCACATACATTTGTAATTTATCATTCCAAGCAGGTATTTTCCCAGATGAAATGAAAATTGCAAAAGTTATCCCTATATATAAAAATGGAGACAAACAACTACTTAACAATTACAGACCAATTTCACTACTCCCTCAATTTTCCAAAATCCTTGAAAAACTTTTTATGGATAGGTTGGACAGTTTTACTAATAAGCACCATCTGCTAAATAAACATCAATATGGTTTTAGACCAAAAAGATCTACCTCAATGGCTGTAATTGAACTTATTGACAGTATTTCAAATGCAACAGACAGCTCAGAATTCACCGTAGGAGTGTTTATAGATTTAAGTGAGGCATTTGATACGATACATCATGCAACATTACTCAAAAAACTGTACAGATATGGAATAAGAGGCACTGCTTACACATGGCTAAAAAGCTACCTTGCTAACAGGAAACAATATGTACATTTAAATGGAGTAAATTCAGATATCCAAATGGTATCATATGGAGTTCCACAAGGCTCTGTTCTCGGCCCCAAGCTTTTTATATTGTTCATAAATGATATCTGTGATGTTTTGCAAAATGTTAATTGTGTTTTATTTGCGGATGATACAAGCCTGTATGCCTCTGGTCCAGAGCTTGAACAGCTCTTGAATGCAGTTGAAAATGATCTAAAAATTCTTAAAAAATGGTTTGACATAAATCAATTATCATTAAATACAAATAAAAGAAATTTCATTTTATTTGGAAATAAAAAGATCAAAATTCCAATAAAACTATCCATTGATGACAGAGCTATTGAACAAGTAAACCAAACAAAATTTCTAGGTGTAATAATTGTTGATAAATTAAATTGGAAGGCCCATATTGACAACTTAAAAAGAAAAATATCTAAAACAATTGCTATCAAATACTCTGTAAACAAAAAATCACTCCACACATTATACTGCTCTCTATTACTGCCATATTTAACTTACTGTGTGGAGGTGTGGGGGCACACGTTTAAATCAATAATCCATTCAGTTTTTATACTGCAAAAAAAAGCAAGGATTATCAATCATTGTGACTATCTTATACCAACAAATTCACTCTTCATCAAAAGCAGACTTCTAAAACTAGAAGACTTAACAAACCTAAACACAGCTGTTATCATGTATAAAGCATACCATAATATTCTCCCAGACTGCATGCAGGAACTGTTCAACCAAAGAGAGACCAAATATAATCTGAGGGGCACTGCAATATTCAATAAAATAAAAGTGAGTACAAATACTAAAGGAAAATGCACTACAGTTAAAGGGGTAAATCTGTGGAACACTCTGGACAATGAACTAAAAACAGCAAACTCTATAAACATATTCAAAAAATTATACAAAACAAGGGTCATTGATAAATACACTGCTTTGTAGTAGCAAATAAACCTTACAACACATATTATACAAACTCACAACTAAACTGTCTTTTATTATTATTATTATTATTATTATTATTATTATTATTATTATTATTATTATTATTATTATTATTATTATTATTATTATTATTATTATTATTATTATTATTATTATTATTATTATTATCACTACTACTCCTGCTACTAACTAAATGAATGATTGACTAATCAATTTACTATTTTTGTTTGTTCTGTAATCTATTTCTGTTTATCTTTTTCTATATATGTGTATGTTTGTGTATATATTTATGCGTATGCATGAGTGAGAATGGAAGAAAAACGAATGAAAAGTAAAACTAGGATAAAGGAAGTAAAAGTAAGAAGAGGGGGAGAGTGGGAGAGAGAAAAGGAAAGGAGGAAGTAGAGAAGGTGGGAGGGAGAGAGAGAAAAAGGGAGGGGGGGAGGGAGAAAAGGGAAAAGGGGAAAAAAAGAATTAAAAAAAAAGGGACTTTTATTTGGACAGTTGTTTTTGTATTTGACTCTTGCATTGTGGGTATTTGATCTTTGTTGTTGTTGTTTTGTTTGTTTGTTTTTTTCCCTGCAGAACATATTGCAGTAAGGTATTGGTAATGGTGGTTAAATAAGCTTCGGCTTCAGCCCTAAACCTTTTCGGTCAAGCAGTACATTCATTATGTGTTAAAATGTGTCTACCTGCCTTGTGCTTGTTTTTTTTTTTTTTTTGGTTTTGTATTTTGACCGAGATAAAATAATTTAAAAAAAAAAATTGATGAGTAAAAATAAGTAAAGTAAAAGTAAAAAATAAAAAGCTGGAACATGGACACAGAATGATCTAAACAAAAGTGTTTGAGCACATGTAAAATAGTTGAAAGTGTATTTGTATGATCCCATAAAATGCCATTATGAACATATACAGTTGTTTTTCTTAGTAAATATGATGACATCTGTTTTATTTTTATTATAACGAGGTGTTCAAAGTACTGACATTCTGTACTAAGTAGAAGTACAGCTACTTATGTGAAAAAATACCCTGGTAATAGTAGAAGTACTGATTCAACTCCTTGACTTAAATAAAAGTAAAAAAGTACAATTTCTTAGTTGTAATAAAGTACAAAAGTTTTTTTTTTTTTTTTTTTTTTTTTTTACCAAGAGTGCAATAATACTCATTTAACCAGGACTCTCTGTTGAACTTGTGTTTGATCAGGTCACATGAGAGTCATCATGAGATTTAAAACAAAAGTTATAAATATGAGATAAAAAAAAAAATGAAGATAAAACGTCAAAATTGTGAGATAAAAAGTAAAAGTTTTAAACATTCTTTATATCTAATAATGATAAACCATTTGCTAATTCTTTTAAACCAACCTTTCAATATATGCAAAGACAGCATTTTTTTCTGATTCTGTTATTGCACAAACCTGTCATTAAAAGGTTAATAAAAAAAAAAAAACAAAGATGGTGACATGTTGATGAAGATAAATCCAGTTGAGCCACTGACTAAATCATCACATGTTAGTTTTTCCCACATCTGGACCCACGCCTCCTTTAATCCCTGCACTGCTCTTGCTGCTGAGTGAAGTTATGCATGATTCCTAAGCAACAAGACTCCACGTTACATGGTTGATGCATAATCAATAGGACAAGCACTCTCCAAATAGGGTTTTAACTTTTATTGAGCTCCACTGAAGAATGGCTGCTGCGCTCCATGTACGTGCACTGCTTCGCCCCCTCAGACCGAAATACATTCGGTTTGATATTCAGGCAGTTTTTTTGTGCTGACTTCTGCTCGCCATGATGAAAACGGTGGGTAAGAGAGTGTAGCGGGCTGGAATCGATACACGACAGAGGCCTTAAAACAGAGAAATCAATCTGCTGTGGCTCGACTGAACAGGAATCCTCAAGGAAAAATGAAAGATGTTTATTAAAAATGTACCTGGGAATGATGGCGGCTCATTTGTCTTTCATTTGGTCTTTGGAGACAATGAAGTATCAATCATTTTAGTGGCTCTGATTTTGTTGTTGTTTAATTTAGACGTTAAGACTGGGCCCCAAAGTGATGCAACATTTACTAAATTTAAAAGCGTGTGGTCCAGTGAAGAGACCCTAAATATACACAACATACGTGTAAAGAACTGGTGTCAAATGCAGTTTGTCATCTTTGCATGGTCATCAGATATGACCCATTTGGATGTTTAGAGCCTCTGTTGTTACCATGGAAACACCATCATCTTCTGCAACATTGACTCACCAGGAATAAACATGGAGTTGGATCAATGACAGTGGATGGACATATGGGTTTATGTTCAGTTAATGATAGATTTGCTGAAAAACCAAAAAAAGTCTGAGCTTCAATAACTATGGAGGACTGTAAGAGCCACAATTAAGTAAATAAATACATCATTAAAGGACTCCTTCCACTGAAAACCACTGTGTGTAGCTGTTTTATAATGTGGTGTCTATATGTACGCAGCAGTGACATTGGACCCACATGGGTGCACTGGTCAACCCCCCCCATAGACGTCACTATGTCATAAGCCCCGCCCAGATCCATAGATGGCATCACCCACAGGCTAGTTACACAAATGTCACACACGTTTGTGTTAGATCCACTGTATGTGTAAACATTAAACAACGTAAGTGTCTTCTGCTTGTTTACAGAGCTGCTGTGACCAGAAATGGAATCAATTATTACATAATACAGCTAAATTTATAACAAAATGTGGCATTTTATTAGAAAATTAAATGAAAAAGTTATTATATTTTGGATGTTTATTACAAAATGCGTCTCAACACGCCTCCTCCTTGCTTTTGATTGGTCAGTAGCTTTTGATTGTGACACTGATGAGCGCAGCTCTGTTCTAAAAGTTGAACTATTTCCAACTCGCAGCAAAAACAGTCTCTGCATTTCTTTTTTAGCGCTCTAGGTGCATAACACTCTTTACTTTTAGCTACAAATCATATGTAGTTCAGCATCAACACACATCCTGTGGACAGAGACACTAACCCACAAACTTTCTGTAAATCTGTGGAACAGTGTCACCACTCAGCAGAGGGTTTGATCCTTATTTTTTTTTCCTTGTTTAGAAACCAATCAGAGGAGCCTTATTATCACATCACAAATATTCATGAGGAACACTGGAAAAGCCAGTTGTTCGACCATAGCCCCTGTTCATAACATGTGATGCCATATCTGACTGCCTTGTATTATGTTATATTATATCAAGTATGCAGTACATATATATATATATATATATATATATATATATATATATATATATATATATATATATATATATATATATATATATATATATATATATATATATATATATATATATATATACATGGGCGGTGTCTCCTTCAGACTCGGGTCCTCTACCAGAGGTCTGGGAGCCTGAGGGTTCTGCGCAGGATCTTAGCTGTTCCTAGCAATGCGCTCTTTTGTACACAGATCTCTGATGTTGTTCCTGGTATCTGCTGGAGCCATTCTCCCAGCCTGGGGGTCACTGCCCCTAGTGCCCCCATCACTACTGGTATCACTGTTGCCTTCACACTCCACATTTTCTCTAACTCCTCTTTCAGCCCTTGGTATTTCTCAAGCTTCTCATGTTCTTTCTTTCTGATGTTGCTATCACTGGGGACTGCTACATCTATCACCACCACTGTCTTCTCATGTTTATCCACCACCACTATATGTCAGGCTGATTGGCCATCACCATCTTGTCAGTCTGGATCTGGAAGTCCCACAGGATCTTGGCCTGTTTTGGCCTTTGGGGGGTTCTCCCATCTTGACCCTGGAACCTCCAGTCCATACTCTTTACAGATGTTCCTGTACAGTATGACCACTACCTGGTTATGCCTCTCCATGTATGCCTTGCCTGCCAGCATCTTACACCCTGCTGTGATGTGCTGGACTGTTTCAGGGGCTTCTCTACACAGTCTACACCTGGGGTCCTGTCTGATGTGGTAGACCCCAGCCTCTATTGCTCTGGTGTTCAGGGCTTGTTCTTGTGCAGCCATGAGCTTTAGTCCTTTAGTCCAGACTTTTCCAGCCATATATATATATATATATATATATATATATATATATATATATATATATATATATGTGTGTGTGTGTGTGTGTGTGTGTGTGTGTGTGTGTGTGTGTGTGTGTGTAAATATGGTCTGTATAGTTTTTATTCCTTTTTTTTCATATGGTATGTTTCCTTGCACTATTTCTATGCATGTAAATGTTTTCTTGTTGCACTTTATTGTGTCACTGCCTTGGCTGTTGAATTGTGGGATCAATAAAAACAAGGCAGTCGTATTAGATATGCTACTTTTATTATGTTTTTTTTTTCAAATAACTTGTATGTACTTGATCTGGACTATATAATTGTGAAAAAACAAAACAAAATAGGACAGTAGTATGTTGACCCATCTGATGTCTGAAGGTCAGACCATGTGAATGAAAAAAAACACCGGATTCTATTTTGTCTGAACCCTGAGATATTACTACTACCATTTACCTGTTGACCTTTAGTGTGATCTTGACCTTTGACCTTCATTGCTAAAAATCTAAGGGGTTCTTCCTTGACCCATTAAAATTTCATCAAAATCTGTTCTGAACTTTTTGCATAATCCTGCTGACAGACAGACAAACAGACCTGAATTTAACAACTCTTTACTCCAGAGGTAATAATAATAATAATAATAATAATAATAATAATAATAATAAGAGAAAAGCATTATCTCTGAACAGTGACTTGTGTTATCTTAAATATACCACTCACAACTCAACTCCGGAGCCCTTTTATGTGAATGTATAGCATCAGTTTTCTTAAATCATTATAAATACACTATAGTTTTTGCAGTTTTTAGCCATTAGAAAATGAAACAGGTGGAAATCCATGACATATGACTTTGAATGTCTTATTTTTACCCTGAACAAGACAAAAGACTAAATGATGAAAAAGCCTTTTTAAACCTTACTGCTGACAGGTTCTTTTGTCATATATAACCCCTCAAATCTTTCTCCACAGTTGAACTAATACAGGCTTGTCATGGTGTTCCTACGCCCTTTTTTTTTTGTTTTGTTTTAATTAATGCAAACTAAACAGGTGGTAGAAGTCAGAGGGAACAGCCAGGCTCACGCTAGGTGATTTAGTCAATTTGTCTAAATTTTGTTTTAAATGTTGTTCTAGGGGCTGTTGAAATTCTTCATTAGAGCCTTTCTTTTAAACACTGATTTGATCCTGTTGCTCAATTAAAACACAAAGTGTTGCTTTGACTTCAGGTGCAATCACTCTATGGTTGTTTTAATTGGTTAAAAATCAGCTGAAGCACTTCACACCAAATGGGGATGTTCTGATCGAGTCTGATTGCTTCACTGTCACTCCAAATATAAATACTGAAAGTATGATTTTATAATGGATTTACAGGAACTACAGAATTACTTACAAAAACCTTAAAAATAAGAATCCTCCTCGGTAGATAGGTTTCCATGTTTTTGAGGATTTTATTTACTTTTTTTTTTTTTACTTTAAATCACTGGTTCTGTAAGATGGTCCTGTTCATGTTTGATTTGAAACAAAAACATCAATATTTCAATATTTAATGAGATGTGAGGAAAGTATGTGACTCAGAAATAATTGTAAGACATGGTTCAGTTCTGTATTTGTTGGTGGATTCAGGACCATATGAGTGTTAAAATGTCAAACTGTACTGGTGTACATGTGGACTAAATGCTACTTGAATGTTGTTTGTTCTATTATTGTATGTATTTGTGATATGTTTTCTGAAGAACAATAAAAAATAAAATAAATACAACTAGAAAAGCACTCTGACAAGCGCAAACCTTTGAATGAAGAGAGGTCCACCAAGGAGGTTATGTTTTTGTCTGTTGGTCTGATAGTTAGTAAGATAACTCAAAACGTTATGGACAGATCTTGATGACATTTTCAGGGTAGGTTGGTAATGGGGAGGTCTGGAAATGATTAGATTTTGGTGGTGATCGTGTGTGAGTGGGAGGGGGGTCTACCTTGGTGGAGGTCTGCGCTCTCAGTGCTTTTCTAGTTTTTTTCTAGTTCAAGTGTTTCCAAGAGGAGGTTGTACTTGAAGAAATGTAAAATTCTGTCTGTAGCTTCAAATGAATAAAAAGAAAGCCCCCTTTTTAGTTATTTTTCAGCAGCCGTAAATGAACGTGATCTCTGTGAAAGCATAAAGGTAGAGTGTTTTTATTTTATTTTCTAATTTTACCTTGCAGTAAATGGAGAATACATTTCAAAGTGATCCAGAATCTCTTCCGGATCACCACCAAAATATAATAATTTATTCATTGTGACACTCCCAACACATCCCTGTGGAATGGAGGTGGGTGGGAAATCCCTCTTTGCGAAGGAACAAAGAGGAGCAACGGAATATTTTGCTGTCTCCTGGTCGACACGTAAAGCCAAGAAGAGGAGGGGTCGACGTGTGGGGGAAGGACTTCAGTACAGACAGACTGACCTGACAAAAGACTCTTGATTCCTGACTGTAACTTTAGAATGTTTTTAAACTATAATACGGATTTGAACTAATTGTAAATATTTGTGATATTGAAATTAATGAAAAGACTCAAAGAAAAGTTAGTTCTTATCAAGCCATAAATATATGATTTTAATTAAGTATGATTACATATTTTTTCCAAAGACAACACAGAGGAAATAGCTTTAATTCAGAATAATTTTATTCTCATACTTTACTTATTCAGAATAAATGTCCAAATTTTTAGTCTTTCTTTGGTTGATTTTTTGCTTTGAGTTGTGAACCACAATCGTTAGTTATGAGTGAACTTCAGATACATTCGTTGGAGCATCTGCCATCTCACCCGTTCACTTCACATGAACGTATGTTGTGTTGTGCTCCTGGTTGGGACTTTTTGTCCAGTTATTTTACCCAAACTCTTTTTCTACCCATGTGTCTTACCTCTTTTCATCTCTTCCATAGAAAGCCTTTCAGTACCACCCCTCTGGACAGTGACAGGACTTGATTGTGTAGCACTAGAAAACACCTATAAAACCGAATAACACAACCTTCAAATTTAGAAAATCATTTTAAACTAAAATGAAATTCATTTAATTTAAAAACTCATTATTAATAATTTTCCAAAGCCACCTGCAGGTTCAATAGTACAGATGAAAGAGCTACATGGGGCTCCACTCAGTGGGATATTTAAAAATGAGGTTGATGAGAGGAGCCCATCAGAGGGGGTGGGGGTGAGGGGGATTATGGGAATATGCGGGAGTTTTCTTACGTGGTTTATCTATCTGCACTGTTGGTTATTGGGGGGGGGGGGTCCCTTTCATGTACATCTGTATTAAACTCTTACATAAAATATTTTCTTTCCCAATACATAAATAACATGTAAATCTGAATATAGAAAAAAATAGAATAGATGCTTTATTCATCCCATCCATTATGACAACACACTCTTTTTTTTCCAAACATGATGTGGACAGTGTGGTGTGCGACTTAGCGGCCATTACCTTACACTTTTTGCACTTATGTAGGGTGAGCATATGTCTGGATTTTTCTGGACCGATGGCTCTAAAACTGGACTGTCTGCACGTCTGTCACACCTCAGCCCAGGTCAGGTTTTAGAGCTGTGGGTCCTGACAAATTGTGGACATATGTTCACCCTACTGATGTTGTGCAGTTAAATTTAACAGAAAACTCAAGGTGTTATCCTTTCTTTCTTTCTTTCTTTCTTCAGGTTAAACTTCTGATGTTTGTGTCTTGCCAGTGGGTCGTCCAATGATTGAAGGGTTGGCGGTTCGCGTCCCACCTCTGGCTGTCCACGTGTCGAAGTGTCTTGGGGAAGACACTGAACCCTAAGTTGCTACCACTAGGATCAGGCAGCGTTGATCATTGCTGGACAGACATATGTCCGTGTTGTTCCTCCAATGACAATATGATGACTCGAATTTGATTAATCAACTTGAGAAAAACTGAAGTGGTTAATTCCCTAATATACAGTATTTATATTGTATTGCATGACGGTTTGTCACGACCTCTCCTCCAGTGACCTTTCCCCCAGTGCTCTCCAGATCCACCTGGTCCCGCATCATGCAGCTGCAAGTCGTTGCTGATCTGCAGTATTTAAGGAGTGAAGCTTGCAGTTGCCAGTGTGGGACCATTCAGTTTTGTCACCTACATAACCGGGACACTTCTGCCACATCTCTTACCACAATAACCTGGACTCACACCACAGACTCTGGCTGATCTACACCCAGCTTTTTGTTTGGTCTTGTTTTGGTTTTGTCTTTGTCTTTATTTTGCTTAGTTTGTTATTAAATTATTTTTCCCTTCAGCACTGTGCATTGGAGTCCTCTCTTCACCTCACCCATCATGACATGGTTATGTTATTTATCTTTCTTTTCACAGCCTGTACCTTACAGGATTGTGCTTTTCTACAGTTTTACAAACCAATACAGAAAACCCTCTGACTAGTCTGTCCTGGGGTGATTAGATGTACAAGCTGAGTCTATCCAACACCATTAAAGATCAAATGAAACTATCTCTTTTGGGATCTTCTCAAAACCATGATGAAATTATGATGAAATGACGCCCAAAGAAAACAACCTTTTTTTTTGTTATTCTACGGCCCTCTAGAGTCTAGACTGTTGCGGCAGCTCCCGTTAACTTTTAATTGACATTCGCAGCCTTCAGCGGGAGGTTTTTTTTTTTCGACAACCGCCCACTGCCAATGGCAATGGGTTCTGTCACTTCAGATTCACTGTACCTTATCACTCCACAGGTAGTTTGGCCATTTTGAAAGTAAATATGCAGCTGAGATTGTGTGGCAGCATGTGGTAAAAGGAACACCAACTCACATGTATACGAATATTTATAACTATCTGACGTTGTCTCTATAGATTTAGTCAGCTGTTGGCCAGAGGGAAAGCCTCCTCTAAGAACTGTCCATTCACTTCCATTGTAATCTGGAGACTGTTTTCATCTGCATTCACCCTGCTCTTATTTTGAAGGCAAATTTCCAGACTGCATCCCTATCAATGACATTTCCCCCCTTTATTCCTATGCGTCCTTTGTTTTCATACTACCTTATTAATGGATTGAGACCAAACCGGATGTTGTGAACTTAAGACATATCTGGTCATAATGTCTGTAATTTGCGTGAATTATAGACTTTTACTCATCCCGTCTGAATGCACCACACAATAACATAGAGGTATGGGAGTAATTGCAAATTACCAGTGGTCCATAGATAATATGTATCCTGTGCGACTAGGGCATAAGCATTAGACCTAGTATAGCAGTAATAAACCACCCTACCAGAAACTGTATTCTAATAATATAGCTTTTTATTTGCGTCTCATGTGGAGGTCATTGTGTATAAATGTACCAGGAGAAACCTTAGTTAGTGCATGGAGTCTGCCACAGCTGCCAATGTGTGCTATAACAGAATATGTTGGAGGACCGTCTACGGTGGCTGCTGTAGTAATAATGGAGACAGAGGACTAATTATCCATCTGCTACTGGAAGAAAAATTAAAAATAGATGTTGGACTAGGGACATTTTTCACAGCCTGGAGAGCAGCAGCTACCAGAGCAGCCAAGAGTTTTACCGTCACGCAGCTCAAATGTGTTCTGGAGGGATTGTATTATTTTATCAAGTAAAGTGTCAGTATCATGTGATGTGAATTGCTTTTCAGGGGGCCTTTCCATCTCAATCCCTACATGCTTCTGCTGCAGGACAATATCCGGCTTTATTGTTTTCCTTAAAATTTTCCCACAATCCACACAAATACAACACAGGACTGACTCTTGACTTTACTGTAAATATGTTTTATTATTATGTCTGTGGTCAACTTTTTTTTTAGACCCCAACATTCACAGGTTACTCTACTACTACAACTGATCTAAAATGTTTAATAACCTTATAGTCAATAATCCTATCAATACATGTAAATAATTGGTGTAAAATGCAATTTGTCATCTTTTTATGGTCATCTGTTTTGATATAATAACCTTTAATCCAATGTTAAGGTTGTGTTCAAGAAGGGCAAGAGCAAACTGCTTTTCTGAGGAGGCTTAGATCCTTTGACATGTGAACCAAGATGTTAGACATCTTCTACCAGTAAGACATCCTAACTGAAAGACGAGAGTTAATCAAAATAAGTGTAATTCCTGTGTGCTTGCATGCAATGCAAAGCACAGGGGTATATTGTTTGTCGTATGTATTATTATTCTGACTTCTTCTGATTTGTACAAAAAAAAGGGCCCTGAACCACTGTAAATAGACCAAAAATGTTGATGCTTAACTGTGTGGACTGGTCTCAAAAGATGTGCTATCTATCAGAATTGACACTGCGATGCACGGATTTTGTATAAAATGCAAAAAAACACTGACAATTGTCCATCCAAAAATAATTGAGCCATGTTTACATCGCTATAATTCCAAAACGATACATTAAAGCATTTTGCAGTAAATAGAAACCATGTGTGGTCTCATAATTCTGATATGTTGTACAGATTTCACATTATTATGCCAAATAAAACCCCATTCATTCTTAATGGGACCAACAAAAAATTGCCTTTTTTCCCAATGCTACTGCTTCAACATACTTTGTCACACAAACTTCATTTGAACTTTAAAATGTAGGCATTTTTGTCCCCTCTTTAGGATGTGATTCTCATGAGGGTGTGATTTACAGTTCTCAGTAAATCCACCCTGAAAAGACCAAGATCTGACATTTTATCAGTGGGTGATGTCATCACCAGAGCATGAGAAAAGCAAACATTAACCTGAAAATTTTTTCAAAACTCATCGTCATGGCAAAATCACAAGTACTAGACAAACAATATTTTCCACAAATGTTACCATGGTTCTCAGAATTCTAACAAACGAGGGTTTGAAGATCTAGCTCTTTTTAAAGTGAAATGACAGGAACCTGTTTAGGATGATGTCAGGGCTTTCACTCAATAGACTTCTATTGTAAAAATGATTTCTGTCTGATGTTGAGTTCAGTGTTTTTTAAATTACCCGAACTCACTTATTTTTCACAGTACCGACATAAGAAGTACATGTACTTGTCCGTCAGACCCTCCTGCCACTCATGGTCAACTTTGTTTTCACCAATTTTTTACCATTTCCCCAAAAATCGCAGGAGTTCGGCAGTATGTTCACACCTATTTTTTTTTACATGTAAACAGTGTGGAGCTCTGCTTAAGTCTCCCCTTTGAAGTTCCCGCCACTGCTCATCACCATGGCAACAGTGCTCCTGGCTCTATGAAACACCTGCAGACAATTAAGACTGTTGGAGGAGCTTTAACATGATTGACAAACACTGTGGGCGGGGCTTTAACATGATTGACAGAGTAACAGATCTGCTTCATTTTGGTGAGTTCAGTGGTTTTAAAACAGCTGTATCTCACTTATTTTTCACAGTACATGAAAAATAAATATATCTACTTGTCCCTCAGAACCTCCTGTCACTCATGATCACCTTTGATTTCACCAATTATTTACAGGTTTCTCAAAAATCATAGGAGTTCAGAGGCATGGTTTAACATTCAGACAGCCGTTACTCCAAATCAGCTCTCTGTGTCTGCATGTGTAACTCCAGGCCGGTTTCCATGACAACAGGGAAAGTCTCCTACTCACAGAAAATGGGAGGAGCTTTAATAGAAGTGACTCAGTCCACAAACACTGACAAACAGATTCTACATATGAAGTGAACAGCAGATTTTTTTTTTCCTTTCACCAGACACAACTACAAGCGGTCCAGCAAGAGACAAACACACAGGTTACATTTCCTTCAGGAAATATATGGAAGTCTAGTTATTATTAGGTTTTATTAAACAAACAACTTCTCATCGTACGGATTTCACATTATTATGCCAAATAAAACCCCATTCATTCTTAATGGGACTGACAAAAAAAGGCCATTATTGCCAACGCTACTGCTTTGCCATACTTTGTCGTATATACTTCATTTGAACTTTAAAAAACAGGCATTTTTGTCCTCTCCGCAGGATGTGATTCTCATGAGTGTGTGATTTATGGTTCTCAATAGAGAACTCATGAAAACCACCATGAAAAGACCAAGATCTGACTTTTTATCAGTGGGTGATGTCATTGCTAGAGCACGAGAAAAGCAAAAATTAACCTGAAAAATGTCTCAATAACTCGTCCTCACAGCAAAACTATAAATAGTAGACAAACAATCTTTTCCACAAATGTTTCCATGGTTCTGAGAATTCTAACAAACCAGGGTTTGAAGATCTAGTTCCTTTTAAAGTGAAATGACAGGAACCTGTTTGGGATGATGTCAGGGCTTTCACTCAATAGACTTCTATTGTAAAAAGGATTTCTGTCTGATGTTGAGTTCAGTGTTTTTTAAATTACCCGAACTCACTTATTTTTCACAGTACAGACATAAAAAGGACATGTCCTTGTTCCTCAGACCCTCCTTCCACTCATGATCACTCATTATTTTCACCAATTACCCAACCATTTCCCCAAAAATCGCAGGAGTTCGGCAGTATGTTCACACCTATTTTTTTTATTTTTTTTACATGTAACAGTGTGGAGCTCTGCTTAAGTCTCCCCTTTGAAGTTCCCGCCACTGCTCATCACCATGGCAACAGTGCTCCTGGCACTATGAAACACCTGCAGACAATTAAGACTGTGGGAAGAGCTTTAACATGATTGACAAACACTGTGGGCGGGGCTTTAACAAAACTGACAGAGTAACAGATCTGCTTCATTTTGGTGAGTTCAGTGGTTTTAAAACGGCTGTATCTCACTTATTTTTCACAGTACATGAAAAATAAATATATCTACTTGTCCCTCAGAACCTCCTGTCACTCATGATCACCTTTGTTTTCACCAATTATTTAATAGTTTTCCCAAAAATCACAGGAGTTCAGAGGCATGGTTTAACATTCAGACAGGCTTTACTCCATGTCAGCTCTCTGTGTCTGCGTGTGTAACTCCAGGCCGGTTTCCATGACAACAGGGAAAGTCTCTTACTCACAGAAAATGGGAGGAGCTTTAATAGAAGTGACTCAGTCCACAAACACTGACAAACAGATTCTACATATGAAGTGAACAGCACATATTTCTTCCTTTCACCAGACACAACTGCAGCGATCCGGCAAGAGACAAACACACAGTTTACATTTCCTTCAGGAAATATATGGAAGTCTGGTTTTAACAACATTATTCCTCATTACAGTGCCAGGAAATTTACAGGCATTCACTTCTCTTAAAATATTATTGGATGATCATATTTGTTCAGGATATTTAGGTTTTTTGCAAATGGACCATTTATGAGTGTAAACATTTTCATGTAATTTTACGTTTCTACACTAAAACATAGAGAAATAATGAAGGTAGTCTTTATTTATGTGTGTTATCCTGAAGGTGGAACCTGAACTATAATAATTTTGACACTATTGAGTATTAATATTCATTCCATGAGCCAGATTTTAGCCTACGGCTTCATGTTTGACACCTGTGGTGTAAATGAATAGAAGCCTATAGTGATAATTATGGGTTTTGCATAATGGTTGTAAAAGAACAGTGGTGGGCACAACTTCCTTCTTGTTGTACGGGAGAGGTTTAATTATAATTAACCCTTTCATGCAAACGGGTCACTACAGTGGACAGCTATTCAACAGCTGCGAGGTGCAGTGGTTAGCACTTGTGCCTCACAGCAAGAAGGACCCTGGTTCAATTCCCACACCAGACCCTTATGTGTGGAGTTTACATGTTCTCCCTGTGTCTGTGTGGGTTTTCTCCAGGTACTCCAGTTTCCTCCCACCATCCAAACACATGCACCGATAGGTTAATTTGTTAATCTAAATTGTCCATAGGTGTGAATACAGGGTGTGCCCCGCCTTCACCCATTGTAGCTGGATTAGGCTCCCAATGACCCCCGTGAACCTAGTGAGGATAAAGCAGGTTCAGATGATGAGACGAGACTGTAACTTTGCTGTTCTTTCATTAATATTATTGTGTTCTCCATTGTTATTGAATACATTGTGGGTTGGTTCTATTTAAAAAAAACCCTCCAGATTGTTTTGTTTCCAGTTGTTTTTCCATGGTAGAACAATGACTTTAGGTCGTACAACAGAGTTTACCGGTACTTCCTCATACTTGTCCATGACGCGGTGATGAGGCGTCTCTGATGGGCTCAGAATGCGTGAAGGAACACTCCCCCCTCCCGTTTTGCCCTGTGTGTGTTTACCTTTACCAGAGTGTCACCCAGCTAGGTTTCATGCTGTTGCTTGTACTGAAAACGTGCAGGGGAAAAAACAGCCTTTATTTCCACAGAGAGCACATGAACCAGTTTGATCCAACAATTTTTTCAAGTTTGTGCAGCAGCTACTGTGGTGTGATCTTAGATGCTAATGCTACTTCAGATTTGCTGCAATGAGGGACAGGTATAACCCCACGTGGGTGACGTGACATCAGATGGACCGGCTTTTTCTGGGTCCCTCGTTTCTCTTGTTGTTTCCTGTGAATGCAGTATGCAGCCAGTGGAGGTGACAAACCACTGTCAAAGGCAGCATGTGTCGGTAACTTGGGGTGACCCATCAGATTCCAAAAGGGGCGTGGAAAAGTGGTTTTCAGCAGAATATCACCTTTAAGTAATAACTAAAGTAAAATTACTAAAAAGTAATAATATTAGTTAATTTGACACTATTGATCTAACTAGTGTTAGAGGATGTTAAAATGTGAGAAAACATCTGATTAGCGGAATAATAAATGTTTTAAAATTCACTTTCTTTTGATGGGTTTTAAATAATATGCTTCAAAGCTTAAACACACGTCCAGTTAAGTGGATATTTTTGTAATTCCAGGTAAAATAGCTTTATAAGAAAAAATCAATCATATTGTGTTTTTCATGCCTAAAGAAAATAAAATAAAAAAGAATTAGAATTAATTAATTCACTAAAATGGTTAATTGTTTTATTTACCATTAGCTTTGTTTAACTGCATGCAGTGCTTCAAACCTGAAGGACTGTAATGGAATATTTTTCTCTCTTTTCTCACAGTAACGTCTTATCTCCTCTATCCTTATCAGTCATGTATGTGTTCCATTCACCTGCTGATACACTACGTCGGCTGTGGTTCAGTTGGTAGAGTGGGTCGCCCAATGACCGAGAGGTTGGCGGTTCGCGTCCCGGCTCTGGCTGTCCACATGTCGAAGTGTCCTTGGGCAAGACACTGAACCCTGACTTAGGCCCCCAGTAGGACTTACCGTAGACCTTAGAAACCTACTGGTGTATGAGTGTGTGAGTGAATGGGTGAATGAGAGGCTAATGTAAAGCGCTTTGAGCACCATGAAGGTGGAAAAGCGCTATATAAAATGCAGTCCATTTACGTCAGCCACTGGCCTCCACAATACCAACGCACTTGCAAATGAAGTATGCATGAATACCCACGGCTGTTGTCAATGCGGTGAAACGTCGTCTGCAGCTGAATGAGCTGAAATACTGGAGAGCACATGTGGGTGTATGTGTGAAGCCAGAGGATGAGTGACAGCTGGAGACGACGAGATGGAGGAGCTCCTGATAGGAATCAGGCCTGGGCGACTTACTGCAGAACAGGCAGACCTTCGTATCAAATAAGCTCATTACTTTTCAAAATGGTTTTAGACACGGAGGACAGGATGTTGGCCACTTTTTAGAATTGAAGGGTATTTTGGTTGCTCAGTGGATTTTCATAATAGTATATGAAAATTAGACCCTCAAGGCTTTCTTAGTGGCCCTTACAGAGATATTACTGCATATCTTGTAGAAGGGATTAACTTGTGTTAGTGCAGCTGTTGTGCCATGAGCATCTGGCTGAATGGCTTCTGAGATATGGGGTGAAGACATTTGTGATTTAGAGAATGATAGTCACAAACACGGATGAATATAGATATAATATTACAAAAATGTCAATTCACCAGAAAGAGTTGGAATTATCCTTTTAAAAAAAAAAGAGTTGAGGGAAATCTGTTCAGAAAAAAAAACAGTGTGACTCAAATGGGCAAATATATTTATTTAGCACCATGCGTGTTAAATTAACACCTACAAAGTGTTGATGTCTCCGCACGAGGCAGTGTAAAATAAATACTTTTGAAAGCGTTAAAAATGTAATACTCACTCTTTGTTGGTTTAACACTGTTGTTAAAAATAGAACCCACTTTGAGTGAACGAGTTTACATGTTCTCCTCATGTCTGTGTGGGTTTTCTCCAGTTTCCTCCCACCATCCAAACACATGCACTGATAGGTTAACTGGTTAATCTAAATTGTCCATAGGTGTGAATGTGACAGTGATTGTTTGTCTATATATGTTCAGCCCTGAGATGAACTGGAGACTCATTCAGGGTGTACCCCGCCTTCACCCATTGGAGCTGGATTAGACCCCCAGTGACCCCAGTGAGGATAAAGCGGGTTCAGATGACGAGACTTTGAGTGAAGATCCCCCAACACTTCTGGACTGCACACATGTGGTGAATGAAACTTATGAGATGGAAAGGATGAGTTTTTCATTAAGACTCTCTGCTGATAAGTGTAAAACATATTAGGAAAAATGGAATGTGTATGTAGGCCAAAGTAATTCTTGAATCAATATAACTATAGGCTCTAATTTTGCAGACGTGGCACAACAGGGTGTGTCTAGACGACTTTTGCAAGTTTACCTCTTTTCCATCTTCTGTCGGAGGAAAAAACACAGACACATGGCTAAAAAAACAAACAAAGGCTAACGTTAACAAAGCGTTTTCTTTTAAATTTACCTGAACAACATCAGTAGGTGAACATATGTCGAGATTTTGTCTGGACCCACGACTCTAAAACCGAACTGTCCAGACGTCTGTCACGGGTCCTCACTTTTTATATTAAGTGCAAAAAGTTTAAGTCAGTGGCTGCTAACTGCACCACATTGTCCACATCATGTTTGGAAAAAAAAGCGTTGTTTTAATGCGTGTTGTCTGCGCTGCTGCTCACACTCAGGTTAGCTAACGAATATTTCCACACATGATGTGTGTCTATCACTGTCTTCTGTGTTGTCAGCCCACCACAACTGTCTTATCTGCAGCAGCCACGTGTGGTTTATGACTGGTCTGTGTTTATGCACCGAGAAAGAGAGAGAGAGACAGAAAGAATAACATGCAACTTCTCGAGTCCTGCAAATTTAACTTGAGTTTTGCAATGATAGTCTACTAGTCGACATGTCTGTTAATGCCCTACCAGACGCAGTGTTGTTTTAAAACAATGTGGTGTTAATACAACGCCAACACTCTATTTAACACTGACACTGCATTATTTAACACTTCCATATTTGCTGTAACGCATTTAACCAACCTTGATTTGTCACTATTTATTGTAACAATATCCTCTTAATTTAGCATTTATTTCCAGTGGAAATCATCTATTATCCTATGTTGAATTGACTGACCATGTAAACCAGTGTGTGTGGTTCTGTGCCACAGGGGGCACTGGGATGCCAATGAGGGGCATTTGGAATGAGAAGGCTAAGAAGGGGGAACTAGTTTGTGTAAGTATCACCTTATAAAGCAAATCATCTAACGGAAATATAAAAGAAAATAAAGTAAAAAAAAAAAAACATCACTGAGGCATTCTGGAAGTAAAGATATTTGAACTCATGAAGACTGAGTGCTTCTTTGAAATTAAATTTTACTTTAAAATGAAATTTTCTCAGTGGGACCTTTTGTGTGGAGTTTATATGTTCTCCCCATGTCTGTATGGGTGTTCTCCAAGTACTCCCACTTCCCCCCACCATCCAAAGATCTGCACTGATTAATTCTTTACTCTAACATAATCTATATATGTGAATGTGAGATTTATTGTTTGTCTTTATATGTTCAGTCCTGAGATAAAGTGGTGACTTGTCCACTTTACATCCTACCTTTACCTAAATGTAGCTGGGATAGACTCCAGTGACCCCTATGACCCTCGTAAAGGTAAAGCAGGTTCAGAAAATGAATGAATAAAATGTTCTCTAGATCTAACTTGCATTAAGTGATTTATCATCATTGATTGCTCTTGCATTTTATCAGTATAAGTAATTTCCTGTGTTTCTGTTTCTGATCATAAAGATGTTCATTAAGGTAGAGTGGTACTGCATCAAAAACAGACAAAACTGCAGGAAAAGTGACTTTTTTTGGTAAAATGTATCATCAACTCCACCTAAAATAAGCATTTCCATTCACTGTCATTTGTCCAAGTCCATGAATTTATTGAATCAATATTTTAGAAGATGACAGTGTTTCTATGGTAACCATGGAGCCTCTGAACATCCAAATGGGTCATATCTGATGACCAAGAAAAGATGAAAAACGTTTATGCCCATTATTCACATGCATTGAAATGATTAGTGGATCAGCAGTCATAGATTTGTGGGTTTTTATGGGTTAAATGAAACTAACCAAGGAAAATATATTTATTGTAATATACAACTATATGTGACCCTCCAGCACTAAACCAGTGGTTCAGTCTCACAGCAGTATTTCTAGCTTTAGCCTCAAATACATTATATGGGTCAAAATTATCAAATGGGAAGTTTATGCATAAAATCCAAGTAAAATGTCTCCGGAAAACTTCTAACTATGACTTTTTGTTAAATTCCTACCATAAGCACTGCCTTTTAGAAAGAACAACAACTGACTCTGACATTAATTAAGTCTAAAACAAAGAAAAATCAACTCGAAACACGACTTTTCTTCGCACTCGTGTTAGGTATTTCCCTGTCATGTTTGGTACTGTTGGAAAGATGGGGATTCCTGCTAGACAACCCTGAAATAGAAATCTATGTAATTATATATTTGAACCAATGGGAGCCTTCTCCAGTAAAAACAGCCTCTGATTGGTTGAATTAGTGTCACACAAGCATTTTTAATATACCTTCAAAGTAATATAAAATCTACATTTCTGAAATTTGACCCAAGTGACTCGTTTTGTGCTGGAGGGTCACATGTAGTTACGTTTTGTCGTTATTGTTTTGTATCACGGACCCCTTTTAAAAAAGCCTGAGTTTTTGTCCACATAGTGCAGGGGTGTCAAAGTCATTTTAGTTTACTTCCACATTCAGCCCAGTATGATCTCAAAAGAACCAGACCAGTAAAATAATAACAGTGAAAAGAGTAAAACTACACTATGATAATCTTCACATCTATAATGTTTCCCTCAAAATGTGAATAACATCAACAACTTGACACAACTTAAGAATAAATAATGTACTTTTAACCACTTTCTGCCTCAGTCTATCAGTTTGTCATTTGCACATGTGCAGAATAACATACATTTCAATTACAAATACACAAAACATTCAGTAACAGGTAGAATATTTGTGTAATTACACTTACTTCTCTTCAGACATATTTGTTCAGTTATTTATTCAGGTAAATAAAATGATGGTGTCTGTTAATATAAACATTTGCATTTAGTTTTACTTTTTTTTTTACAGTAAAATCTGCAGTTTTCATTATTTATAGGTAATTATGATCATATTTTACTGCTCTGACCCAAGTGAGATCTAATTATTCTGTATTGTAGAACCTGAATTTTTACATTATTATTATTATCATCATTGTTATTCATCCCATGTGCCAGATTGGACTCTATGGTAGGCTCCATTTGGCCCACGGACCTTATGTTTGACACCTGTGATATAGTGTATTTGCTCTACTGAAAACTTTATATGCCCTTCTCTCTTCCAACTTTTTCACTTGACTTTCAATTTTTACTCGTACTTTTATTCTCACTCTAAATAAGAACCTAAAATTTTCCCAGTGACAAGGACACTACGTTCTCCAGATTTTCATGCCAGCTCTTAAAGTGTAATGTCCAACATTGTTCATGATATTTCTGCTTATGGAAGCCAATAATGTCATACTCCAGTTCTAACTGAATAACCTGCTCTAAATGAAACTTCGATTCAGCCAACCTCAAATAGACCTCAGCAATTTTATCTAAAATTTGCAATAAAACCTTGGTAGTGTTAATAAATATGGCTCACTGCTGGCGGGATGGAAAAGGTTCGGTCGTCCTTATTAATGTATCCATCAAAGCAGTTCCCTGGACTCCTTTTACTTTCGGGGGGGTGAGGGGTGGTGGTGGTGGTTCTGGTTTAGTTGAACTGGTGTGTGAAGAATAATACCAAGTAATCCATTCTCTAAAATGAGCCAGATGGACAGAACTGGGCCATAAGTTCCTTTTAATCTGAATCACAAGAGCTGAAGCCAAGATGTCTTATTCTGGCCAGCTGGCTGCTGATGCCGAGTCAGGTCAGATGGAACGGCTTTAAAATGTGGTGACATGCAAGAGGCTGCTGAGCTGAGGAAGAAAAGATGGACTGGGGGAAGAGACGAGAGGTGAGGACACACGCGGACAGAAAACCATATTGAATTCAGGCCCAGGTTCATGTTGCTTTATTTATAGCCATAGACAGGGCTTAATTTGAGCAGGAGTAAGATGGTAGGTGCTCTGGAACACTGGACGTTGGCTCCGGCAGCTATTTATACTTATACTTATATAACAAAACTATGGAACAAAAAAAGGAAATAAAATAAAATAATAAATGCAAGCTTATTTAGTGTTAAAGTTGTCATCCCATGGTTATTTCATTAATATTACTGTGTTCTCCATTGTTATTGAAAACATTGTGTGTTGGTTCTATTTATTTATTTATTTATTTATTTAGTTTCCAGCTGTTTTTTCACGGTAGAAAATTGACTTGAGGTCGAACAACAGACTTTACCAGTACTTCCTCATACATGTCTATGACACGGTCACGAGGCATCTCTGATTGGCTCAGAATGCGTGAAGGAACACTTCCCCCTCCCCTCTCGTTGTGTACGTAACTTAGTAGCATCCAGTTCGGTTTGAGCCACTGCTTGTTCTGAAAACGTACAGGGAAAAAACAAGGCTTTATTCCCACAGAGAGCACATGAACCAGTTTGATCCACCTTTTTTTTCAAGTTTATGCAGCAGCTACTGTGCCAAGATCTTCAATGCTAATGCTACTTCAGAAAACTTTTTTTTGATATTTGAGTGTTTTTTCAAAATTCAGGTGTTTCAATTACTAGTTTTTTAGAGCGATATTTACATTTTGCAAATTTCCAAGGGTAATGAAAACACAGCTTATGTGTTTACCTTTACCAGAGTAACATCCAGCTAGGTTTTGTGCCGTCACTTGTTTTGAAGACGTGCAGGGGAAGAAAATGAGGCTTTATTTCTACAGAGAGCACATGAACCAGTTTGTACGGGATTTTTTCAAGTTTGTGCAGCAGCTATTGTGGCGCTGTCTTCTCTTGTAGATGCTAATGGTAATGCTACTTCAGATTCGCTGCAATGGGGGACGGGTTTAACCCCATGTAGGTGACACTAATGTCCTTGTGACGGGTAGTGGACAGACTTTTTCTGAGTGTCTGGTTTCTCTGTGTTGTTTTCTATGAATGATAAATACATCCAGTGGAGGTGACAAACCACTGTCAAAGTAGCATGTGTTGGTAAGTCGGAGTAACCCATCAGATTCCAAAAGGAGCGTGGAAAAGTGGTATTCAGGGGAATGACACCTTAACGTCTGTTTTTGATATCTGTCTTGTTGGTGATTTCTATCATGAAATGACATCCACAAAATATCTGTGTGTAAAAGGAGGGTGGACACTTCTGTTCTAGAGTGTCACACTCTGGACTTTTATTGTCTTAGTTTTCTGTCTGTCTTCCTGTTATTTCTGTCATTGTGAGTGTCTGGGCTTTTATTTTGTTATGTGGGTTCATGTCTCACTCTGTCTCCTTTTGCTTCCTGGCACAGGTGTTTGTCACGCCTCCTTTTTTATTTTACCTGATGAGTCTCACCTGTTTAAGCCCCTCCTGTCTCTTTGTCAAATTACGAATTAGTTTTTGTCTTAGCACAGCAAATCAGCTGGTTTGTGTGACATGTTAGTGCCTCAAAGAGCTTGCCAGGGACTTTTACTAACCAGAGAATTTGCCAATTCATTCACTCTAACACTATCAGAGTGATAGTCAATGTGAAGCTCCAAAGGTGACAGCAGTGAAATAATTCACAAGAGTTACGACGCTTCTGCCTAGAACAACCATCAATGGAAACACATTCAAGGCACAAATATACTTTGTCAAAATTTTCACTATTGTTTAGTGAAAAACTAATGGAAACACAGTTATAGAGGGTATTTGACCATGTAGCGTGTGTAGCGTATGTCTTATGTGTGGCAGTCATGGCCTAGTTGGCTGGAGAGTCGGCTTGTGATTGATGGGTCGCCAGGTCCTTGTCTGAACTGGCAGATAATTGTTCGCTGATGTGCCATTGAGCAAAGCTCCATCTGCTCCCTAGGCACCTGATATGGCAGCACACTGCACCTGGTCTACATATGTGATACATGATCTAGTGATGGGTTAAAAGCAGAGGAGACACCTACTGACATAAATAAAGATTCTATTCTATTCTCTGTATTTCGGTAGCACAGTAGGAAAATGAGAAAAAAGCAAGTATGTTTGCTGAAGTTTTTCAAACCATCATGGCAGCTGGATCCCAAACAAGCTAAGCTTGTGGTGGACGATGGTAGCAGCTCACTCAGGGGGAATGTCATGGTAGAGCTCTGACCTTATTTGAATTTAATTTGGAAATTAATGTTGATATTTGAATAATATTTGAATATGTAATCATGATATACATGATATAGATAATGATATACATCAAAATTAAGTATTATATTCAGTCCACCAGGGGGCAATATCCAGTCAAATATGTCAAATATTCTATTTTACAACCATTACTGATGAAACATGCAGTGTCGCAGTAATGAGCATTATTACCAGCTGACAGTTTTAACGTTACATAATCCACAACCATCTTTTGTCCATTGCCTTGTTGTGTATGAAACACTGTTGCTTTGTTTTCCTGGTTACCTGTTACTGATGAAAGCCTTTACAGGTGCTGAGATAAACCTTCACGTTTGTGATTCACATATTTCCCCAGACGTAAAAAAAAAAAAGCTATCTGAACTGAAAAAGTTTACAGCCACATTCAGAAAAGTCAAATAAATAGACCTAATGATACCATATAAAGGTTCAAATATAAGCTGCCTGTTTGAACGTCTCTTTTTGTAAAGCATTTGAATTATATTTGAATGTCAAAATTCGAAGTCTAAGCCCTATGTCATGGTGAGACAACTAGTTCGCAAGCCTCTTTTTTTGCACTGGAGCCATTCATGCTCTATGCTCCTGGACCTCACTGCCTCTAGAAACTGTACATTTGTTTTTGCTGTTCTCAGAACATAATTCATTAATGCTTTACTAATACTGTACTATTTATAATAATACAATAGTAAAGGCTTAATTTTTCATTGATCGTGTCATTGTGTTTGTTGCTGATAGAGACAATAAAAACATTTTATAATACCTACACACAATTAACTATGTATTAAAATGGTAAATGGACTGCACTCATATAGTGCATTTTATACACGACTTGGTGCCCGAAACATACAATTCCTCACACTCACCCATTCACACACACACACACACACACACACACACACACACACACTCATACACCAGTAGATGGCTGCTGCCAATACACTGAGCAACTTAAGATTCAGTGTCTTGCCCAAGGACACTTCAACATGTGGACAGTCAAAGGCGGGACGCAAACTACCAACCCTTCGATCATTGGATGACCTGCTCTACCAACTGAGCCACAGCCGCCCATTAACAAATAGCTGTAAAATTAGATCATTTTTAACAGACAGGTGCAGTGTTGGTTTGCCTCTTTTGCAGACAAACAAACACACAGCTGTAAAACCCTGCATTTGTCTGATTTACTGTACCGTACTGTTTTCATCCACTTATTCGGGTCCAAGTCACAGGGGCAGAAGCCTCAGCCAACAGACCCAGACAGCCCTCCAGTATGTCCGAGGTCAGCCCCAAGGTCCCCCCCCCCAACTAACATGCCCAATTCAAGAACTTTATTTTTCCGTTAGGAACTTCATTTGTGCCAGAGCATATGTTGCACATATAAGTCACATAATAATCACAGACAGTATACATACATACAATACACACAACGCCTGCCATAAGTAATAGATAAAAAGATTTTAAAAATGTAGAATAAAAGAACAGATATGTTCTTAAAAAGATGGTGATGACATACATACAATACACACAACGCCTGCCATAAATAACAGATAAAAAGATTAAAAATGTAAAACAAAAGAACAGATATGTTCTTAAAAAGATGGTGATAGGATGATTAAGATGGCTCAGCCATTCATAAGTCTAACAGATGTAGGCACGAAACTGGACATGGCTCTGTTGGTCTTAAACATGAGTGACCTGTATCTGTGACCTGAGGGGAGCAGACTGTATTGGCTGTGTAGTGTGTGAGTGGTGTCTGAGGCTATCTGGGATCCTTTAAGTTTTGTCCTTCTGTTGTAGATGCTGATGAGTGGTTCTTGCTCCAGTCCGATTATTTTACTGCTCATTGTTATTATTTTGTTTAGTGGATTGCGATGAATGGTGGATAGAGACCTGAACCAAGCTGTGATGTTGAAGGTGATAATTGATTCGATGAAACATTTGTAAAAGGCTGTTAAAACTGACTGATGAGCCCAAAACACTATAGATATAATATAATAAAAGTGCTTCAAATTCTACCAGTTACGATAGAAAAGATAAGATGGGGATGCATCCATAAAATAATAATTATATTGAAATAGTTTTCATTTAATTTAAAAACACACCTCTAGACCAAGACCAAAGTCAAAGGAAATTAAAGTCATATTGCACACACACGCACACATGTACACCTCCATTTACTAATTTCATTTATTTGATGTGTTTTAGGTGTTTGTATGTGATGTTGTTCATGTTTTTAGGTATTTTTATAAGTTTTAATGTGTTTTTATGTGAGCTGCTGGATACAATAATAAAGTATTGTCTCTTCTATTCTATTTTAGTCATATATAAGTAACTAAATAAATTATGTGCAATATACTGCACAGCTGGTTCAGCTCTGACAGCAGCAGGAACAAAACAGTTTTTGTACAGTTGTGTCTTCAAACCTCTGTCCACAGAGGAGACGCTGACTGTGGGAGTGGTTATATTAAGTGGGAGTGGTTATATAAAGTAAAGGTTTGTATTGTCTGTACCTGATGCACTGAGATGCTGAACTTGTGACAAATAAACCATTTAACTACTTGGTTTGAGTTTTTTTCTCAGTGTTGATGTTGTTATTTTTTAACATATGCAGTAGCATAGACTGACTTGGTTTAAATGAACATGAGCTGAAAGTAAATGGGACAGTAAATATTTAAAGTGTGGATCCAATAAATATGTTTCAAACTTAATTTCTATCTTTTTAGGTATATTTCATCTGGCTGATTGGTGTTCAACTCATCATGTTTCTGAAAAGTTTGTCTCTAGTAACTTATTTAATGATATAAAATTGGGTGATTGACAGCTCTAATGACAAGCTGCTGTCAGGAGTCTGCCAGACGTGCAGGGGAAGACAAATCTTGCAGACACATGTCCATCTTCATAAACAGCTCATGGAATCAGCTGAAATGCTCCATTAAACAACTGAACAATGCACGATTTTAGCCATTGTAGATAGAGACGGTGAAAGAGAACAGGACAATGAGGGAAACAGTGAGACAATAATAACACATGACATTTGTCCTCTGGACAGATGTCCTCAACACACAGGTGACAGACGGGTGAGACAGCTGCACTGATAGAAATATAGAAGCATATGACATGCAAAAGATTGGCATCACATAGCATTAGTCATGCTTACTAAAACTAGAGCTGAAACTTACGATGCTCTTTTAAGGACAGGACCTAAAGTTTGGCCATTGGGATTTAATCTGAAACTGTCTCTAGTGGGGAATGTAGGACGGCCAAGGGATGGTATGACATCTTCTCAGGGTGGCAAAGATGCCTACCAAAAAAAATAAAATAAATGCAATAATTATATATATATATATATATATATATATATATATACACACACACACACACACATGAAACGAAAAACCTTTACCTCAGTTTTTCGTCTCTAAATACGAAAGAAAATTCTATTTATGAAACTAAACTGAAACGCCCAAGACATAAATACTATGTACATTAATGTACGTACTGTACGTAACTATGTAATGTACCTATTGTACTTACAGTACGTCATGTACGCACTGTAAGTAGCATCCCATTGGCTATGAGGGAGCTACCCATCATGCTTTTCTTGAGCCTTTGACCCTCATTCATTGATCTGTACCTGTGTCGGTCCAGCATCAGAGCCACATGTAAAGGACAGAACCTGCCTCCTGAGTCCCTCTGAGTGCGTCCACTGAAGCCCCACCACAACACGCTTTAATTGTCCATCACGAGCCTAAAGAAAGTGATTGAAAAGAATGGAGGTGGAGGTGATAAAAACAAGGAGCAGGCAGCCATCACTCCACCAACAAAAAACATGGTGGCAAAACCCCATCAAACCTCTGATTTTGTGGGAAAAAAAACAACCGAAAGTGACCTGCACACCCCAGGAAGATCACAAAAAGTTGTCAAAGTCAATAGTCCCTGAGTCTACACCCCACCAAATGTCCGTCAACAAACACCACTGAAGGTGAAAGTGACAATTAAAACAAACACAATGGTATGAAAATGACCCACATGTGTGGTTCATTTAAATGGTTTACTCTAGAACGTCCCGGTCACTTTGAATGACGTCAGCAGGTGGATTTTTTCCAATAACCGCCCGCTGCACCGTTAACGCCCGCTGGCCATGGCAACAGGTTTTCTCACTTCAGATTCACTGTACCATATCACTCCGCAGGTAGTTCGGCCACTTTTAAAGTAAATATTAGCTTCGTTGTAACTGCTAGCTTATCCAATGTTAACCTATGCTGATGTTATCCTTACCGTAGTCAGGAAATCAGGGGAAATCACCGTCCTCATCTCGTACAGAATCTCCAGGGCCGAAGTAAGTATTTTAACCCTCAGTTAACTCCTCTATGCTGGTTTTTATAAAACAAGGAGCGGTTTCAGTGATCTTCGTTTTCAGTATTTATTTGCAGGAACGGGACAACACCTGCTCCGGTCGCCGACCTGACTTTGTGCATCCATCTTTCTCTTTTCTCCACCTAAAACTCTCTGCACCCCCCTTCTGTCTGCCCCGCCTATTTCACAACATTAGTCTGTTAGAGTAGTGACAGTAATAAACTGTAATAACCCGTAGAATAAGCGGGATAATGCATATCCCTTGCTTAATGTTTAATGTTCAGTCAGTGAAGACACATTTACCCACTGACACCAATACATTAAATCAAAAATCTACATTTTCTTTTACTTTTAACACGTATTTTGTACAAAATTGGTAATTTTGTAAAATTTTTAAAGAGTTTAGGGTTAGTATTTGGGGCCTCGTAATGAATTAGGCCTTTTACATGTAAAATGTGACTATTTACAAAAAATTCACGGTACTAAACCACTTCTGGAACAAATTAATTTGGGAAGTAGAGGTATCACTATATGTGTACAGTACATATGCAAAATAAGATAACAATATGGCACAGTTTTAAGCAAATGATTTAATTTAATCTATGAAAACTCTTAGATTCACACTGATAAGTGACTTCCTTTATTCTAATATTTTATATTTATTGAGTACTTTGATTTTAATTGTCCTTTTAAATGTTGTGACTAATGTGCATGTTTTTTAGTCTTTATCCAGGTTATTCCATAATTTAACACCCCCACCCCTCTCTGGCAGAGAGCAGCTCCTTTATGCAGCTGGAAGTAGATTATTCATCCCATTTATTCTATGTATTTAGTAGATTTCAAAGTTCTTAATCACACTGTGGGATCATGTGCAGTCCAATCATTGGTCCATTTTTCTTCAGCAAGAGATCAGTTGCAAATGTTGCCTTAAACCTTATGACAGAATTAGTCATAGCCCACACATGTCATGCATCTGCAGTAACATGAACAACGCCACAGGTTTGTAGAGGAGCTGAACTGTACTGCATATGTGGAGCTGTCCATTGTACTGGACATACAGATGCCTTTCAGACCTAAATTATGTTCCTCGGTTGTGTAAAATATAATAATTACTTTTCCCCCATCCCTACACAACCAGAAATAAGAATCAATCTTTTTTTTTTCTTTAATCAAAATTCTTTAATTGTTAAATATTTTGTCTATTGTAATGGACACTGGGTCCCAACAGTTGCCACCATTGTCACATTGACACCACATGGCAGAGACATATCATGCTATAACTCAATGAATATAAAGAATAAAGAAATTACATGGGCATATACATATCACTAATGTGCATGAGATGCAATGATCCATTTGAGTAAAGGTCAATGTCGTATTTAGCAGAAAAGTCAAAATTACATTATTGGCTCTAATTCAAGAACGGGTTGTCATAGAAACTTGAGATTGCCACAAAATAGGGGTGAGATTATGCATTCTATGAATACTGTTTTAGTGTTTTGCTTTGTTACAATTTACAAAAAAAAAACCAACAACCATGGAATATCTAAATTCGGTCATTTTAGCCTTATTTTGTGTGGGCATCTTTGAAACAATTTCTGCGTTACACAAAACACACGTCCACCTTACCCTTGTCACAGTAGACATGCATTTTTCCTGAACATCCTGGACATTTACACCTTGTTTCTTCCAACTCTTGGAAATCTATTAGAATCTCCATTCTTCGTCATCACTTCAAAAATTGTCAATATCATAGATATTTCCATCTCCAATCAGTTCAAGGGCTGTATATTCTGCATATGGAATATTTTTAGCTGGTTATCAACTGATTATCTTGTTCTGAAGAACTATTTTTATAGTAAGAAGGTCATTCACCAATACTGGATCATTCAGATCAACAAAATGGTTTATGACCCACTGTCTATTGTAATAATAATAATAATAATAATAATAATAATAATAATAATAATAATAATAATAATAATAATAATAATAATAATAATAATCATAATCATAATCATAATCATAATAATCATCATAATCATAATCATAATAATCATAATAAACTTGATTTACATAGCACCTTTCATACAAAAACTGTAGCCCAAAATGCTTCAAATTGATTAAAAATTGAAATAAAATTTTAAGACAAGAGTGAAATAAGAAATACATTAAGATTTGATTGCACAAACTTATAAATTTACAAAAGCACAAGATAAACCAATTATTCATACATTATAAAATTTCAATAAAATAAATAAGAAATACATGAAGATTTGATTACACACAAAATCTAAAGAATAAAGAATGGATGGACAATAATGTTTGAAAAAATACTCTGTAAAAACTACCACTAATATATTTGATATTACATTAATTCATATGTTCCATCTTTCAATATTATATCAAAATGATTAAACATTGGCACAAATATCTATAAATGTGAATAAAACTGTTGAAAACAATCCTCACTTTGACATGTGGAGTGAAGCCCTGCCATTCCTCTCTTCATTGTGGTGGATTTATTTCATACGGGACAAGCAAAGTTATACTGGTGTTTGATTGGTTGGTAAGGTTCCAATTAAATGTACTTCAGGGTTCAAGTCGTGTTAAATTTTGTAAAAGTAAAGAAAATAGCAACTGTCATGTGATGTCCATTGTAATGGATGCAGGGTCTGAAGGGGTTAATGACACACAGAAAGTTGGATGTAAAACAAGATGAGACTTTATTGATGCCTCCATGGGAAAACTGAACAGTAAACAGCAGCGATATGCATCACACCAGAGCTAAAGAGAAATACAGGATGAAGGCTGAATGTTGGCTCATATTAAGCCTGTGACATGTTTGACTGAAGATGTATCACCAAAACTGGATGACCTTCAACCAAACAGTACTTTCCAGGTAGATGGTGCACCACACCACATTGGGGATTACATGTTGGTGGGTTCCAGACTGGTGGATTGGGAGGGATGGTTCAGTTCCCCTGACGCCTCAATCACAACATATCACCCTCCTGGATGACTTTCTGTGTTGTACTGTTAAAGGTCTCATGTATTGAACAAATATACTGAACATCAATGATGGTTGTTGATGATTGTTGGAACATCAGTGATGCTATTGAAGAGGCTGTGAAAGAGCCACGTGGAAACTCATATCTAAGAAATTTTAAAGCTCTATTTAGTGTTTTGATTCCATGTTTGGTTTGGTTCTCAGCCGGAAAAGGGTAGAGTGGGGGAAGATCTTGCCTCAGGTGGAGGAGTTTAAGTACCTCGGGATCTTATTCACGAGTGACGGAAGGATGGAGAGGGAGGTCGACAGGCGGATTGGGGCAGCATACGTAGTACTGCGGGTGCTAAACCGATCCATTGTGGTGAAGAGGGAGCCTAGCCAGAAGACAAAGCTCTACCTTCCGACTCTCACCTTTGGGTCATGACCGGAAAGAATGAGATCATGGGTACAAGCGGCCGAAATGAGGTTCCTTCGTAGGGTGGCCAGGCTCAGCCTTAGAGATAGGGTTAGAAGCTCGGACATCCGGGAGGGGCTCGGAGTAGAGCCGCTGCTACTCCCTGTTGACAGGAGCCAGTTGATGTGGCTCGGGCATCTCGTGAGGATGCCTACTGGACACCTCCCTGGGGAGGTGTTCCAGGCGTGTCCATCTGGGAGGAGACCTCAGGGCCGACCCAGGACATGCTGGAGGGATTACATCGCTTGGCTGGCCTGGGAACGCCTTCGGATTGCCCTGGAGGAGCTGGCTGAGATAGGTGGGGAGAGGGAAGTCTGGGCTTCTTTGCTGGGGCTGCTGCCCCCATGACCCAGACCCAGATAAGCGGAAGACAACGACAATGCTTCCATGTTTGTCACCTCCTGTTTTAGTTTGGTATATTTTCTTTTGTGGTCTGTCTTGTGTCTAGTTGGATCTTTCCTCTAGTTTCTTCTTGTGTATCTGATTGTTCCTTGTCCTGTGTGTGTCACCTGTGTCTTGTCGTTTCCCTGTGTGTGTATATATAGTTGGTGTTTTCTTTTGTTATTAATTAAGAAAACCAAGCCAGTAATAACCTTGTCATACTTTTTCAAGGAACAGTTTTTCTACTTTAAGAATGATTTGTATTTGAGACTTTTATTTGTTTATTATCTATTGTTGTTACTTTATCAAAAAAATATAGTTCTACTGTTTAATCCCAAGTTCTTTGAGTCATGCATTTGGGTTCAAACCCTAGTTCAGTTGTGACAGAAACAAATCTGGATTTGTATCACGCAACTAAAGATGTCCCTATAAAAATGGATTATATTGGAATGAAAAAAGAAATGCAATATATATGTTTTAATTTCTACAGATTTGTGTATTCATTACCCGAACACCAAAGGACAGAGGGATATTGTGTTTGTAAGCAGCTTTATGCAAAAAAAATACTGGACAAATGTCATATTGTCGAAAATAAATTCCTTGGAGTCATAATTGATGACAAATTATGTTGGAAATCACACATCAAACATGTACAGAGCTAAATATCACAAACAGGTGTTGGATTATGAATCACTCTGCATCCTATACTGTTACTTATTCTTATTATTCTTACCATATTTCAATTACTGATGTAAAAAAAAAATTATATATATGTATATATATTTTTTTTTCTTTTTTTTTTCTTTCAGTGTATCAAATATTCTATGGTTGGTATTATAGGGTTAAGTAAATAATGTAATATAAAGCCTCATAAAATGGAGAGTGATGCACATCTGTGCATATGACGGTTGGTTAAATGTACCGACCCCAGAGGCAGGTACAGGCTCTATGGAACATATGGACCACATTTATGTGATAAATAATGGTTTCTGTTCAGACAGAAACTGATTCTATCCAGCGCTCATATATAGGCTCCAGCCTAATTGAAGCACTGTGTCATTGTCTGCAGATATAGACAGATTAGTATTTCATGTGACAAGAAAGTTTGCTTTTCTGACAAGGTAACTTTTGTCAGATGGACAAAAATGATGAGCTGTAGTTCTTTGAGGTAGTCTTGGGATTTTTGATAAAAAAAAAAAATGGACAAAGAATAGACTTAAATTGACTTGTGATGTCTGGAACATACAGACTGATACACTGACAATCAGAGCATAAAGGACTGACAGGAAACGAGATGAACAGGCAAGACAGAAGATGGTGAATGAGTGTTCAAACAGAGAGAGAGAGAGAGAGAGAGAGAGACAGAGAGAGACATATGCTCCTATTACAGTTTTGTTCTCAGTCAAAAGTGGGTCATGAAGGGCCAGAGGTTAAAACACTGACAGCAGCACTTCACTATTATAAGAATGGTTCTTTTTTTTAAGCCCAAAAAAATATTTTGTGAAATTGATTTCCAAGTGAATGTAAGAATGACAAAGTCCCTAAGATAGAAAGTGGAGCATAGAGTGGGAAAATGGAAGAGGACTGCAGGAGAGAGAGGGAGAGGAAAGAGGAAGTATATCAATGAGATGTACAACAGCAAGAGAGAGAGAGAGGGGGGGGGCAGAGGTAGAGGGGAGACAGAGAGAGAGAGAGGGGGGGGGGACAGTGGTAGAGGGGAGACAGAGAGAGATTGAGAGAAACAGGGAGAGAGAGCAGACATTATGTAAATGAAATAGTTTCAGTTTTGTGAAATAAATGGAATGAATTATGCTTTGCCTAACCTCCGGGCACTCGTACATTTCCCCATTTTTCTCTCTGGAATTATTAAGTATGTTTATATAACTTTTCTTTTGTTCAGGTGTGGGTCAAATAAGCCTGCTGAAGCAGCTTTTCAACAGTGGAATATTTAGCTTTTTTGAAACTTTATATTATTGAGAAAAGTAATCACATGCAGTAAAGAAAAATAGCCTTTGGGCAACTGCACTTTAAATTAGAAGCCTATTATGGAACACTCATTACCTGTGAAATAATTGAAGTGAGAGGTAAGTCAGGATCAGAACACAGAGCAGCCGTTACAAAGGTGCAGCCGTCAACTCCTTAGGGAACACAAAACAAGTTTCGCAAGCAATGACCTGAACATTTACTGCTTTACTTTGTTTTTTGATCAAAATATTATGTAAATTATTTCAGTTCAGCTCAGTTCAGTTCACAGTGAGACTCAATCACAGCAATAATGCTGCTTCTTCTTCCTATAATCTGGTCAATTGCTTTTTTGTTTGTGTTCTTTTATTTGTCTTGGTTGTCTGGTTATGTGGAACAAATGTGAAAGTTTGAGAACATTAACATTGAGGTTAACCAGTAACACTTTACATTACGGAACGCAGGTGGACATTTCTATGGTAATTTTGATGTAATTTCATGGTAATAATTATCATCACAGCTACGTTTAAGTAGGAAGAGGCAATAGTGCATTTTACAGCTGTGATAAGATGTCATTTACATTAATTGACTTAACTTGTTCCAGTGAAGTTACAGGAAAATCATATCTTTTTTTCTTACGATAGTGACTTGATTTGTCTCTTTCTTCGTAATAACAAAGTAATGAGGTGGAAACAAGTGAAAATTCATTTTACAGCCCCGGCGCTGTGGATTACCTCCTTGTTTTTCAGGTCATTAAAGAAAAATAAGTAAATCCTGGTTTCATCATTTTAGTAACTACAGATTTGTTTCAAAATAATTACCATTTTATTATACCGTATTTTTTGGACTATAAGGCACACTTAAAAGACTTTCATTTCCTCCAAAAACGAAAGTGTGGTTTATAATCCAGAACGCCTTATATATTTTTATCTCATGACTTTGATGTTTTATCTCATAATTTTGACTTTTTATATAATGATTTTGATGTTTTATCTCATAATTTTGACTTTTTATATCATGATTTTGATATTTTATCTCATAATTTTGACATTTTATATCATAATTTTGACATTTTATATCATAATTTTGACTTTTTGTCTTATGATTTTGACTTTTTATGTCATAATTTTTAATTGTTATCTCACAATTTTGACTTTTTATCTCATGATTTGGACTTCACTTAATGAGCCTTATAGTCCCATGTGTCTTATAGTGTGGAAAATACAGTGATTGAAATAAAAGCTGTTTGCATCACTATTACCTGGAAACTGCAGAATAATTGAAATTGGAACCTGGATGGAAATTGCTTGATATAAGCGATCACAAAGCATTAATACCATGAAATTACATCTAAATTAACATATAAATGAAGGCTCTGTCCTTTTGTAATGTTCTCAGGATCTTAAATATTAAAATTGTACTTCCTTCTCTTAAGACATTTTACATTTTTCATATATGTTCTGATTTTTTATGAGATTTTTGGGGAAATTATACTTTGTTTTAGCATCACTAAATTAACAAAATTTATAGTTAAAAAGAGATTTTATTATTTTTTTTTTTTTTTACTTGTAAATATTCCTAGTTTATTATGAGACTGAATTGGTCTGAATGTGAACCATAAACTAAAATGATTGTGTAATTTTTGCATTTTATAAATTCATCCAAAGGGTTGGATTAAATCTTTTGGCGGGCAGGATTTGGCCCCCGACCCGCATGTTTGACACCTCTGCAATAGATGCCTTTGGTTCACCAGAGGCTGTTTGGGTCTTTATGGGTTAACTTGGCATCATTACTTGTCATTTAATCATTATTATATCACAGGGTTTAGAGGCAGAGAATCTTATTTTATGTGTTAACTAACTGTTTCTATATCTAACATTTACAGTCAACAGGTTGTTGAGCCGCAGTTTGTAATAACGGTGCATTTTGCAATAAATGTCCAAAATTTAATAATTTTCTTATTTAATTTTGTAATAAAGCCCCATTTTGTAATAAACTGGCTCAACGCATTGAAAATGTCCATCAAACTAAACAAAAATCTGGAATTTACAGAATATCCTCTGTTAACCCAACCCTTGAATCGCGCACTGATAATAACGCTAAGTATTGCTACTAGGCTAAATACAGTGATACTAATAATAGGCCTAGCTGTTTACCAAAATCTGAAAGTAAAATAAAATACAATTAACAAACGACTAAAATATGCTTTAGAATTGTTATTTCATAATGCACCATTTTATTAAATTTTCAAGGTGATGTGATGAGATCACCCAAAAGAACATATAGGAAGGAGGCATTTTCAGGAGGTTAATTGTCTGCCTGTCCAGGCTAGAGTGACCCAGCTCAGGCTCAATATAGTACATAGGGTCATTAACAACAGGGCCCCTGTGTACCTTAACAGTCACTTTGCCAGTGTTGGGGAATCTCATAGCCATAGGACTAGAGCTAGCTTAGCTAACCTGTTACCCCCAAGGCTTAGACCAAGAACAAGGAATGCTCATTTACATATACAGGAGCCGTGGAGTGGAACAATCTTTTAAGTTAATTAGAAACCCATACAGTTTTAAAATGAAAGTCATAAGATAGTTTTCAGATCAAATTTTAGAATAAGTGTGGGGATGAGGGTGGGGATGGGGGTATATGGGTATGTGTTATGTGTTTGTAAGTGTTGTGGATGTGTTATGTTAAGAGCAAGGACCACAATGGAAATAAGTCTGTGACTTTTTGTGCTATCCTTGACACTGTTTTTTTAATGCAAGATGTGCAAAGACACGTATTTTAACAGATTGTGAAAAAAAGCCCCCCAAAAAAGTTGCTTGTGCATTTTGTAATAATCTTCTCAAAATGTAATAACTTCTTAAGTAACATTTATTACAAAATGTGACTTTATCACAAGACAAAATGAAAAAAGAATTACATTTTGGATGTTTATTACAAAATGCGGCTCAACGAGGTAGCTTTCATTTAAATATTTCTTTAGAAAGAAATTTAATAAATAATATAAAAAGCCTTAAAACTCAACATTCCACCTAAAATCATCTTCATGGCAGTTTTAAGAATGGTGAACCAAAGAAACCAAGAAAAACTAACCACAAAAAAGAAAGCTTTAGGTTTCAGGCTTAGCATGCTTCCACTGACCCACTTTGCTGTCAGTTTCTACAAATTGGATTTAGACCCTCAAACTCTGGGTTTTGGAGCCACAGACTTATTCATTAGGCCTTAGGGCTTTAATGTCCCATGCCAAGCCTCTGCATTTTCATTACTGACATTTTCGGATGCATTCTCAATTGATTTGGCTTGGTCACCAACTGGGCAGGTAACATCATCAGCTCTCAACTGAGGGAAAAATGCAAATGTAAAACCTGCAGGATACAAAAAGTATGAAACACACGATGCAAAGAAAGACAACAGGAAGATGATGAAATATAAAAATGCTGAATCCAGAATGTAAATGATTGTGTTTACCATGCATGAGTCTTTGTCCTCCTTGTTAGCCTTTGACAAATGTTGCCAGTGGTGAGTGGATGACATTCACAGCCTCAGATAATCAATGACTGGTTCCCTCATTACCATTGCAATGGACTATTATAACTGGAAGCCTCCCATAGACACAGGAACACAGCACTTTCTATCTGGGTGACCACTGTAATTATACAAAGTGTAATTATTCACGCTGGCCGAGCCAAAGCTAAAGCTCCCGCCAATTAATTTCAAAAACTATTTTAATTAAGGTGATAAACATTTAAATTGCTTCTGGTGTATTTGTTTTGTATTTTTGCTCCGGTGCCTTCCATCTCCTTTTCCCGTCTGACTGCTCTTTTCCTCTTCCAGTCCCTTTCATCTGTCTTCCTTTGCTCGGGCCTATCTCCCAGACTTCCTTCTGTCTTTTACTCTCCGTGTCTGTTCTTCTGGGGATGAGGATTACCTCTTTGCCAGCAGGCGCAGCATTTCCCCTGTGAACAGTGACTCAGTCAGTGCTTCAATTGGCTCACTCCTGTCGATTCATATTTTAAGACCCCCTTGCATACTCCTGCCTTCCACTTCCCGACGGGCTCTCGGTAAGGGCGGACCCCTTTCCTGGGCGCCCACACAAATGGTTTCTGTTAGCTAAGAGATGCTTGCATATGTCCTCCTGCGTGAGAGCATTAGACAGAAAATTACATTTTGTGTGGAGAGGGATGATCCGTCTGAGACCCTGCTGTTTTCCATTCATGAAATACATCTCCGTTAATAGGCAGTGTCTTTACTGTAAGGCCAATTGTGCTTGCGTGCCGATGCTTCCAGTAATAGGCATGAATGTGTCCCATTATGTGGCCGCTCAGACTGTGGATTCTCAGAAGGCTGGACATCAGAATGACAGATGAGATGCCGTTTGTGGCCAAAGCTTTTACAAAGTTTAACTCAACTCTAAAAATGAGAGAAACCTTCAAATGTTTGGTTTTCAAGGGGACATACTGTACTGGGTCCAATTTTTTATTTAACCCTTTGACACATACTGGTCAGTCCAGTGGACAGTTCTTCTACAGCTAATCTCTTGTATATTCATGGGTTTTTGTTGTTTTGTTCTATGGCCCTATAGAACATTATGAACGTTCCCAGGCATTCTGCAGGCAGACTTTTTCCATAACTGCCCGCTGCGCCATTAACGTCCACTGCTAATGGCAACAAGTTTTGTCACTTCAGATTCACGGTACCATATCACTCCGCAGGTAGTTCAGCCACTTTCAAAATAAATATTCACTACATTGTAATGGCTATTTTATCCAATCTATTAGAGTTCTAGCAGTAATAGGCTGTAATAACCCGTAGAATAAGCAGGTGAATGTATTGCCCACGTGTGACTATCAAAAATTATTTCCCTTCAGTTTGGAACAACACCTGTTCGGCCCCGTCGTAAAATATTTTTCTAATAGGAACGAGCGGGCGATACATTATCCCTTGCTTAGTTCCTTCAGTCTGTCCATATTGTAACTTGTCTGTTTTTAATACCTGATCTGTACTAACATGTTTATGTGTAAATTAATCACTTGTTGTTATTAGACTGTAATTAACAGCCTTCTTAAAGGGCTTCTTCCACTGAAAACCACTTTGTGTAGCTCTTTTTTCAACGTGGTAGTCCACAACCTGTTCTATATGTACGCAGCACCCCAGGAAGTGAAATTCAACCCACATGGGTGCACTGGTCAACCCCCCATAGAGACACAAACGTCACCAGGTCATAAGCCCCGCCCAAACCCATGGATGGCATCACCTATGGGGCTCATCAAGCCCACAGGCTAGTTACACAAACGTCATGCACTTCTGTGTTAGGTACACTGTATGTGTAAACATTAACACCTTCCTTGATATCAGCATAAACTAAAGCTCAACTGACGACATAACGTTTCTCCATCCATGTCGTTCATGAGTGATCTGAGTAAATAGCTAAATGTTATCTGCTATATCCAGAGCCTTGAGAAATGGTTAAAGGGGCAGAAAGGAGTGTTTTTGGTGTGTTTTTTGGAGGGTGGGTTTGACAAATTTTGCAGTCATCATAATGAGGACCTGGAGATTCATTCCTGAAGAAGGCTCATCCCAATATGTGTTGGCATATTTTTAAATTCCAGCCCCACAGTTTTAATCCACAGGCCCTCATGATGAAGAGGATTTCTTCGAATGTATCATTTTTCCAACCAAATCAGAGCCTGGATTTTTTTTCCCCAAAAATATTTATGCCCTCTGCTCTCCTGGTTCGTGTAATAGTAGTACCTCCCTATGGAATTATTTTTCCCTCTAAATATTTATTTCATTTCAGATTATTGTGGAGGATTCATGACACCTTTGCCACATAGACATCTGGAATATTTCGAGGTATATTGAATATCGAAGGTTAAGCAAACATCATTATGAAAATCTGATTTTCATACAAGACAGGATGTCACTGTGTTTATTCAAACATATCCAGCAACTTTCACCAGGCTTTGAGATTGTATATGGATGTGTTTATGATTGTGTATAATTATGTGTATAATTCTGTATAATTATGGCTGGTGTCACAGGTGCAATGTCAAGTACAGCACCAATAATGATTTGATGAGAATTGATGAGAAGTTATAATCATTCTGCACATTCTCAAGACAAACTGGGGTTTATTTGTATAGTGCAATTCATACGCAGGATAATTCAGTACTTTACAAGAATGGAAAAGAGACAGGTAAAAAACACAACAACACACAATTACAGCTAAAGTATAATCAATAAAACGTATCAATATCAATCAATTATAATAAAGTAAAAGGTGAGGCTAGAACTCTTTCAGTTGTTCTATGCTAGATGACCAGAGCTGTTATCAGCCTGCACATAAACCATAGTTTCTCAAACTGTGGGGCAGGCCCCCTAGGAGGGGCATGAAGTCTTTACAGGATGAGCATGGGGTCACTCCCCTTTTTTGTTTGGTTTTGAGTTTGGCCTTGCTAGCCCCTCCATCCCCTGGTGATCCAAAATGTTCCGGGTATGGAAGGAGAGCAGCCACAGTCCCTCGTTATAAATATAATTTCACTTATTGAATCAACTGAAACACAGCCTTCTTGGACAGTCTGTTATTGCAATCAATCATATTTGTCCATTAAGTGCACTACAAATATCTCAACACAAATTGACATGAACACCGCAAACAAAACTTGAGCGATTAAACCCAAACTTTTCTTTAACCAGGTTGTAAACAGGTTTATTTCTGCTATGAAGACCACCTTTTTAACATGGGAGTCTATGGGTATTGACTTCCTTTTGGAGCCAGACACCTAGTGGAGGACCACTGAACTGTAATTTTAGTCACTTCCAAGTTGGCCTCACTTTTGTCTGCCTGAGGTTCACACAACTCCATTATTCAACTCCATTATCTCAAAAACTATTTAAATGTCTTGAACATTCAGGATATTCACTTTATTTAATGGAAAAAGATTATGCAGCATTCCAGCTGTTCCACTATCACAACAAGAATTTGGTAAAAAAATAAATAATGAAACCCCAAATAGAAATAAATGTAACAGTTATGGTGACGTTACAGAAACACTAGTCTTGCCACGCTATACCTATTCATTACATGTATAGGTCGAGGAGCACTTCATAGTCAGGGGAGGCGGGGCTAAACAGTTGTCTTTCAAATCCTTTTGTATGCAATAAGAGTGTACTACAACCAATCAGCGTAATGTTTAGGATGACGTAATTAGACGCCGAAAAGTCCACAGAGTCTGGAGAAAGTTAGGAATGACTAAACAAAATGGTGGATTATGGAGCTTAATGACTGTTGTTTCTTCTGTAAAAATAATTTAAAAATTGCTGACGTTTGGTCACATTCTTCACTCATCTTTGATAACAGGAAATCGCCACCCATTGTTGTTCTTCTTCTATGGTTGTTTCCGGTTGTTTCTCTCCAAATCATTGCACTGTCACTTTATTATGCCCGCCCTCTGGCTCTAATACTTCACCATGATTCGTCTGCCAGTTTCAGGGAAATCTAGCCAAAAGTTACATTAAGTGTAACTAGACTACTACTGTAGAACATTAGATGTGCTGCTGCTAGATGGGTCTAGCACAGCTAGGCTACAGAAACACTGTATGGCATAAATTACTTAATAATGATTGCTTTCTGTAATCAAAGTTTAGGGGAGATGAAGAATATATTACATGTCTGGGACTTTTTTTTCCTCTTGGGTTTCATCACCAATGGCATGGTGGCCAAGTGGTCTTGTAAATCAAAGATCATCGGTTCAACCCCGATCCATGCCTTTAGTGATTTCTAAAGAAGCATCTTCATATGGTGAGTTTAAACATTTCATTCACTTTGTCTGCAGATTTGACCTGTCAATTAATCGAAGTGACGTGTAAAGTTACAGTTAAACCTTGTTCTGCACTCTGACTGAGGTCATGGATGTTTCCTTCAACACTAGAAAAAGTGACAACATGTACTCTGTCAACACTATATGATGTCTGAGTATGTTTTATATACATGCTTACATTTAGTACTGTAATTTATGGAGTCTTGATTAGCATCAATTGAGTGGCAGCCTGTTACGTGTAGCTCTTCTGCTGTTGTAACCAAAGAATTTCCAATAAAAGATAAATTAAGTTTCTATTCTATTCTAAGATCATTGTATCGATATTGATAGTATTGTATCAACTGTATTTCTAACATCAACTTCAACAACAGTTATTAACATCAATACAGTTATTGTTATCAAACAATTGTTGACAAACAGTTGTTGTCTGTAACCGGGGCACACTTTTGTCCCACTTCGTCCCCATCACATTATTTCCCGAGTAACGGTAACAGTGATACAGTTATGGATAAAGTAATTACTCCGTTATTCAAAATGTGGCTGTATTAGTAACACCGTTAAACTCTAACGCCGTTATTCCCAGCACTGTATACAGTGAATAACAATTACACAGAATCGTATACATTTATTTTAAATCAGTTTGTGTCAGTGCCAAAACATCTCAGTGTCTGTAAAAATAGAACCTCAGTATGACAGTAAGTGATCAGCCAAACACATATATGGACCAAAGGGTTGTTTCTACTTCCTTTATCTCACCAAAGGAGCAGTGAAACCTATCAGGAAATCAGGGGTTCAGCGGTTTGCAGCCAGCCCAGAGCTCTGTGTGACAGCTTCCATCTTCATCGTGCTGCCAGATGTCTGCCTTATTTCTGCTGATGGATACCTGAGAGCTTCAGGGAAACTCACATAACACACAGAGTAACCTGTACCATCAGCCCCATCTGCACACTGTGGGCCACACCAGCCATCCATCATGTCACACTAAGTGGGCAATTCAAGAACTTAATCTCATCAATAATACAATTACTCATAGAAGGATTCCTCACTGTCAGTAAATTATCTTTCTAATGCATTCACTTATTTTTTGTTTGAGCTCAATTCCTGGCTTTATGTCGTCTTCCCTGAAACTGGTCCTAAAAACAAGACATTGGGGCTAAAAACATTCAAACCAGATGTAGTGTAATGTTATGAAGTGAGTTTGGAAGATCTTTGGGTTTAGTTAAAAAATCTATATTTACCAAAGTAAAATATATTTTTTTAATATTATTTTCTTTTTAATTATTATTTATAAAGAGCACTGTCACTGTTCCATTCATCTTCAGTTTACAATGACAATTACTTGTAGACCAGTGTTATTGACTTTGACCATATGAAATACACTTGTACCTCCACTTTCATTATCCATCACGAGCCCAAAGAAGGTGAAGAAGGTACGAATGAAAAGAAGAGGCGGACTACGTTATCAATAGAAGTGAAACAGGAGATGATAAAAAAACTAGGAGGCAGCCATCACTCCACTAGCACGAACAAAAGGCATGCCGGTGAAATCCCACGAACCCTTCAAATTCGTTTAAAAAAAAAAAAACACTCCTAAATCATGTCCACGAGCCGTGCCATCACCAGTTAGACAATGCTCTGTGCACCGCAGGAAGATCACGAAAAGTCATCAAAGTCAATCGTCCCTGGAACTACACCCCACCAAATGTCCGTCAGCAAACATCACTGAAGGTGAAAGTGACAATTAAAACAAACACAATGGTATGAAAATGAGCCACATGTCTGGTTCACTTGAATGGTTTAATGTTAAACACATTTACCCACTGACACTAATACATTACAACTAAAATATACATTTTCTTTTACTTTTAATACATATCTCATACATAATTGGTATTTTTCAAAAATATTTTTAAAGGGTTTGAGGGGTAGAATTTGGGGCCTTAGAACGAATAAGGCCTTTTCCATATAAAATACAATTCTATTAACGAAAAATTCACAGTAAGAAACCATTTCTGGAACAAATGAATTTCATAAATAGAGCATGAACATTTTAATCAGGGCCATATGTCAAATCAATAGACATGGAAAATGCTGTAGGTGCAACATGTCCCAGTATCTGTGTCTCAGTATTACCATTTTTTGACGTACTGGTAAAAACTGCAAAAAAAAAATAAAAAATCCACAAATTATTTAAACCTATGCAAGACTTATTGGTCTTTCACACCATTTGGGAACAAGTCTTTTCCTGTGGTTCAAACAGTATTAGAGCAGTAGAATCTAATGAGGAAAAATGCCTTGAAAAATTCTCACAGAAGTACACTTCTTAAGACTTTAAGTAAGCTAAGAGTCCTGTGGAGCAAAAATAGCTTCTTGTTTTATTTAAGCGTGTCCTTGACTTGTGCATGTGCACCACAGAACACACTTCTTTAGGGACATGTGTGTTAGAGTGGTCAGGATCTATGGCTCTCTGTGGTCCTGAATAAGAGAATACACCCCCACCCCCCCCAGGCCCGGGTGTCCGATCTGTATGCACACACGTGTATATGTCAGCTGTGATGAAAATGCTATGTGCTGCAGTGGCTTCTCACTTCTACTGGGCTGATTTCAGTTCCACTCTGAGCCACGGCACACAATGGTGCTTTAAGCTAATGTGATCAAACTTTAATTGTTTATTTCAGAGCCAGAGTCCTGAAGGGGCAAGCTTCCATCTGAGAGCAAGAGACGAGCCATTTGTATTCCCCCAACATACGAAAGTGGAGTTGTTGTCACTGCTTTATCCTTACTGTGAGAGGTTATGCATGCAAGGGAGTACATTTGTGCATTCATGCTTGTCAGAAGGGCTCCCCCAAGGGCATTAATGCTTTTGTCTTTGCTTAAATGTGTGTGAATGTGTTTCTAAGCCTGTGGCCTGTGTGTGTGTGTGTGTGTGTGTGTGTGTGTGTGTGTGTGTGTGTGTGTGGTGTTCATGGAGGATGATGTGGAAAATCAAAAGACTGACTTGTCTGGATTTTTACAAATGTCTGACAGAAGAGCATGCATTAAAATTCACAAGGTTACACATAAGAGAGGGAAGGAATAGAAATCATTTCTGGACACACACATACACTACAGTATGTCTTCAGGAATCTGTTTTTCCCTTTACTTTATTTACAGAAATTAGAGTTGGAAGTCTTTTTTTTTCTTTTACTGATGTCTATGTGTTTTAAGTCTCAAAACCATGAAAACATCAGTTAGATCTACTGTTATCTATTCATCAAAATGATACCTTCACTGTCACTGGATGTTAAAATCAATTATTAACACGTATTCAGAGAATGTCTAATCTCACCCATATTTTGTGCCAATCTCAAGTTTCTATGACAACCTCTTCTTGATTTAGAGCAAAAATGTGATGTTGACCTTTCTGCTAAATGTGACCTTGACCTTTGACCTTTACTCAAACGGATCATTGCATCTGATGCGCATTAGCCCATGTAATTTAATGGTGATATCTCAAGTATTACGTCCTCTGTCTGTATGTCTCTGCGGACACACAGACAGACACAGACACACTGATTACAATAATCTCTCTAAACCAATGTTGGGCGAGAGAGTAGTGAGCTGTGGTGGAGCTGGAAATGTCTGTGTTGTGCTCGTATTACAACATTGTTTGTGCCTGGAGGTGCACACCCGGCGCCCACAACACAGGAAATGGCTGGGTAGTGAGGTCCAAATAATGTCCAGTTTAAACAGTGTCTTTGGAGAGCCGTGCTTCATGCAGCCCAACGTATAGAAACAGAGAGAGAGAGAGAAAGCACGCTGTGGCAGGAGATGACGGAGCCCTTAATGTCTCTTGTCATTTATCATTTCCCAAAATGATGCTAAACAAACCATTTGAAAGTGCGGAGGCATTGTCAATAGTCTTACAAGGCTGAATTTTAACACGAGAAATTACAAATTACGTCTCGTCACACCCCTACTAATCACAGCACAGTATGGCATGTGCCGCTGGTGCCTTTTTTAACATGTCTGAAAATAACATTTGAAACAAAGTGTTTAATAGAACAACAACATAAAAGATAACGGCATCAAGAACATTTAATTTACCTCTGTTTTGTGTTGCGGCTCTCAGCATGAAGGAAATTACTTCCTTTTTCCAGCCATGATTCACGGTGTCAACTCGTTATGTTAGCTAGCTAGCCACGCAGAAGCAGATGTCCAGAAGGGAATCATGGGAGTAAAAAATAAGATAACTACACTTAATTTTAACTTATTTTTGCAGGTTTACCTTCATAAAATGGCCAAAAATTAACATTATAAGCAGATTTCTTGATTACTATAAACTAATTATTTAAACAGTATTTGTATAGAAATGATTTTGACCCAAGCCTTTCGATCTATATAGAAGGTTAATTACTATATCTGTGACCACTATAAGAGGTTTCCATTGTATTTACCTGAAAATAACATGTAATTAATGCAGCACTGGTTTTGTTCTATGGTTTCAGATGCACTGTGTTTGGGTCAGAGCTAATGGACAGGGGTTAGATCCATAACTAAAGGTTATAGTAAAATAAATACATTAAATCATCTCCTGTATTGCTTTTAATGACCACTGTGGTAATTCAAAAGCAATACAGAACATGTGTTTTTCATTCTATTCTTGGTGAATTCACAAATTGACAGAGGATTTCTACTACTTGTAATTCCATTGACATCCATTCATCTGTGCCATCATTTACATACATTCTAATAATGAGTGTGACCCTGTTATGACTTTAAACTGAATTCAAGATAGACCCTGCATTTCCAAAATATTAAACAAGCTGCAGTATCTACAAACTGCTGTTTTCCTTCCTGACAGTAGACATGTTTAAGTCTGCCTCCAAACCCTGTGTTTTTTAGGCCTTCATCGGGCGCAAGGCCCATTGATACTGCTTGCAGTTTGCTCTGATTCAGCCCTTTGAGCTCTAATTTGAACCCCTGAACATGCATGAAAACTCACCAAATGTTGCACACACCTCAGAAGTGTGAAAAATTGCAAGTATTTATAGGTTTCATAAAAGTCAGTAAAGAAATGTGTCTATAGCGCCCCCTAGAAGAGGTGAAATAGTTTGTATTAGGCCAGATCACGCCCTAGTGAAGTTAGAGCTATGAAAATCGGTACACATGTTTGACATATGATGATGGACAAAAAAACGAATAATGACCACGCCCATAAACCAACAGGAAGTCTGCCATCTTGGATTGAAATTTGAAAAATTTTGAGTGGTCGTTTTCGCTGACATCGGATTTTATCTATCTCCTCGTAGGCCGTTAAGCCAAATGAGCTCAAAATTGGTGAACACGATCTAGACAAGTGGGACATCAAAAGTTATTCCATTTATTTGGAAATTTTAGTGCTACGTTGTTGCAAAGTTAGCGAAGATTTCGGGAAAAATTACTGCTACATAAATTGCTTCAGTTCAGACATACAAACACTGATTTGGCTGAAATTTGACACAGACGTTTATCTCCCAGGTCTACATCCATTTAGCTAAAGACATTCTGATTTTGTACTATAGCGCCCCCTAGAAATTTACTTTTATTAAAATGGCTGTAGTTCAAACATACAAACACCAATTTGGCTGAAATTTGACTCCGATATCTGTCTCACAGGTCTACATCTGTTTTTCATAAATTTCACACTATAGCGCCCCCTAAAGATTTGCCAAATACACTGCTCGTAAAACAGCAGTCGATCAAACTTACGAACACAGATTTGGCTGAAATTTGACTTGGACGTTTATCTCTCGGTCCTACACCAGTTTATCAATAGAAATTGCGATTTTCCTGTATTGCGCCCCCTAAAAAAATTGCCTTTACCAAAATGGCTGTAGATCGGACATACAAACACAGATTTGGCTCAAATTCGGGGAGGTGGTTGCTAGAGGACGCGGTTGCGAGGGATGGTGAAGGACTTTGAGACTGCTTACAGTTTAAATTTTCTCTTTGTTCCCTGTTTCCCTGAATCCGTTGAATTCATGATGTCTGACTATGTTTTATGTACCTACTTGTGTTCTGTACTGGAATTCTGGAATATTATTTGGCCTCTATCTATCTATCTATCTATCTATCTATCTATCTATCTATCTATCTATCTATCTATCTATCTATCTATCTATCTATCTATCTATCTATCTATCTATCTATCTATCTATCTATCTATCTATCTATCTATCTCTCTGTCTAAAATTCACAGTTCACTTCAAATATTTGTTCCTTTATAATGAGTATAAAGATGGTGGGTGTATTAGCAGCTAATGTACATCACAAGAATATAAATCAGTTGCTACATCCACCCATCCATCTCACAGCTTTATTTACAGAGTTATAACCCTCTACGTCCTCCACATACTGATCTTTCACACTACTTGTAGATGTAGACCTCTGTGTTAACCATGATATGACTTTAAGACCTTATTGGAAATTTAAAACATTCAATTTCCTTTAAATGTGCTCATTCATCCATCGATCAATTCATTATGTTTTTGTCAGCGTTCATTATGTTTGTCTGGTTATAGACAGATTTGGCTGATATAGGAACAGAGAACAAATGATCAAATTTTGGTGGTGATTGGTGGAGGTATGTCTGTGTGTGTTGGGGGGGGGGTCACGTGTGTGATTTGCAGCAACATTACGCAAAAAGTTATGGACGGATTTGGCTGAAATTTTCAGAAAATGTTGAACGAACAAGAGATTAAAGTTTTGGTGGTGAACAGTGGAGGGCGGGGGGCACGTGTGTTTTTAGGGTGGGCGTGGGGGTGAGGGTGGGCGGGGGTGCTGATCTGCCTTGACGGAGTCTCCAGTCTTGCTTTTTTACTTTAATCATTGTCAACAATTATATACATTTTGTATTTACATGTATAGTATTTGCTATATTTTCACCACGAAAGACTCAACAAACCCTGGATTCACTGTAAAATTATTTGCTAAAACATTTATTTTTAAATAAAATTAAAGAGACGTGCTATTGGCAAAAAATAAATAATTACAAGAAGAAGTAAATGCTGACAAAGATGACTAGAATGAATTCCTTTCTATGTATCACACATTGTGGCAGTAAACAGCTGAGAAGATGTACTAAGAACACATAAAATGCAGCTACAAGCACCAGTGAAGACGATCACCTGTGAATTCTGATTACACTGTGCTCCAAATATGGAAATGCACTCCAAGTTGGGGGGAAAAAATAAATAATGCAACAGCAAAAAGTAATCACAGAAATGTATGTTTTTAGGTCTAATGAAGTTATGCATCGATTTAGCTTTCAGATGGAGTTAATAATAGTTTGAAGTCATACAATGTGATTCCAGGCTTTATGTATCTTTGGTTTTGCAGGGATGGGTGATCTGTCACCAACACAAACACTGAGGACTGGAAGCTCTTTATGGTAAAAAAAAAACAAACAAACCTGGAGGTCAGAAGTGTCTATATATTCATGAACAGTAATCTTTTGTTTGTTTCACACTTTAGTAGTCACATCATTGATTGAATTCATTATAAATTGGACATGTAATTATACTTATTATGGGCAGAATTTCAAATATCTGTACGAGCAAGATTTTTGGTTGAATTCATGCCAACATATATTTATAGATTGTCAGTGATCCAGAATGAATATTAGATGATTTTGTTTATAATGGGTCAATGTCTACATTTTTTGTCATGAATTTTTAACATCTTTTTCCTCTCCCATTTACTTATTATGGGCAAAATTCAAAGTCAATAAAAAAACATAAATTTTATTTTAATTTACTTCCAACTACGACCATATAAAGCGGCAACTGATAAACTGACATCAGTTGGATGGATACCAAACTAAGCTACAATACATAGGAAAGAATTTGTTGTGATTGGAACCACTTATTATTTTCTGGGTGCGATTTGCCGGGGGGGCGTGGAGGGATCACCCCCCCCCCCCCTCTCTCTTTTGGACAGTTAGGGTCTTGGGGTCTATGAGTCTTTCTGACAGCGTGAACACAAAATGCCTGAAAAAGGAACTTTAAATACACACATTCAGGGGGGTAAATATCTGCCAGCCCAGGGGTAGAGATCAGCAGAGGGACAGGTGCATTCTGGGAGCTTCTCTACCAATAACTGGGGAAAATAAAAGCAGGGGCAGTTCTTTTCCTGCCTTACGCCTGCGAGGACACGGACAGCGTGCGCCCGGGGCCAGTTTGAGGGGTTCGGTTCAGTTCTCTCTCCGGCCAGTGTCAGGTCAAACTGAGCATGTCAGCCATGTCCCCCAATGGTCCACGTAGACAGACACGCCCCCATAACATCCAATGTAAGCTTTTTCTGTGGGGATAAATCACACCTTTTTAGATAAATCACACCCTGATTATTTTCTATTTCTGCTTGGTAGTTGAAGTGGGAAAGGACAGGGAATATAAGGACAAAAAACATGTTGAGGAATTACAGCAAATAGTCCATCCTTCTCAAAATGGAAGGGTGGCCTTACTGTTCAGGGCACTTGCACCTACGTGTGCACCCCAAACATTCAGCTATCAGGTCGCCCATCCACAACCATTTTTATGCATTTTCAGTCGAACCAGAGAGCTTCTTTATGGATCTCTAACTGTGCAGACTTGTGATGCCAACAAGCTCAAGGCTACTAAACTGCACAAAAGTACTGGCTGTGGGGCATAGCGCTGTAAATGACAGGCGATGGGCCGTGCTGGGTACTTGTCTAATGCCGTCCACGCAACATAGAAGACTGCTCTTTGCTGAAGGCAATATTTAAATGTTATGTTGCTTCCATTTTCTTTGTGTGTATGAGGCACAAACATCCCAGACTGAGAGTGTGCAACTTTTTCACAAAGCTCTGCAAACTCTTTCCCTTTTCCGTTGCCTTCCCTTTGCCAGGCCTGAGGGCTAAGTCTAGCTTTGGGCCCCAATTAAACTCCCCAATCCTCCTTTATTTCTATCATTGCACCTGCAGGTATGTTTGGATTTACTTGAGACCAACTTAAGCTTTTAAAGAATTGAAGCATTGTCCTGGAAAATTGAACAAGATTTTTAAATGCATCATTAAACTGGAAGCAAATTTTAATCCACCTAAAAAGAAAATAATTTATTTGTGCTCTTTTGATTAAAAAAATAATCAACAACTGTGATTAATCTACACATGTGGAAGTATAACAATCATCTTTATGGGGTGAGCACAATATCTTTCAAGCTAAATATTGTCAGTGCATTTTGGCCTGACTGCCTGTTTCGATGGAAATATACTGCAAATATAATGTATAGTTACTTATTTATTTGACAGTTGAACATACTTTCGAATTTAATTAAAATGCAACACGTATTTTTACTCAGTACCTAAATAGTCCAATTTGAGTTCTTAAGTGACCATGGGGGTCACAATCTGTACATCATTACATGTCAACGATCATCGTGCAACTGAACAGTGTGAGTTGTCGTCTCATCAATCAATATTAATTATAACATGGGATTTGGAGTTGTGCAAGTATGAAGGAGTGGTTGTCTTCCCTATATAAAGGCATGATCAAAGCCACACAAAAACATTTTTATATCATAATGCCAAGTCTGTCAACTGTTCTAAAAGTTTAACTATTTCCGGACATTTTCGTCTGGTTTTTTATTCGCATGGGTTTTAGAACAGCTGTGTCGTCCCATCTTCGTCATTGGAAAAGGGTCGTCAACGAACATATTTGGTCTCATCTGATGAAATTAACACTGTTAAAAGTACTTCTTAATGTAATATATCACAAATGCATGGGGTGACCAAAACCTTTCCACTACTGCCTTTTGATATGAATAAGGGAATCATCAAGGTTGAAAGGTGAAGTAAGTTACAATTTTGCCACAAACCTGAAGACCAATGAGTTAACCATAGGCCACCATAACATTTACTAAAGGATTCATGTAAAACAAAACCAGAGTATGTTGTAGGAAACACAGTTAAAGTTTTTAGTGAGAAATTAAAATTCAACGGTAACCTCTTTGGACGTACTTACTAGTGTTCGTTAGCAGTGCTACAGTCGATGCTACTTCCACATTTTCTTCACTTTCATTCTTTTAATTTTGGCTGTGACCTTTTAGATGGAGGAGAGGACTGGAGAGCAGATAATCCAAGTCATTTCTGGTAAATGTAAATCCAAGTTTTGAAAAAAAAAAAACAAGCCCCCAAACCCCAAAGAGCCATAGAGATGTTTACCCCAACTTTATTAATTATATGAATCAATAATTATAAGAGGAGGAATTCATCTAGATACAAAAACTAGGTCCAGTGGAAACAGGAGTCAAGTCCTTGTGCATATTTCTTAGAAAGAGGCATTTTCATCACTGCATTAATTTCTAGTCCAAATATCTCATCACATTTGAAATAAGACACTTTCACCTAAAGCAGGGGTGTCAAACTCCAGTCCTCCAGGGTGAGTATCCTGCAGACTTTTGATATTTCCCTCTTGCATCACACCTGGAAGTCATTCCATCATTATCAGGCTTCTGCAGAGCTGATGATGAGCTGACCCTTAATTGAACCAGGTGTGTAGGAAGAAGGAAATATCTAAAACATGCAGGATCCCAGCATATGAAGACCAGAGTTTAACACCTGTGACCTTGTAGAAACCAATTAGCCTTTTTCACGTGACCAATTAGCCTTTTTCACGTGGCGGCCATCTTGAAGGTTTAGGTGGGTAAACCATACACACACACACACACAAACATATATATATATATATATATATTTATTTAATTTTTTAATTTTATTTATTTTTTTTAAAGATGATGAGCAGCTCCCAGTGTTTTCTTTTCTGTGGAAACTGGGTTCAAATGTCTCTTTGGATGTTACAGGTTGTCGACCCCAATGTCATCTGATTTTAACACAGAAATAAATGCAGGTATGTGAGTAAGGTCATGTGATGTTCATAAAGACATTTTAAAATGTGGGTGAAGAAACGGGTCGGGTACGTTCTTTTCAAATATATTTATGTGGTCTGAGCCGCGGGTGGTTTAGTTAAAACAGCGGTTGGTTGCGTTCATACATCGACCCGCGCATCACTGTCGGCTAAATATGTAGTTTAGCAAAACCAGAGTGTACATGTGAGATTGAATGAATCACTAATGTGAAGCGCATTGAGTTGCTATGTAAATTCAATTTGTTATTATTATTATTATCAAATATGGCCCCTGACATATTTTAACTAGAAGTGAGAACAGTACACTTCATAAGATTTAGATTTTTTCAGTGTAGCTGCCACAGTTAGCTTACGTTACCCACCTGAAGACAGGGACATCTAAAACCTGGGTCAAATCATGGACACATTACAACCCATAGCAACTGTCTGGATATTTGTTTGGAACCTTGGTCAGAGATAATCTCAGTTTGGTATCAATTAAACTCCTGAACTCTACCGAGACTCCATATTCTAACCAGATTAATTGTGGTTGTTCATGTCCACAATTTCTAGAATTATGACGTTCATATCAGTCCAAATGTCCTGCAGTGATGGGGAAAAAGAACTGCAGTTTAATTCAAACAGAATAAGGCAAAAGGCATCCTAAATCTCTGTTAATAAGTGGCTTTCTAAGTGCTCATAAAATTGATTTAGTCTGTTTTGGTGAAACCTGGTTGCAGCAGGAATGTTAGAATATTCAGAAGAATATGTCAGTAAATGAATCATTAATAACTGAGTCAAACCCTCATCTATAGTAACTGTCACATAACTGTCACATATATATATATTTATTGATTTTTTTTGGGGGGGGGGTAGTTTAGATTGTCATCAATAAGTGTTCAAGTGGGTTTTGTTGGTTTCCTCACAGATCAGATACAGTTGTGCCATTCTTTTGCTGTTTTTCACAGAATATAAATGATATTTACAAACATGTTTTTGTCACTACATAGCTAGAGGTTTACTGAATCAATTTATTCTATTATTATCAAACAAATATGTTTGCTCTTTTTAATTCACACTAACAACAGAAAGTTTACATACCCTAGGTCTACATCCTCTGTATTGGCTCATTTAACATCAGTGACAGATGTTAGTATTTTGTGGTAGTTGTGGATCAGACATTTTATTATACTTAATAGTAAAGCTAAATTGTAAAGCTTCTTGGACAAACACATTCAGTTCTTTTCAGATTTTGAGTTTTCTTACATGAACTGCATGTTTGACACCTCCCCAAAATGGATCAAAGCTCCTGAGGTCAGAAAACTGAGACAGACACTCCTTCATCTTCACTTTTTTATGCTCTTCCAATGACACGTTCACTTGGCTTCATGTTTCGGGTCATTGTCATGTCATGTCATCAACACTGTCTCACTCCCAGTGCATCAAAATCTGACCCACTGACCAAACAGTGGTTTCTGACTCATAAGGTGTCCCTCAGCATCTCATTCAGACACAGTGGGTTTCTGACCCGTCCACGGCAATATGGGACACTCAGGTTTAAAACAGTTTTTTGCTCAGGTTTAGGGTGAGGGTTAGAGGTTAGGGGTTAAGGGTCTGTTGTAGCATATGGGTTAGAAACCCACTGCATCTCAATTAGATACTGAGGGACACCAGTTTTCAGTTTTATGACCTCAGTAGCTCTGATCCACATTGGGGACGTGTCAAACATGCAGTTCATGTAAGAAAACATGTATGTTTATTTGCATATCATTTTATTATTCACTGGAACACATTAAAAATGTATACAATATACTCGAGTTAAAGTATTAAAATTATACAAATTACATTGCGAGTATATACCCTCACATTGTTTGAAATTATCCAAAATAATATCTCATAACACTGAGCACATCATAGAGATAAGTGTAGCCAGAGTCCATTCCAGAAGTCTTTTGGGGTGTCAGTCACAACTTGAGAGTAGGAAGGCCCAATGTGTAAAATATGAGTGCATTGTTTACATTTGTAATGTGTGATCATGTTTGAAATTCTTATGGACTTTTTCAAATAATGTGAGGTTATATACTTGCAATGTAATTTGTATAATTTTGGTACATATATATTGTATACATTTATAATATGTGTTCAAGTGAATAAGAACATTATATGCAAATGGTGTTTGAATGTATGGTGTCTGAAAAGTTCTACTCTGCAAAAAGTGCGGTCCGAAACATCCTAGTCCTACATTCGGGTCAAACATGCGGCCTGGGGGCCAAATCCAATCTGACCCTTTGGATGAATTTATGAAATGCAAAAATTACACTAAAATATGAATCATTTTATTTCCTGGTCCACATTCAGACCAATTCAGTCTCATAATAATCTATAAATATTCACAAGTAAAAACAATTATCTTTGTAAAAGTTTTGTTTTTCCCATTTAGTGAAAAAAGTATAATTTCACCAAAAAAATCTCAATAATCAGAATTAAAAAAAAAAAATCTGTGGAAAAAAAAAACTTGTCTTAAACTCATTGACTGCCAGCTATTTTGAAAATACAGCTATATATGTCTTATCCTGTCTTACGTGTCCTTACGTGGAATGAATGTACCCAATTACATTGTCTGCAGAAACTGTCCAAGTCCGAAACGCCGTCCACCGTTCGCCACCTGTGGTCTTAACTGTTGCTCTGTCATATCTACAAAAATACAAAAACATTTCAGCTGTAATTACCCTTGTACATTTCTGCACGGCCATGCTCTCACATGCTGCTGCTGATGTTTTAGGACCTGACTTGACTAACTCAGTGGGGAGTGAAGCCCCTGCTGTGACAAATGCATATGTTGCCTTGTTGATAACCAAACCATGACTCTGATTCCCCCCGCCCTCTCCTTCTGCTTTCATTGACTTCTTTTCTTGTCTTTTGATGACTATCTCTGTCTTACTGCTCTGCACTGCTTGATTCTAAGTATCAGCCTCACTCCTCTTTCTCTTCTTTCTGCACTCGTCCTTCATCTCTCCCTCACTGTCTTATTCTTGTTCATAGGTCACATTTGTTGCTTAAAGGATTTTTAACCTTTCTCTGATCCGCTCTTCCTTTTGATTCATCCTCCTCCTTTTGATTCTTTGGTTGGCTGCCTCTGAGTCGGTCAGCGGGGGTAAAATCAAAAGGCAGCAGAGAGACTTCACCTGCAGCACAAGAGCCACAGTGTGTGTCTGTGTGTGTATTGAAAAGTGTGTGTTTGATTAAAACACTAAGAAGAAAAAGCTACATCTTAAGATTTTCATCATGTCCTGTTTTCATAGTACGTGGGTGTTCAACCAAAAGACAGTCCGTGATACAATTTGCTGAGAACAACAACAAAGTAGAGCGGGACATGAGAATTCACTTCTCAGGCTGCAGCAAAAAAATGGTTTTAGCTTTGGCTACGGAAGTAAAAACACACAGTGCAGTAAACATTGTTACCTTTTCATGCATAAAACATGAAAAAAAAAAAGATCATGTAGATTTAACCCTTTGTTGGTCATGCTACAAAAATCCCAATAAAAACCTCACAGGGACAATTATAATGATTAAAACAGATTTTTTTTTACTGACCCTAAATGTAACTAAAGTATTAAAACTCAACCATTAATCTTATCAACACAATTTGTGACTTAGTTCAAATTAAATGTATTAACTCTTTGTGTTTGTATCATTTGCGATTAGCATTAGCATTTCATGACCCTTTACTATCATCTGGACCATTTGGGTGAGCATGTTTTCAAAAATTTATTACATGAATACCAAAGTATTTCTGAAACATAATGAGGATTATTTATGTAAAATCGACTCTGTAAAAGTTCCTTCCTTGGTGGTTATATTTCATATAAATACATGAAGATCAGAATTCAGAGTGTTTCAACAAAGCAGTCCTATCCTCCCTCTTTGGTAGACCTGAATATATCATTGACAGTGCCGCCCAGTGGTGTTTTTGTGCCTTACCTGCTTCTTACAAAAGGGGGAGATTGACTAAGAAGTTTGGTGTCAAAGGACTTAAATTTAGATTAGATATCAGGGTTCAAAGTTACCTCTACCAAATGGTTGAGCTGACCAACAAAGGGTAAAAAAAAATATTTTATTACCATATAATATTTAATACCATAGGTATTGTCTTGCCTGCACGCTCTCTTTTGCAGTGTTAAAAAAACAACTCCCTCTTATAGTCCAAAATCCGGAATAGTTTATCTGACTCGCGGGCATCAATGAACCACTATCAATATCAGGGAGACTCCAGGGACTTCTGGGAGACTTAGGATGTCTGCACTGAGTCAAGTCATGTGTGGAATAAAGTTCTGGCATCTGGCTTTTCTTGATAAACACCCACCACAACAGACTCTGCACTGATTTCTTTTTAGAGGTTTCAGGACTGTATCTTGAGTTTTGCAACAGTAGATACTATTAGCTTTGGAATGCAGTCAGTTAATGTCAACAGACTCCACTGAACAAAACGATGATGCAGCTGTTCAGAAAGTTACAGTCACATCATTTTACATGTGCATCAGGTACGCTCACTTTTCTAAGCTACTTTGTGATATTCTGGGCTTGTTACAGAATTTCCACATAGAGTCAGATGCAGGAATAATGTATGGGAACATTTCCAGGACACGCATTGGCAGATGAGAATTCAGATAAAGGACAGTCTGTAGTTCCCAACGACAATGAACAGGAAATAGGGAAAAGGGACTGCAATGAGTCATATGGCTTCAGTGTTGATGAAATGGAACATGGGGAGATGTTAAAAGTGTCATTCCACTGAAATTTCCACGCTCCTTTTGGAATCTGATGGGTCACCCGTAGTTACCAACACATGCTCCTTTGACAGTGGTTCCATACTGCATTCACACAAAACAACAAGAGCAACGAGGGACCCAGAAAAAGGCGGTCTATCTGATGTCAGATGGACTTTAGTGTCACCCACGTGGGGTTAAGACCGTCCCCGCCTCCTCATGGACCTGACCACGCATCTGCAGTTGTCTTGAGGGGGTGTGTGTGTGTGTGGGGGGGGGTCATTGCCACTCTGTCTGCAGAACATTCTGGAGTTGCTGCCTGTTTTAAGGTCTCTTGCTTGTCCCAGTTGGTCCCACATATGTTCCATTAACACTTGACAATGTCTCTTGTGTGGCTTTTATTCTGCCTTTATATAGGAAAGACTTTATTAATCTCACCCAACATTGGTTGGTCAAGATTATTGTAATGAGTGTGTCTGTCTGTCTGTCTGTCTGTCTGAGTGTGTGTGTGTGTCCACAGAGACATATCATGCTATATCATATCATCATATCATATCATATGATGCAACTCAATGAATACTTGAGATTTCACCATGAAATTACATGGGCATATACATATAGTTGCGCCACATCAGATGCAATGATCCATTTAAGTAAAGGTCAAAGGTCACAATTACCTAAAAGGTCAAAATCACTTTGTCGGTTATAACACAAGAACGGAGGGTCACAGAAGTTTCATATTGGTACCAAACCATGCGGAATGAAGATTTCAACAATTCTCATAATTGTGACCAATAGTTTTTGAGATCTCTGGAGGTCAATGGTGACATGTCGCAAAATTAACTTCTGTAACACTGTATGTGTCAAGCAGAGACACATCACGCTATAACTTAATAAATACTGGATATATTAACATAATATTACATGTACTGACGCATATATACATACATAACAAAATTATCAGTATTGCAAAAGGTCAAAGGTCAAGGTCGCATTCAGCAGAAATTTCAAAATCACATTATTGGCTCTAATTCAAGAACAGATTGTCATAGAAACTTGTGATTGGCACAAAATAGGGGTGAGATTAGGCATTCTCTGAACACTAGTTTTGACAACTGCACTTGCAGAACTCCTAATTCCATATGTTGTACTAATTGTTAAGAGTACAGCTCAACATGTTGACCATTCATGCTGAACAAGGTGCCCATTGTGACTCAAACTGAAATTGGACAAATCAGATCCTGAGCAAAAATAAATGGTGGAATGGACAATTTTGCTTGTACATAATACTGAATGGTGCACATCAGAGGGATTTAGAAGTGTGCATACTCAATGAAGACTGAAAAGTAAATAGGTATACTGTAAAAAAAATTATATATATATATATATATATATATATATATATATATATTATTGTCATGTCTGTGCTCTGTCTGCTCTTTTCTTTCTCTTTCTCTCCCATGCTCTGTCTTTGTGTGACCTCTGACCTAATTCCCAATGCAAGCCACATGATTAACCACACCTGTGGTTAATCATGTGGCTCTATATAAGCCTGCCCTGTCAATTTGTCTGTTGCCAGATTGTGTTTGTTCCTTCAAGATCTTCCAGCGGTTTTCTCTGCCTGCCTTCGTGCTTTTTGACCTGCACCTGCTGTTTTGACCTGTTCCTGCTTGCTCCCTACTTTGACCTGTTTCCGCCTGGCCACCCTTTGGATCTGAGCCTGGCTTTGGTACGACCACGTCTTTTGTCTGTCCTCCCTGGAACTCGATATGCCCTTTGGACACCGATCTGTCTTTGCCTGTCTCTGCTGGATTTGTAGTTACTGAACCCTGGACTGGAATGTTTTCCCATTTTGCATAATCCCTTTGAACTGTGTTTTAAGCTTTTGGTAATAAACCTGTTTTTGAACTTTACTCCTGGACTGCTGTCTGCATTTGGGTCCGATACCTGATCCTCGTGTGTGTGTGTGTATATATATATATATATTGTGTGTGTGCAGGCGCGCAGATAGCGGGGGTGTCAGGTGTGTCATGACACACCCAGTTTTGAATGCCCTTAGATCCATCCCACCCACTTTTATTTAAGAAAAAACATGTTACTACTTCTTTTTCCTTTTTTTTTTTTTTTTAACTTTTACTACTTACTTCTTACGTAGTCAAGCATCACGAAGAAACCAAAATATGAATTAACATACATAATAACGTGACTCGGTTATTGCGCTGTGCGGCGGCATCGTCGTTAACTTTGGTTGCCACGGTTACAAACAGTCTGACAGGCATTACTTGGACAGCCGGGTGCACGTTCAGGAGGACCCCAACATGGCATGGAATAATGAGGCGAGCTAAAAAGCAGAAAACGATCATGTGGTTTTTTTTCAAAGAGCAACAGCTGTAAGTAAACTGCTACTTTACGTTATCACCAGGGCTCTAAATTAACACCCACCAACCCGCCAAATGCGGGTGAAAATCCATTTTGGCGGGTAAAAAAACAACTTACTAGCCACTTTGGCTGTTGGCGAGTGCAGATCCGGTTGTAGCAATCCTCTATGGGGCGCCAGCATATGACCGTCCTATTTTTTTTATCCTTCCCCTGTGTTTTGTTTCCTGTCTTGCTTGCTTCGGCCCAGGCAGCGCCCCTATGGCAAAGCCAAAGTGTTCACATAGCCACGCGTTGTGTTTATTATATCACGTGTTACAGAACGCGTTCTGGCAACGCACTGGTGCGCGCAATGCTAGTACGTGCTAGTACACGTGCCAGTGCGCGCGCCAGTGCGCCTACAGCCTACTTGTGTGTTTGACAGGAATGCTAATAAGCCCAAATGAATTGATCATAACGGGCTTATATGAGGATTTGGTGCTATCTTTGGTCAGTTGGTGAGTCCACAAATTAGTACTAAGGAAATTAGATGGTTTATAACAACACCAAGATGTAATGTGAGTGTATGTTTACAGTGGGGACAGTGGAGATAAAAAGTAAAGAAGTTAGGAGTTATGTGAAATGCAAAAAAAAATGCAAAAAAAAAAAAAAAAATGTGATCATATGTTTGAAGAAATGATATGGGGACCAATTGAGAAAATGTAAGAGCAACAAGATGTGAGTCTATGTATTGTATAAATTGTAATATAGGTGAGAACAGTAAAGAAGTGTTAACAGTGAAAGGTGAGAAAATGTAAAAGCAAGAAGTTTTAAAGGTTAAATGTGAAAATGTAAAAAAAAAAAAGATCATATGTTTAAAGAAATGAATTATTTCAAGAGGAAAAGGTTAAATAAAATAATTTAATGAAATTTGGTCAGGGGAAAAATGGCTAGTTGAATTTCTGATAGGGGAGTAAGTAAATCTACTAGCCACATTGGCTGGTGATGAAAAAAGTTAATCACCTTGCAATTTCTGTTCAAAGCAATGTCGCTGTGAGAGTAGGAATCGTACAAAGCTGGCCAGAGCCAAACTGTCACCTTCTTCTGCCTCCACCTGTACATGCCCCAGGGCAAGGATCGGAGGAGAGAGGTTTTTGGATCCTTCACTTAATCAGTTTTGAGACCATTATTGAAAACTCTCATGGAGAGATCTTATTTACAATTTAATTTGTATATGGAGGCTGTGTCCTATTTTGGGTGTGTGTCCACACACCCCCATATTGATCATCCTGTCATGTCAGTGGTATATAGCACTTGAGAACATCAGACATCACAATTAGGTAAGATAATGCATTTTTCGTCTTTGAGGAGTAATAACTCCCCCCCCAATCAGAATGGTGGGGCCGGGGGGTTGTTAGCTGGCATCTTCGTCCCCCCCAGTTTCACAAACCTATCTGCGCCCCTGTGTGTGTGTGTACTCTGAACTACACCTCTGCTGACAGTAGGAGTCCAGCCAGAATATTTGCTCCATGTCAGTCCACTCCCTAAATAATGTTATGTTGTCATTGTGTTTTGGTCTGTCCCGCCCATCATCTACCTGCCAATCACCATATCTGTAATATTTGAGCATCCAGGCTTCCAGTTCCCATTGAACTGTTCACGGTTTTTCTATCGGGATGACCTTAAAACCTCTATGGGACTGTGAGGGAGGACACTGGACTGGACCCATATGTTTCCTCCTGCTGTGGTGGATGTGTGGCCTTGGCCCAGTGTAGTGTCCAGTCTCTGTGCATCATCCAACACTTCACAAGACTGAGCTTTTCAATTCTCCTTCAGCAGCAGCTGTTTATTTAAAAAAAAAAAGAAGAAAATATATATATAAAAAATTATAGTTCTGCTTTATTTCACTGGTCTACAAGTAAAATGCTTTCAGACTAAAACTAATGAAATATTGCCACTTGTTACTGTTGGATGAAGTTTCCAAGATAAGTCTGGGGTCAAATAGTAAAATTCTTAGAATTAATACAAGAATAGCTTTTAGTCCAAAGGAATATTGGTCTCAGATCGACCAGCTCTACTTCAAAACACTAGCTGTGTTTACATTAGTCTTTCACAAAACAATAGCGATATTCATAAAATTTCGACAGAGTAGATTTCCGCTTTGAATGTTTTTCCATTGGCGGTTGTTCTAGGCAGGAGTGTCGTAACTCTCATGAAATATCGTCCCATGAGATTTTACTGCTGTAATCTTTGGAGCTTCCGATTGGTCATCACCCTGATAGTGTTAGAGTGAATGAATCGGCTAATTCTCTCATCAGTAAAAGTCCCTGGTGACCTGTGGTCCCCACATTGTCAGTCCAAAATATTCAGTGGACATATCCTTTAGATGTGTTTAAGTGACAACTGCGAATTAACCAATTCAGTCATTAGCATGAATGAATTGATTAATTCTCTTGTCAGTAAAAGTGGCGAACTCTTTAAAGACACTAACATGTCAAACAAACCAGCTGGTTAACATTATAAGGGTCTGTACATGTGGTCCCAGCAGCCAACGGTTGTCATGGTTACAGTGACTGTGGCTGCCATTTTCACTCCGAGCGAAGTGATCATGTGACCATGTACGTCACATCTTGTGACATATAATTGCGGATAAAGTGTTTCTATCACACTTTAGCGATACATTAGAATATCGAAACATCTGGAAAAACCACCTCATAAAAGCATGAAAACTTTTTAGCAATATTTGAGTGTATCTTTTTTGAAATTCAGAAGTTTCCATTGCCAGTTTTTTATAGCGATATTTACATTTTGCGAATTTTTAAGGGTAATGGAAACACTGCTACCGTCTGCACATTATGATCCATTCACTTTACAGGTTCTTTCGAGTGGAATATTTACAAATCCATTGTATACTTGTACATAAATCAGCATATATGTGGAATTACACACCATCATATATATTAAAAACATGAACTAACCAGCACTGAAGTCATTTGTTTTATGATTTATCTTTTTAAAGTATGTAAGATTTAACTCATTTAATGTTTGAAACAGATACTTTATATAAAAACAGGAGAAAAAAATGTAGAGCAGTGTTACCTTGGCCTGAGTCCAACATGAGCTTTGTTTCATCTTGAATATACATTTATTATATTTCACTAAGACACCTGTGCTTCTTAGTGTTGGTTTGAAAACCAAGGTAGGAATCCCTTTCCCTCATACACATTCATGTTGCCCTCCAGGTCCCTTATATATGTGACAATGAATAATGTACCATTTAATATATTGAAGGTTTTGTTCTTTAATAAATACTAGCATTTGAGGCAGTAATATGAACCAATAGACATATGAAGGTTAAATACAGTGGACATGTGGATGTATTAAAAATAAAACCAACAAAAAGTCAAGGTACAAGAAAATGAATTAAATATGTATTACTGTGTGCATCCTTGTATACCTACAGGATGTTGTGGAAGTACTCTGCAGTTGCACTATTCTCCCTTTTTCTTACATAAAACAAAAAAACAAATGTGAGCTGCAAAGAAGGAAATAAATGACAGGTTTTGAAACACATCCATTTTTTATGCTGTTTTCTTTCTCAGGTATTCAGTCACCAATGTGCTGTAACTGTGTTGAATTTGTTCGTGGAAACAAACCTGCCCATTTTTCCACAGGAACACCAGAAAAAAAAAATAAAAAAAAATAATAATAGGAATGGCGGTTAGATGTTCAGACTTTATCCTTGTGGTTATGAATGTTTGTGACGTGCACGTTACATCCAAAGTAACATAAAAAAAAATATGGGGCCATTTCGCTGCCATTAACCTGTGGCATTGAAAAAACAACTTGTCATTGTAGAAAACATTGCATCGGCATTGTAACAGATATTGGCATTGGCACATTGAATGGAAAAGTTAAATACAGACATTGAAAAAACACAGTATTTTGAGAGGTTAATGCATTTTCACAATGACTTTGGATTTTTTTACAATGTTTTTTTTTTCTTTCACGCTGGTTTTCAGTTTCAGTTTTCATTATTTCAGTTTCAACTTACTGGCACTGTATTAACATGAGGGGGCGGGAAGAGAGGGCGGGGCTTATAGCACGAGAATGCATTTCTACATTCTGAGGAGAGGAGAAGCTCCCTCTCGTGGCTACAGCAGCAAAATGGCTCCATATACCTCTACTTCCAAAAGACCCAGCTTTACCTCAATTTTTTGTCTGTGAATATGAAAGAACATTCTATTCATGAAAGGAAACTGGAACTTCCCAGACATAAATACAGTACATTCCTATACTACGTAAAGTACGTAATTACCCCATGTACGTACTGTATTTAATATCCTAAAGGCTATGAGGGAGCTACCCATGATGCTTTTCATTACCCTTTGACCCTCATTTATCACGGAGCGCCGTTTGGCTGCAGCTGTTGTTTCTCCACCTAGACCAGCGCTTTTAGCATCAAAAGTTCAGCCGAACGGTGCAACAAGATTATATGACCGGCAGACTGTCATCAGCTTAAAGAAAATTGGACTCCACAAGCCCAGAGACGTGGACCAAGCTCCAGCATCCTCCAACAGAGTCTCCCTCCACAGACGCCGCCTTCAGAGACGTTGGAGGCGGCGCGGGAGGAGGCAGAAGTGCGGCTGTCATGGTGGATTTACAGCTAAGCTAAGAGATAACCCGTTCCGATCAGTTCCATCAGTCCTGCTCGCCAACGTACCCTCACTGGAAAACAAACTGGACTACCTGAAGCTGGATTTAAATGCCAAACATGATCCACCAGACTGCTGCATCCTCATACTCACACAGACGTGGCTCAACTCTTCTGTCCTGTGTTTGTTTTTCCACTAACAACAGCTGGTATTAGCCTGGGCGGGCTAAAATCTAAATCTACAGTTTCTTTTAACATGAACTTCATACAAAATTGGTATATTAGTATAATTTTAAAGGGTTTGAGGAGTAGTATTGGGGGCCTTGGAACGAATGAGGCCTTGTACATGTAAAATGCAACTCTATTCATGAAAAATTTACAGTACAAAAACACTTCTGGAAAAAATAAACTTCGTAAGTAGAGATACCACCGTATTTTGTAATAGTGTAAAAGGGCCGTATTTTACTAGATCCACTTTTATTAGTCTTTAAAATATGTATTTGTGTATTTGGGGACCAAAGCAGTTAATAAAGTCGGAATATGATCCTCCTCGATCCTCCAAAGCAATATTTATATTAATTTGGGAAAAATTTTTGTGAATATCTATAAAAATATCTATTTAATGCTGCCTTAATTTATTGCATTTAAAACTAGTTACATCACAATATAAGACATATAAAGTCAAGACTTCCATTGAACATTTCTGAGTCACAGAACAGACAACCTGGAGTGGGTGGAGCCTAAAAGTTGCTCATTTCTATTTAAAGGGCCAGCACTCAAAACAATCTTTCTAGTGTCATTACTCAGAAATATTTTTGAGGATGGACCTGTGAAGTTGAATTAATAAAGAAGCCAGATCCAAATAGAGCATTTACACTTTGTATAGAAATCACAGAATTATTTTAATATAAATTCTTCTATTTTAAATAAGCGAAATGTGACCCTTTAAGCCCCTCCCCTTTTCTTTCGTCATTTCAGCAATGAAACTAACAATAGTGTGCTGTAATGCAAGTGCTATTGATGTACCAAGTAAAATATTATTGAAAATTGCTAAGTAAACATTATACTACTGGATTAGAGCAAAAAATAAACCTGTTACTGTAATGAATTGCTTTTGTCACATGCTACTTCCAACACTCATGGTTATCTACAATATCGTGCAGAACTCTAAGTATGCAGATTTATGTATGTGAATGTCTGGGATTATGAATGATTTAGTGCCTTATTTTTACACCCATGCTTGTGACATGAGGCCAGTGCTTAAGTGGAATACCTTGAATCATGTGACCTGCAACAGGAATGTAAAAGTAAGGTTCATGTACTTAAGTGTAAAACATGTACACCAGTACTGAATATACAGCAGTGGATAAAAGTTGTTAAACTTCAGGGACCATGTTGGAAACAAGTTTTTACACTTTTACATGTTATCCCTGGGACACCTTGTCATGCAATATCCATAAATAAACCATACCAAAACATTTTCTATCATTAGAAAATATCAAATATTGCCTTGAAATATTTGCAAAAAAGTTTTTATATTTCAAAAATGTATAACTGCATGAAACAGGCACAAACAAATGTCGGTAACACTTTACAATAAGGGTACATGAATCATGTTGGAATCATGTTGGAATCATGGTCTGATTCATGATGAATTAACATATGACTCATGTATGTACTAATGATTAATATATCATGAGTCATGAAAGGATTCCTGTTGGAATCATGATGACTCATGATGAGTCACTATTAATATATCATGAATTAACACTGCTGTTAATTCATGTTGTTAATATATCATGAATTGTTAATTCATGTTGTTAATATATCATGAATTAACACTGCTGTTAATACATGTTGTTAATATATCATGAATTGTTAATTCATGTTGTTAATATATCATGAATTAACACTGCTGTTAATTCATGTTGTTAATATATCATGAATTGTTAATTCATGTTGTTAATATATCATGAATTAACATTGCTGTTAATTAATGCTGTTAATATATCATAACACTGCTGATAGCTATCAATCAAATTATATATGAATCAAACTTTAGTGAAGGGTGCATGAGTAATGATGGAGTAATATCTGTTTTATGGTGAATTAAAACTAGGACGGGGGCTTCCAACCTTCATATTCGTCACCTGCTGGCCGTGGTCTACTTACCCCTCTGCTGGACTCAGCCCCTGGCCTACTGTTTTACACAAGTCATATTCATGATGAATTAACTTATTAATTAGCAAAATCTTTTGAGTCACTATATGAGTCATGATATATTAATGATTAACATATGATGAATTCATGTATGAACAAGCATATTCATGATGAATTAATGTATGAACAAGCATATTCATGATGAGTTAATGTATGAACAAGCATATTCATGATGAATTAATGTATTACTTAGCAAAATCTTTTGAGTCACTATAGGAGTCATGATATATTAATGATTAACATATCATGAATTAATGTATGAACAAGACATATTTCTAGTGAGTTAATACATACTCTGAAAATAATTCATGTCTGACTCATGATAGGTTGCCCCTTATTCTGCAGTCATGACATTATCATGATTACTACACCATGAGTTAATGTATGAACAAGCATATTCATGATGAGTTAATGTATGAACAAGAGATATTCATGATGAATTAACATATTACTTAGCAAAATCTTTTGAGTCACCATATGAGTCATGGTATATTAATGATTAACATACCATTAATTAATGTATAAAGATGTGATATTCAGAATGTGTTAATATATACTTAGAGAAGAAATTATGATTAAAGTTTTCTTTGCCTCTTATTGTAAAGTCATGACATCACAATCATAACTATACTATTAACCAGTGTGTAATATACTATTACAATACAAATGATTTATATAAACCAAGTGAAATCACAGCATTGTGTATTTTCCGAATGTCATCAATACAACCAAAATACCAGATTGGGTACAACAACATTTTAATTACCAAAAATATCCAAAGGCAAATCACAGAGAGAGAGGGAGAGAGACAAAGAGAGAAAGAAAGAGAGAGAGAAACGAAAAGTCATTCTCCACAGTACACGGATGCATTGTCCTGCATGAAAAAAGTTAAAAAGTGCCCAAAAGTCAAGTCAAAATCTGCCTTGTTCAGAGAGACAACCAGAAGGAGGTTTTCCTGCCGCCTTCTCCGCAACCAGCCGTTTCTGGCGATCACGCACTCCTAATATGCCGAATACCCACTTTTTCTGTCGGCATGTTGCTGCAGCCCTTCCGCGGTGATACTGTAAAACACAAAAAGCAAAGATGGCAGACTCATGGTGAGGACAAGGAGGAGTTTGTTAAAAAAAAAAAAGTTTGAGAACTACCACGTTAGTGTATGTGACCTTTTCTTTTTTGCAGCATATCATCAAAATAGTGTCCACCATGCCAAACAACGCCAAAGCGATCACATGGAACAAGCTCCAGCAGCACCTACTGTCCCATGCCCACACTAAACTAAATATGTGGATTAGAGATGGTCTCCACAGCCACCTTTTGCACCACAAGAACAAAACCTTCACTGACAGGACACTGTGTATAATAATAATAATAATAATAATAATAATAATAATAATAATAATAATAATAATAATAATAATAATAATAATAGATTTGTCTTTTTATGTCACCAATGCTGACCTCATTAAAATAATATAAGTGCTTGTGAATTTTGCCTTTGAGTAGTAAACAAGTGCATGCAAAATTTTAGCTGTTTTGTAAAAATAATAATAAAAAAAGACAAAGTTTGGCCCTTGATTTCATCCCAGATTAAAATTTATTATTTTCACATCGCTGTAAGAACAACAGTGTTTCGGGGAAATTGTCAGAGGTGGAAAAACTACTGAAAAAATATAGTTGAATAAAATTATCTTTACTTTGTTTAAATTCTACTCAGAGTAAAAGTACACATCTAAAAATATACAAAATTACTTTATTTAAAATATAACTTGAGTACAAATTACTTCATTAAAAGTTTCAACCTGCGCAGAGATCAACCACGCATCTATGAGGTCAGATAGTCAACAAATGACATGATACGTTCCATACATGATATCTAGCAACTGGAGAACATCAGCCAAATGATATGTCTACAGCCGTTTTTTTACGTTCAGAACTAATAAATTATGAGAGATTACCGGCACAAATTACAAAGCGGTAGGGGGCAGGAGATGGGTCTGAAATACGGGAGAGTCCTGGGAAAAACGGGAATGTTAGCAGTTCAGTGCAAACATTTTTCAGTCCCATTGTACAGCCCATAACATGAGAATAAAGAAATTTAAACGACAATTAAAACTATTCAAAAACACAAAATGCACGCAACACAAAGTGCCCACAGGATCCTAAAATTAAAAATGTCCACATTGGGTCCAACTGTTTAAAATACATTCTTTTGAACTACGACTATCATCCCATTCCCTTGTCTACTTCCCTTGATCAGAGTAAAAATAATATGACGGCACCACGTTGTGCTTACATGGGAAGGTTGTTATGCGGGGTGTTTAAAACAAACAATAAATTACCCGTTTGTAATGTGAGGGACAAGGCACGTGTGTTAACTTACCGCCACATGCTTTCGCTAATTTGACGTAGAATTCTTCTCGGAATCCTCGTCCATGATATCTTCAACTTCAGAAAGGTTGCTAGCAAGACAAGGTCACGCAACTGACGTTCACTTCCGGGGTCACGGTTGTTTTAACTTGTAATTTTTAGAGTGGTTTGTTAAATGTGCAATTTTTACTTTTACTCAATTACATTTTGATGCAAGTATTTTACACGCTATATTTTAAACCCCTCACATTACTGAGTACAATATTGATAGTGGGGGAAAATATATTTGGGCGGAACATTTTGACCCCGGAAGTGAACGTCAGTTGCGTGACCTTGTCTTGCTAGCAACCTTTCTGAAACTGAAGGATTCCGAGAAGAATTCTACGTCAAAATTAGCGAAAGCATGTGGTGGTAAGTCATCACATCACAAACGGATCATTTATTGTTTGTTTTAAACACCCCGTATAACAACGGGACACAATGTAAGCACAACGTGCCGTTATATTATTTTTACCCTGATCAAGGGAAGTAGACGAGGGAATGGGATGATAGTCGTAGTTCAACACTTTGTGTTGCGTGCATTTTGTGTGTTTGAATAGTTTTAATTGTTGTTTAAATTTCTTTATTCTCATGTTGTGGGCTGTACAATGGGACTGAAAAATGTTTACACTGAACTGCTAACATTCCCGTTTTTCCCAGGACTCTCCCGTATTTCAGACCCATCTCCCGCCCCCTCCCGCTTTGTAATTTGTGCCGGTAATCTCTCATAACTTATTAGTTCTGAACGTAAAAAACGGCTGTAGACATATCATTTGGCTGATGTTCTCCAGTTGCTAGATATCATGTATGGAACGTATCATGTCATTTGTTGACTATCTGACCCCTCATAGATGCGTGGTTGATCTCTGCGCAGGTTGAAACTTTTAATGAAGTAACCTGTACTCAAGTTATATTTTAAATAAAGTAATTTTGTATATTTTTAGATGTGTACTTTTACTCTGAGTAGAATTTAAACAAAGTAAAGATAATTTTATTCAACTATATTTTTTCAGTAGTTTTTCCACCTCTGACAATTTCCCCGAAACACTGTTGTTCTTACAGCGATGTGAAAATAATAACTTAGTTTTATATGGTGCCTTTCATGGAACCCAAGGTGGCTAAAATAGTGGAATATTTGCATGATGAAACTGAACCAGAGGCAGTATTTTGGTGGGATAGGGCAGGGGTGTCAAACTGAAATTCACAGTGGGGCAAAATTTTAATCTGGGATGAAATCAAGGGCCAAACTTTGTCTTTTTTTATTATTATTTTTACAAAACAACTAAAATTTTGCATGCACTTGTTTACTACTCAAAGGCAAAATTCACAAGCACTTATATTATTTTAAATGAGGTCAGCATTGGTGACATAAAAAGACAAGTCTATTATTATTATTATTATTATTATTATTATTATTATTATACACAGTGTCCTGTCAGTGAAGGTTTTGTTCTTGTGGTGCAAAAGGTGGCTGTGGAGACCATCTCTAATCCACATATTTAGTTTAGTGTGGGCATGGGACAGTAGGTGCTGCTGGAGCTTGTTCCATGTGATCGCTTTGGCGTTGTTTGGCATGGTGGACACTATTTTGATGATATGCTGCAAAAAAGAAAAGGTCACATACACTAACGTTTTTTAACAAACTCCCCCTTGTCCTCACCATGAGTCTGCCATCTTTGCTTTTTGTGTTTTACAGTATCACCGCGGAAGGGCTGCAGCAACATGCCGACAGAAAAAGTGGGTATTCGGCATATTAGGAGTGCGTGATCGCCAGAAACGGCTGGTTGCGGAGAAGGCGGCAGGAAAACCTCCTTCTGGTTGTCTCTCTGAACAAGGCAGATTTTGACTTGACTTTTGGGCACTTTTTAACTTTTTTCATGCAGGACAATGCATCCGTGTACTGTGGAGAATGACTTTTCGTTTCTCTCTCTCTTTCTTTCTCTCTTTGTCTCTCTCCCTCTCTCTCTGTGATCTGCCTTTGGATATTTTTGGTAATTAAAATGTTGTTGTACCCAATCTGGTATTTTGGTTGTATTGATGACATTCGGAAAATACACAATGCTGTGATTTCACTTGGTTTATATAAATCATTTGTATTGTAATTGTATATTACACACTGGTTAATAGTATAGTTATGATTGTGATGTCATGACTTTACAATAAGAGGCAAAGAAAACTTTAATCATAATTTCTTCTCTAAGTATATATTAACACATTCTGAATATCACATCTTTATACATTAATTAATGGTATGTTAATCATTAATATACCATGACTCATATGGTGACTCAAAAGATTTTGCTAAGTAATATGTTAATTCATCATGAATATCTCTTGTTCATACATTAACTCATGGTGTAGTAATCATGATAATGTCATGACTGCAGAATAAGGGGCAACCTATCATGAGTCAGACATGAATTATTTTCAGAGTATGTATTAACTCACTAGAAATATGTCTTGTTCATACATTAATTCATGATATGTTAATCATTAATATATCATGACTCCTATAGTGACTCAAAAGATTTTGCTAAGTAATACATTAATTCATCATGAATATGCTTGTTCATACATTAACTCATGGTGTAGTACCGTAATTTCCGGACTATAGAGCGCACCTGATTATTAGCCGCACCCACCTCATTCTAAGAGGAAAACCGATTTTGTACATACACAAGCCGCACATGTATATAAGCCGCATGTGCCCACATTAAAACATGTAACACAAACACAAAATTAACCCAAACCCGACTTCAAGTTCCGCGAATGAAACTAAATGTCCTTCATTAACCCTTGTGCGGTCCTTCGTAAAAGGCACACTGGCTGTGTCCTACAATCGGGTCTTAAAAACCCAGATTCCAAAGTTCAGTTCCATAGACTCATCACCCCACCCCCCAAGGATATATTACTGTTTTCAGTAGTAAGCAATGGCATCCTACAGTACGTATAAAAAGGTACATTTGTGAACCACCGGCTCTCTTTGACCCGAAGGACCGCACAAGGGTTAAAGTCCACAGTCCAAAAATCACAGCCGGCAAAATGAACGGAAAATGATACTTAAGGTTTGATGCAGACCTGCAGAGTCCGGGTCCCGTTGAAAGTAATCCAAGGAAAAAAAAGTGTATATTTCCAAAGGTAAGGGAGGGAAAAATGTCCGCCTGCATCCACAAACAGGTGGCTGGTCGCCGCCTCGCCTCATCTATCGCAGAGTCAGTGATAACTTTCTCTTTCGCAGAGAGTTCAGGTCAAACTCCTCCGTGCCAACGTGCAAAAATAATCCACAGGGTCTGGTCGAGCCTCTGTCTTCTCTCACACACCGCCGCGGGTTTTTCTTTAAGCAACTTTTTACCCCTTGTACACCAGTCCGTCAACTTTACCGCTCCCACTTAAACCCGTCACCCTGCATTTGTTCCGCCCCTCCTTTTTCATTCAGTCTTCCTCGACGCATATATTCCACCGGTCTAAATCTTACCTTTTCTACTCGAGCGCCTCTGGCGGCCGTTAGGAAAATTACATAAATTGGCCGCGTCACTGAAAAAGCCGCAAGGTTGAAAGAATAGGAAAAAAGTAGCGGCTTGTAATCCGGAATTTACGGTAATCATGATAATGTCATGACTGCAGAATAAGGGGCAAACTATCATGAGTCAGACATGAATTATTTTCAGAGTACCGGTATGTATTAACTCACTAGAAATATGTCTTGTTCATACATTAATTCATGATATGTTAATCATTAATATATCATGACTCCTATAGTGACTCAAAAGATTTTGCTAAGTAATACATTAATTCATCATGAATATGCTTGTTCATACATTAATTCATCATGAATATGCTTGTTCATACATGAATTCATCATATGTTAATCATTAATATATCATGACTCATATAGTGACTCAAAAGATTTTGCTAATTAATAAGTTAATTCATCATGAATATGACTTGTGGAAAACAGTAGGCCAGGGGCTGAGTCCAGCAGAGGGGTAAGTAGACCACGGCCAGCAGGTGACGGATATGAAGGTTGGAAGCCCCCGTCCTAGTTTTAATTCACCATAAAACAGATATTACTCCATCATTACTCATGCACCCTTCACTAAAGTTTGATTCATATATAATTTGATTGATAGCTATCAGCAGTGTTATGATATATTAACAGCATTAATTAACAGCAATGTTAATTCATGATATATTAACAACATGAATTAACAATTCATGATATATTAACAACATGAATTAACAGCAGTGTTAATTCATGATATATTAACAACATGAATTAACAATTCATGATATATTAACAACATGAATTAACAGCAGTGTTAATTCATGATATATTAATAGTGACTCATCATGAGTCATCATGATTCCAACAGGAATCCTTTCATGACTCATGATATATTAATCATTAGTACATACATGAGTCATATGTTAATTCATCATGAATCAGACCATGATTCCAACATGATACCAACATGATTCATGTACCCTTATTGTAAAGTGTTACCCAAATGTCATTTATATATGTATTTATTTACTGTGCTTATTGATTAAAAAAAAAATAAAAAACTACTCAAAATAGCACAGACCCCTCCCCACCGGATCACCACCAGAATGTTGTGTCCTTAAGGTTATGGCTCATATGTTAGCATGCTAGCATGTTGACCCTTGGGGTTCTTCAGTTTCCAGATGTAGTAGTTTTTATGCTGTTGTGTATTTGTACATACTGTACTGCATTTTCCCAGTAGCATTCAGGCCATAGCATTATGATTGTAAGGCTATTGTATTCCAGACATGGGGACTCGAGTCTGAGACTTGGACTTGAGTCACACTTAAGTCGCACAAACAAAGACTTGTGAATTGACCTGGACATGTGTGATATGACTCACGAGTTCAGTATCATGGAATGATTTATTTTATTATTTAATTTCTTTCAGTTTTTCCAATGTGTTGTCTGACATTATGGGAAAATCACAGGTAGAAATAATAGTTTCCCTCCCTTGATGTAGCTGCCCCTGTGGCTTCTTTTCTGGTTGGAAATAATCACGCATCGACTGATGCTTGGTGTGAGGGATTGGTTTATTTTTTTTCTCTCTCTTGTACACCGTATCATACACCATGCACCGTGAAAAACTGAAATGAAATAAACAATACATATTTAACACTGTCAGATTCATCAAACTAATGAGCATCCCAATATAACATTCTCAGAATACACAGTACATAAAAGAATAAAGCTTCCCTTACCGTGTGCACCTTCCAACCAAACATCAGGAGCTACTAAGGTCCTACAGACACTGCCACCTCATCAATACTGTCAGTCCAAACTGAACCAGGTACGTTCTTCCGTTTATATAGGTCACCTGGCCATCCAGGCACGGCATTACGTCATTAATTGACAATACATAAATAAAGAAATAATATAGCCTAGCTTAAACCAAAATATTGTATGAAAAAACAATTAATGGTCACAAAGGAACAAGAAAAACAAAACAAAACAAAAAAAACCCCAAAAACAATAAATAAATAAATAAATAGGCACACTTTTCAGGGCCTGCTACACTTGATATTTGTACAAAGGTTTGTAACACATGCGTGCTGCCACAGAGTTCAAATTACAAATACATTGTGTTTGTAATTTGATCAAAATACATTGATCATATTTAAACAAACCTTTTGGGATGTTTCTTCACATTGCACATGTATTGTTCTGATCAATTTTGATGGTATAGTGTGAAATAACTGAGTATATAGAACAGTAATGCCTACATATTTTCACCACATACATACTACATACTTAACCCTTGTATAATGTTCATATTGTTGTTACTCAGCCAGTATTTGTGGGTCTGATGGACCCGTTGCATTTTGTGGCTTTTAATACCTAACAATCAAACACTTTTATGTTAAAATACTGAACAGATGTTTACCTTATCCCAATTACAAGCAGTACAAACAATATATATGGTTAATATTTGCCCTTAACCATTTTTAATAATAATAATAATAATAATAATAATAATACATTTTATTTATAAGGCGCCTTTCAGGGCACTCAAGGTCGCCGAACAACAAGTAAAAAACAACTAAGAGGAAACAAAGTTAAAAGCAGCAAGTAAAAACAACAAGTAAAAACAACTATGAGGAGACAAGTTAAAAGCAAAAACAAAACAGAAAATACAGCTTGCAGTACAAAGCATATATGTCAGCTATAAGCCAGCCTAAACAGGTGTGTTTTGAGGTGAGTTTGAAATGTGGTGATAGTGTCCAAGTTTCTTAAATCCGGGGGCAGAGAGTTCCACAGGTGAGGGGCAGAGCGACTGAAAGCCCTTGACCCCATTGTAGCCAGACGGGCTGGGAGGACTTGTAGTGTGACGGAGGAGGCAGACCTGAGGGACCGGGTGGGGATGTTGATATGTAAAAGGTCAGATAGGTATGGGGGGAGCGAGGTTGTGAATGGCTTTGAATGTATGAAGGAGGATTTTATAGTCTATGTGGAATTTGATGGGTAGCCAGTGGAGTTGATAGAGGACAGGGGTAATGTGGTTGATGACGGGGGTTCTGGTAATGATGCGTGCAGCTGCATTCTGGACCAGTTGAAGTTTGTGGAGAAGTTTGTGGGGGAGACCAAAAAGCAGGGAATTACAGTAGTCTAAACGGGAGGTGACGAGTGAGTGAACCAGAATTGCGGCACTGTGTGGGGTAAGTGAGGGACGGAGTCTGTTGATGTTTCTGAGGTGAAAATAGGCAGACCGGATGGTGTTGTTGATGTGTGTTTGAAATGATAGGGTGCTGTCGAGGTCATATTTATAATTTAATATTTAAAACATAATAAAGAAAATCAATTAACATCAAGATATGAGTGGAAACAAATTTACAAGTGAAGCAAGGTTTTTCAAAACAGATTCTGCTGTGACGTCAGCTATGCGACGTCTGATATGTAGTCCAAACAGAGTCCAAATAATTACATATTTTTACACGCTAATGAATCACAAAACATGTATCAAAGAAACTCCAAACGCACATCATTGGTTATGATTTTAATTGAAGTACAGCAAATGTGTGATTCAGGGCATAAAGTAAAGTGGACCAGAAAATAATTATTTTCTCCTCATCCACTCTCATGTTAAATTTTTCCGAATTTAGGCCCAGTGGACCGACCGGAAAGGGCGGAGACTCCTTATAGTGTCCTGCCTCCAATTTGTAGCATATAGAGAGTGAGAAAATAAAGATTCCCCCAATACAGAAGGTCAAATTCTGCACCTGCAGTTCGCATACAACGTTGCAACATTGTTTGTCAACACTGTCTGCTCTCATTTTCTCGCACATTTGACCCTTTGATGCCCTGTATACCAACACTCTGTCCTCCTCCTGTCTAGACCTGCTGTGTGGTACACAGAACATTGATTTCCACACTTCTATTAGGCCCGGGTCCAGTGGACCCAGACATCTTATATGTAATAGAAATGTGTAGGGGGGGTGGTCTTTAAATATGTATACTGATATATGTTCTTCACAGAAAATGAGCCAAAGTCAGTGAATCTCAGTTTGAAAAATTAATTAATTGTATCATTTTTCTTTTAATAAAAAGTTAAAGTGGGTCCCACAGACCCGAACACCACACAAGGGTTAATTAAAAACAATACAGCAAATAGCGTCTAATGTGAAAATGTTCATTTCAGACATTTGAGACTTGACTTGAACTTGGAAAAAGTGTCTTGTGAACATCCCTGTTGTATTCCTAATTTACTAATAATTTAAAATCTCATGTCTAAATTATGACTTTTTTCCCTCATTTTTCCTAAATTTCCTGCCTATACCGACAAAACCGAGTACTGATCAAACACAATTTCAACACAGTAACTCACTTTAAAGGGTTTCATTTTGATACTTTTAAAAAATTCCAAATTTTTCCTGGTTAAATAAGTATTATTGCATTCATGGTTAAAAAAAAAAAAAAAAAAAAAAAAAAAAGTAGTTTTATTTTTTACTTTTGTAATTTATTACAATTGAGAAGTTGTATTTTTTTCACTTTTACCCCATGGATTAAGGATGAGATGTCAAGTTCATAAGCAGGTGAGAAAATACTTTTGACAATATAGTGTATGTCTGCATGCTGTTGATGACAGATCATGATTTCATGTTCGGTAAATTAAAGCTTTGGTTTATATTAAACCTTTTCAACATTGCTCAGAAAGACACTGAATCCTCTCTGTCCCCATGACGCAGCTGCACCTTAGAGGACTCTGCAAGGTTACAACCCATTTTATTAGCCGCTAATCTGCCAGGGCATGGAGGACTTTCCCATCAGCCTCAGCGTTGTCTTGTTGACACCGCTGTTGTCGACTGCAGTGGTATTTTTGTGCCGGCGACAGGGTTGTCATTGTGATCCGTGGCTGTCTGAAGAGGAGATAGACGCAGGTTGTTCATGTGAGAGTGGAGATAAAGAGCTCAGCCAGCCGTGTACACCCTCCCTCAGCCTCCCATTATTTCCTCTATCTCAGCCCCTGTTTATATCATGCTTATTTCTCTCTCTCGTTCCTCCTCTGTCCCTTTTGTCTCTTGTCTAAAGACATTTTCTATTGTGGAGTCTATTTTTGTGGCCTTGCTGTGTTGTACAATCACACATTCACACCGACAATCCCTCAGGTTTATTATTTTATTATTATTTATTTAAGTAGAACCCCTGCCAGTGATGAGAAGAGTTTTAGTGCACTCTAAGAAATGGCTGTGGGTTTTACAGTACAGAACAGCATAAATCCTGCAGAATTAAACAGTATTACAAGTCAAGTTCACAACCAAACCCTAGTGCAAACCGAATAAGTTGACAAATAATAAAGTTCACGTTATCCTCGTTTGCAATTTAGTTAGGTATCTAGTGTTAGCTATTAACCTAACACATAGACTAGCTACTGCATTAGGTAGCCTGATTAAATGCGCATATGAACGGTTTCCAAATTGTCGCTCGCTAATGCAAATGCTTTTACACTTTTGATAGTTGCAACTCCACAGTGAGTTATTATCCTGCTTTTGTGTTCGTTTTTTTAGCCTACCGTGAGATTCTGTCTAGATAGGTTAACGTTACAAGTTGGCCATTACCGGGGCTTGGTTTACAATTAATCAAGATCAAGATGGAGGTGCGTGTGGATGCAGCGGCTTTGTGCTCCCACTTTCAGTATTTCGTTTTGTTATTTGTGTTGTATGTCCTGCTCGTTCGAACTGCCTTCCGTTGTGCTAACATCACCTACAGCCGACAGGACCTGTTAAAAACCGGAGTTCTGTGCTAGACGAGTATTACGGCAGAGTCCTCTCGTTCCTCACAACATCCCGGAGTTCATAACAAGGGACGCCGGCTCTTCGTGGATTACGATCCCAGCGGGGAGGAAGCGGAGGCGGCGCAGGGAGCGCAAGCAGAAGCGGGGATGCAGAGGAGGTGGGCTAGCTAGGCTACGGCCTCACTAGCTAGGCTACGGCCTCACTAGCTAGGCTACGGCCTCACTAGCTAGGCTATGGCCTGACAAACCACCACTTCCCAGACTACACTTCAACTTAACCTCACCCACACACCCCACCCAGTGATTTTTGCTTTGCCATCATTAAAACGAATTGAATCAAACATTCAATTTATGCAATCTTTTTCTACAGGATTTGTATTGTTACTAAACTTGATTGATTGGTGGGTCTACTGAAGGTAAATTTATTGCCCTTGCTTTGTCTTTACTACAGGGTGAATTTGAAATGAGTCGGGTCTGATACAACAGGGTTCGAGCCTGGACTGGACCGTGCAGGACGACGCAGGCTACACAAGGCATTAAGATTCCTGGTCAGAATTAATCCAGACGGGAAAAAGTGCTTGGCAAGAGAAGGTGTCAGCAAGAAGACGGGGAAACTGGTTAAAAAAAAATCAGAAAACATCAACCCAACAATTTTATCTGGTCCCTTTTAGACTTCGAATGGCAGACCTCCAACTAAAGTATAGTATAGCCTACAAAGTTTGTCTAGTAGCACTGTAACCTAAACCTCAGACCTTTTGGATTGTTGAATGACTTGGTTATCCAACACTTTTCCTCGCTTTTATATCTTGGTTATATACTATATGGAGCACTGTAGTATTTATGTACCACTCAGAGACCAAAAAAAAAGAAAGAAAAAAAAGCAAAATTGGTTTACGTTTCATCATGACAGGGGCAAGCGGCAAATTCAATTAGTTCAACCTACAGTACTGTCATTACCGAAATGTAGCTTGTCAGAGCTAGCATCATTCATAAATGTTGCTGTTGTCATAATTTAGTTTCACCCATTCTTGGATTTACTTCCTAAGTCATAATTTGGCTTGAAAACAGAGCATGATAGATGTTTTTTTACGTTGCTCACACACACATAAACACAGCATGCTGTCTAAACTTTTAATAATGTCCTTTTGTGTTCGATTCATTGTTGGCATAGCCTTTAGTTGTTCAAACCCTGTTGGATAATCCCAACTGTGTATTATTCTTCTGACATTAACTTCACTGATTTTATTGATATGAGATGTATCGTATGTCTCACAAAAACACATACACATCTAAAAATGTTCTGTAATGGTCAATGGTTGTAAAAAACCAAATCTGTTTAATGAAATGTTTAAACCAAATATGTTTAATAAAATATGTTTGATAAAAAGTTTTATTGTTATTGAATTCATTTAAATATGAAGGAGCAGTTAATTTTTAGAAACAGTTATTACGTAAATTTATATATATTTTTAAAAAAAATTCTTATTCATTAACTTACAGTACATTACTGCCTTACTTAATTACAGTAACTTGCATAGTACAGTAACCTACAGCAATCCATACTTACAGTAATTTATGAAATACAGTAAGGTACAGTACATTGTTCCTACAGTAACCCTTGATTACAGTAAAGTGCATTATATTATATTGCAGTACTGTGCTGTACATTAAATTACAGTAAAGTTCTGGCAACCGTGCTGCCTGTACTTTACTGTAGTTTTTACAGGATATTTCTTAGAGTGTGTATTTCTTCAGGTGACTACTTTGAAGGAAATTAAATATAAAATACACTGTAAAAAAAACCCAGAAAGAATTAACAGAAGGCATCACGTTTAGACTTTTTTTTATTATCATTGCACAAAAACAACTCAAAGTGAGATTTGGCAACGAAATGCCAATGTTGCTTGGCACCCGGGTTCCACAGGATTAAAATGTATTCTATATTTAAGTCCAGAAGAGGAAGAAAAAGCAGAGCCACTCTGAGATTCTAAAGGGCCTTCATCAGGGCATATACAGAAATAAACCATAGGTCACAGGTTAAATAGGCACCTAAGGATGTCAAAAGGGGGTGGAGTCTGAAATAATGCAAGTGGTAAGATGAGCAGACAAATACTAATTAAAAAAACAACAACTAAACCTGCATATTTAAATAAAAATACACAAAGTTAATATTAATATATATGTATATATTATGTATGTATATATGTATATTATGTATGTATATATGTATATATTATATTGTGTATATATATATATATATATATATATATATATATATATATATATATATACAATTACCATCACTCTGAGTAATAGAATTATGTATATAGAATATACATATATGTAAGTATATATATGTATATACATATATTTAGCTTTAAAAAAAGCTAAAGATAACTAAGTGGAATTAAAATGAGTACAATAAATAGACGAACATAATATAAACAACAAATTAAGAAATACAAAACTAGATAACCAGTATAATTTAAGTTAAAAACAGGAAGAGTGCTGGGAGGGCTATTGCACAAACAGGAGGTATTTAAAAGAAAACATAGTTTTATATTACACAGAAGTATTGTCCATATGGAACATCTGTGAGGTAAGTGGGTGTGTGGGCGAGGGGGGGTTATTTAGTGTTCAGCAGTGTAATGGCCAGGGGAAGGTAACTGTTTTTAAATATGGTGCAGTGGTGAGCACTTGTGCCTTTCTCCAGGTACTGCAGTTCCCTCCCACCATCCAAACACTGATAGGTTAACTGGTTAATCTAAATTGTCCATAGGTGTGCATGTGACAGTGATTGTTTGTCTATATATGTTCAGTCCTGAGATGAACTGGAGACTCATACAGGGTGTACCCCGCCTTCACCCATTGGAGCTGGATTAGGCCCCCAGTGACCCCTGTGACCCTAGTGAGGATAAAGTGGGTTCAGATGATGAGACGAGATACACACAGGAGTTAGTACTTACTTACTTTTTGGTGACTTTTAATGCCCATTGAGAAACTACCTTGGAAATGAGAAAAAAAAGGTTGTCCATACAGAATGGTGAAATTCCAAAAGTTTAAAGGGATAGTTCAGTGTTTTTCACATGAATCTGTATGGGATCAGTGTTTTACTCTGGTGGACCCACAGTGACTTACCTCAACTCACACCTCGTAATTGCTTGGAGCTACTTTTACTTTTTCTCAATAGTGATCAATGTGCGTTGTCACTGCTAACCCTGCACGTAGCAGCTGTAAACACTGCTGAGCAACTGATGAAAGTAGTTTGCTAAGAAAGTTTTTGTTCAACAATGGTTTTGTTATGCAAATAAATCACTCATTCCAACCCATGTTGTTTTAAGAAGAAACACTTTGCATTTTGTTGACCCCAGGAAACCTGCCGGGACTACTTTTGCTTTGACCGAAACCAGATCAGAACTTTGCTCATAGGACATTGACACTGTGGGTGCACCAGAGTAAACACACTGATCCCATACAGATTCATATGAAAATTACCAAATTATCCCTTTAATCTAAAATGTCTGCAAGAATAAGAGGTTTCGATTGGGTGGCTGGGTTAAGTAAATAACAACAAATAACAAAAAGCAAAAGGAAAAAAAAGTGGTGCAGAACATAACAAACCCCACCCCTCAAAAACATCTTAGCTCTTATTGGACCCTCTCTATGGGTTTGATCTTTCACTGTCACTCAAGGTCAAAGGCCATGATGGTCATGTGGTTTCCTATCTATCAACAATCGTAACTGAGTACTTATCTTATCTCTGGTTGAAGTTATGAACATTTTAAATAACGTGACCTTGATTTTGACCTTTCAAGGTCACTGAAAAGCTAAGTTTACGACACAGTTTTAAAGCCCATGCTTAGGTTTCCTATCTGTCATTAATAGTAACTAAGTCTCTATATCTACTTGTTTTTCCATGATAGTCCATTTATTTTTAATTTACATTTTTTTAGGTGCTGACTGAGTGACCCCCGACCTCTTGAGTCAAAAACAGGTCAAAATCTATACGCACAAGATGCAGAGTTGCATTTTGGTGATTATTGGAAGTCTGCAAAATGAATAGTTCAAAAGTTATATCCAAAATGTATTTAGAATAGAATAGAATAAAACTTAAACTTTTTGCCATTTGTTTCTGTACAACAAGGTTAACACAGGTACATTGCAATTTTGTTTGTGCATGTCTCAGTCAGGTAACTAAATATCAAACCATTTAAAATTGTAAACTATACATTAATAAATAACATGAATAAACTACACATTAAAAACATACATAAAGTGCACCTTATAAATGAAACCAATGAAGTGATGATGGTGAGTATGAGACTTTTATTGTGACCTTGACATTGACCTTTGACCTAGAGTTTTCAAATTTGTCCTTAAAGGTTCTGATGCAGCAAAACGAAGCTACATGCTAAACTGAGTACAAAAAGGATATTCCTGGTTTCTTATTTCTCTTATTGTGAAAAAAAAACATTTTGGTGACTGATCTTGAACTTTGACCTGCATTCACCAAATTTTAATGGGATCTGTTCAGGACAGAGGGAAGGAGAGAAGAGGAGGAAATGTAATACAACTTTGGAGTGGTTTTAAATAGACTTAATATAGTTAAGAATGTGAATCACTGTAAAGTTAATATCCACTGTTTTAGGTCCTAACCTTGTTGTTTCTGAAATAAAAATTCTGCATTCAGTCTGATTTCCTGACACCTCACCTTCACTGGTGTATCTCATTCATCAATCCTTTTTGTGTCCCTTTGGTCCCTCATCCTTCTTGGTATGCAGCTCCAAAAGCAGATCACCAACACCCCTAATGAGCAATTGGTGCGTTCAGGTGACTGAGTGTGATTGTATGAGCTGCCCCCCCCCCACCCCACCTCTGTGCTCTAACAGGCAATTATTCAAAGACAAAACAGTGTAGAGCTATGAACGCTTTGCCCTTTTGTTACCGTCTGGTTCGTGACTGTAACAAAAATGGGAGATGAGGGTAATCGGTGTTATGAAGTAATTTATTGAAGCAAACTTAAACGTAAAAGCCTGAGGTTGATGAATGTGTGATGTGTACAGGAGAGGGTGTCGGGTGGGCTGGAGCACGTGGATTGGGGGGGGGGGTTCGTGTGAACAAAAGACACACACACATATACATAACAAAACATATATGCGAAGGGGGGAGCATCAAGAAGATATACTGGCCTTGGTATTATTCATAGGAGGCAATCAGGCTCAAGGTTCGCAGTCCTAGAGGTAACTGTGTAGAACGCCTGTCACCCTTTCCAAGTGTAATTAATTCCAAGGCTGCGTTCAGACATTACGCGCTGCATACATATAAACTATATACTATATAAATATATATGTATGAAGACCACCAGGTTTTTCAGAGATATAAGAGATGTATCTAAAGTAGAGGTAAGATCTGAAGTCTGAGTCTGTGCCTAAAATGTCAATCATTACGTTCGAGTCGGGCCAGGCTTTTTAAAAAAATAAATATGTTTCTAAAAATGTATACAAAACCAATGTGTGGATATGTAACGATCAGGATTCGGACCCAAATGCAGACAGTAGACAAAAATAGAGTTCAAACAATGTTTAATAACTGAAGTCTTAAACAGTCCACAGGGGTAAAGCCCAGAGGAAAAACACAGTCCGGATCAGGGTTCCGGATCAGGGTTCCGTATCGGGAATCCAGCGGAGACAGGCAGAGAGAGAGTTCAGGGTCCAAAAGACGGGTAGAAGTACTGGGGCAGAAGACAGGAACGTGGTCGTAACGGGGTCAGGCTCAGATCCGGAACGTAATCAGACAGAAACAGGTCGAAGTAGGAAGCAGACTGGAGTGGTTCAAAAACAGAGCAAAGACAAAAAACCACAGGAAACAGACAGGAATAAACGCTGGAAAGTCTTGACAGACAAAAACGATCTGGCAACAGACAGACAGAAAGCACGGTCTTAAATACACTACTGTGATGAAAATCAGGACAAAGGTCACAAACAGAGAAAAGACAGAAAAGAGAGAAAAACAATCAATGACAGGATACCGATCTAAGGAATACTTAGAAGGTGGTTCACAAAAAAACAGAAGTCGCCTCATCACAACACGTACTGTACAAATAACTCCTTCCTGTCTCTGTCTATTATCCACCCGTCATTGTTCTTCTTTGTCTCTCGGCCTCTCTCTCTTAAAGTGCTGCTATAGATTCTTAAGAACGTACTGCTGCTGTGGTTTATGGCCCAATTTTCAAAATGACGGACGGCCTTAAATTTTTCCTGTCAACACTTAAAGAAATACGTCAATGATGTAAAATGGTTGGTTAATAATGTAACCTCTACAGATACAGAAATGTAAAAGATGTAAATGTACACAGTCTTGTTTAACTTAGATTTCATTCAAAAAGACAGGCTTTAATTTGTTAGCATAAATCACCCCTCCTCCTCACAAATAAACTATGAAATGTTGGGCCTATAAATCAAGTTCATTGGTCGGGCTCGGGCTGGGTCGAGCTTTAATACCCGTGGGCCTGGGTTGGGTCAGGCTGGATTTTTTAGGCCCGATCTTACCTCTAATCTAAAGTAGCCTGACATATGCCCCGCACTAGTGTTGTGATTTCTCTCAGACTGCAATAATGCTCATATTCCCCTGAAATGTCAAAAATGACTGTATTCCCCAGACAATAATGCACACTTACAAGCCTTTAATTAAAAAAAAAAAAAAAAAAGAAGAAGAAGAAGACTGTGGCTGTGTCCAAAATTACTCACTCACTCCCTACCCTCTACTCCCTACATAGGGAAATAAATGTAGTGCGCTACACAGTAAACTCAATTGAAAACTTTTCAGACACTACTACGCTGCTGTTTAATCGCATCATCACCGTCGAACAATTGAAACATAACGGTGTTGTCTCTCACAAAATTAAGGCTTTTTAAATTTTTTTACTGTCTGTGCAATAAAATAAAAGATCGAATTGGCTCACAACTGTTTTACTGTTATTAACTGTTAAAGAACTCTTGTCTGAGAGTTAACGTTTACCATTACTGAACAGCTGTAGCTCTGCCGGTATGACGTCCAATCTCAATCTGTTTGTGTTTCTTTTAATTATAAATGTCAATCCATCCAAACTGTACTTGACTATAATATTAAGCAGCGGTTGTACTACATGGTATCGTCCCGACTTAACTACTTGATTGTGAAAGGTATTGAATGTTGTCCTGGATGGGAATGTTATTTATTTCTGGCAGTTGTGGGGTATTTTGTGTCTGTGGTTGCAGTTTTACTGCTCTTGGTGTCATGTTCACGGTGATAATGTTAGATCGTCTACAGTGTTCTGTGTGTAGGGTTATCAATCAACACAACATACACATACAGCAGTGGTGTAACGTTAGCTCTACTGTCTACGAACATTAGTCTCTATAGTGAATATTGTTTGTCTCATCTCCAATCTGCTGTTTTACCAAAACACCGCGAGCAATGTTACTGTTCGATAACTTCTTCACCATTAACAGTATTGTCAGTTTCATATCTAAATCTTTCATTTCATAGCTCAGTTGCTGAACTTACCATCAGATGGAAGTTTACGTTGCTTACGTTACGTACAGTGTTTAAAATTATTATTATTTTATTTTTTATTATTTTTTTACCCATATTCATGATGCGGATGTCAACATGGAATCAAAGTGATATGCACTGTTGCTATTGTATTGAAGAAAAAAATAACAGTAGAGGCCATATGACATTAATATTTGTTATCACTAATTGAATATTTAACAGAACATTGCGTCCTTCCAGGTCTCACACACATGAGTGAGCTTCAGTTTCAGTCTGCTACTGATGCCTGGGTCCATAAAAAATGTATAACTGTCGACAGAGCAGGGATGAATGACTGGTTTAAGGTGAGCCCCAGGTCTGCTTTCATTATATCTTAACTAAATAGCTTTGTAAATGAGCAAGATGGCATTTGTAACCAGGAGGAGACACCAGAGCAGACCCACAAAACACCAAAGGGATGAGATATGTTGGCTGAGAAATACTGTAATAGACTGTAAATACACCAACATATACACTTTGTATTATGTAATAATGGATTCTTTATTCCACCTATCTATTTTTATTTATATGTTTTATAACAGTATCTGTATGTCCTGAGCATCTAGTGAACTGACAATAAAAAAAAATAAAAATCTTGAACGTCTTCAAAAGGCCTGGAAAATGGATGGATGAAAACAGATGTCACACATTTAGACCAAACTATATAATGCCAAATGTATCATATTTGTTTCATCCGTTTTGAAGTCCTCTATAAGAGCGATGTGATATATTTTGTGTTGAAAAACCTGATGTATACAATTTGATACATGCAATACACAGGTAATCCACCAGGGGGAGGAATTAATTCACAGGATGGCTTCATTAATGAGGAAGGAGGCGCAAGTTTGACAATTTTAAAATGACCAATTTGTTCGATATGCAAAGAGTATAAAGTACAGATATTTATATAAATATAAAGAGTATAAATTGTATATAAGACAATAATACTGTCAGTACAGAAATAACATTCACAGTGACACATTTCTAGTTGTTGTTTGAGTGTAAATGTGTTAAATAATTTGAAAACACTACAGGTCTGGTCATGACAGAACTATTGTCATCATTATAAGCTCTTGGTTACAAATACCACACATAGTCGTATATGTGTCGTCTGTCCAAAGGTGTTGCTTCACTTTCTTTTCCTTTAACAGTTTAATGACAAATGTATATTTTACATCAGTAAACCAGGCTGTTGTTGATTATATAATCTAAATTAGATATTTTTACAAAACTATATTTGTTTAAAAAAAAAATTAAGCAGGTAAGTTTTATTTCCATTAATTTGAATTAACCTTTTATCAAAATAGATGTAAAATGCCAAATAATGTCTGTGTAAAATATAGATTATAAACCAAGACAATACAAGCATCATTAGCATTATTCAGTTACATTCACAACTTCAGTCACTTCAGTTTGACTTTCACATCCTCTAATAAATATGTGCGTTTGTGAGGTAATATGGAAGTGTGGGTTTTTGACAGTATTTCCAAATACTGTGACACTTTGAGACTAATGACAGTAAACCTAAACAGTAAATTTGCAGACAGACATCTTAATAATGAGCTGAAAGTTGTTACAAAACTCTGTAGAGACAAGAAGTGCACAGCAGAGGAATAATTTTATTACAACCAGGGACTTCCACATTACAAATTGTAATTTTTACAGTTGTGAAAACATCTATTATTTATAACTGAAACCTCATCATCGCTTTAGATAGTGGTAAAACTTTATTTGCTATAGTCCTGAACATGACATATGGTAAAGTGTACCTACAGGAAGTGTTGTTAGGTCTGTTGTGGAAGTTTTGTATCACACGGGTAGAGAAATCTGTTCAAGTCAGAAACAATTATTTATTGAAGAGATTGGGACTTGCACGCAAGTGAGAACATGAACAGAACGAGCTGTCGTCAGATGTTCTGATGACCAGTGTAACAAACAGATTCTTTATACTGTAACAGAATGGGCGATTGATGGACCCAAGATGCAAAACTCTGAGGCTCCAGATGCATTTTACAGTCTTTATTAAATGAAAAGCACAGATGAGGCTCCTCCCGGCCCGTCCGTACGGGACACCGCAAGCCACAGTGAAGCCGGGAAGAAGGATGGTCAGACAGGGTTCGTAGACAGATGATCCAAGACACAATAAGGGAGATCCAACACACCGTTATCCAAGTCCGAAACAGGGTCACACCAAGGGTCCGAGGTCCGATGAGGCATCGAGGGGGGGCAAGGCAAAACTCTGGGTCCAAAAACAAGCTTACGGTCAGTACACAAAAAATCCACACAATGACAGACAAGGCGCAGGCAGAGAAGTCGAAAGGCAAGAAACTAGAGGTAAATGTATACGTGCTCATAAGTCGCAGAGATTCACACCAGACAAACACACAGATTGCTTATTTATACTCTTCTGACAGCTGAGACAAATTATGTGAAAATTAATGGAGGCGAGGAAAACACCGGTGACAGCAAGTAAAGCAGGAAAAGTGAACCCACCATGAACACATAACAAAATAAAAGCCCAGAACACCAACGACAGAAACGGTAAAAAGACATTCAAAAACTAGACATAAACATGACACCAGATGTAGGATCCATGACATATGTGACCCACCACCACGAAACCAGGCATAAGTGTCTGGAAATCAAAACTGAGTTATCTGTGTAGATCGGTAGAGTGGAAACTAAGGTTTAAGATGGTGAAAAAATTATGTTTCTATCATAAGTAGAACCAAAGTTATGGTCATTTTAATATCCACAGTTGGACCTATTATGCAATTTGCATATTTTTAGATATTGTCCGTTAAAGTTTTGGACTGTTTTGGGGTAGGAAGTCTTTAGCAACGCATAATAATTTGTATCCGATTGACAAAAAATATTCACAGATGTTAAAGGACACTCTGATGGACATGTCACAGAAGTTTTATATATTACAATAATAGGACAGAATTGCAACGTATTATAATCATTTGGCTTACACTATTGAACAAGAGCATTCAATATAAGCTTTTACCTCGTACCGAACACTTGGATGTTTACGCACGGAACGGAGATCGGTTTGTTCGGCGAAAAGAGGTGGAAGTCGTCTTTGTCTTTGCTCAGCAATCCTTAAACTTTTGTCACCGCTTAAATAATTGACCCAATAAACACCTTTATTGATTGGATTTCAATGTTATGACCACAGGAAATGAACATAGAGGTGTTACGGTACCGTTTTTTGACAAGGTGTAAACACAAATAAGAAATCACCTTCCAGCCTAAATTTGGCTGTAGCTCTGAACGGCTCAGCGCGACTTATGCCTGGTTTCGTGGTGGCGGGTCACATATACTCAATAGTCATTCCCCAGGTGGAGAGGGAGAATGATAAGACTGTCTTTCTCAGACCTTAACCAAAACATGTCCTTGGAGAACGTAATATTTACAGTATCAGTGAGACATTCACACAGACAGACATTATGAACTTAACGTCAACAATATCAGTGAGATGTAATGACCCAGTCAAGGAAAAATTTCCTCCACAGGTCTTAATAATAAGCAGTGCCAGTATAAAGATGATACATTGTTATGGCGAACAACAACGCCTGGATAAACATACATTACATTTCTGGAATCCATGTTTAGTGTCAGAGGTGGAACAGAAGTACTTCAGGGTAGTGCAGAGTTTACACCAATAATAGACATAGGTTCAAAACCATAGCAGCAGACTGTGTGTCATCAGATGAGCTGCCATCATTTCATTTCAACCGAGAAGTGTGTGGAGGTCGATTCAACGGACAGCTTGTCATTTCTCCATCGTTGGTTGCCATAACAACGGTGACGGAGACTCCTTTCCAGAGTAAAACTGGTCGTGATGAGTTGTCTTTTAACTGCTCCACTACTCAGCCTTTAAGCAAAGTCTATTGTAAACTGACAGTAAAGGTGCATTCCAAAAATGTACAGCCCGGAACTATTTCACCGACAGACAGCCACCACCGATGGCAACTATAAAGTCATTCATTTGACCCTGGCATCTTTATATGATGTGGTTGATTGATGCTGGTTCAAAGAAAACGTAAAAGAACCTCTAGACTTACCAAAAGTATTCACTCACCTGCCTTGAAATACTCTCAAGTGACATCCCATTATTAATGCATGGAGTTTAATATGATATTCCTGTATTATGCAAGTGTGTGTGTGTGTGTGTGTGTGTGTGTGTGTGTGTGTGTGAGGCTTTGGATATTTTCATGCTGCCCAGTTTGTGTTAACAGTAGTGCATAAAGTAAGGTTGTTGTGGATGAATGTGACTGTCCTGAACACAGTCCTGACCTCAACACTTTTAGGATGAATTCGAGCACACACTGAGAGCCAGGCCTTCGGTCCAATGTCAGTGTGTGATCTGACAAATGCTTCTGGGAGGAATGGTCCCATAAACACACTCCTAAACCTTATGGAAAACCTTCCCAGAAGAGTTGAAGCTATTGAAGCTGTAAAGGGTGAACCCATATGAATGTATGGATTAAGAATGGGATATTAAGTTCATATGGAAGTCAAGGCAGGTGAGACAATACTTTTGATAATATAGTGTATATGCTATTGACCACATACACAAAATCTATATTGATTTCCAGCATATACTATGTACATAAACAGTCGAAGGTCTCTCTGCAGATGCACTGTTCAGGGTGTAAATACATACTACTTCCTTTCTTTCTTACTTGGAAACACGTAACCTTGGTAACTGGGCCATCTCACCTGCAGCAGCATATTTGTGATACTATGGGATATACCCACATGTGTACATTATAGATTATACCAGAATCTTTGCAGTACTAGTGCCTACCAGCTATTGTTCACCTTCTGTTTGTGTCTGTTCTTTCCAGCGCTACTTAGCATTATGGGATATTTATGAAAAAATGTCCAAACAAATTATAAAGAATATGTGTTCACTGGATACAGGGAGGAAATATAGAGGAACAGACACAAGGTGTGAGCATGTGTTTATTTCATATTCAGTTTTATTTTTTATTTATTCAGATTCAGTAAACTTTATTTACCCCCGTGGGGCAATTAGGATAGATGGAAGGGACTATATTGCACAGGACCACAATGTAAACAGTATTATAAACAACAGATGCATATTGTACTTTAAGAGAGAGCAGTAAGAAGGGAAAAGGGAAGGAACCATATTGCACAAGATCTTGACCTAGACAGTAGATCATTAACGACTTTTTTTTTTTCAAGTCGAGTTATCCGTCAATAAAGTCTAAGTTGAGTCGACAAGTCGTGATGATGTCATCGCATTGTCAGCGGAGAAATAAAAGACACACGGCTAAAAAAAAACAAAAAAAACATGGACACATGTCCAGCAATGAGCAACTGGTATTAAAGGTCACTGTAATGTAACAATGTCCACTCACAAGACACAAACAGCATTTTAACCCCAACAAAACAAAGGCTAACATTAGCAAAGAGTTTTCTGTTAAATGTAACTGAACATCAGTAGGGTGAACATATGTCTGCATTTGGTCTGGACCCACGGTTCTGTCCACACGTCTGTCACGTGTCGTCAGTTTTCATATTACATGTAAAAAGTTTAAGGCAGTGGTCGATAACACGAACGCCACTGTCCACATCATGTGTTTTGGGGGGGGTGTGGTGTCTTGTCTGCGCTGCTTATCACACAGGTAAGCTATCAATGCTGCTCGTATCACTCACATTAGCTGATACCTTGTGACAGTGAATGTATTTGTCAGTGTTGTGTGGTTTGTTGGTGTTGATTTGAGTACTGAGGTGTGGTGGAGCTGGAAATGTGCTCGTATTAGCCGCGATGTTTGACATTGTTTGTGCCTGGAGGTGCACACCCGGCGCCCACAACACGGGAAACGGCTGGGTAGTGAGGTCCAAATAATGTCCAGTTTAAACAGTGTTGTGGGAGAGCAGCCTGATGTATAGAGAGAGAGAGAGAGAGAGAGAGAGAGAGAGAGAGAGCACGCTGGAGCAGGACATGACAGTCATACTGTTCGTGTCTTATCACTCACTCTCTTCCCAAAATGCTGCCAAACAAACCATTCAAAAGAAACACGAGAAACCTTGCCAAATTACATCTCACAAGATCTCGTCACAACGCTACTAATCACAGCACAGTATTGCGTGTGCTGTCGGTGTATTTTTTAACATGTCTGAAAATAACCTTTGGAACAAAGTGTTTAATAGAACAACATAGAAAATAATCTATCAAGATAATCATCAAGATAATTTAATTTACCTCTGTTTTGTGTTGCGACTCTCAGCATGAAGGAAATTACTTCCTTTTTCCAACCATGATTCACGGTGTCAACTCGTTATGTTAGCTAGCTAGCCACGCAGAAGCAGATGTCAAGAAAGGAATCATGGGAGTAAAAAAATAAGATAGCTACACTTAATTTTAACTTATTTTTGCAGGTTTACATTCGTAAAATGGCCAAAAATTAACATTATAAGCAGATTTCTTGATTACTATAAATCAAGAAATGTTTAAATACACTTTAAACAGTATTTGTATAGAAATGATTTTGACACAAGCCTTTCGATCTATATAGAAGGTTGATTACTATATCTGTGACCACTATAAGACGTTTCCATTGTATTTACCTGAAAATAACATGTAATTAATGCAGCACTGGTTTTGTTCTATGGTTTCAGATGCACTGTGTTTGGGTCAGAGCTAATGGACAGGGGTTAGATCCATAACTAAAGGTTATAGTAAAATAAAGACATTAAATCATCTTCTGTATTGCTTTTAATGACCACTGTGGTAATTCAAAAGCAATACAGAACATGTGTTTTTCATTCTATTCTTGGTGAATTCACAAATTGACAGAGACTTTCTACTACTTGTAATTCCATTGACATCCATTCATCTGTGCCATCATTTACATACATTCTAATAATGAGTGTGACCCTGTTATGACTTCAAGATACAAACTGCTGTTTTCCTTCCTGACAGTAGACATGTTTAAGTCTGCCTCCAAACCCTGTGGGTTTTTTTTCTATTTGTTCCCTGTTTCCCTGAATCCATAGAAAAAGTTCCCTCATGTGACCATTTGTCTGTGTGTGTTCTATGATGTCTGACTATGTTTATGTACCTACTTGTGTTCTGTACTGGCATTTCTGGAATATTATTTGGCCTATGTCTACAGCAGCCTGTTACATACAGCTGGTATAACCAAGAAAAAAAAAAAAAAAAAAAAAAAAAAAAAAAAAAATATATATATATATATATATATATATATATATATATATATATATATATATATATATATATATATATATATATATATATATATATATATATATATATATATGCAGTTATTTTAAATGTAACCATACAGTGAGAATCCAGGCTGGCTTGCTGCACATTTGGCAGTAATAATAATAATAATAATAATAATAATAATAATAATAATAATAATAATAATAATAATAATAAAAACAATATTTCTCTTTAAAGTCTGTATTTAATTCATATCCACATGTCATTCTAAATTATTTTTTGCATTTGTGTTTTAATTGTATTATTTTATGGACTAATTATTTATTTATTTATTTTTTTAAATTTGATTCATTTGAAGTGTTAAATAAATTGATGAAGTGAGACCTTTATACAAGCATATTAAGCTTTTGGCTTCCCTTCCACTGTTACTGTTACTTTGAAAAAGTAAAAATTACAATTACTATTTACTTCCCCAAAAAAGAAATTGAGTTACTAACTGTGTTACTGCACTAGTAAAGTAATTAGTTAACAGGTAAAGTATTTTTGTGTTCCTTTTTTTGGGCTTAAAAATGTCAAATAAAAAAACAGGGTATTGATCTGTGATGTTACTGTGGAATTGATTTAAGATGCTTCCTTAAAAACACTATCGTGGATCTTTATGACCTATTATCATTTATAAAAGTTAAACAACCTGCAATAGATTGTAAACAGGAAATACATTTTAAGTACTGAAAATACTGTAATATTTGTTGAAAGTTACTTTAATTTGTTCAAATTGTTAATATTCTTCAACTTTGCATTTAAGTATACAGGTGAACAGGTAGTGATGAAATAATAATGTCTATAAAGTTTTATTTTATTATTATTAGTGAAAAAAACAATACAATGATGTCACTATATTTTTCTTCTATTATACATTTATTTACTGAATTCTCATGAACAACAACTTATGTTACAATCATTTGAAGTCTTTACACCCTTTATATTAAGGCACAGAAACTTGCTAAGAAAAGAAATTAGCAAAGAGAAAAGAAAATATTCATAGTGTAATTATTTTTAACAAACGGAGCTGAAATATGACCTTGTGACTTGGTGCTGCCATCATCTGTGTGTGTATTTGCCGTGTGTGTGTGTGTGTGTGTGAGTGTGTGTGTGTGTGTGTGTGTGTGTGTGTGAACAGGACAGTTGAGACCCCGCCTATCGAAATAATGATCGAGTATGTTGTTATGAATGCAGTGACCCTGAGCTGAATGTGAGCTTGGTGCAGACATACATATGTGCAGCACCGACGTGTTGCCAAAACCACGAAACCAGGCATAAGTGTCTGTAAATCAAAAGTGAGTTATCTGTGTAGCTTGGTAGAGTGGAAACTAAGGTTTAAGATGGTGGAAAAATTATGTTTCTATCACAAGTAGAACCAAAATTTATGGTAATTTTAACATCCACATTTGGACATATTTTGCAATTTGCATTTTTTAGAAATTGTCCGTCAAAGTTTTGGACTGTTTTGGGGTAGGAAGTCCTTAGCAACGCATAATAATTTGTATCCGATTGACACAAATTTTTCACAGATGTTAAAGGACACTCTGATGGACATGTCACAGAAGTTTTATATATTATAATAATAGGACAGAATTGTGACGTATTATAATCATTTGGCTTACACCATTGGACAGAACATTCAATATAAGCTTTTACCTCGTACCAAACACTTGGGTGTTTACCCACGGAACGGAGATCGTTTTGTTCGGCGAAAAGAGGTGGAATTCAGCTTTGTCTTTGCTCAGCAATACCTGAACTTTTGTCGCCGCTTAAATAATTGACCCAATAAACACTTTTATTGATTGAATTTCAATGTATTGACCACAGGAACTGAAAATAGAGGTGTTAAGGTACAGTTTATTGATAAGGTGTAAACACAAATAAAAAATCGCCTTCCAGCCTAAATTTGGCTGTAGCTCTGAACGGCTCAGCGCGACTTATGCCTGGTTTCGTGGTGGCGGGTAACATATGTATATATATATATATATATATATATATATATATATATATATATATATATATATATATATATATATATATATACATTTTGGCACACTGTCCTCAGTTAATTACAGACAACCACTTGTTTCTCTGTGTTGTTTCTTTTGGGATATAGGTATATAATATAAGGTTATTCACTTAGCAGGACCATGTTTTTGATTGCATTTGACTGCACAACAACGCTCAGATGTTGTTGGTTTTGCTGTTTCTGGAGGAGACTAATGTTACTGGAGGTTCAGTAGTTAGCATTAGCACCGCCAAAATGGAGGCGTTCTATGACGTGATGACAAGTGGGAATCCCCTATTGTTTTCTGGTTGTGAAAATGGTTCATTGAACATCTTTGTTGCATCATATTGTGACACCAGACTGTTTTTGAAATACTTGAATATGGTTTTCCCCAAAAATACCTGAGGTATGTATTTAATTTCAATATTAGTATAGATCTTTATTATTTACAAAATTTTAAATGATTCTTTTCAAGTTTTCAATTTCCATGCTACTTCTAAGTTTCTTTCTGCATATTTTTGGTGGGAAAATATATATATATATATATATATATATATATATATATATATATATATATATATATATATATATATATATATATATATATATACTTTCCTTCCTCAGATTTAATTGTTTTTGTTTGATTTTAGGTGTAGTGTGTTAAAAATTGCAGGTCAAATGAAAAACAAACAAAACTGTACAGTACCACAGGTGGAGTTGTACTGAAAAAAATTACAAAACAAGTCAAGATGAACCCTTCTTTGATGAGAAATATGAAGGAAAAGCAAAAAGCAGCTGAAATACACTCAGAGTCTTAAGGGTTCATTTTATAAACTCCCCAAAATGTGATAAGAGTTAAATATATGAAATGATTATATGAAAAAAATATTATATGAAAAAAAACAGTTTACAGTGAACTAGTATATATGTTTTTTTTTAATTATTATTACTACTAGTTTGTTATATGTTTAAATTGTTGTTAGTTGTAGTTGTAATTCAATGCACAAGGCTGGACAAGACAGGTTTTGAAGAAAAAAAAATCCTTATTTCATATTGGTTCTCATTTCCAAGTATTGTTCTGTACTTTTACCTCTACTTTTATGGTTAATTCAAACTTCCATGACTTCCTCCTGTATTTCTTCTTTAGAGTGGATTTGTTTTCCATTCAAGGCACAGCTGCTCTAAGTAAAAAGGAACCTTTATTTACAGTGAATAACACAGACTTTTAATGGGGGAGGGTTAGGGTGGGTGGAACATGGCCACCTTATGCTCTGTGCAGAGAAAGAAAGGGAGAGTTTCTTTTCGCTGCATAGACGAACAATCATACAAAATTCATGGCGAGGGGAAAAATGTGACACCGCTGTCGAGGGACGGGAGGTGAGGAAGGATGTGAGAGAGAGCTGTGGAGTGGGAAGGGAGGAAGATGAAGAGGAATGGATGGAGGATAATGTGGGTGGAAAAAGACGAGGAGGAGGTGGAGTGGGTGAATTAGGAAGAGCAGCGGCAGCAGGAGGAGGAGGAGGAGGGGTGGAAAAGATAAAATGCAAAGTGCAAGTAGAGAGCAGAGAAGTTAGCCTGTCGGAGAGATGGGGGCGGAGGAAGAGACTGGAAGCTTCACAGCAGGACGCATCAGCATGGAAGGAACCCAGAAACTGTACTCACTGATGGTATGTGGATGCAACTTCACAGTAATTTACCAAAAAAAAAAAAAAAAAAAGGAAGCGCTCTGAAGATCAAAAGCTTAAGAGAGAAATAATGACATTTTTAATTTCTCAGTTTTCCATAACAAAGCTTTTTACATGAAAGCGTCTCTAAAAGTTGTTGGTGATGCTGTGGCTAACTCAACTTCTAAGGTAATGGTCTCAGTCGCCTACATTCATGACGACAGTTTAAGATTATGGAACAAACTGAAACTATGTCATCAAACTGTTTAAAAGCAAATACTGATACATGATTTTTAATTTTCTTTTTTTTTTTTACAAAATATAGCGAAGAAAGTGTGTTTTCACAGAGGGACTTTGACACGTACGTACTGATAATATATAGTTTAAATATAGATATATGAATAGATTATTACCTGGGTGTCATTTGCCAGGGGGGGCATGGGGGGGTCACCGCTCCCTCTGGTTTTGGACATCACCGTTTATACGGCCCTGTGGTCTATGAAGCTATGATACAAAATGCTTGAAAGAAGAACTTGACATGCACACATTCATCTGCCAGTCCAGCGATAGAGATCAGCAGAGAACAAGTGCATTCTGGGAGCTTCTTTTACGGTGGCCGATGGGTGCAAACGCAACGCGCCTATGAAACCTTGAAAATGCAAGAAGGATGAAACAAAAACACAAACAAATGAAATAGACACAACACACGTGTCCTGTAAGAAAAAAAATTATACAACAACAGAAACGAAGCAGAAGCAAAAACATACGAACCCCCAAAACAACTGCAAGAGAGAAACGCTGCAAATTCACACCACAACAAAACGGAAGTTCTCCAAAATAAAATAGAAGAAAAAGACGGTAGAGCACCAGAGGTATGTCGCTAATATTAGTGCCGCACCTCTGCTGCTCTTCTATTATATTGTAGCAGATTCTGGTCAAGTGTCTTAAATTAATGAACTACATCTTCATCCACCATCTTCTTCTTTTTCCTTTTTATTGAGGTGAACTTTTGTTGTGGAGTGAATTTGCAGCGTTTCTCTCTTGCAGTTGTTTTGGGAGTTTGCGTGTTTTAGGATTGTTGTTTCGCATTTGTTTTGGGGGTTTGTACGCTTTTGCTTCTGCTTTGTTTCTGTTATTGCAGCATTTTTTTTTCTTGCATCTTCACTTCTATTGCATTTGTTTAATGTGTTTGTGTTTTTGGTTGTTGCATCTTTCTTGTGTTTGTATTCGTTACCTCACTGGCAGATGATGTACCCACACATGAACCAGTTTGATCCGACATTTTTTTCCAGTTTGTGCAGCAGCTACTGTGGCGGCATCTTCTCTTGTAGATGCTAATGCTAATGCTACTTCAGATTCGCTGTAATGGGGGATGGGTTTAACCCCACGTGGGTGACGCTAAAGTCCCTCTGACATCAGATGGACCAGCTTTTTCTGGGTCCCTGGTTCCTCTTGTTGTTTTCTGTGAATGCAGTATGCAGCCAGTGGAGGTGATGAACCACTGTCAAAGGAGCATGTGTCGGTAAGTCCGGGTGACCCATCAGATCATTGTGTGGAAAAGTGGTTTTCCGTCTTATTTGCACAGAAGTATACACACTGAACCTTTGGATATTTTCTTTCAGTACAAAGTCTAATTTTTACTGAAATTGACTGACATTATTCAAGGACATATTGACCAGGAATAGATGTGTTGAAGTGTTGAAAAATAGAAAAATGTCCCTCGTTGCAGTTGTCATCATGTCATACATTTCATCATTTTGAGATGTTACTTTTGAGTTTCATCTTTCACAGAATATTAAAACTGTATCGCTACACAGGCCACCTAAATGTAATCCTAAAACACTTTTAAAGCTAAATTATCATCATCAGTGTGAACCTCATCATCCTCTATCAGGTGTCACAACCTGGCTCTGGGCCATGACAAACACGGAGAAGACACGGCACATTTAATTAAATTATATTTATTTTTAACTAAGGTGAACAACAAAATAGTGAAAGATGGGATGTGTTAGTCAGTGACATCAGTAGTGTAAGGGTGGATAAGTGTGAGATGGGATGTGCAATGTTGTGTTGTGAAATCAAAATACAAACACAGCCAAAGGTTCTGCAGTGCCGGCGGAGGCGAGAGAAGAAGAGAGCGTTCAGGGTCTGAAGATGTTGGAATTTATAGTCCCGTAGGAGCACCAGGTCCAGGTGCCTGCAATCTACAATCTCTGCTCCAATTGGAAGGAGAGAAAAAAGGCAGCATCAATGGCAACCAACCACCACTCTAACAGGCAGGGCCGTCACCCCCCCCCCCCCCATAAGTCAGTGTTCCACAGGGAATCACTGGCACTACAACACCATAAAGAAATTACCCCAAATTATTAATACAAACATAATATATGCACATAACCTTCCTCCTGCCACCTTGGTGGTTTGCTACAACCCCACCCGTTCTCGGCAACCCCGGTACCTGAGAGCAAGTTTAAGAGAACAGAGAGAGAAACAACAGAGTTCAAGGGACCGAAAGACAAGGCATGACACTTAACTACACAGGAGCCCGCGACAATGCGTCGGCTACTACATTTTCTGTGCCCTTAACATGTCTGATGTCGAGGTCGTACGCTTGTAAAAACAAGGCCCACCTCATCAACCTCTGATTTGGGCACTTCAAAGACTGCAAGAAGGTCAAAGGGTTATGATCAGTATACACCACTAGAGGTCCTCCTGCTACATACACCTCAAAGTGTTGTAAAGCCCACACAAGTGCGAGTGCTTCTTTCTCTATCACTGAGTAGTTTGCTGATAGTGATTGAACTTTTTTGAGAAGAAGCTGACAGGTTTCACCACCCCCTGCTCATCCTCCTGCATCAGGACTGCACCAGCTCCCACCTGGCTGGCATCTACCTGTAATGCAAACTTGCGTTCAAAACACGGATCTGCCAACACAGGAGAAGAACACAACAACCACTTAACATTTTCAAAGGCTTGCTGACATTGCGATGACCACACAAATTTTACTTTTGCCTTGAGGAGCTCTGTTAAAGGGAACACTACAGTTGAAAAGTTCTTGCAAAAGCTCCTGTAGTACCCAACTAACCCGAGAAATCTTTGCAGCTCCTTTTTTATTGTGGTTTGTGGATACTGAGCCACTGCCAAGACCTTGGCCTGGACCGGAGCCACACACCCTTGCCCACCACACGGCCCAAATAGGTCACAGTCGCCATAGCAAACTCACACTTTGCTAAATTGATGATCAGCCCTGCCTCAACCAAACGATCAAACAGTGCACGGATGCGCTCAAGATGAGTGTACCAAGTGTCACTATAAACTACCAAGTCATCCAGATAGACCGAGCAGACGAAAGACAAGCTAGACCGAACAGACGAAAGACAAGCTAGACAAAACAGACGAAAGACAAGCTAGACAAAACAGACGAAAGACAAGCTAGACAAAACAGCTAACGTTTGTCCAATCATTCACCCTGATTGGAAAACGCTCTCTTCTTCTCTCGTCTCCGCCGGCGGAGACGAGAGAAGAAGAGAGCGTTCAGGGTCTGAAGATGTTGGAATTTATAGTCCGGTAGGAGCACCAGGTCCAGGTGCCTGCAATCTACAATCTCTGCTCCAATTGGAAGGAGAGAAAAAAGGCAGCATCAGTGGCAACCAACCACCACTCTAACAGGCAGGGCCGTCACACAGGTCAAAGGCTGAATAAATGCATGAAAGAAACCAAAACTGTTTTATATCCCCTCAAATTACAGGGATTTTGATTTACATTGGGCTGATTTTACCCAGACCTCTGTGTTTATCAACCTTTGGTATTTTGTCTGTGCTCTTACTCCCACGTGAATCTATCATCACATTTATTAGGTAAAGTAAATATGTCGACTGAAAATGACCCACTCTATTTCCATGAACACATACCCTGCACTAACATTAGCCCTTTGCAAACTGACATCTCTGTGATTAAGGGCAATTTGTACCATTTGTCATTTGTGCTTCACATTTATTGTGTGTTTTCATAAAGGTTGGGTGGAATTCTAGAAAGCTGATGTGGTGATAAAGTATCAATATTCACTAAACAGGCAAATTGTTATTATGTTAAATGTAACATCCAGTGCCACAGTTAAAAACTTTGGTTAATGTGTGCTTTAAATGAAAGATCTAGATCAAATAAAACAAACATGCAGAACAGCTTTTTTTTATTTGCACAACATTTGACAAAATTAGGAATATTCTGTCTAAAAATGATGCATTTATTACATCTAGATTAGATTATTGTAACTCCTTACTTCTAGCGTGTCCTAAATATTTCTTAAAAACATTCCAATTGGTTCAAAATGCAGCAACAAGATTATTAACAGATGAAACAGAAGAGAACACATCACCCCTGTGCTCCAAACCCTTCACTGGCTACCAGTTGAGTTTAGAATTAAATTTAAAATCCTCCTCCTTACATATAAAACCATTAATGGTATGGGCCCCTCTTACCTTAAAGATGATCTGGTTCCGTACCAGCCCAATAGAACCCTTTGTTCTCAGAATGCAGGTTTATAGAAAGTTCCCAGGGTTTGTAAAAGTACAGTAGGAGCTTTAGTTACCATGGTTACTGTCTGATGGAATCGGCTTCCATTTAATATTAAAGAGGTCGACACAGTCTGTACATTTAAAATTAGTTTGAAACCATTCCTGTTTGAGAAAGACTATGGTCAGGTTAGTTAAAAACAGACTGAAGTCACAGTTCAGTCTAAGCTGCACTAGGAACTAGAATGTTGGGGGAAGTACAGGCACTGAGTTCTTTCTCTCTCTCTCTCTCGTCTGTATTTGTAATTTCTTAAACCTATCTCACATACCAAATCTGTTCATGGCTCGTCACCTGGTGTCCCCTTTCCCTACCTCTCCCTCTGAGGGCAGTAGCAACTCTCTCAGCAGTATCCACATAAGGAGCCGTAGACAACAGGATCTGCAGTGACTCACTTGTGTCCTGTGCTGACCTGTGACCCCAGAACTGCTCTCTCACCCTGCCCCCCCCTTCCTTTCATCTACAAATGGACGTTCATTTATAGTCTGTCAGTCCATGGGAGTGGATCTGTCCTTCAGTGTGGTTCTCCTTAAGATTTCTTCTTTTTTCCCACTGGGCTTTGGAGTTTTTTCTTGCAGAGCAGGACGGTCTAAGGATAGGGGATGCTTGGGCTTTAATTATTTCTGTGATTGTTTGTTTTCTCCAATCAACCATACTTGAGATTTTGCCTATTTTCATTAGATGGGAGAAACAGATCTTAAAATTTCATTTTTTTTTTAACTTGACTTAAAGCGTGATGACTTCCCAAGGTTACAACATGTAGTAAGCAGTGCTGGGAATAACGGCGTTTGAGTATAACACCGTTACTAACGCAGTACTCGAGTAACTGAGTAATTACTTTATCCATAACTGTATCACCGTTACTGTTACTCAACCAACACTGCTACCAAATAAACAAATCAAAACAAATCCAATACCCCTTGCCTCTCTTTTGGAGGTGGGGGTTAGATGATATTCATTCACTAAGACCACTGTACAAATTCTAGTCCAACCTGTCACCGTCTGAGAGCAGAGGGCTGGATTTGTCAGCATTCTTGAACCCCATATATCACAGAGCTATACTGTCCAGCATGGATGACACCGTTTGAATTTAGTCTCTGATGGAAGGTGGATGTGTGTCAAGAAGACATGCCAGTGATTTGAAAGTATATCAAATAGATTTTCCACCATCCCTCATGTTCTGCACCCTGTAGTGGAGTAGGAGTGGATCCTGTTGAAGTGAAAGACCTTGGCTGGATTTAGCCTCGTTGGGTTCCTGGCAGTGGTGGATTTTGGCTGCCTTCTATTCAATGCAACATCCCGTGAAAGCCTCACCATCTGACACTTGGCCACATCAACAAATAAATCTACAGTTCCTATAAAGCAGTTCCATCAGCACAACAGATACGATGGTGACACACTTCCCATCCAAAGCTCCAAGGCAATTTGGAAATTGCCAGTGGTCCGTGAATCCATTTAAGACGCATTAATCATGTTGGAAATAAAGAGCCAGAAGAAAGCACCGAAGAAGCTGAAAAGCAGGAGATGAAGGAGAGGAATGAGACAGATGAGGAATGGGATTGGAAATGGGAACCAATTCTGCAACATGGACTGTTTCCTAAAGTGCCATCATTCTGCTCCAATCAGAACAATGTATTTAAAGCACAGTCTGTTAGGGTGTGTTTAACCCTTCAAACATTGTTCCAGGTAAACATGCTGCTGTAAATCTGTTTGAGTATCGTAAAAGCCGATGTAAGTATGTGCTTATGGTTTTTTTTTGTTTGTTTATTTATTTTCCAGTAGGTTTGTTTTACGGTGTCTTTTATGACCAAAACAGGTGGAATAACCCAAAAAGACAAACAGGGGAATTAAAGTTAGAAAGGGTTGAATTAAATAAAGCCCTCAGACTGTTTGTCAATAAGAGATTTAGGATGTTGAACATGAACTGTGAACTTGAACAACAAGGATTTGAAGTTTAGCCCAGGTGCTTTTGTTTAGTGTTGGGTTTTTTTTGTCTTTTTCTAAATCCATCCAGCTGCTTTTTGGCATCTGGTTGAACTCCAAAAAGCTGTTAGGCAGTCAAAAGTCAGTGAAAACAAGAGTAAAAAAAAAATAAATAAAATAAAGGAAAATCCACACATTGCAAACAAAAACTAAATAAATAAATAAAGCAGCGTAAAAAAAAAAAAAAAAAAAAGTCAAGCCATCTATATTTAAAGTGAGTTGTTCTCACTCACTGCTCTGTTTCACTCCCATTTCACAGTTGGTGGAGGGTGCACTGAGCATGCTCAGTTGTCTATGGCAAGAACAACATCTATTTTATCAGCATGTTTTGACATTTTTCCTACTGAGGAAACACTTGAATTTTTCTGAACAGGTCAAATAATTCATACATTCAGAACATTCACCACATACATGTCAGGGGTTAAAGTTAATCATGAAGCTGGAGGACAGAAAAAACTGGAACACAGACAAAGGAAGGCTCAGCAGTTTATCACCCTGCTAATAAATAAATACGTATACATCCACTTTAAAGGCTATCAATGTGATTGATCATTTGCCTGTATGTGATCAGAATATTTGGGCTGATTGGTGCATGTATGGATGTTTATCATGTCTGCTCGTAACTTACATCTGGGAAAGCACCATTAGCTTCTATTTGTTAAGGCAGGGTTGTCAATCAAAATCATTCACCCTGATTGGACAAACCAGGTGCTTGTCATTTTGAATGACGTACTACTTCAATGAATCACATTGAAAGCAGCATGTAACGTAGATGATAGAAGTAGAAGCTCTTACCATACCCAGTTGAGAGAAGAGACATAACATCTTTGCCACCAATAAATAATTTCAAAACTGTTCTCTGTTCATATAATAATAATAATAATAATAATAATAATAATAATAATAATAATAATCATAATAATAATAATAATAATAATAATAATAATAATAATAATAATAATAATACCTCAAACTTATATAGTGCTTTTTTGGACACTCAAAGATGCTTTACAAAACAGACAAACAAGCAATGCATTTAAAAATAAATAAAATAAAATAAAAACTAAGTGAATGTCAGTTTAAAAAGATGGGTTTTAAGATGGGATTTAAAATTTTAACATCTTTTAAAGAATTAATATGCGGTAGTTTCAACAACACCGTTGAAATTGCAGAATCGAAGCAGACTTCAGCCTCCTCCGTGCTAGCCGCCATGTTTTTCAAAGCTACTGTGTCGAGAGTCTTCCTTACGTCATAACTGTTAAAATCACGCCCAGTGATCCTGATTGGTCCGTCCACAATTTGGCCGTGGAACACAGAATGTCTACAGTGGTTTACCAGACCCTTGTGTGAAGCTCACGAAGCTGAGTGGAAACACACGAGGGTCAGCGAGAGCCAGGCTACATGTCTGCAGTATTTCATTAACTTTACTGATGCATTTTATAACAACTGCACAGTTACCACTTAACCACTTAATCTGAGGACAGGGAATGTTTTTCCAGCGCTGGTAACTCAAAAAGTTATGGATGGATTTGATCATTGAACATTTTCAGGGTAGGTTGATAATGACTAGATTTTGGTGGTGGTGGTGGGGGGTCCTTCCTTGGCGGAGGTCTGCGCTCTCAGAGTGCTTTTCTACTTTATTTCTGTGGTTGATTGTTCTCTCCTGTAAAGTTGTTGTGATTTGGGGCATCATAAATAAACCCATAATAACTCATAAAGGCTAAAATAATAAGAATAAGAATCATTTTATTATCATTTGAATACACTACATGGACACTGCAAACAAAACATCAGTTTGTTGCGACTCCTCCATGGATCACAAATTGGCCAATGCCATAACAAGGCACATTCAAACAAACTGTTTTCAAATCAAAAGTACAGTGAGCACAGATAAGGAAGCATATCTATTATGTCAAACATTTGAAAACATTACACAGTGAATATTGTGAAGGACCCCCCCCCCCCTCAAAAACAAAAGGAAACACATGGTGTGAACAAAGATAGACAGGGGGTCCCACAGGTTTGGATGGGGAGCGGGGTTGGAGAGTTGGGGTTTTGTCAGTTCATGTATGTGTGAGGAGGTTATGTTCAGTTGGTTCAGACAGGTCCAATGCCAACTCTGTGAGTTAGGTTTTGTTGACGCAGGGGGGAATATAGGAATAATCATATATGTGCTTAAAGATTATTTTTTTCTGTTTCTGAACCTGAGGGTTTGTGAACTTTTGCGTGATAATAAAATGAAAGAAACATGGGAAAAAAAATAGCCAATTTTCACTTTAAAAATGCAAAATACACAGGGTATGATAATAAATGGAGATAAAATGCTTCAAATGTTAAACAGAAAGAGGAAAATTCAAAACCTAACATATTTTCCTTCCCTATCTTAACCTCCAGTGGTATGTACATCACATGCAGTGAGCTTCAAGCAGCAGTTAAACCTTGGCACATGAATAAAATTTGATGGTGGGGAGAATTTACCTTTGAGTAGTCATCTTCTAATGCACTGAAGATTGCACCGCAGGTTTCAAGGATGCTTTCAGCCAGACTTAAGCATGCAAGGTAGATGAGGTGGAGTCTTGAAACAGCTACCTAGTGAAGGATAATATAGTATGTGAGTAAATTTAAATTGACCTCTTGAGCCCATATGAGCAAATGGAAAATGACTATTGGGTTGGTACATTAGGAGCGTGTAGCCATGTTTGAAAAGGATAAAGCCAGACCCAATTCCCTCACCTATAGAACAAATGATCAGTGAGAGTCGTGTCAAGGACAGTATATACCATATTTGACACAGATTATATGTAAATGCAGAGCAGTTGTTGCCAAGAAACACCATTATTAGCATCTACCCTTTGATGATACAGATATAGAATTGTGAAAATAATTGAAGGAGGTTCTGGAATATTGTTTGTCTCTGTTGAAACATCCACACATGGTTTCATATCCTGTGCCTTTTGGTTTTCTATTTGTTCACTGTGTCATTAATATTAAAAATACAACTGTTGTAAGTAACTCACTGCCACTTATTCTAGTTTAACTGTAACCTGTGATGGCAATGGTGGAAAGAAAAAAAAAAAGTTCCTCATCAGATGGAGCCGGAGAGGACAGTGTGGGGTAAATGTTGGATTTTTTTTATTATTATTATTCATTTTTAGGAAGGAAGCCAGGGATGGATGGATGGATAAGACAAACCATGGTGCAAAGAGAAAGTGCTGATGATACCGTCTGCATGTCTCTCAGAGGTGTATTTTATCTATTACTGGATTATTAGTTTGTAAAATAGGGGTGGGAGTTTATAAGTTTTACTTCTTCCCTTTCCTTTTGGAGTCCAACAAGGATGTTTTGCTGACCATTGTGATTGATCTATTGATGATTTTGTTTGCTCGAAATAAACTGAAACTGAATGATCTGGTTCCGTACCAGCCCAATAGAACCCTTCGTTCTCAGAGTGCAGGTCTATTGCTAGTTCCCAGATAGATTTGCTTGCGTAATATTTCCATATTTATGTGAGAAAACTTCTCTATTTGGGCAGTTGGTGGATTGGATTTATTTTGACAAATAACACCATGTGCGTTTGTTTTTATCGACTGGGTGCTTATCTAGGTGAATTTATGTCTCCTCACCTCAGCCGTCCATTTCCGGTCGATTTGTATGGAATCAAAGTGAATGAATACACCACCATGTTCCTTCTCCACTCGCTGTCTGTTTGTCTCATGACTCTTTGTTTCATATTTGCATGTATTGTGTACGATATCCATTTTGATTTTTACCTCCGCCAAAGAGGTTACGTTTTTGCCAGAGGTTTTCTGTTATGGACAAATTTTGATGACATTTTCAGGGTAGGTTGTTAATGGGGACATCTGGAAATGATTAGATTTTGGTGATGGTTCAATTTAATTTACTTTGAATATGTAACAAACAAAATAACCACACTAAAAAAAACATACATGAAAAAAAATAAAACAAAGCATTGCTTCATTTGCACATTTGAAAAGGACAGGTAGGAGGTCAAATTTATTTAATCCCACCCCTTCAACTCAAAACAGGTCAAAAAAGTCCTTTGCATCAATTCACATCACTTATCATTTTCACAGTAATTTGACAAACCAAGAAAGTAAAATATATATATATATATATATATATATATATATATATATATATATATATATATATACTCATGCACACTGTATTTTAAGTCATGTTGTGTGTTTTATCATCATGTTGTGTGTTTTATATATATATATATATATATGGCACTTGTAAACTAGATAAAGAAAAAAAGGGCCATATTTTATTACTTCATGGTGGAAATAACTACTCACAAATTCAGTCTTTGCAGAATTAATTTCTATACTTTTCCCACAACAGTCTAGAATCCTCCATTTGCCCTTGTATTAAAACTTAATACTGCAACATAGATTATCTGATTAGATTGAGGAGTGCTGTGCATGATCAATTTCCATATTAACAGGAAATGTCTGGATTTTCTCCTCTTGATGCCTGAAGACATAGAATGTGTGCTGATGAAGACATGTTTGCTAATTATGCATTAATTATCTGATAATCTGATTACTGTGACAGAGTGTTTAATATACTATGATGATGAATGCATGAGAAGCATCTTGGTTAAGCAAGGTTTCAATCATATACCTGTAGGCTGGTTTTGTTTTAAAGAATAAATGACTTATATGCCACAGTATTTTCTTTATTGCATCAACTCTTATTCAGGATGTTCAGTCCAGTTGCACATGTGGGAAAATATCATTAATTTACCAGTTTAAAAACTACAGGTTTATAGTGTGTTGAATAAATAATGTTAAACATGAACCAGCATCCAGCATGTTGTGTGAGTTTGTTTCACTATTTCAGATAAAATGGACTGTGCCTCAATTTTATTTACTGATTCATTCTGCTCGAAGAAGCAAAAAGGCAGTAACTGCATTTTTTTGTAAAACTGAATAATTGTGTTTTTTTTGCAACATTCAAAATGTCGTGTAATAAAATATTTCATCTCAAATATCTGTCGTTTTGTAGGTAAGTGTTTGTACAGTAACAGCAAAACAGCACTAGTAAAACAAAACAAAAAGACAGTAAAGACCACTATTGTGTTCTTACCAATATCCATTTAGGACCCTGTAAAATAGTTTACAGTCAATCACTGCATGAGACTGAAACACATGATGGAATTATCATATTTTCTGCACTATAAGGTGCACTGTCAAAGAATGTTTTTTATGAAGGTTTTTTATATGTAAAGTGCATTAAGTGAAGCCAAAATCATGAGATAAAAAGTAAAAATTCCCAGGCACTAAGCACTACCAGAAGTAATCCATATATAAGTCACACTGTGGTGTTTGTAGAACTAGTTAATATACAGTAACTGTACTGCTTCATGTCCAATAATCTACCTACAACTACTGGGGCTGAATAACAACAGAACTTTAAGGTCATTTTTCTCAGTTTTGTGTTCTACTACAATGTTATTTAACCTTTCTTTAACCAGGAAATGGTCTCATTGAGTTACAATAAATCTTTTCCCAGAGTCCTGGCCAAGAAGGCGACCCAAAAAGTTGCATCACAATACAACATAATTGACAAGACAAGCCATATCTAGACAGACATCAATTATGTCAGCCTGTGTATACTCAGACAGCTAAAATACAGACAGCTAAACAACAAAAGGAATTAAAAACAAAGATAAAAAAAAACAACAACAACTTTTGGAATTGAATGACAAAGTCAGGTCCAAAAGCTTCAGTTCCTTGTTTGTTATTTTAGCCTGACACCAAAAGTGAGTCGTTAGCTAAAATGATCAACGTTCAACCAAACAATACACATTGTGTTGGGGTTGGGGCGTGTGTGTGTGTGTGGGGGGGGTTCATGTATGTTATTTATTATTTGCTTAAATTACACAATCGCCTATGATGGGAGAGTTGGTCCACTCCATTAAAATCAGAAAGATCCTCAGTGAGGTTCTGTCTGGATTCTGTGGTGGCTAATCCATTCCTTAAAATTCCATATTTAACTCACAAACACCCAAACAGCCATTGGTGACCGAAACATCTACTGATCCCAACGGTTGATCCATTAATCCCTTTAATACATGTAAATGTGAATAACATGGTGGAAAATGCAGTTTGTCATATTTTCATGGTCATTAGGGTCAGTTTGGACTTTCTGTAGTTACCATGGAAACACCATAATCTTCTACAGCATTGATTCACTAATAAAACCCATGGAGTTGGAGTGCACATAATAAGGCAGGCACACAGACCTGAGGAGCTAATTATGGCAAGCCAAAGCGTTCACATAGCCACGCATTGTCTTTATTATATCACGCGTTACAGAACGCGTTCTGGTACGCGTTCTGGTACGCGCACTGGTGCGCGCAATGGCACGCGTTCCATAACGCGTGCTAGAACGTTCCATAACGCATGCTATATGATCACTTTGACTGTTTTTTGTTCATTGTGTTGCTTATTTTATCTTATTTTATTTTTTTTACTGTGTCTCAGTCTCAGTTAAAGGGTTAATCATTCTAAAATGTATCTAATAACAAGGCAGCCAATACAACGTTCTAAAATGTATCAACGGACAAAGCATCCCATAATACAAAGTTATGTTATGGTCTGCTCTAAATTAACACAAATGACAGCAGTCATTCAAGAATGTTGGTATATGTGCGTAAGTACTGCACTGTAAATAAATAAACATTTAAAACTAAAACCTACTTGTGCCCCTATTTTTTTTGTGTGCTCCTAAATTTTTTAACTTAGGGGCACGTGTGCTCCTGGAAAAAAAAGTTAGTGTAGAGCCCTGGTCCAGTTAATGATAGATCACTTTTACTCCAGTTTTCTCTTTTTTTGATAATATAACCCCTCAACTTCAATCTGATCTGTTATGGACATCTACATGTTCAGTGATTTAAATACAGGCAAATAACTGATTCACACTGAAAAAATGCAAAATAAGTAAGATAATACAATAATCAATGGTGATAAATCACTTGAAAAAAGGTTAAATAGAGAGAAAAATGTATTTGGGAACTGACATAGACGCAGCAGTGGGTCTTTATGGACTGTGAGTAGCAATTTAGGTGTTTCTCACTTGTGGAATTATGTTAATAAAGGAACCCCACAAATACAATGAGAAAGACTGCGAGTGCTCTCATGACCAGTTCCTGGTTTAATCCTCTCTGACAGTTAAAAAAACCAAAAGACCTCACTGTTAAGGCTCAATGCCTCCTCCACTCTTTGGAAAATGTACCTACTCAGTTCCCCAACATCTATGTGAGGAGGCTGAATGATTCATTTCCATGAAATATGCTGTGACTGGATAAATCTCCTTTCTACATCTTATGGTACTTTCTTGTTCTGCTCGTCTCTTGATGTTTTTCCCACCTATTCTCTTCCACAAGGGCATGTTAACAGATATGACACCCTTTGTAGAACATAAAATCGCCCCTTGACTTCCTCTAATATACTTTTCTTTTCAGTCTGTGGATGAATGAAGCACATGGGCCACACATGATTATTAAAGCCACCAGTCTGAGGTTTAGCACAGCTCATTGGGACATGAAGGACACACAGAAAAGGTGGGAATCGGTCAAACGGTAAAAATACAATCACCTCAAGGTACATTCATGAGGGAAGTCACAGTTAATAAAGCCCTTAAATGAAGTTACTGTGAAGAACATGGCTGCGTTTCTGAAGATACACTGTTTAATGACTGTTTTATTCAAAGGCAGAACCCACAGGACATGTAATAAGGTTTGGATGGATCGCTATTAAAATACTAATCTTTATTAAAGTGGACATATCATGCAAAATACACTTTTTAATGTTTGTCAAACATACATATGTGTCTGTGTGTGAAGAGACGCTTACATGATGAAAGAAAAAACTCCTGGTTCATTTCTTGTTGGAGGGGGATGAAAACACTCCAGTTTGGAATTCCTATGCTATGCTATATATATACACACAGACACACAGGGTGTTTGTTTTTCCACAGAAAAAAGCTTGCGTGGGATGTTAGGACCCTCATTCCCACACAAATAACATAAATGAGGCTTAAATCACTAAAATAAACATTTAAAATCAATAGTTTTCTCCGATGGTTCAGTTCATGTGGCCTTTTCTGCTGCCCGCATGTGCGTGCACAGTACAGCGGTGCGTCCAGGACCGGGGTTCAGTTCTTTCTGGTCAGCATCAGGTCGGAGGGGCCACGTTTGGAGGGGCCACGCCGGCTGTGTCCCAGCCGGACCTGCGTCCGGCTGGGACCTTTACAACCCCCCCTCTGCACAGACTTCACTGCATGTGAGGTTCGTCTTTCAGGCATTTTGTGTTGACGTCGTCAGAAAGACTCATAGACCACAGGACCCTATGGTGATGTCCAAAACCTCCCCACCCCCCCCCAGCAAATCACACCCAGTATACATATAAATAACTCCCCACACTCTGGTATGATTAGCTGTTGAGACAATGTTACTCAATAACTAACACACTATATTTCCAGGCTTTAGAAATAACTGTTTGACTGGAGAAGACAGTGTTTCTCAGTCAACGCTGTCATTACAGCGACTTTACACCAAAAGCCAATGAGAACTGAAATCCTCATTTGATGATAAATCCTCAGTATTAGGCAGATTAACGATGCTCTGCATTTCTTTAACTCTGTTGAACATTATCATTATTCTACAACAGATGATTCCACCAGTTTTTCTTATTAAAATGGTTGATGTAAAAACAGTTTCTACTTGTACTTAATATTTGGGAAAGGTAGTTCTGATTTTGCATAAATCATCATCCTTACATTTCAGTAGTTATGTTGCTTTACTACTGGATCTTTGAATGTCAACCAGCCTGGACTGAATAAGAAGATATCTGTCTTTCAAACAAATATCTTCATAGCTTTAAATGTTTACAATAAAATGCATGTGCAACTTCATATGGAGTGTAAATAAACACTCTACAACCAGGCCTGAGCTCACCAACGCCATCTGCATCACAAATATCATCCTTTTACGGTTTTGCTTTTATAGATCCCACTTCAAGCTCTGCTCTGTGCATAGCAATGGTTATAAATGAGACTCAAAGGAAAGAAGGTGATGTGGTCAGTCACCATTAGTGAGTGTCAAGAGAACAAACACTGATGCCGGTAAAAAAAACAGGAAAAACACAAGAGACACGTTAGGTGTAAAGAGGATAATAAGATGTGCAAGTGAGCGAAGAAAATGGACATACATGAAAATCTACTGTTTCCTTTTAACTGAACACTTCGACACTATTTTATTCCACACTATTATTCTAATGGAAAATAAATGTAGGCTTCAACCTATAATGATAACAATCCTAGCAAGAACCATTAGCCGCTTAATGCTTACTTCTCCCACCTATTGTCTCTTTTGATCGGTTGCTTCATTCTCAATCAGTCAATCCCTTTAATTTGTCCCCAATGGGGCAATTGTTGTGCAACAGTGGAAGCAACACATCAATCGAACAAATAACATGAATACATAATAAAGTAAGTGGTTCCAGGCACAACACACACCACCTCTTGCATGTGTTGTAGCTTATTTTGGTATCGATCTACTTTTTCATCCTTATTCTACGGCCCTCTAGAATGTTGCGACGCTCCCATTCACTTTGAATGGACGTTCCCAACACCGTTAACACCCGCTGCCAATGGCAACGAGTTTTGTCACTTCAGATTCACGGTACTATATCATTCTGCAGGTAGTGCACAGAATAGAGATGCACTCAAATAAAAAAATAATTAACATTTTGCATATTATTCCAAAGGTAAACAAACAAACAAACAAAAACACTAAAATACTTTTTAATCAGGCAGTATCCTGTTGATCTGGTCATTCACTGGCTGCTTAGTTTAGACAGAACACAGATGCAGCAGCAGCGAAGTCAGTGGTTGAGAAATTAAAAGCAGGCAAATTTAAAACTAAGGTGAAAGAAGGCGAGAAAGTAGAGCCTGGGAATAATTGTTTGTTTGAGCAAATGTAAGTCTGAGAAGTGACAAAACTGAAACTATGATTGGACCAATCAGAACACTTTCTGCCCTCAGAACATCTTCCAATAAGCAAAAGTCCCATCTGCAATTAAGACTTGAAACAGGCAAAAGACCAGAAACACAGAGGAATGCAAACATTTTACATTCTGTTGTTAGGATTAAAAGCTCATTAACTTCTACCTAATCTAATCTAATTAGATTAGATTATCTAATAATTCTTATCTAAAATACAAAATAAAAGGTAAGTAGTCTAGAGCTGGGGTTGTATGGATCAGTGTATTTCCAGATGAGGTGTAAATGTATGAAATGACATAATTTCTCCATCTCCTGGATACTTTACAGTGTATCCAGATTCTCTAGTATCAAATATGTTTTGATGTGCAGTGACAGTAGTGGTGACCCACAGCCAATGAGAGCAGATCCTCCTGCCTGTGTCCACAGCAGGTCTCATCTACTTCTACTGTCAGCACAACAGTGTCAACATTCACAGAAAAGTTAGTTTGAAGCAAAAACAGCACAAACATTTTCAGCCACTATGCTACTCTGATTTCGGTTGAATCATCGGTCCTTGTGCCGCATGTGTCCCCAAGCATGTTGTAATATTTAGTTTGTTTGAGAGATGTTTGGTTATGCCTATGTGCTAATGTGCTATTTCAAAGAACATGTAAAAATCTGCTCCACAGTTTAGTCGAGTTCTGTATCTATGAACTGCAGCATTAGTTGCATAATACAAAATGAAATGTTAAGGCAAAGCACATTGATTAGACTGAATTGTCTACATAAAAATACAAATTTGGTATATATTAATCTGCAAAATATTAAGTACATTTAACTTGGTGAATAAATTAGCAGAATAGGTCAGTGACTTGGAGTCAAGGAGGAGGAATAAAAAATAAAACAGGAAATGACAGAAATACAAGCTCACCGTGACATTTTCGTAACATATTTAATCATATTAATTTATCTTCATTGGTTTTATTTATAAGCTGGAGTTTATTTATGTTTTTAATATTTATTCATATTATTTATTAATGTAGACAAGAGAGCAAAGAGGAAGGCAAAGACAGTCTCTGCCTTGAAACCAAACTCTGCAATAAATGTTCCAGATACTGCCACTCTAGAGTCAGGACGTACAGCCACTGTAGACGATGCAACTGTACAACTTAGCGCTACACCTTCATCTCATGAGATGTCTGGTTTCCAACGACGAGTTTACTCTTTTAAATGGTTAGTTAGTTAACTGACTCAGGGACACGCATAAACAATTCCAATGAACCTGTGGTAACGTTGATGAACATGTACAAATGGCAATGACACTGTGGAAATAATTCAATTAAAAATCTGATTTAAGTTATTGTCATCATAATTCTGAATGAGTACTCATCAAATGTGAGGGTGCCTTTACACCTGCTGTGAATTTTGCATTGGTCCCTTGAGAGTTTGAGAGTTGAGACAGCGCTGAAGCCTACATATGACTACAGAAGATGCAGATGGTATTCCATTTAATGTACCATCATTATTAGTACCAGACATAGTCCTTCAAACTGTCAGATGAGCTTCCAGTCTAAATATACTGAGAACATTGCCATAATCAAGACAGAGTGAATTGGCTGAATGTTGACAAGAGCACTCAGGGCAAATGCACACGACTCATCATTCCTGAAGTAGATGGAAAACTGGAGATGAGGGCAATGTTGCGAACCAGCTGCCCTGACTTTAGACTGTAAAAGCAATGTTCTTTTTAATCAATACTTGTTTATGTCACAACATCCTAAAAGTACATCAGAAGCATTAGCATGAACCCTCTTATCCTACTTGTGATGGACAGTTGCAGTAGACGGGTGTAATCACTAAGAAAGGCCCTTTTTTCCCAGCACACCTTAGTCTTGTTCGAATATCTTGTATTTGTCACCTCATACTTAAATGTTTTTTTTTCTTTTCTTTTGGGGGGGTTGGCTGGTGAAGCAGAGAAGGAGATGTCGATGTCCAAAATGAGTATTAATGTGACGATCGAAATTAAAGTGTCAACTTTTTTCTTTTAATTCCATCACATCTCAACCAAAACCAGCATAGCATCTAAATCTCACCAAATGTGTTTTTCTCAGTTCCAGTCAAAAGATCAAATAAGACTTGTGGCGCTTTCACACATGTCCTACAGTCCATAGCACTCTGGGACACATTCACACCTTTACCACAGATGTGTTCACACTCCGGCATTAACAGACACGTCGACTCCAGTAGCACAGGTCGACTTAAATTTGGAGGAATCGACAAGTCCCATGTTGTCTCTGTCTCTCTCTCTAAACCAGATGTGGCTGCTGCAGGTAAGACAGTTGTGGTGGTCTGACAAAACAAATGACAGTGACAGACACACATCGCCTGTGTGGAAATATTTCACCTTAGATGAAAAAAAAATGCACTACCATCTGAAAGGGTATTCGCTAGCTAACCTGAGTGAAATAAGCAGTATGCGCTAGCTAACCTGAGAGTGAGTAGCAGTGCAGACAACACGTATTAAGTAAGACACGTGCTGTTTTTACCAAACATGACACAGACAGTGTGGTGCACGTCTTGGCGGCTGCTGAGTTTTTGCATTTAATCTAAAAAGTGATATTAGATACAATTAGATACAGTAGATAGATAGATAGATAGATAGATAGATAGATAGATAGATAGATAGATAGATAGATAGATAGATAGATAGATAGATAGATAGATAGATAGATAGATAGATAGATAGATAGATAGATAGATAGATACCACATATATTTGTGATATATTGCATCAAAAGATCATTCTTAAGTGACTAATATCTGCCCAATATTCCTCCCTTCTCTGTTCTGTTGAATGTTTCAGCAGAAAATTATCCAGTCAATCAATCCTGTCGATATTAAACCTTCTCCCCAAAGGGGAGAAAGGTAATGTTCTTGAGTCAGTTCCTTTGTTGGCCTGTCTGTCTGTTTGTCAGCAGCTTTATGCAAAACCTACTTGAACAATTTCCACAAAATTTTCAGGAACGGTACAAGATGGTACAGAGTAGATTTGATTACAGTTTGGTGAATGAAGGTCAAGGTCAAGGTCGCAGTCACCAAAAATGTGTTTTCACAGTGATATGAGATAGGGCAAATCAGGTCCACAGCTGACTCCGCCCCTCTGTTACATATTCGACCAAAAGAGCAGGAGATCAATGGAAGTGGAGAAACAAAATCTCCTTAAGCACAGTAATGAAGTACTTATACTTAGTTGCCCCCCCCCCCCCCCCCCCCACTGTACTGGAGTATATGTAGGCCTGATCCAAGACCACCTTCTCAAGTGGACTCAGGCACAGTACAGTATAAAGTACAGTATAAAGTACAGATATTTATACAAAAATGTAGGGAGTAAAAGTAAAAAGTTTCCAGAAAACTAAATACTCAAGTACAGTACAGATACCTAAAAGCTGTACTTTACCATAGAAAAAAAATTCTGATAATTGGACAACTGCCCTAAGACAAACTGAAAACATGGCAACTCAATTCATGGTAAGGTTAATACTTTGTATCATGTCGCTTTAGTAAGACTTCTGACTGCAGAAGCAGATATGACATCTCTGAAAATACCCCGTCCTCCCAGGCTGAGGATGTAACGCTCCGTGGCTATGTTTAGATGGAAATGTCTGTCTTGTACTTAGTTACTTCCACCTCTGATTATTACCATGAATTTAGTGTCTTTTCACAACTTAAATGTTGAGGTTGTATGGTTTTAATGTATGGTGAGGACTCTGAATTTAGGTATTTTAGATAAAAACACACTGTGGTAGAAAAGACACAAACAGATCAGAATTTAAATCAATCCTCTCTTTTTGTCCTGAGCTTTTCTGATGGTGTAAGTGTTGCCATCTGATATCACAATACCATCTGAGGCCCTCTGACCATTGTCAAAGGAGGGGCCTTATCTAAAATCTTTACATGTGATTAGATGAAGAATCTGTCCGTTATCTTGACTGACACGCCACTTCAGCCACTCACGTTGAACTCAAGCCATGACTCAGAGTGACAGCAGGAAGTAGAGCCATACTGCAGCAGTCCATCAAAACAAACACCACAGTATGGCTGCACCTGAACGCACTGCTGCATTGTCTGTAAATGACCATTGTTTTATGTGTAGGGAAAATCTGAGGATAAAAGGCAACATCTGCAACAGCCAGAGGATATTCCTTGAACTTCCCTATGGAAAATGGGTAGACCAGCGGTTTGCAGAACTTGAATTTAACATGTTAGATGTTCCAGAAAAATCCTCTGGCATATGTCTGAAATGCTTTCACTTGGTAGGGACTTACTTCCCAAATTCAAATCTCTTCTTAAACCTATCTTTTCAAACTGGCTTTTTGCTTAGGTGTTTTTTTTTTGTTTTTTTTTACTGTATAATAAATTGTTTGTTATGTAACGCGTCTTTGAGAATCCCCCAAAAAAAGAGGTATTATTATTATTATTACTCTGGGCACGAGAACAGAATGGAAAAAAGCTGAAGAGGAACCCAGTGCTGAACAGACAACAAAGACATCAGACAGTCACAATGCACAAGTACCACCTGGTGACACTGATTGGCTCTGTGGCAGTTCAGCCCTGCCACTGATTCACACACATCCCAATATCTACATTTCCCAAACACAGTAGCCAGGTAACAGGCCAGTATAGCTTGGTGGGTGCACACACTAGGCTAACTTTACAACAATTGGTTTGGTTCCTGTGTTATCATACTAGATTTCAGTTTCCTGTTATTTCTCTCATTGGGTGTAAAAGTAAATGAGCTCACACAACAAAGTTAAGTCATCAGTGTTTATTAATTGTGTTGAGATTGGTCAAAATGTTGAAACTACACTTCTCATCTTACCTCAGGGCTCCCTGATGTCTGAGCAGTGGGAAAGGACCTGAATGAAGGATGGGGTTTCCTTTTATAGTGCCTGCCAGCAATTAGGGAGCATGGCTGGTCCAGTGGGCACTTCATTTTTCAGAAAGCCTGAACCTCACGATACTCAGATGGTTGTGTGAGCCTAGCGTGTAGTTTGCCGACACGTAGCCAGATGCCGTGAGACAGGTTACCTATGTTGCTTCTTTGCCATGACTAAACTAAGACAACCTGACGTGCCTTATATTTTCTACCAGTCGGTGCCAATCAGTGCCATAGTTTGCTTCACCTGTTTAGCGTAGCGTAAAACTGCACACCTAGCACAGCGCAACACTACGCTTTGAGCGCAGTAAGGAAACATGGAAGCAGCTGTCAGTCATGCGAGCCCGTGCCTAGGCTCCGCCCATGGTAGATTGCCGCGACATTAGTGATTTGTCACTTGTAATAAACGATTACAAAGGCATTATTACCATGAAATTACGTCAAAATTACCATAGAATTACCACCTTATTAGTAATGTAAAGTGTTACTGACTGTCCTATAGCTTTCATGTGCATCCAGTCACTGTTGCGGTTTGATGGCACACGTACTATGCTGTGTCAACATTCCAACATCAAGGACTCAAATTGTGTGTGTATGTTTAGTCTTTGTCCTTTCCAAATTCCTCTTTATAATTCGTCTCAGAGATGTGGAACAAGTGAAGGTACAAGGTTTTGGGTTCGGTCCAAGTTCAGTATCCTCATTCCCTTATTTTGTCCTCCAATAGTTCCTGAGTCAGCTGCTGAAATCTTACTTTAGAGTAGATTTGTTTTATAGCGCTGCCTTCTCTTTGTAATGTTCGCGACTCAATCAAATGAGAAACAAACTGCCTAAACATTCAGACATAAATCATTTTAAATGAGCCGTACTTAAACACTAGTAATTAAAAATATGCTTATTTTGTAGTTTTTGGCTTAAAACCGGAATTCAGAGAAAAAACTTGAGGAAAAATTCAACTACTTCAATAAAATAAATAAACTAGAAATAAACTTTCATCCAGTGCACTAAAGTAACTTTCTATGTCTCTCAACAGAACATAAACTGGCTGTTATCATGGAAATATTCCAATACTCTGTAGTAGGAAAGAAAACAACCCTATGGGCACACTCACTGTTCCGAACATAGTCTCATGAGATTTGAACAGTTGGTCTGTTTAAGGTAAACTGTTTGAATCACTTCAAATACTAAAATGGTACAGACTTTCTGTTCCTGATCTCCATGATGGAATGGCGGTGGCAAAGCAGGATGTGCCTGTGGGTTACCCTGAGGTGAAGAGACCTGAAACAACAGTCTAGTTTTTAAGTGTCAGATAAGACTGAAACAAGTCACATCCAGCCCATGTGGGTGGGCCACATTTGGGCTGCACACAAGGGCCTCAAGTGAGTTTGTCCACGGTTTCCAGGGTAACCCCACATATTTTTTCCCATATCATAATCAGAATCTCATTAAAGGTATCATTCCATGGTTATTTCATTAATATTACTGTGTTCTCCATTGTTATTGAATGCATTATGTGTTGGTTCTGTTTAAAAAAAAAAATCTAACTTGAGACTGCTTTGTTTCCAGCTGTTTTTTCATGGTAGAAAAAGGACTTCAGGTTTACCGGTACTTCCTCATACATGTCCATGACACAGTGACGAGGCGTCTCTGATTGGCTCAGAATGCGTGAAGGAACACTCCCCTCTCGCTGTGTGTGTGTTTAACTTTACTCAACTAGCATCCAGCTAGGTTTTGTGCCATTGCTTGTTCTAAAAACGTGCAGGGAAAAAAACGAGGCTTTATTTCCACAGAGACACATGAACCAGTTTGATCTGCCATTTTTTTCCAATTTGTGCAGCAGCTACTGTGGTGCCTTCTTCTCTTGTAGATGCTAATGCTACTTCAAATTCGCTGCAATGGGGGACGGGTTTAACCCCATGTGGGTAGCGCTAAAGTCCGTCTGACGTCAGACGGACCGGCTTTTTCCGGGTCCCTCGTTGCTCTTGTTGTTTTCTGTGAATGCAGTATGCAGCCAGTGGAGGTGATGAACCACTGTCAAAGGAGCATGTGTTGGTCAGTCGGGGTGACCCATCAGATTCCAAAAGGAGCGTGGAAAAGTAGTTTTCAGCGGAATGACACCTTTAAGGTCATTGTACCAAGTATAATGAATTTGAGGCAATAAATATCAGTAAAAAGCTAAATTGTTTTGAATTGTAAATTTCATGTACAAACTAGCAAACTTTTCAACTAAAACCCCAACCTTAAATTGCACTTGAATTTTACAGAAATTCAAAAGGTGTGGAAACCCCTAACCCTAATATAATGAAAAATCTCCTTTTTTTCCCTTTCACTTAGGCTATCTCTTTATTTCTTGATTATTATTTAATTAATTGTATGTATTTATTTGACTTTCTTACTTAGTTAAATTGTTAGCTTTTTCTCTTTTGATGTATTATGTATTGGGGGGTGGCTGTAGCTCAGTTGGTAGAGTGGGTCATCCATTGAATGAAGGATCAGGGGTTCGTGTCCCAGCTCTGGTAGAGAGTTGTTGTTGGCTGATGTGCCTTTGTGCCCCCCCCATCTGCTCCCTGGGCACCCAATATGGCAGCTCACTGCTCCTAGTTGCTAGTGATGGGTTAAATGCAGAGGACATATTTCTGTGTGTAATACATGTTCACGTGTGAAATCTTACTGACAATTATTTGAATCTATGTATACGGCACAACACACCCCACCCTCCTCAGGTAGTGTAGCTCATTTTGGCATGGATCCATCTATGCATGTACTGATGTCAGCATCTCAGTTACCTCCATATTTATTCCATATTGGAATAAATTGAAACAAAATTTATGCTTTTGTAGAAATCTTTTAGAAATAAATGGGGAAAAATATTTCAGTTTTTTTCATTATTAAAAATGTGAAACTTTGACCTACTTTTCCCCAAGATGTAATCATTTCTATTCTGGGCCACTGGCAATTGTGCATACCCAGTTTGTTATTAATTCAACCAATAATATTGCTGCTAAAGTGTTAAACAAACAAACTGCACCAAAACAATACCCATTGTCTCTACTACAGTGGGTTTAAGTTGAAGGAAAACTATATGTATTTATTTTATTTGCATGAATTTTATTTAAAGTTTCTATAAATGGCTGTTTTGTATTTGTCTTAATCATTACAACCATTACATCTTCCACCTCCATTGTAAAGTCAAGATGGCGACTGTTGAAGTCGTTAAATAATTCCCATCGTTCTACAGTCAATATTTTATTGAATTTTTATATTGTTATATTGTTTTTGTATTGATTTTATTTTTGTGTGTCAGGTTCATGGGCCAGACGTGGCTGTCAGACAGGCCAGGGGGACCATGTGGCGGCACCGTGGTGGAGCTGTTAGCGCTCTTACCTCACAGCAAGAAGACCCGGGTTCGATTCCCGGACCATGCAGGCCTTTCTGTGTGGAGTTTGCATGTTTCTCTCCCTGTGTCGGGATGGATTTCGTCTGGGTGCTCAAGTTTCACCCATCACCCAAAAACATGTTTGTCAGGGTAAAAATCCTCTAGCCACTGCTAGAGGATTTAACCCATCATTCGTGATGGGTTAAATGCAGACAACAAATTTCATTGTACAATTCGTGTGATGACAATAAAGCACTATCTTATCTTACATCCAGGTATTTGTAGAACACCTACACACTCAAAATGGGATTATGTGATTTGAGACCATTAGTGAGTGTTCAAGTATTCAGAAAGGAAAACAAAAATGCAACATGAATCTAAATCATTGTTACCACTGTTGTGAATCCAATCTTTGGCCAATGCCAGTAATTCTAATCAGTAAAAATTCCTCTGTGAATCTACTTTTCTTTAGTTTCCCAGGCTCTGCTCTGCAGTAATGACTCGAGATAGACTTTAGACAAGTATCCCACAATGCATTTCATACTAATTATGGCTACAGGCAATGCAACACAGCGGAGAAAACTCACTATTAGTTAGAAGTTTTGAAAAGATACTGGAAAAAAAACTAAACAAAACACTGTTTTAAGAGAATATAAAAGTTTTGACTTCAAATATATGTTGGATTTACCAATATAACCACTTGAAAATATTACTCTCATTTTTGTTTTGCTCATTCTATGCCTTCTCTGAAGCCATAGCAGTTAGCCTAACATCCACATCTCTGACCTAGAATTTGCCAATGCCTTATCCAGTTTGGCCTCATATTTTGTGTAGGTGTCATTTATCTGAGCCAAACGTGCCTCTTTATGCTCCACTAGCTGCTCTGACACCGTGTTAATAATGTTTGATTCTTCTCACTATTGTTCTGTTTCTTTGATTGTTTCTCTCACCCTTTGGAAAATGAATTTGGCAAAAATAGGATAATGATGCCCAAATAGAAGTGAAAAAGGTCAGGACCTCAGATGCACGCGTCTATGTCAGTGGTCCCCAAACTGCGGCCCGTGGGCCAGAAACGGCCCACCTCAACATTTAGTCCGGCCCCCTGAACAATATATAATAGATTAGATAGATTTTTTTCATATATGTGTATTTGTATTTGATAATAAAGTTGGACTTTTGCAATAAAATGTTCGTTAGTTTTGAACTATTTTAATTGTTAACTATTAGTTAGTGACTAGTTTAACACAAGAACTTTGACAGACGCTCATATGAGTCATTTAAGTCAGAGATTCTGCTCTGACAACTAAGCTGAACTTGGACCTGTTAAGACCAAGAAGTTTATGTTCAATGGACTTTTTTTCTGTGAAGAACCCAGAGAGGGTTATTTGATTGTGGCTTTCTGGAAAACAATACATTTTTACATTTAGGCACTCCTGCAATCGTCACTTTTTCTGTTGCAAACTGACCCCGGCCCCTCATCAGAGAAGGGAATAGTTATGCGGCCCTCACAGGAAAAGTTTTGGGGACCCCTGGTCCATGTCATCAAACTACTAACTGTAAGTGTGTTTTGCTTTTTCTTTGACCTATAATCTCAAGACATTATTCTCAAAATAAAAATAAAATATATCTGCAGAAATGGTGGCTGACAAAATAAATCTAATAAATCTGTGTTTTAAATCTCAAATCACTTTCATTATCTTCACTGAAACCCATGGAGTTGTCTTCTTCTGCGTTAAAGTTGAACAACCTAATGAAGGGGTGAGGATTTGAAAAATAATTAACAGTTGCTAATTTGTTGTCTGTCTTCTATCAGTGAAAGAAAAAATAGGTATTCTTATTTGCATTGATTGTTCTTAGTAGTTTGGATTCGAGTTCTGGTTACAGCGCCCCAAGTGGTGGAAGAAAAACTCCACAGAATAACCACACCTTTGTATAAGCCTCATGGTTCAAAACATATGAAAAAAGTAGGAGCTAAAACCATATTTGCGCAGGATTAGTATTATCTGTGGACCACTGGTTATTCGCAATTATCCCCGTACCTTTCTTATTGTGTGGCGCATTTGTACGGGGTAAAGAAAAGTCTGTAATTCACACAAATTACAGACATTATGACCAGATATGTCGTAAGTTCACAACATCCTGTTTGGTCTCAATACATTCATATGGTAAAATGAAAACAAAGAATGCATAAGAATAAAGGGGGGAAATGTCATTGATAGGGATGCAGTCTGTAAATTTGCTCAACGCCTTCAAAATAAGAGCGGGGTCAGTGCAAATGAAAACAGTCTCCAGATTACAATGGAAATGAATCGAGGAGAGGATTTTCGTTTGGAAAACAGCTGACTGATTCTATAGAGACAACTTCAAATAGCTATAAATATTGAATATGAATATATTGAAGATAAATATTCTAAATATGGCATGACCATATCTTCTTTACCGCATGCTGCCACACAATTTAAGACGCTTCCTCCATCATTCACTCCAGGTAAAGACGAGGACACAGACATTTGCATTCACACAGGAATTGAATTATCACTGGACGTGTGTCTTTCACCAAAACACAGTTGTTAATTTGCGGCAGAATTATTACTGAGCAAATCACGGACATGGCACATTTGCATGGGACTAAGAACTCAGACATTCATACAGTGGGTATCAACTCTGTACAACTCACCCAAGGCTACAGTCACCACCAATGGGATCACTTCACCAAACTTCAGTCTGCAAAGGGGGACGAGACAAGGATGTCCGCTCTCTCCCTTACTGTTTGCGATTTTTATCGAACCATTAGCAACAGCTGTACGTCAGAACACAGATATCAAAGGTATCTGCACTCTAGAGTCGGAACATAAAATTAATCTATACGCAGATGACATTTTACTTTATCTACAAGAACCTAAAACTTCAGTAAAGGAAGTATTTAACCTCATCACAACCTTCTCGCGTCTTTCAGACTATTCCATCAACTGGTCAAAATCAATTATATTACCCTTAACAGAAAACTCGTGGAATCCCGCAGTTCAAAACTCGCATTACTCTTTTCCTACTGGCAATATCAGATATCTGGGCATAAATATTTCCTCCAAACTCTCAGAACTAGTTAACCTAAACTTCACTCCACTTTTGGACAAAATCTGTGATGATCTAAGGCGTTGGAACAATCTCCCCATCTCCCTTCTGGGACGTATAGCGACAGTCAAAATGAAAATATTACCAAAAATCAACTATCTCTTCTCCATGATTCCATTTAAACCCACATCAAAGTGGTTCCAATCGTTAGACTCCGCTATCGGTAAATTCTACTCAAAGAATAAAAAAGCTAAAATCAGTTTGACTACCCTCCAGAAGAATAAATCCGAAGGGGGACTGGAGGCTCCCAACTTCATATATTATTATTTATCCAACCAAATACAATATCTCACCAAATGGACACATCCACATGAAGAATATAAGTCCTGGCTGGAACTAGAACAGTTAGATTGTAACCAGATCAAAATCTCTGATCTTCCCTTTATCACTACCGCCCTTAAGCATCATTCCTGCTTCAAGAACCCTATGATCGCTTCCACCTTGTCTGCTTGGTGGAAAGCACTGGAAATCACAGGCTCCCAATTAAAACCCAGCTTACTCTCCCCAATCTGGCACAACCCTGATTTAACAAAAAATAAAATAGATCTTTATTTCAGCACATGGGCAGAGAGAGGAGTCACTCACCTCCATCACCTTCTGGATGACAACACATTTAGGACATATACAAACTTATTCCAAACATTTGAAATAAGAAATGGAAATTTTCTTCAGTACCTACAGGTAAAGAAGACGATTACAAATAGAATTCCGTCGCTTCAGACTACTTTACAGCCAACGGACCTACAGCCACCTGAATTCGTTAAATACATGGTGAAACTCTCTCCAAGAAATAAAAAGAATCTCTCAAAAATTTATAGTTTACTCTCAAAGACACACTCTATACACCTTCCAACTCAAAAATGGGAAAAAGACTTAACTAAATCTTTTGACTCTGATTTTTGGACCCAGATCTGTGAAAATACATTTAAAATGACTAAAAACACCAACTTACAATTGATTCAATTTAAGGTGCTTCACAGAACGCATATAACACAATATAAACTGTATAAAATGGGCTTCTCTCACTCAGAAACATGAACGCAATGCACCCAAAACATGACAGACACTTACTTTCACGCTCTGTGGCTTTGTACACCCGTCCATCAATTCTGGGTAACAATCACACAGAAACTCTCCAGTATTTTGGACTGCGGGATTCCGCATTCCCCAAATGTTTGCCTGATTGGTGATCTAACACAAACAGCCCTTCCACATATTCATATCCAGCCCACACTTGCAGCTATCGCCATCGCCAAGAAGGCAATTTTAGTTAACTGGAAAGATAAAAAAGCCCTCAACATCATCCATTGGCTGAACCTCCTCACAGAATACATTTCACTAGAGAGAATATCTGCTATTAGAAAAAAACAATTGGACTCCTTCAAAGAAAAATGGTCTCCATTTATCAAATCTATGAATATTAATCTGTAGCCTCCACTTGTATGTGAGCGTATGCCATTTCCGTCATAAAATTGTAATTATTATTCTGTCTGTGTGAATGGTTTGACTCTTCTCTGCTTTATTTCAGCTTATTAACCCTCTACATTTTTAAGTAGGATGGCACCATGGACCTCAAGGCTTTGTGCATGCACTAGGGGTGTCCCTTCCTACTGCTCTTGGGGTCGCTCTCTGGCTCCGTGGGACCGGCACGGCTCGGGCCCCTCTGCCTGGGGGTGGTTGTTCCCGGTGTCTCTCCCTTTGAGCCCTGGACCTGCTGGGTCTGTGCGCTCTCCCGGGGTCTTGGGGGTGTTGGCTGCTGATCGCTTCTGGGGCACCCTGGCTGGCCCTGGGGCTTGGGGTGGGTCGGCCCTCCGGTCTCCCCCCTGTCCCTTCCTGCTCTGCTTCCCTCCTCCTCCCTCCTCTCCTGCCTGGCTGCTTGTCCTCGTCCCTCTCCCTCCCCTGGGGGGGCTGGGGGCCCTCCGCGGCCTGGGGGGCTGGGGTGGGGGCCGGGTGGTTTCTCTGGGGGGGTGGCTCTGGCTAGTCCGGGCACAGGCCTCGGCACTTGACTGTGGGCCGCCGCTGGAAATTAGCTTCTGCTGGCTGGGGGCTTCTGTCAGGGCCTAGGGGCGGTCCAGGGGAGTGGTGGGGTGGTAGCGGGGGGGTGTTCGGGGGTGCTGCAGGGTGGGCGCCCTGCATCCCGGACGTGCTGGCTCCGGGGTGGGCGTGGGGGCTCGTGGCCCTCGCTTCCGGGTGGTGCGGCCTGCCCCTCCCTCCGGGGCAGGGTGCTACATGCGGCTGGCCCATGGTGGGACTGCGGTGTCTGCTGGGGCGCTGGTTTAGCGCTGCGACTCCTGGGAGTTTTAGTGCTGGCTGGGCCAGTCGGGTTCAGGCGGGCCCACCTTGGCCTCTGGCCTCGGGGCTCTGGGGGCCCTCTGCATCAGTACCGGTGGTCTCACTACCTGTCTTCCCCGCTGCCCTGTCCTATGGGCCGGACCCACACCAGACTGCCTCTTACTGCGCACTTCACACACTTCACACCTCACTGTATATAGCTACCTTTAGGCACATATAGGGACACAACAGTCAGGGCCTCGAGAGCAGGTGGGGGCGGGGGGGATGGGCTCGGTGGTGGGGCAGATGGCAGGGCTCTACGGCCTTGTCTCTTCCCCATCACCCCCCCCCTGCTTGCCTCCCCTGCTCTCTAATTTCTTTTTAATGCACCACACACATTCACACCTTAGGAGTAGGTCTGGGTCAGCTCGGGGTACTTGGGCCAGGGCAGGCTACAGAGTAGCCATCCTCTGTGGCCCTCTGGCCTGCCCCCTGGATGCCTCACCCAGCCTCTCCACTTTTAATGCACCACATGACACTCAGGGTTACACTATCACGGTGCAGGGATAATGTCTCCAGTCAGGGATCTGGAGACATATTAATAGGGAATAATGGGGGGGGGGGGGGTTTCACTAATATGGCCTCGCTGGTGGGACCCGGCCCCCTTGTGGCTATGGGGTTGCGGGGGTGGACAACCATCCGTGTTGCTGTGGCTGGGGGTCCCCGGGACCTTGGGGCTGTGGTCGGGGGGGGGGGGGTTTCTCCTGCTTCCCTGTCGGGTCCAAGCTGGTGCGATGGCTCTTGGGGGTCTGCTGGGGCTGGATTGGCCGATCTGGTGGCCGCCGTGGCTGTATTGTGGGCTGATGGCTTGTGGTGGCTCTGTCCTGGGGGGGTGTTGGGACGCATTACGGGGGGCGGGGGCCGTGGGTATACTGCGCTCGCCTGGGGCCGGTGCAGTGGGTGTGCGGGATGCCTCCCTGTAGGTGTCGCCGGGCCCCACCACGCTGCCCATCTTTCGCCCTCTGGGCTCGCATCGGTTCCCGGCCCCATTATCCTCTGGCCGGCTTCCAGTGGCGGCCCGCATCATGATGTGCTGGGTGCCGCCCCTTCGGCGGGCCGCTCGGCCCCTGTGTCTGGCCTCCTGGCTGTGTGGGGCCGTTGGCCCCCTCGGGGGAGGGTGTGGGGGTGGGGTCGGGCGGGTCGGGTGGGGGGTTGGGGGGTTTGGTGGGGGCTGGGGTGGGGGGGCGGGGTTGGGTTGGCGGGTGGGTCTTCGCGCCCCGGGCCGTCTGGGTTTGGCCTTGGTGTGCTGGGGGGGTTTGTAGCTGCTCCCTCTTGCTCCCTGGGTTTGCGTCGTTCACGGTGGCCCCGGCGGCTCTCTGGGGGCGGCACCCTGCAGCTCCTACGACCCGGGATGGGGGGTGCCCGGTTAGCTTGGCCCTGCCTTGCCGTGATTGCTGTTCTGGGCTTCGGGGTCCTTCGCACTTGCATGTTTGATTGGGTCTTGCCAGCTACTGCTGAGTTCCATTTCAGTGAATGATGGGACCCGCCAGAATGTGCTGAAAATCTCTCCAGGATTTCTACCCTAAACTCATTCTCTTCTTGCACTGGTGTCCCCTTCTGGCCTGTTCTGTTCTATTCTATTGCATTCTATTTTACACTATCAAGTCATCCACAACTATGATGTTCAGTACTGTTTTTGTTTAATTATTTATTTATTGACTCTCTTTTTCTTTTGTGCTGTTTTGGTTTTCTTCTCTTTTTTCGATTTATTTATTTTTATTAATGGACAGTTAAAAGTTGGGAATAACACACCACCTTTCAATCTTTTAACTGCAATAGCACCGCCTATTAACCTCTTTCCCTGTTCGTCCTGTCTGTCCTGTCCAGTCTTCGTTTCCCCCACACATCACTGAGGTGTAGCACTGCCCTCCCTGGCTTATAATAGTGAGTTCTAATAAAGGATGTCTGCTCAGCTTTCAGGGAGGACCGGTGATGGTCACACACATGCACTAAATATTAAAATATTTGGCTGCAAGACTAAAAAATGCAATGATCTCAAACAATGTTGACACCCTCTCTGTGGTGTTAAACAATGAGAACAAATGCAGACAAAAAAAAAGAAAAAAAAAAAAAAAAAAAAAAAAAAAGAACTCAGACATTCTCCGTATTTATTCCAAATTACCAGTGGTCCATAGGTAATACTGATCCTGTGTGAATAGGGCGTTATAGTTCAGAAAATATGGTATATTATTGCATTTCATGTTCCATATAGGCTGGAATAGATTACGAAACACAAAGGGAAGTAAAAAATATATGTAATATATTACATTAATCTTTTTCAGGGATGGTCTGTATGGTTTCTTGTCAGAGCAGGTGACTCTAAACACCTCACATAAAACACACAACCCTGAAGGCTAAATTAAATAAATAAATGTTCCAGAGCAGTGGCTTCAGGCCTTGGAAACACGCTCTAGTGCTTTTACGACCGACCGCAGTCACTTCATATTGTTGAAATGTTACGGACAAAAATTACTGATCATTTCTGCCTTAGCTTCAATGGACGTTTTAATAACAGTCATGGTGAAAACAACTGACAAACAGCAGAATGCGGTTGACGTGGCTCCGTTAGATGATTGATTTAGCTCATGGAAAAGGAGTTAATCACTTTTTAGCATTTTACTCTTCTGTAAACTGCTCTGAAAAGCCATTACCTGTACTGCACTCCACCTTGAAAGGTTTTCCCCTGTTTTTATTATATTAATTAATCTGACAATGGTAGTTTTACCTACCAGAGTATCTTCATGAGTAATCTCTTCACTAAATTTTTTACATTGAATAATTGTCTTAAATGGAAACTGCATGATGAAACTGTTTTTTCTGACACCAATTAAAAACTATATTCTTATTTAATTATCTATCTATTGTTTAATGGAATGTTCTTTGGAATGGACATACTTTTTAAAATAAATCTGTAAAAGCTTTGTCTCCCACAGTCTACAAAAATGCATTCCTGTGTCTCAGGACAATATAACTGCTGTAGTTAGGATTCAAACCCTTCTCTCTTGTATCGTAGATCACACCATCACCTCCTGAGCTACATGTTAGTTTTGCAGACCCAGTGCAAGCGGGGCGCAGCTGGTCTGCGTTGAGCCAACAGGGTGTCCAGACGACTTATGCAAGTTTGGCCCGTCATGCTCACCTCTCCGTTGCTCCCACTGGTGCATCCCTCTTCCATTCCATCTCCTTTCCTCTCACTGGTGTGAGTGGGAATGAGGGAGGAAAAAGGGCGTGCAATGGATTTAACACAGCTAATTTAGATCTAGTACTTCTCCTTGCTCTGGGTTCATTTGGGTTTTGTTTCATTTGTTTAAACAGGGTTTTGATTTCACTTAGGAGTATTTATAGTTCGTAAGTTTTGTTGTTTTAATTTTAGTTTTGGGTCTGTAGATGATCGGTACTTCTATTTTCAGGTTTAATTTCATAAACCCATAACACGCCCACACCCACAGATATAATATAATCTAATCTAATATATCTATATATCTAATATAATGCTCCCCACGGGTGGAGGCAGATGACCTGCCCACTCCACACTGTAAACCCCAACATTCATAATAATTAAATATATTAAGTTGTGAATACTCAAAGTTTCAGTAATAATAGTACTAACTCAAATGTATTCAGTTGCTGTAACATGTTCTTCTTTTTAAGTAGGTACTTCCAACTAACATTTATTTATTTTTTTATTGAGGGGAACTAAGTGAAGATAACAACATATGAAGTACAACTTAGTGGAATTAAGTCATTAAATGCTGTGAATGATAATGTAGCTAATGTTATTTCTATTGTTTCAAATAAGGATGATTGAAAAATAATGAAATTAAACCTGAAAACAGAACCATTGATCACCTCTGGGGCACAGTAGAATAGTCATTATTGGGGTTATGTTTTGCAATGAAATGTGTCTGACACTCTGGAAACCTGTCTGTGAGGTTGTGGTAACGTGTGATGCACGCCGGTCTGCCAAATGACCACTACCACGCTTAGACCTGCCTTCAGCTGGCGAGCTGGGCGCACTGTCTAAAGTCAATGAATCTCTCACTGTACCGAGCTGAATCAGTGGTCAACTCCCACAAGTGTGCCACCACACTCATTTTGGCGCCAAACTACCAAACCACTCTGCGCTGACCAGAAAATAGCGTTGCGAAGGGTCCATCAGCGCATACTCTACTCTGCGCCCAGAAACTAGAGCCCATAATGTTTAAAGGGGTAAATGAATGCACCCCACTACTCTGCTATCACTTACATTAGAGGAGGGGAGGGTCTACTCCATATTTGCTGTTTCTGACACGAGTCTACATGGTAAAGGGAGTTAGATCTAAGCAAAATTAAAGTCTAAGTATTAAGAGACAACTGTATTCAAGCAGCATTTGGTTCTCCGTAAAAAACAAAGTGGCAGCCACAGAAGGTATGGAATGTATTAATATACAGTGGGAACTATAGAACTGCATGGACTGAATATTAAATCTGTTTGAGTTACTGCAGAACAGAGCCAGTGATTGACAGATTTGCATGATTTATTCAAACGGAGTTCTCTACTGCATCCTGTTTGTAATTTTCCATTATTTGCAATGTAATAGAATTCAGTGTCATAAGACAACTCTTTGCTTTGGCTCCAAAAGTGGTCATATTAGTGAGGTTAAATATTAATAATTTGATGATTGTATGATATATATATATATATATATATATATATATATATATATATATATATATATATATATATAGTTGTATATGACTTATATGATTCATTTATAATGGTAATTTTGCTTTGTTTCATCCCCTTGAACCCTTATTACGATTCAAACCCTGAACCCCACCATTCTCCTACCCCCCCCCCCTTCATTTCCATTACTGGATCTACCAGTCAGATAATATTTTGTTATTACGGTTGTCAGTTTAATGTGCTAATTAGATTCATTCACTGCAAAAGTAACACATTATTAAAAAAATAACACAGTTAATTATTAGGCCCAGTAAGTTCATATTCAAAGTGTGTGATGCATGTGACAGAAGCGACACATTTCTTTTACACATTAAACACAAGTGAGCTGGACAAATCTTAGAGTGTAATACATCATTACCACAGTAGGGGGTAGTTCTGAGTCAGGGTGTCAAAGTGGGTGATATTGAGATTGACATGATACTAAAGAAGAGTGTGCTCTGGTGTTTGTTACATCAGACATGTTAAGGGTAGGAACACTGTGGTAATGTTTGACTGGGACACACTGGGCCTGAGTGACTTCATTATTAGTGAACATCCTGCTTGACCTTTCAGTTTAAAAGCACACATGAAATACAACAAGATGGAATATGGAACAATCGGTGGTGCAAACCTCACCCCCCCAAAAAACACGCCACACATAGATGGTGCTTTGTACGACCTCTGAACTGCAGCAGAGACAGAACCTGGACAGAGAATTCCAACCCCTTGATCAATCTGTGAATTCTAGACCGGTAGAGGCATTTACAATAGAATAGACTTTGTCATTGCACACGAGTTAGAGCAAAAAAAAATTGTTCTCAATGTCTGTCTCCAACCTGCTGATTCCAGTGTCTCACTTTCTGCTGGACACTCCAGTGCAGGCATGGACAAATTATTCCATAAAGGACCAGTGTGACTGCAGATTTCTGTTCCAACAACAGCAGCACAACAGACGTAATTCAATTAATCAACTGATCTCAGTCTTCAGAATTGATTGGTCAAACTAGTTCCAACCAACTCTTGGTTGGTTGGAGCAAAAACTTTCAGCTACTTTGGCCCTTTATGGAATAGTTTGCCCATGCCTAGTGTCATGCATGGCCATCATCATCTTCTCTAGTATAACATGTTCTATTAAACTTGCATACTGCCCCCACTGGTGACGCAGGGCATTGGATGAATAAGCACATCATGACGGCCAATGCGTTGCAATGTATTCATGTTTGGGTACCTTTGCGTCGACTATGAAATAGATTACCCTGCCCCTCGAAAACGGTAGAGAGGTATTATTTTTGGTTCCGTTTTTTGTCTCTGTGTGTTTGTCTGATTATCAGCAGCGTTATAAAAAAAAGTACTGGATCAAGTTCAATGAAATTTTCAGGAAATGTGTGAGGTGGTTCAGACTAGATCCCATTAAATTTTGGTGAATGTCAGTCAAAGGTCACAGTCACCAAAAAGGCATTTTCACAATGATAACAGATAGGGCAAATTAGGTAAATTGTTTGTGTGTGTGTGGGGGGGGGGGGGTTGTTGTTCCGAGCATCACTTGTTTAATTTTAAATGTCTGTATTGAATCAGCTTCAGTATTAATTTTGAATTGAAGGTCTGCTTAAGTGCCTATTTGAGCTCCATTTTATTTCTGAATTGTATTTATTACCTCCGCCAAGGAGGTTATGTTTTTGCTGCCATTGGTTTGTTTGTTGGTTTGTGTTATGACTCTGAGTGGACCCAAATGCACAACTCACACCAGAAATGACAGTTTGACAAACATATATTTATAATAAAATAATCAGCTCGGTCCTCTCGCTCCACTATGAGGTCCGCTGCATTGGGGATCCTCCCCTCTGTACGTACAATGTTGTGCAGAAAAGGGTCAATCCAGCAGTCACATGTGGGGCAGGCAAGAGCAGAGTCAAAAGCAGGCGAAAGGTCATGAAATGGTGAAGTGCAAAACCAGATAGACAAGACCAGAATCCAAAAACCAAGAGACAAAACATGGTCAAAACCAGGAAATCAAGACAAGATAAAATGCTCATAAGTTATAAACCAAGGTTGTACAACAAACTCGCATCAAACAATGACACACCAGGTATTTATACTCAAAAAGACAGATGTGACGCATCACAGAGCAAAGGTTGGCCAACATCAGTGACAGAAAGTAAAATTATAAACTCTGACTGTGAACCCACTTAACAAAATAAAAGCCCAAGACACCAACAATGACAGAAAAAAGAGAAAAACAGACAAAAGATAAGACAAAACAAGATCATAACAGTTTGTGTACAATATAACTCGAAAACTAATAGATGGATTTTGATTAACCTTTCAGGTTATGGTGGTAATGGGGAGATCAATAAATGATTACATTTTGGTGGTAATTAAGGAGGGGGGATGTTTGTTATTCCCTTAAAATCCATCCATTAGTTTTTCACTTACATATTGCCTTGGCGGAAGTGCTTATTCCGAATAACACAGTTAGCCTAAATGGTTTGCTAGCATAATGCTTGACCTTTTTCTTTTGAATTGAATTCATGAAACACACTTCACAAATAAAAATGAGGATTGCAAATCTAATTTTCTTAGTATAGATAAGATAAGATAAGCACTACAATTTTGTAATGCCCGAAAATTTATTTGGGGACGTTTAGTAGATGTACGATTAAAACATGATTAATTAGATTAATTAATAACAAATCCTGCTTTTAAATAGATTTTTTTTTTAAATTGCCTGACAGCAGTAAGCATAATATAATTACTTACTCTACCATGCCTCTATGAAGTAAAAGGAAAGACTAGTTTTGAAAATATCTCCAAAGTGTTGTAAAAACTTTCACTTTTGCAGTGGAGATCAGTTCTGTCTTCAGTCTGCAACCCTGAAACACCACTGGGGAGATCATTGTTAGACTTTCTATAGGAGTCATTCAGATCCTCAGTGGAACTGTGCTTTGTTGTGTGAAAAACAAACCCAGTGCTCAACAGACCCATACTTTCAGGCTCTGTTTGGATGAATCGTTTAGCTCAAAGACAACTGTAAACTCTGTAAATCTTCCAACCACATATGTGATCATGGTGAACAGGAGATATTAGATCTGTGTGGCATACACTCACAGTAGGTGGAAGAGACTTTCACAGAAGCTGGATATCTATAATTCAAGCCAAATAGCCTATCATTTTCAAATGAACTGCTATAACAACTTTGTGCTTGTCTCTGCGGCCCTGTGATGTTCTCCTTCTACATATTTTATTAGTTTCTCTGTGGTGTAAATGTGAAGAAAATGAAAAGTGTGTGACCTTACCTGACCTGAGCCCTTTAGGTGGATCTCAGCACAACACAGGCTACTATGAAAAGGTAAAGAAACAAGATGAAAGGACAACAAACTGCAGGAAACACAGCTGTTGTGAAGCATATACACTTCTTCTACCACAGAGCCGGAGGTGTTTTGTTTGAGTTTGTCTTTGAACTTTGTCTTAGAAAACTGACCGCATCAGATTTTGGTCTGAAAAAACCCTGGTCACATCAATCAAAGACTCGCAAAGTTTGACTAAGTTGTGTTATTCCCCATTTTGTAACAGTCTGACACTGACAAAGGTTATATCTAAAGGTTAACTCCCTTTATTATCCCCGCAGGGATTCAGTCTCATGTTACCCATCCTAATGACCATAGCATAGCTTTAGCATTGGCACAGTAGGAGCTGTGAACTATCACTGAAGGCACCAAGGGACTTCAAAACAGGACAGGAAAATTAACCTCAGTTCCATCTGTGTTTCCATGGTTAAGCTATGGAACATTTGCAACAATATACACAGCCAATACATCCAGAGGTATGTCACCTAAAAGCAATTAAATGGGCAAATATCAAAACAAGCTAACATTTGAGACCAGTGTCATGAATAAAAAGGCAAAAGACAAATACAACAAACTTTGTTTTCACCAGCAAGTAAAAACTAAACTGAGTAAAAACTAAGCATACCATACTACACAACAAAAATAAAGGTTGCTTCATGACAGGGTGGTGAGGATTTTCTTACCTTTGCTGTTTTCTGATCAGTATTATGACATGAATAAACATTTTGCTATTGATGAATCCTTCCTCCCAAACCCCAGACAATGTCCACATGCTATTCCTATTGTTCCTATTGTAAGTGCATTTTACTTCTTCCATCCAAAATGATTATGCATGCAGCTTAAGTATGGCAGTCACTCTCTCTCCCTCACACACATATTCAGTTGATCTTAAAGAAAACACAAAATACATTTCAGGATCTGCATAGGTTAAGACTCAAAGGCACATCCATCCTCCAGATGAGAAGACTGTAGCTGACATCTATTACAGTTTTAACTTGTCATCTTTAGTTAATTCTTCCCAAATCGGGGTTGGCCTTTTGTTCCCCAGTCCAATGTACATGACAGGAATGTAGCTCCATATGTAGGGATGAAGGCCTATAAACCATACTTGTGATAATACTGTCTTCCAGAATGTTGGGAGGTAGAATATAAATATATATCTTCATCCTGCCTCAACGTATTCCAGGTGATCCATGTTGAACATGAACAACAAACATGGAATTCACAGATTTAAACTTCTACTTGTTAGTTACTGAAGAGGTGTTTGGACTGTTGATAGTCCAGTATTCTCATATACCCAAATGAGATGGGAGAAGCAAAATAACAGATGATGTCATTGTAAATTATGGAGATTCTTTCATTGCAAACTGTGGCACACAGTGTGCAAGGGAAAACTGTAAATAATCATAAATGGCAGGAGGTTCTGAGGGACAAGTAGATATATTTATTTTTCATGTACTGTGAAAAATAAGTGAGATACAGCAGTTTTAAAACCACTGAACTCACCAAAATGAAGCAGATCTGTTACTCTGTCAGTCATGTTAAAGCCCCGCCCACAGTGTCTGTCAATTATGTTAAAGCTCCTCCCACAGCCTTAATTGTCTGCAGGTGTTTCATAGAGCCAGGAGCACTGTTGCCATGGTGATGAGCAGTGGCGGGAACTTCAAAGGGGAGGCGCACACTGAACATACTGCCAAACTCCTGCGATTTTTGAGAAAGTTATAAATAATTGGTGAAAACAAAGTTGATCATGAGTGGCAGGAGGGTCTGAGGAACAAGTACATGTACTTTTTATGTCTGTACTGTGAAAAATAAGTGAGTTAGAACAATATTCAAATCACTGAACCAAATATGAGACAAATAATTTTTCCAATGGAAGTATATTGAGTGAAAGCCCTGACATCATCCCAAACAGGTTCCTGTCATTTCACTTTAAAAAGAGCTAGATTTTCAAACCCTGGTCTGTTAGAATTCTCAGAACCATGGCAACATTTGTGGAAAAGATTGTTTGTCTAGTATTTATGGTTTTGCTGTGAGGACGAGTTATTAAGACATTTTTCAGGTAAATTTTTGCTTTTCTCGTACACTAGCAATGACATCGCCCACTGATAAAAAGTCAGATCTTGGTCTTTTCAGGGTGGATTTACTGAGTTCTCTATTGAGAACCATAAATCACACCCTCATGAGAATCACATCCAGTGTAGATGACAATAATGTCTGCCTTTTAAAGTTTAAATTAAGTACTAGTAGCAGTAGCATTGGCAAAAAATGCTTTTTTTGTTGTTGCTCCCATTAATATTGAATGGCATTTTATTTGGCATAATAATGCGGAATCTGTACAACATATTGGAATTATGAAACCACACATGTAATCTCTGGGGCAATGTGATGAAGTTTTTCCTATTTACTGCAAAATCTTATGATGTATCATTTGGGAGTTATAGCTACTTAAACATGGCCCAATTCAGTTTGGATGGACATTTTTGACAATTTCTTTGCATTTTCTCTGAAATCCATGGATCACAATGTAAATCTTGATAGATCGCACATCTTTCGAGACCAAGCCGCACATTTCATCATCAAAATTTTTGGTCAATTTACAATGACTTGATTCTTGCATTAGAAATCACGTACCTTTCTTCCTCTCCCTCTCTCATATATGATGTGAACATAAGTTTTTTTCTGTAAACACTTTGCTATACCTCAATAAAGTGCGGTGAATGAAGTAAAACTAAATGGTACCAAAATATTGGAAAACTGGTGAGAAAAATATTCGCCATGAATGGAAGTGTCTTTGGGCAAGGCAGTAATCTGCACATTGTTCCCAGAAGCTGTTTGGATGTGCATGCCTGTGTTTGTAAATGGTTGAAACATTAATACTTGTGAATCTATTTTTGTCTCTACTGTCTTAAACTGAGTTGGGCGCTCAAATGATGTTTTCTTTGCATCCCATAAAAACACTCAAAACGGATTGCAACCTTCACGGCAAAATTTTAACTATAGTACTAAACTCCTACTTAATTTTAATTGATTATACATTCACAATTTGTGTCTACTATTGAATCAGCATTAATTCAATAACAGTGAAGCTGAATGCAGCTATTGTAAGAAAAGTCTAGAACATTAAACATACAATTTCTTTTGGACTCATCTTGGTCTGTAAATTACTTCTTTGTGTGCTAAGAAAAAAAAGATTCAAAAGCATTAAGCATTATTCATGTCCTGTGGGATCAATAACATTTGTCTTTTTGGCTAGAACATACCTCCAAGATACTTTCCTAAATGGACTACATTTGCAAGCTTGCCCATTGATAGCTATATTCACTTCACTAAACTCTACACAAAAGCATATAATAGCTTACATGTCTTTACTAGCACTACTGTGTGTTAACTGTGTATTCCTATAACTATTAGAGATGTGTGGTTGATCCGTGCACCAGCAACAACAGTAGATCGAGCGGATAATGCAACGAAAAATAATATTTTAATTCAATTTGGGTGGGTTGCGGTTCATTAGAAAGCTTTTGAGAGCCCCTAGCGTGGGTCCTGCTTCAGGGATAAATTGAGGCGAGACAATCACGAGGCTTGAATCACGAAGGTCTCCGATTCTTGTGGTTTTATTGTCATCACATGTAAAATACACAATTGATCAGTGCTGATTACCAGCCAAAAGTCTAATGTCCATTTGTTTACACTCCATTTGGTAATATCTTGTCCATCGTCCATTTCCCCACCCATGGAGCATGAGGCGGTCCTGTTCCTGTTCAGTTCCCATTGGCTATCCCTTCACTTGTGTGTGCTGGTTCATGTCAGCCCTCGGTTCTACTTGTTTTTCATTTAGGCCAAAATATTCTGGCTCCTGGACTCGTCCCTGTCTCATGGTTAAAGATTAGTGAGTTCCCAAATAATTGTGTTTTCTGGTAATAGTTTCTGTCCCTGTTACCCTCAAAGGTGATAGCCTGGCTCTTGGCTCAGCTGGGCTGACCAGTTGAGATATCTTACACCAATAACTTACAACCCTAAAATCATTAAAAATATTTTTTAATGACCCATAACTGCGGATGACCACGGGCACCCACTCACTATGGGTCAGCCCGCACATCACTGATAAGTCACCATTTATTTGTACTGGTATGGATGAGCTGGGATGGGGCAGGTTTTTGGGGTGGGGAAGTGCAGTTAAAATTGTGTTTATTTTTCTTATATATTTACTTTATTATTTATTTAGTTTTTATTAATTCATCTTATTTTCTTTGATGCACAGTTTACAGTGGTTCTTCGGGCTTTGTATTTTAAATGAATGTTTGTGTACATGTACTTATGGTTTTATATATATATATATATATATATATATATATATATATATATATATATATATATATATATATATATATATATATATATATATATATAAAAGTGTTTGTGTGTGGGTAGGTGTGTGCGTGAATTATAATTGTATGAGTATATATTTTGTATCATTGTTAAATAAAATAAAAATATTGGGGGACCAATTGAAAACCTTTTTTTCCGTTTCAAACTCTAAAGCAATTATTTGTACTGAAGTTAATAAAACCCAAACGTTGTCTTTGTCTTGAACATAACTTTAAGATATATTGTTAAATTTTCACCAGTTCGACCTTAGCCTTTTCGCCTTTGACAATCCCAAGCAATTGTTGTTGTTTGAAGGTTTGCATGGTGAAGAATTAATATATAAATAGACTTGTGGTGCACCATGTAATTAGTTCTGAAAAGACCTAGGAATATTTCCTCGACGTTTCAGATGATATTATTCAACAGGAGAATGATGATGCAATTATTTTGAAACATCTACTTTACAATTAAAAATATTTCATGTATATTCTTTTAATTATTTTTCTAGTGATGTCAATAAAACCCAAAGTGTTCTTTGGCTTGAACATACCTTTAAGATAGATGATGAATTCCGTTCCAGGTCCACCAGTTGGACCTAAACCTTTTTCCTTCTAACACTCCAAAGCACTCACATCAAGTCTTAAATCCAGGATCTCCAGACTTGTAAACTCCAGAATATTAAAGTAGCTATCCAGCATTGTTCACTGACACATGATACTGGACATGATTAATAATGTATCAATCTATTACACATAAATTTAGTCCCTGACACGCACTGCAGCGTAATCACTGTAAAGGCACTTTTAATCGAGATTAATTAACAGTGAGCTAATTTACAATTCACTGCAGTCCACCCAAAGGATTTACAATGTTAATGAACTCTGAGACAAATGGATTCCTGTGGCATACTCAGTTTCACACAAGGTGGATTTACATGTCATAATTGATTGTGTTTCTTGTTTTAAGTCTGTTAACCTTTCACCTGTTTAACTCATATAAACCCAAACAGACACTGGTGAAGGAAAGCATCTATTCATTTATAATGTTTAATAACTCTTAAACCAAGAATATGATGGAACCATGTCAATAATTGGTATAAACAGTTTGTCATCGCTTCATGGTCATGAAGTATGACCTATTTAGACGTTCAGAGGCTCTGTAGTTACGATGGATCCACCGTCATCGTTGACAACATGGATTCACCAGTAAAAATCATGGAGTTTGATCAATGCCAGTGGATGGAGACGAAGACATTAACGACTAAGTTTTTTTCAAGTCGACTTATCCGTCAATAAAATTGAAGTCGACGAGTCATGATGACGTTTACAGCGGAGGAACAACACTGACACACATCTGTCCAGCAATGAGCAACTTGTATTAAAGTGTCCACCGACAAGAGACAAGCATCAGTATTTTAACCCCAACAAGACCAAAGCTAACGTTAGCAAACAGTTTTCTGTTAAATTTAACTGAACAACATCGGTAGGGTGAACATATGTCCACATTTTGTCTGGACACACAGCTCTAAAACTGGACTGTCCAGACGTCTGTCATGCGTCCTCACTTTTTATATTAAAAAGTGAGGAAGGCAGCGGACGACAAGAAGAACACCACACTGTCCACATCATGTTTGGAAAAAAAAAAGAGCACATTGTCCTAATGTGTGTTGTCTCCACTGCTGCTCATATCACTCAGATTACCTCGCGGATGCTGCTTATATCATTCAGGTTAGCTAGCGGATCCCTCTTCAGATTTTTTTTGTTTTTTTTCATCTAAGGTGAAGTATTTCCACACATGTAATGATGTGTGTTTTAAATTCTCTCTTGTTTAGTCAGACCAACCACCCCCTGTTTTTACCTGCAGCAGCCATGTCTGCTCTGGTTTAGGTCTGACTGGTCTGTGTTTATGAGGGAGAGAAAGAATAATATGTGATTCCTCCAAATTTAAGTCGACTTATTATGTTATAACCTAAACTCAAGGTGTGATGTTTTGTTATTTTTTTTGTACGTCTAAGTGTTCTTTTTGTCATTGTTAGTGTTTGGGGATTTTATTTTGGGATTTGTGTTTCATGTAACACTTTCACTCTTTGCTTCCTGTCACCAGTGATTTTCCCGCCTCCTGTTAATTTTCCCTTGATGTGTCTCACCTGTCGGTAAAGGTACTTAAGCTTTCCATGTGTCTTTGTCCTGTGCGAGTTCATCTGCCCTGGTTTGCGACTTACATGCGGTATTCTTTGTCGATGGTTTTCTGGTGTCTGTTTCTGGTTACTCAGTTTCTGTCTGTTCCCCTGTCTGTAATGTTGTGGATCTTCTGTGTTTTTTGACCTTAAGCCTGTTCCCGACCAAGAGCCTTTTTCTCCCCTGCTGGTACCTCAATTCCTCTTGGATTTTCACTCGTGTTTTGCTGGTGTATGATTTCTACCTGTCTGACCCTGAATATTCTGCCTCACTCCTCAGTTAAGGAGCGTCTGCGAATTGAGGAATCAACAATTTTACCGTTTATTGTCATATATATTAATAAAGACTTTAAATACAGTCACACTGGTCTGAGTCCTGCATTTGGATCCATCCTCTGTCTAGCGTGTGTAAGAGTTACGGGACTCGACGTTTCTGTTAATGCCCTAATGGAGGCACTTGATTTATGTTATCTGAATGATATATTTGTTTGTAAAAGTAATTTTTTTTCTTCTTTTTTGACAGTTTCTGTTATGATAAATGTATTTTATGAACATCTACATCAGGGGTCCCCAAACTATTTCCAGTGAGGGCCACATAACTTTTCCCTTCTCAGATGAGGGGCCGGGGTCAGTTTGTAACAGAAAAAGTGTGACGAATGCAGGAGTGTCTAAATGTAAAAAAAATATTGTTTTCCAGAAAGCCACAACCCTTTCTGGATTCTTCACAGAACAAAAGTCAGACAATTATTATTATTATTATTATTATTATTATTATTATTATTATTATTATTATTATTATTATTATTATTATTATTATTAATAATAATAATAATAATAATAATAATAATAATTGTTTATGAAATAAGTAACCCTCTGTGGGTTCTTCACAGAAAAAAGGTCCATAGAACATATACGTCTTCATCTTAACAGGTCCATGTTCATCTTCGTTGTCAGAGCAGAATCTCTGACTTAAATGACTCATATGAGCAGTCTCTCAAAATTATTGTGACAAACTAGTTAATAATAGTTAATTGTTAGAAAGTTTTCAAATGTCCCACGCTGTTGAACACACCACTGATGTTATAACGGTTATGAACGCAGTCCTGTTTTATTTGCCGCTGTGTTGTAGGTAACCATCTCAGCTTTTTTTTCTCTTTTTTATTAATCTTTTCCTGGTTTATTACTTTGTTTGTAGATGCCACAAGGTGAGATAAATAACACAGTATAGTTCGGGTAGATGTTGGCATGTTGTACTGTATAAACTAATGCTGTTTAGCGCCGGTGTGCTGTTGAAGCTAATACGATAATATGCTAGCTGTCATCTGTAATTTCTGTGAGGTGATTTTTGTGTTCCATGACCCATGTAATACATCTGAGTGACTCATATAGTCAGTGTTAGCTTGTTTATTATTGTATGTATATATTGTTATACTGAGTGTTACTCTGTATTATTACAGACCGCAGTGAATAAACCTTCAATGACGACATCTGTAGCCGTGTTCTTTAATCGGAACCACATCCCACACCTTGTCACTCTAAACCAAATCCTAGAGACAACCCCACACTCTCTGCTTCATTAATAATGAAAATAGTTCATAACTAAGGAACATTTTATTGCAAAAGTCCAACTTTGTTATCAAATACAAATACACACATATAAAAACAGTCTAAATGGTCTCTGGTATTGTTCAGGAGGCCAGACCAAATGTGGAGCGGGCCGTAGTTTGGGGACCACTGTTCTACATGATCAATGAATTAAGCATCGGAAAATTCATGCTTTACACTGGACAAAAAACTGAAATAGAGCAGATAATATTATAATAAATGGTGATAAATTATATAAAAGAAAAAAAAATCATGTGGGAAGTGTCACAAAAATAAAACTGGGTCTTTCCAGGTTAAAGCAGGGGTCTCACACATGTGGTGTTGGAGCTAAAACTGCCCCGCCAAAATTTCCAATCTGGCCCATGGGATAAAAACGCACAAAAATGACACTGAACATATTAACAAACTCAACACTCAATAAAGGATGAATTTAATATTTTGTGTTTATTGTACACGTCCAAAAGTGAAGGAGAGGTGAAGTGAATCCGGGGTCACTGGTTGGAGTGGCACTGTGTGGGATGCAGGAAAAAGTGGTATTGGATGACAGACAGGCAGATGACATCCAGGAAAACAAAACACTACGAATCAAAGACTGACAGAAACAAAGAAATGATGCAGGACAGAGGGTGAATATACAAAGAGTTCAGGTGCAAAACCCTGTATATCCCACAGACCCATTTTGTGTAAATTTAAATTTTTATCAAGTGGTTAAATCTAAAAGCAGAACCAAGGAATGAGAGAGAAGATGAAGAAAGAAATGGAACCAGAAAAACTTGAGGCAGTGAAAAGATACAAAGACACAAATGAAATAAAATCAGCTGGAGAGAATCAAAGTGAGCGTCATGGCTATGATGACCCGCTCAAATGACCAACAGGATCTAAACGCACCACGGCCGTGTCACTCACCGCTTGGTCCGCTTTGATTTTCTACAGCTCATTTTATTTCATTGGTGTATTTTTCTGTTTTTGACATATATAAACATCAGTGGCAGTGAATGGGTTAATTCCCAAACACTGTCTCACTCCCAGCACATCAAAATCTGACGCACTGACCAGGCGTCAGTATCTGACACACAAGGTGTCCCTCAGCGTCTAATTCAGACGCAGTGAGTTTGTAACCTGTATGCGGCAATATGAGACGCTCAGGTTTAAAACACTTGTTGCTTGGGTTAAGGTTAGGGTTAGGGCTCTGAGCATCAGATAATGAAGTGGATAGGTTTGAACAGTGTGTCTCAACCCTGGTCCTCGAGGCACACTATCCTGCATGTTTTAGATCAGGGGTCTGCAAGCATGTTTCAGATGTTTTCCTATTCCAACACACCTGACGGGTGTGATCAGTCTTCTGCAGAGCTTGATGATAGGCTGATCATTTGAATCAGGTGTGTTGGAACAGGGATACATCCAAAACAAACAGGACAGTGGCCCTGTTGGGCCAGAGTTGTCGTCCCCTGTTGTAGATGTTTCTCTCTTTGAACACACCTGATGGTCATTATCATTCTTCTGCAGAGCTGATAATAGGCTGATCATTTGAATCAGGTGTGGTTGGAGAGAGAAACATATAGACATGCAGGATAGTGTCCCTCGAGGACCAGGGTTGGGAAACACTTGGTTAGAAATCCACTGCGTCTTAATTAGACGCCGAGGGACACCGTCAGAAACCGACATTTGGTCAGCGCATCTGACCGTGTCGGATTTTGACACGCTGAGAGTGACAATGAAATGTAGTGTCTGGTGTATCTTTGGTTTGTTAGAGGATGAAAGCATCACCCTCTCGTCAGTTAGTCATGTTGATGCACCTCAGGTTTATAAATGGCAGAGTTGGAATGGGCTGAAGTGAGGATTCTACTCCATTTATCAGAATTGGGTAAACCAAGGTTCATCAAGTTAAACTTCTGTCATGTATTGGTTCCAGGCTGTTCACTGAACACAGGTGATTCCACTATTTATCCCATTTACCTGGATCAGGCATTGTGCTCATCAAAATGGGCTGGTTCAGTGAACAGGTTGGAACCAATGCATGGTTGGACTTTGACTTGATGAACCTCGGATTACCCACCTCTGGAGTCTGTCATTCTGAATGAATGTCATGTGATCTAAAGCATGATGCTGATTCATTCTCTGCATGACACATGGTTTTGCACTGAAACTGTGGTGGTGTTTACTGGGTTTTGCAAACAATCAACATTTAAGGGAGCTTTATTCATGGGAGGAACTAGATTTTACAGAAAATCTGTTTTGTCTCTTGTGAAGTAGAACATGTTAAGGCTTTGGTAGCTGTACATAACACATTTTTTTTTAAATTATCATAAAGGAATTCAGTGTTTAATGTTTATTAACCTTTAGTCTAAGTTTTCAAGATGGAAAAAAAGGGAGAGGAAAAAAGTATATAGAGAAATTTAAAAAAATCCACCCCATACAAATTACCTTGCCCCAACTGTCACTTACCAAAAAAATAAATAAATTCTGTGTAACGTAAATACATTAATATATTACATCTGGCGTCCACATATGTGGGTTGTGACTTGAGTTTTCGTTATCATTAACACTCGCCATCTGAACCCGCTTTATCCTCACTAGGGTCACAGGGGTCACTGGGGGTCTAATCCAGCTACAATGGGTGAAGGTGGGGTACACCCTGTATGAGTCTCCAGTTCATCTCAGGGCTGAACATATATAGACAAACAATTCACACCTATGGACAATTTAGATTAACCAGTTAACCTATCAGTGCATGTGTTTGGATGGTGGGAGGAAACTGGAGAAAACCCACGTAGACACGAGGAGAACATGTAAACTCCACACAGAAAGGTCTGGTGTGGGATTTGAACCAGGGACCTTCTCGCTGTGAGGCATGAGTACTAACCATTGCACCTTTATCATTAACACACGGGGTAAAATTGCATTAGTTTTATTCTGGAAGCATTTTACTTGTAGACCAGACTTATATTTCCACTAAAATACACACAAATGTTTACCTCTGTCCTGATTTTACAATATATTTGGTATCTCTCACTAGTCGCTGTTCTTGTCTACCTGTGGTTCTGTCCCATCACAGGTCAGAACCTTATCCTGGCATAATGTGCAGTGTTGTTTAGATTCACTTGTGTCAAAAACATATACGCCGGGGGATACAGCAGACTTTTTTATTCTTTAGAATAGACCCAGGTCCTGGGGGTGCACCCCTGTGAGTTTCAAGGTGCAGTACAGAATAGAGTGTGGAAGTCCAATAAACCCCCTCAGGGCTACACAGCATGACCAACAAGTACATTTCACTGAAATACTGTATAACAGACACAAGGAGAGACATGTAGAGAAAGTGAAGTTGACACAGCCAGAACCTCCTGAAGACTCAACAAAAAATATCAACAGCAAAAGAGAATTCAAACCCAGAAAGGCCCAGTGCTACTTAAAATACTCTACATATTTTTTTTTTATATTTAATCTTACTTAACTATGTATCAAAATATTATCCTCTCTATTTTGCTTTTTTTCCTTTCAGAGTTTATTTTTAATTGAAGCTCTCCATTATCTTCCAACATTAGGGTAATTTCAGTATCAATCCCATACTAAGTAAATCCAGGGCTAGTACTGATACCAGTGGCAGTACTTTTGACTCGAAAAAGTCATGATCAATTAAATTTGGGATTTTCCTTTAGTTAGTTGATAATGATAAAATACATATATATACTTAAATAGTTCTTTTCCACTTTCAAGGTGCTGAACTTGCTTTACATTAGCCTTACATTCACCCATTCACACACACACTCATACACCAGTTGGTTTCTATGGGTCTGTCAGTCCTACTGGGAGACTAAGTCAGGGTTCATTGTTTTTGCCCAAGGACACTTCAACATGTGGACAGCCAGAGCCATGAACCACCAATTGAACTACCCGCTCTACCACCTGAGCCACAGTCGCCCCTAAACAAACAAAACATAAAACAATTTAGCAGTAAAATATATATATCTTTTTAAATGTATGGTGTTACCATAGCGGTAAACAACTTTCCCACTTCACACAGCACTTCTTTTTTTTCCACCATTACAGGCTGCTCACTCAAAGAGTGAGTGTGCCTGAGAGAGAGAGAGAGAGATGCAGTGTTTGCACAGACAGACTTGGAGAGGAGTTGTGGCTACAGAACTCCATGAGACAAGAAACAGCAACAAAAGTACCAGTTCCATGTTAGTATTGATCCCATACAAACACTCACCCTGGTATCCATACTATTGATATTTGTATTGATATGTCCAGCATAAGCCTCGTCTTCCAATTAAAAAGATGTCAACAATTTATACATCATTCACAATGAATGTAATGACAGTGCAGAAGCAATAAATAACAAATAAAATATCCAATAAATATGACATTCACATATTATAGATATTTGAAATACACGTCCATGTCCTTCAGCCTTTTTAGTGAATTATTCCAGAGTTTCAAGTATAGATGGTATATTTTCGTATATTTAAATTAATGATCATGTAGATCTAAGAGCTCAGATTAAAGATGAGGGTTATTATATCGTAAGTAGGCAAAATCTGGGTGTTATTTGCTGGGGGGATTGGGGCTATCATCCCCCCCTCTGGTTTTGGACTGTTAGGGTCATCCAGTCAAAAATGCCTCAAAGAGAAAGTTGAAAAACACACATTCCAGGAGGTAAATATCCAGCAATAGAGATCAGCAGAGGGGCAGGTGCATTCTGGGAGATTTTTTTTTTACCATTAATTGGGGAAAATAAAAGCAGTTTTTCATCACTTATTTTGCTTTGTTACAAGTGCATGGGTGCAGATGGCATACACCCAGGGCCAGGGTTTCAAACTGAGCACGTGAGACATGTCCCCAGATGGTCCACGTTCAGAGGGGAGTACCGGGGGTCGTGCCGGTGGGAATCAGATTGGTGGCGACAATAGATGGGAGACGGTCCTTTATCCATTTTCCACTTCCTGATTTAAAATCAGAAGTCAAATGTCCACCACATACACAGACCCATAACATCCAATCTGAGCTTTTTATGTGGGGAGAAAAACATCTCCCCCTCGGTTTTTTGATAAATCGCACACTGGGTAAAACTAAAGAAAAGGTGACTTTTTCAATAAATATATCATTAACTGAGCATAATCCAAGTGTTTCCATCCACACATTTTTCCAACTCTTTTGGTTTTACCGGTGAATCAATGTTGTTGAAGACGGTGGCATTTCCATGGTAACTACGAAGCCTCTGAACATCCAATTGGGTCATATCTGATGACCGTGAAAATATGACAAACTATTTTACAGCAATTATTCACATAGTGGACCAATAGTTATTAAACAGGTTATATCAGTAAATGGTTCTGGTCAGTGGTGGATGTTTGGCTTTTTATTGGTTAGATATACTTTTTTCCATGAGCTGTAGCTGCTGAAGTTGCACAAAACAGAATTCACAAAAGTTAGTTTAAAACGTTAAAGCTGTCATTCCATGGTTATTTCATTAATATTACTGTGTTCCCCATTGTTATTGAATACATTGTGTGTTGGTTCGATTTCACGAGGTCGAACAACAGAGTTTGCTGGTACTTCCTCATACATGTCCATGATGTGGTGATGAGGCATCTCTGATTGGCTCAGAATGAGCAAAGGAACACTCCCCCCCCTACCGTCTCGCTGTGTGTGTGTTTACCTTTACCAGAGTATCATCCAGCTACCTTTTGTGTCGTTGCTTGTTCTGAAAATGTGCAGGGAAAAAAGCTTTATTTCCACAGAGAGCACATGAACCAGATTGATCCAAGTTTTTCTCCAGTTTGTGTGACGCCGTATTCTCTTGTTGATGTTAACACTAATACTACTTCAGATTTGGGCTTAACCCCACATGGGTGAACTTAAGTCCATTTGACGTCAGATGGACCGGCTTTTTCTGGGTCCCTGTTCCTCTTGTTTTCTGTGAATGCAGTATGCAGCCAGTGGAGGTGATGAACCACTGTCAAAGGAGCATGATTCCAAAAGGAGCGTGGAAAAGTGGTCTTCAGTGGAATGACACCTTTAAATAATCTGATGACCGTGAAAATATGACAAACTGTATTTTACCTCAATTATTTTAATGCATGTCTAGGTTTTTGTGGTTCAGATATTATTAAATATGTTAGAGGACTTTGGTTGCTGTTTGGGTCTTTGTGGGTTAAATATTTATTTACAACCTACACTGATAAAGAAGCCAACATTTTCACATCCACCTCTTCATTACATACAATATTCATCATATTAAGACTGTAGGGTTATGATTCTCAGCCACAATGTGTGAAGAAATATATGGTTTTCAGATCTATCATAAGTGTAATATATAAATAACATTAGCATTAGCATATAAGAACATTAGCATTTTTTCACTTGATTTATTGTGAAAACGTTGTGATCTACCTTTAAAAAAAATAGCAAAGCTGCCTTCACTGCCTCCATCAGAAACTGTGAACTACGTTTGTCAAGTCCATTTTCCATGAAAATCATTAAGTGCCTCAGTTCTTCTCCCCTGCTGTTCTACAGTTCTACACGAAATATGACTATAATTCCACTTTTGAGTTCAAAGACGAAAATATCCAATGAGGTGAACAACTGAAAAATAAAACAACCTTTTCATATTAAACTTCAATGTTGATTTGTCTTCATCTTTATTGGAATAATATGATATTTCTATTAATATAGTGTTTAATGTGCAAAGGTCATATGTAGTATTTGGATACTTTTGCCATCAGAGAGTTCTTCTGAGGTTGTACCAATGATTCGATTGTATTGGATGGAAATAAGATTAGTATATTTGCACTAATGGTCTGACCATTAAAGGGAGTAGTGAGTCCCTGTACTGGTCTACCATGGTAAAAAAAAAAAAAAAGAAGAAGAAAACCTCCAAAGGGCTAATGAAGTTGTGATGGGTTTAGAACTGCTAACCAAACTACTTTTACAATTTAAAAAAGGGATCAATATAGTGATAATAAAAGAGCTGGAAGCGCTTCTCTTTTCACCACTGGACACATTTCTAATTTTAAAAGAATTAAGTTTGATGCTGAAATGGCTTAATTTCTTCTACATGGGTGAGTTTGATAATGAAACTTGTTCTGTGATGTTATTAACTTTTGTAACTTCGACAATTGTTGTTCTATGTCTGTGACTAAACTGTCCTGACTGTGTTTATTAGAATAATTGTCAAATAGTTATTTAATGCTGCTCTTGACCATGTAAACCATTCAGAAAACAGATCATCTGTGACTTCATGGTGGGAGGTTTTTTCCATCTAAAATCAAAGCAAAGCTAACAACTACAATGTAAAGTATCAGCTCATTCAGCACAAAGATTATCATATTATATTATTATGAGGAACTGTTAAAATAAGCATCTATGAGTTTTAGTTTGATGGAGAAACTTAATGATACCAAAATGCACAATGAGTTTTACACTTTTACACTTCACAAAGTGTAACATTTTTACATTGCGGGAAATGGAAAATAAATTTCAAAGTACTCCAGAATATAGGATCTCTTCTGGATTATCACCAAAATCTAATCATTGCTTCCTTGTGATACACCCAACACATCATGAAATTTTCATCAAGATCTGTCCATATCTTTTTGAGTTATCTTGCTAACAGACAGACAAACTCATTGGCTGAGGTAATAATAATAATAATAATAATAATAATAATAATAATAATAATAATAATAATAATAATAATAATAATAATAATAATAATAACTTCACATTCACATTAGTGACCAATTATTCATTCGCTCTCACATGTGCCCTCTGATGGTGGTAAACTACATACATAGCCACAGTTGCCCTGGGGCAGGCGGACAGAAGCGTGGCAGCCATTTTCACCTACAGCCCCTCTGACCACCACCGAACATTCATACACCAGTGTGAGTGACACTGGAGGCAAGGAGGCCGTTGTATCTTTGTCTTTGCCCAAAGATACAACGGACTAGGACAGAGTGATGGGCAAATGAAGCATTAATATATTTTTTTATCCCTCTAATGGAGCTCTCTGTTCAACAAACAGACAACAAATGCTTTTTGAAACCTCATTTGTCCATCATTACTAGGACAGTGCAGGATTCGAATCACCAACCCTTCAGTTACTAAATAACCCCCTCTACCAACTGAGCCATGGCCACCTCCAAGAAAGACAGATTACAACCACCAGAGGGACAATGTGAGAGTAAAGAAATAATGGATCAATTATGTAAAGTGCTTTGGGTGCCTTGAAAAGCACTATAGAAATCGAATCCATTATTAGCATAACGCTGTTGTAGCACAAGCGCTACTCTTTAGTTTATTTACCATTGCTGTTGTCGTGAAATAGAGTTAGAGAGGTGGGGCTATGACATCATAGTTTTAGCCAACCAACTAACCTATTTTTTATTATTATTATTATTATTATTATTATTATTATTATTATTATTATTATTATTATTATTACCATTGACTTATTTTGAGGGGGGGGGATTAGTGCTACAACTTGCGAACAGTTGGAGATATTGACGTAATAACTATTGACAATAGGTAGGATGTCACTGATGAACCTCAATTAAAGTCTTTAAATATGCCAATGGACTACCCCCTCCTTTTTCTTTTTTTTTACTACAGGGGACACAGAAGGACCTAGAGGTCAGTGCATCAGAGGTTGCATCAGACATTTTAATTGTCTGTCATTTTGACGGACAGGGTTGTAAAAATTCCGTCATCTCACATTATTATCCGTCATTTCAAATTACACTTTAATGAGTCATATTTAGTTTTATTTAATGTAGAAAAACATCTCAGTGATGCAGTAACTTTAGTTCCTGCTGGATGATAATCGTTAGAGAGGTGGGGCTATGACATCACAGTTTTAGAAAGTTGTGGTTTTGTCCAACAGAGAAAAGAAGAAACTGTTGTATTCAAATGTATGCACTCCAAAAAGTTTCAGTTTCAGTGACTGAATGTGTACAAAAAGCCTCTATAAAACCTGCTAAAAAACTTTTGTGGATATGACTGAAACCGTCATCGTCCTGGCAGGGTCTCAGTTTGTTGGAAAACAGGGCTAAAAGAAAACTAAAGTGTATTCCTTCCTCTAAAAACTTGAGTACTTTCAAACTTACACATTTATCCTGTTGTTTTCTCCATCCTTGCTATTGCTGACACATTGCAACATTTCTTGACACATAACTGCCGGAGGAAGAGCAAAAAAAAAAAAAAAAGAAGAGGCAGGAGTGTTCCTCAAGATTTGTGCATGTGCACATGGTTATGTGTTACACAATGGCACCTGTTTAATGGATGTGTGAACTTCTTTTCTTATTGAACACACGGGGAACAGTAGCTGAAAGTGACATTCTCAGCTGTCAGGATGTGTTCCCTCTGCTGCAATGGACAAACTTATTAAGAAGGAACCAGCACAGAGAGTCTCCTTGTTGTGGAGAAACAAGTCACCTGTATCACTTTAATGGATATATGAACTTCCTTTACTGAACTCAGGGGCAACAGTAGTTGACAGTGACATTCCGAGTGTCTGGAGGCATTGTCCCCCTCTATAATGGACAGATTTAGAGAATTTACTGAGAGAGGAATGAAACTCAGCAAAGATACCTGTTGTGAAAAATGTCACCAGTTAAGTGGATGCTTTACTTTCTTTCCACAAGAGCTTTAAAGTTTACAGCTGAGTTCCTACAAATGAGGGAAACCTGGAACCATGCGCATAGGCTGGAGAGGGACTCACATGTGTGCGTGCAAAGTGGTTGATAATGACTCAGAGCACTTTTAAATGACTCAGAGCACTTTTAAATGACTCAGAGCACTTTTAAATACTCAGCGAGCTAATGGGCTAACACCGCACTGGTACTGCATCAAAACAGTTAAACGCCTATAAGTGCATGTTTAACATCAGGAGTCTACTGAAGGAAGTGGTTCCAACAAACACAAAGGCTAATGGTGTAATCTGCTTTATTATCTCTGTTGGGTCTCTGTATTTTACCCCTCAGATCACACACGGTATATTAGCATTAGCAATTAGCAGCTTACTACCTCTAATGCAGGGCTATCAAAGTCATTGTATTTCAAGTTTGATCTAAAGTGGAATAATAACAGAATATATAAATTATGCTAACTCCTAATTTTCTTCTATGTTTATAGTGAAAAAAGTAAGACTAACTATCCATCCATTGACTATCCTTTAAAACAGTGCTTCTCAATTTTCTCTTATTTTTCACTTTTTAAAAAGTTATTTTTGTATTATTTTTTGTTTTTCGTTTTTATTTTTATTTATTTATTTTATATCTTTAATTGTTTTTTTTTGTTTGTTTTTTTAAGGAGAAAAGGGAAATAAAACATGCAGGACACTGGGCCACGAGAACTGGATTTGAGAACCACTGCTTTAAAACAATCTGAATTTTTTAAAAATGACATGAAAATGTTTGCATTTACAAAGAAAAACCTGGTAAGTGGACAGTTTGACATGTAGACAGCCAGAGACATGATACGAACCACTGACCCTTTGATCATTGGATGACCCACTCTATCAACTGAGCCACAGTTGAACCATTTCACTGATCCGACCCGCATGTTCTTCAATATGACATGGATAAACACATTTGCAGTCACCATGGAAACAAAACCACTTATATGCAACCCACATGTAAACCTCCAGGGGCTCACATCCAGCTCCAAAGAGTAAAAGTCCTGCCATGTATTGGTTCTTCCTGGTCACTTCATACAGATGATTCCAGTTGAAGAAGATGACTGAAGAGAGCACATCTCCCTCCTCCCATCCTCACCACATTCTGCAGAGGCACAGTGCAGAACATCATGACCAGCTGCATCGCCATCTGGTACAAAAGCTGTAATATTTCAGATGACAAATTTTTATCTCATAATTTTTACTTTTTATTTCATGATTTTGACTTCACTTGATGTGCCTTATAGTCCAGTGCGCCTTATAGTGCGGAAAATACGGTACTTACTTTTTAAAAGAATTTTGAAAAGCTTCACATACCCCCTGCAGTACTTCCATGCACCCCCACAGATACACATACCCCCATTTGAGAACCACTGCTCTAGGGTTATCTTCAAGTACTTGTAAATGAGTAAACTGAGATGTGTACTTTCTCCTCCAGTTATAAATAACCACACGCCTGTAGCTCATGTTTGATCAATTACTGTGATGTACTTTTCTTCAAAGACCTGGAGCATCTGGCGTTAAAATCAAAGGTCAAATATCAGCATCTTTAATGTGTATCACTGACTCCCAACAGAGTATCATATCAAATGTAGAATATGTTCCCTTCTATACAACCAGGATCCAACCTCTACGTTTACATTTATTCCTCTTCCGTTAGCTGACATATTAAATTTATTAACTGTCATGACATCAGAGTACTCAATTAAACCAGTCAATCAAAATGCATTTCTGGATGGATGGATTGATAGGTAGGTAGGTAGGTAGGTAGATAGATATATTGCATCAAAAGATAATTTTTAAGTCATTAATATCTGCCCAATATTCCCCCCTTCTCCATTCTGTTGAGGTCAAAACTCAATGTTTCAGCAGAAAATCATCCTGTCAATATTTTACCCCCCCACCCAAAAAAAAACAAAACAAAACAAAACAAGGCGAGAAAGGTAATGTTCTTGAATCAGTTTGTTTGTTGGCCTGTCTGTTTGTCAGCAGATTTCTGCAAAAACTACTGGAACAATTTCCACGACATTTTCAGGAACGGTACAAGATGGTACAGAGTAGATTTGATTACATTTTGGTGAATGAAGGTCAAAAGTCAAGGTCGCAGTCACCAAAAATGTGTTTTCACAAAGATATGAGATAGTGAAAATCAGGTAAAAAATAAAGTAAAAAAATAACATAACTTGCATTTGTTTCTCTGATGCAATCACATCTTTTGCGTCAAAAAATAAATCTGCAAATATTTCCTGATGATTTTGGAAACTGTAAAATTTTAAAGGTGTGTGAAAAAAAATAATTTGTCCACTACTGTATTCCCTAACATATTTCCCACAATATGTCACTGGATTTGATTTCTGGAACAATTTTCACTAAATCCCATATGATATCAATAATATTTTTTTGTTCTTCTGCCTCTGGCTCATGTTACAACATTCTATCACATCCTCTCATTATGGTTACCGAGCTAATTAACTGGCGTAGTATTAAGGAGAAGCACAAAGCACATTTTGGGATATTTGCCAGCCAAGTCAACAACCAGTGTATCCCTATTATGATACCAGACAAGAAGAACATTGTGTTATTCTACGCGCTCTTGGTTTATGCAAACTTTCAGTTGGAACAGTACTTGGACCCAAGACTGATGACGTTTGACGAGAACAGAAAAGAATGTGTATTGGAAACACGGCCACTATGCTCCTTGGTTTTAGTCACTGTTGTTGTTCTGGATCTAAAACAGCATAAATCATGTCTATCCAACACCAGCAGACGCTGTACGAGTGTGTTTTGGAGAGTGTCCAGTAGAACAGCATGTTGCACCTGTGTTTGGAAATGTTCTAAGTTAAATAAATCTGCAGCAAATGTGTATATCAGTGGTGGGTGTTAAACTCTTGAAATGCTCAGAGGTGCAGCAATAAAAAAAAAGAAGATCCATATAAGAAAAACAAGAGAACGGTAAAAATAAATAAACAAGAAATGCACTCTTACCTCCGCCAAAGCAGACGCCGACTTTCAAATGAAGAGAGGTCCGCCAAGGAAGTATTAAATTTGAGTCTTTCAGCAGGATTACGCAAAAAGTTCCAAACGGATATTGATAACATTTTCAGGATGTGTTGGGAGTGTCACAAGGAACAAATGGTGGTGATCCGAAAGAGATCCTGGATTCTGGATCACTTTGAAATTTTACATTTACATTACCAAAAAGTAATCCTTTCTTCCTTGTGGCACTCCCAACACATCCTGAATTTTTTTTTTTAATCAAAAGTCCATTCCGAACTGTTTGTGTAATCCTGCTGACAGTTAGACAGACAAACAAACAAACAGACTCAAATTTTAATACCTCCTTGGCAGAGGTAAAAAAGATCCACTAGCTATCCACTTTAAGAAAAAAAAAGAAAAGGAACACCCCCCCCACACACACACACAAAAAAAAAAAAAACAGATTCACCATCAGATAAAAAGTACCCAAAAACATATCCAATACAACACAAAAAGGTTATAAAGTACCACAATGGCTATGAAGTGGTTTTCCATAAAAGCCTCTTTCCTCTGCTCTCATGGACAACACTGGCTACTGGTACCTGAATGGACTCTGCCATGGTTAGTTTAGTCATGGAGTTGTCAAATGGCAAAGCAAATCCAGTGCCATTTGGAAATGAGTTCAATTTTAAAGTGGACATAAGTATCATGTCCATTTTCTACAAGTGAACACAGTTCCCTGGTGTCTTAGTTCCCTGGTGTCTTAGTTCCCTGGTGTCTCATGCTTTGGTCAAAATATCACATTGATGCAGAGATACAGCAGCTTCTTCAACCTGGAGAAATATAGACCTTTAAAAAAAAAGGCTCAGTTTTAGTGCCTCATGCTTTTATGCAAATGAGCCACAGCTGACTCCGCCCCTGTGTTCCATATTCTACCAAAATAGCAGGAAATCGATGGAAGCGGAGAAACAAATGGAACCTGAAAAAGTTGAGGCGGAGAAAAAGAGACAAAGACAGATTGTTATGGATCTGGACTTTGTCGTCTTGTCATGCGAGTTTCTGTCAGTCTTCCTGTGTGCTCTTGTTTATTGTTTGTCATTGTTGGGCTTTTATTTTGTTATGTGGGTCTGTGTGCACATCGTCTGGCTTTGCTTTCTATCACCGGTGTTTTTCTTCCTTATAAATCTGTGTAATTGGAGTCCACCTGTCTTCTACCCTTTATAAGTGTAGTGTGTGTGTGTGTGTGTGTGTGTGTGTGTTCGTTGCTAATTTGTCTGTATCCTTACACCCCAATGAGCGCTTTAAACCTGTGTTTTGATCCTCCCATGTTTGACCCTTTTCTGGAACCTTGGTATTTGTCTGTTGTCTGTGCACTTTTGGCTTTGGTACTGTTTGTGGCTTTTTTGTTACTGCATACTCGACTCTGAACCTGCTCTTCCCTTGTCGGATTTCCTCCTCGGACTGATCTCCCAGATTGACCCTCGCCTGCAAACTGGTAACGTGAACTGGTTTTTGATCCATGTCTGTTTACTGATCCGCCTTTTGCCTTGTCTGTCAGTTCCCGGTCTGATCTCCAGACACGCACAGATCGGCCGTACTGCAGCAGATTCACCATCACACACATTTACATTTAATAAAAGTGTCTTGCATTTGGGTCCCTCTGTTCTGACAGTCTGTCACACAGATGAAATAAAATCAGCTGGAGAGAATCAAAGTGTTGAGAATCCAGTCACAATATACAGTTGTTGAGAGTTGTGTTTTTTTTTTAATAAATATAAATATATACACATTACTAAAAATATTGCACTGGTTTGCATATATGTACTCTGTAAGGGGAGGTGTGCTGCAAAACTAGCAAAGAACAATTAAAAAATGTTGAAGTTTTTTCTTGCCGAGAAGGAGGGTCTAAGGAAGGCAAGGACAAACCATTCCCAAAGGGCCGGTGTGGCTGCAGGTTTTTGTTCCAACCAAGCAGCAGTAGCACACCAGACTGGATTCAATTAATCAATTGATCTCAGTTTTCAGAGTTGATTGGTCAAACTGTGAACTCTTGGTTGGTTGGAACAAAAACCTGCAGCCACACCGGCCCTTTGTGGAATAGTTTTCCCATGCCTGGTCTAAGGACAGGGGATGCTTGGGACCTTTTATCTATTTCTGTAGTTCATTATAGTTCTGTAAAGCCCTGTGAGACGACTTTGTTGTGATTCGGGGCCTTATAAATAAAATTTAATTGAATTATTCTGCCAAGGAATGGCAGAGTTATGTTTTTGCCGGGATTATCTGTCTGTCTATCTGTCTATCTGTCTGTCTGTGTGTGTGCAACATAACTCAAAAAGTTGTGAGTGGATTTGGTTTCCCTTTGAGGTTATTATTATTTAGAAGGAGGCAGGAAATAGAAGATTTTCTTCATCCAGCTTCTTTTCAACCCCCCCCCACACACACACACACACACACACACACACAGACACACACACACACACCCTGATAGTTACTGATTGTCTGCTGATGAAATGCACATCCTTGAATGACAAACATGAAAGGAAATGAATAAAACAAAATTAAATTCTGGTTGAAGACTGTTTTTTCTAGTGAACTAAACCATATTGTATTTTACTTTCATTTCGACAGCTCGGTGATTTGAACTTTTTAACTGCTTGGTAGTTGTTCCTCTTACATGCTGACAGGCTCCTTTGTCTGGTCTGTTGAGTGACATCCTAGTGAAACCCGTCTGGATGGGTTTAGCGGTGAGTGTTAGACGGGTCAGCGGTATGTCAGGTTGCACTGGACCCTTCCTCAGATTGACTGTCATTGTGTGCACTTTTGGAGATTGACAACAAAGCATCGGAAATGAAGCTTCCACTCACACATCGCTGGTGTTTGGCTAGCTGTCACAGAAGGCAGATACTGCAGGTGTCTGACTCCATTACATGCACAGACGTCACCACACATTCCGACCCAGTGCGTACTAATCCCGATTAGTGAGCATCAGCTCAGGCACAGTCTCAGCTCTGCTTGAGAAACTGATGAAGCAGCCCTCTCGCCCCTATTAGCTGACACAGACACTGGGCTTCTTGTTAGCCATGGGCTCTGATGCTGAGTTCAGGCACTGTTTCACCATTTCTGCGTTTGAAGAATTCACTCTGTGGGAAAAGAGCAAAAGCTGCAGCACTGGGGTTTTCTTCCCGTGGCTATAAATGAAACTGTGAACATTCTGGAACTCCACTAGTGGAAAACTGGGCCTTGACTGGGTCCTCCAGGCCATGTTTCTATGAGCAGAGGCTTTGACTCAACTGCCAACGATCTGCCTTTTTATACATTATCAATTATTTATCAAACATGTGTGTTATTTCCCTTCTGTTCACTTAACCCATGAAGATCCAAACAGCCACCGATGACCAAAACCATTTACTGTGATGAACTTGTGACTTTTAACTAAACCATCAGCGGCTCGGACCGCAGCAAAGTATATTTGAAAAGAATAGACCCGACCCACTTCTCAAGCCACATTTTAAAAATGTAATCAATGGTCTTTATGAATATCACATGACCTTACTCACATACCTGCATTTATTTCCATGTTAAAATCCAATGTCATTGGGCAACCTGTAACACCCAAAGAGACATTTGAACCTGGTTTTCACAGGAAAAAAAACACTGGGAGCTGCTCATCATCTTTAAAAATCTCAGTGAATGTGTCCCAAACTATACTTTTTAAATTTTATGTTCCACTTCCCCTTTTCCTAACTTGACTTTCTCTCTTGCTCCCTCCATACTGTAGGATACTGACCATGATGTACGTCACCTTCACGGACATTCAGTTAATGAAGCGTATTTGCAGGTTATTTTAATGTTTATCTCAAATGACAAATGATCCGACCGACCGCAAGCCGATTATTACTAAAAATATTTTTTATTGACCCGTAACTGCGGATGACCACGGGCACCCACTCACTTTGGGTCAGCCCGCACATCACTGATACATACATATATATATATATATATATATATATATATATATATATATATATATATATATTCTAAATAATTTTCTATTATTCATTTCTATATTGTTCACCAGTATACACAATCCAATGAATACAAGCTTGATTTTCACCAAGGAGCTCTGCCAGATCACTTCTAAGCCCCTCCCATTAAAACACACGATTGATGTCTATAGCCCAATCACGTGATCAGATCAGGACATCCTTATTTTTACTTACTAATCTAAATTTACTTTATCCCAATGACTTTTGCCCAGTCTTTAATCCTGGCCCAAACACCCAACCATCCTCTAGAGCAGTGGTTCCCAACCCTGGCCCTAGAGGATGCACGGATCCTGCATAGTTTAGAAGTTTCCCTCTTTGAACTCACCTGACAGTCATTATCAGTCTTCTGCGGAGCTTGATGAAATGCTGATCATGTGAATCAGGTGTATTTAGAGAGCGATATATCTTAAACATGCAGGATAGTGTCCCTTGAGGACCAGGGTTGGGACACATTGCTCTAGGGCAGCATGTATGAAACAGAATAAGGTTACCCACTAACATGAACTCCTTCACCCATGTAATAAGCATGCTAAATGCCACATCTACTCATTTCCAACTAATTCTTGTTTTTACTCTCCATTCCCATTCCTGTCATTTTCTCAAGGCCCTTTACTTTCTCTCTTCTATCTTTCCTTCCCATACCTTGCACGAACACATCAGGCCACAGGGAAATTATGGTGCATTAATTAGCAACTGTAGCAGAGAGGAGGGCATGAGGTCACTCCTAATGGGTATGTAATATTTTATTATAAATACAGGACATCCAAATCTGATCTTTAACTCATTTTGGAGACTGGACAAGGATTTGGGTCTCTGTTGCATTGGCCTCAACTCGTGATGAACTGACATGTATCAAAACCTGTCATAAGATTTGTATTTATTAGATTTTATACAACATTCAATTGAGACACCAGTATCCCCTGGTTGGTGGCAAAGAAAGTCATTCATTAGTTAATATTAACTTTAGAATAATATCAAGTTATGTGATGAATATGCAGACTTGGGAAGTAAATACGTACTTTGTTACTGTACTTGTAGACTGTAGATGTAGATTTTTTTTGTTATCTGTACTTTCTTGAGTGTTTCTTTTTCTGATAACTTTTTTCCTTTTGCTGTGCACTTTTTGCATAAAAATCTGTACTTTATACACCTTTTGTTTTCAAATTAAACAGATGTGACAGTATAGAAAACATGCCACATGAGAGGGAAAATCATTGAAGGAGAAGAAGAGCTTAAGTTGTGACCAGGGTCAGAAAAAGAGGGGTCCGTGGGTCCATAAAGGCCTAGGCCTGGGCAAGAAACCAGAACCATCATCAGCAAAACACCATTACCAACATTGGTAACAGTAAATTATTTCATCAATGTTGGTAAATTCAGTGTTTTAATGAAAAATAAACTTTTTTTTGGTCTATTTTCACTGTGTGTTGGTACGCTATGTCCATTCACCTTTAAGACTGTGTGGAGTGTGTGTAGTCATGTGACTCCACCCATCCAAATGCAGAAGTGGCTGAAACAGATGTAGACCACGAAACGCTAGTCTCAGTTCATCATGTTGTGCTTGTTCCAAAAACAAATAATTTGGGTTCTATGAAAATGATGTTGAGCAAAAGGACAACAAAAGTACAACAGATCAGCTGATGTCGCTTTTGTCGTGGAACTGCCACCGTACAAACCATGTCATACAAAACAGTTATCACTGTCACATTAGACTGATTATACATATATAATATATAGTTTGTCCAGGACAATGATACAAGATCAAAGAACAAATGGAGCCAAATGCAGGACTCTGAGACAGAATTAATTATCACACAGTTTATTGATACACAAACGATGAACCGTGAGATAATTAGTTGCTAATTTGATGTCAGTCAGGTGTGGAGCAGCAACTGAGAAATAGGGCAGAGAGGAGGTCAGAACGTGAAACAGGGTCAGAACCAGGTATCCAGCAGAGCTTATTAAGAGCAATCCAAAACACTTTACCAAAAGACAGAAGAGGGTCAAACCGGGGATCCAAAGGGAGATGCAGGTCCAGTAGGGTTCAGGCAAGAGGTCCGGTACCAGGAACTAGGAATCATGCTACAATACCAAAAAGAGGAGCAAATGACAGAAATCCAACCAGGATCATACACAGGGGAACACTGGACAGTAAGAATACTGCTCATCTGATGCATGTATAGCAAACAAACAAGACAAGAAAGTCCAGTCACATAACAAACATCTGAGTTATTCAAATGAAAGTTTGCGAGACTTCAGGAAGTACAGAAAAGATAAATTACCCTAAAGTTTTCACTTCTGTGGGAGGGGTGGAGCACGGACTGCACTGTCCTGTATTAGAACATGGAAACTGATGCATTTGGTTACAGACTGAAACACATGCTAAAAAAAATAGCATATATATATATATATATATATATATATATATATATATATATATATATATATATATATATATATATATACAGTATATATATTATACTATATTAGCACTCGTGCCTCACAGCAAGAAGGTGGTTCGAATCCCACACCAGACCTTTCTGTGTGGAGTTTGCATGTCCTCCCCGTGTCCGCATGGGTTTTCGCCGGGCACTCCGGTTTCCTCCCACCATCCAAACACATGCACTGATAGGTTAATTGGTTAATCTAAAATTGTCCATAGGTGTGAATGTGAGAGTGATTGTTTGTCTATATATGTTCAGCCCTGCGATGAGCTGGCGTCTCATACAGGGTGTACCCCGCCTTCGCCCATTGTAGCTGGATTAGGCCCCCAGTGACCCCCGCAACCCGAGTGAGGATAAAGCGGGTTCAGATAATGAATGAATGAATGAGGCCTCACCATGTGTTTTTCGTGAACTCTACGGACAATTAAAAGCTTACTATCCGAGGACCTGAGGGTCCAAGAGGGCTCATATGTTAAAAGCAGAGAATAAACAGGACCACAAACATTAAGACTCTTAAAAACCAATAAAAGCCCTTAAAAATCAACCCTGAAGCTCACAGGGAGCCAGTGCAGAGACCTGAGCATATATTTATATAAATTCTTTTATTTTTTTCCAGTTTTCTGAAATTGTTAAAAGAACAATGTCTTTTTATATTTAATTCTAAAAAAAGTGCTGGGCTCCAAATAAGAAAAAACACTTGTGGAAATGCTCCAGCGCTGACTCATTTAAATGTAAAGAACATGAAAACTGTCTATTTACGCAGCAGTCGTTTACCTCAGTCTGGATGGGTTAGAGCGTCTGCAATCTCCTGCTCCTGGAGGAGAAGCCACATGCCATTTTGTCACCACTTTCTCACAGGAGATGACATCCTGCTGGGACAAATACACACATACACACACACACACACACGTTAAATCAGAGAACTCTAGATGTGTGTGGAAGGTTTTATTTATTTACGCTTCAATGTGGCAAAAACATGGGCAGCCACAGCTCTGAATTATTTAAGAAGCTATTGAATGTTGAACCACACATCCACTGCTGAAGAAAAACAGGTTCAATTTAGAACATCATCTGAGTGAATTTATGACGTCTTACCCCACTGAACAGATGATGCAGTTCAATAAGTTATATAGACGTTACGTTATAATTAAGGAAGTGCAAAGACCCTGAAAACAAGGAAAAATGAGTAGAGGGTATGTTCAACAAAAAAATTCAACTATCAGCATAAAAAAACAACTTGGTTAGAGTTACAAAAAAAAGGTTGAGTTAATGAAGATAGAAAAGAAAAAGACAGGAGTTTTCCCTTATATATTCACAGCAACATTCATACACAAGGCCACTGAAAGTGTTTTACAAGGGAATGAAATTACAGTCAATCATAGAGAATAACATGTTAAACCAGAGGAGAGTGCTCTGTACTGTAGTGATATACAGTATGACATATACAGTACTGTGGCAACTGAGTGAATAAGTGACAAATTAATGATGTAGAATAGAATGGAAGAGATAATTGATCCTTACAGGAAATTATTAGCTTACGACAGCAGTAAACAACTAGCAATGGGGATATAAGGTGAGCATTAAAAGGGTACAAAGAATCTAAAATACATTTATAAATATATAAATAATATGTACAATAAAGATAAGGTAAAAAAATTGTGGGATAAAACATCTGTAAATATGGCCAGTATGCAATAAATTACTAGTTAGCACAATTAAAAAGTCTAATGTCAGCTGACAGGAAGGACCTCCTGCAGTGAAGGGGAATCATAGTAAGTTTGTAATAATAATAATAATAATTATATAATATAAGTATTACAATAGATTTTGATAGTCCAATGATAATGAGGTTTATTGTATTTAGTTCACTTTGTCAGCTAAAGAAAACACGTATACACAAAATATTTTTATGTTGAGGAGTTTTAGCTAATGTTACTCTAAGGCTACATTCAGACTATATATATAGTTAAGTATATAGTATATGTACTTTTATGGCATCCTTTGCTCTGTACAGATTAAGGCTGGAGAAGGTGCTACATGTTAGATGAAGCAGTGTGACTTGTCACTTCTGTGTCAGTTGTATATTAAACAATGTCCCACTGGCTGGATTACATCAATGATGCATATTATTATCAGATTATTGGCTGATCAAATAACACTTTGGTTTATTTCAATGAGATTATATTTGTATATTATAAGGATGAGTTAAATGCAAAGTGTATAATGACAGATGAAGTACTTAACTTTAATACGTACAAATGTAAATATCTCATAGATAATGTTTCCCTTCCAACTGTTACCCCTTTGTGTTGGATGTTTGAATATCAAAGAGGATCAATTGGTTTTAGTTTCAGATTATGTAACATTTTGTTACTGAAGAGTCACAGTGTGAGATTACATTTGGTGGAGAAAAAAAATGCTGTGAATTGTTTCAGTGCCAGTTGATTCATTAATGCTGTAGATTTTAGCCAGTGTGGGCTGATAGACTATGATCACAAATGTGTGTTTTTTTGTTTTTTTTTGTCATTAGTCTGCTCAATGTGGGGTGGTCTCACACAGAACCTGAACCTGTATTTGGATTTTGTTGAATAATCCAACAGGTTTTACATTAGTTTTTCATGCAGTTGTGTTTTAAATTTTATTAACTGAATGTTGGAAAAGCTTTTCCAACTATTACAGTAGCATTAAAGCTGTCATTCCATGGTTATTTCATTAATATTACTGTGTTCTCCGTTGTTACTGAATACATTATGTGGTTTTTTTAACTAGCCTCAGACCACAAGAAATATATTTGAAAAGGACGGACCCTGACCCGCTTCTTGATCCGCATTTTTAAAAAGTAGTCACTGGTCTTTATGAACGTCACATGACCTTACTCATATACCTGCATTTATTTCTGTTTATTTATTATATTTATTAGGTTATTTTTATTAAATATTATCATTTTATTATATATTATTGTTATTATTATATTATATATATTATTTATTTATTAAAATCTGATGTCATTGTTATTGAATACATTGTGTGTTGGCTCTATTGAAAAAAAAAAAGTCTGGATTGTTTTGTTTCCAGCTGTTTTTTCACAGTAGAGAAATGACTTGAGGTCGAACAAAAGTTTTTCGGTACTTCCTCATACATGAGGTGTCTCTGATTGGCTCGGAATGTGTGAAGGAACATTCCGTTCCTTCCAGCATTCTGAGCCTCTCTGGCAGCTCCTGCACCCAAGTTGGTGCCAAATATATTATTCTGCTCACCTTTGGATCACATCAACAAAGCTGAGACGGGGACCCTGACGACATACACACTATCCAGGCACTATCAGCCACAGGAAGCACTACAAGTCAACCACTTAATCTTCGGTGCAGATCCATTGTCTTCCGAGACAGAAGGATGCCATCACCAGTAAGTTTGGAATACCACAGCCTTAAAGGGGTCATTCCATGGTTATTTCATTAATATTACTGTGTTCTCCATTGTTATTTAATGCATTGTGTGTTGGTTCTATTTAAAAAAACCTCCAGATTTTTTTCTTTCCAGCTGTTTTTTCACAGTAGAAAAATTACTTGAGGTCGAACAACAGTTTCCCGGTACTTCCTCATGTTCATGATGCGGTGACGAGGCGTCTCTGATTGGTTCAGAATGCATGAAGGAACACTCCTCTCTCCCCTCTCACTGTATGTGTGTTTACCTTTACCCAAGTAGCATCCAGCTAGGTTTTGTGCTCTTGCTTGTTCTGACAACGTGCAGGAAAAAAATACAAGGCTTTATTTCCACAGAGAGCACATGAACCAGTTTGATCCAACATTTTTTCCA